>OW569411.2:12548189-13798189 GCA_937662695.2 Halyzia sedecimguttata | reverse complement strand
ATTCAACGGTCGAACTTATAATGTAGTTTCAATCTAAAGGTTGACCAAGTAGAGAACGAATTTCCAAGTAAACTTTCTAGGAAGAGTATTGAAGTGGAATTTGATCAAACAATTATAATTTACTTAGAAGCATTGTCTATATACTTCAGGGTAAACTTCACCTCAAGTTCGGTCGGGCAACAAGTGATCCCCATGTCTGGCGCTCCCTAATTGGGAAAACAGAATTAAATGTTTATAAAGTAAACTTCGAACATTTCAAAATACGTGGAAAAGTTGAGAAACTTAATTGGTATGGCGTCCAAATGTTAACGGCGATGTATGTCCTTGGATTCTCAGTTTTTGCTCGCGTGTTCTAGGGAACATCGCGTTATCAGTTTGCCCAATTCTTTGCCGAAAATGGTCTCAAACGATTGGGTTCGACTCACTGATGAAGAATTCGAGGTCAAATTTGATTCAATCGGAAAAAGTTAGCTACTTGAATTTCCAGGATAGGTGGTGTGTCCAAATACGACGAACAAGTTCGTTAATGGGCATAATCGGCCCAACGGTTTCCGAGTAATCATTTTGTCATCGACCAATACAAATCCGATCGAATTGATACTTGGTAGCTAGTTGTAGAATACTGGCACAAAGACGTTTGTGAAATTTTGTGTGAATCGTATCACTAAAATTTTTTTAAAAAATTATTAAGAAATATTATTTATGTCACGATAACCTGAGAACAGAAATAGATAGCGACTTGTAATTTGCAGGTTAGGTTGTGTATCTGAATGCGACATTTGAGTTTGTTAATAGCAATAATAGGCCGAACGGTTTCGGAGTTATACCCATCTGGAATATTATTTTCTCGATAACTAAAAAATAAAGACCCGATCATATTGAAACTTAGTAACTAGTTGCGCAATATCGACATAAAGACGTGTGTGAAAATAAATATTGTCTGGACATTACCACTAGAAAATTAAAAAAAAAAATGATAAAAAAATATTATGTATCTCACGACAACTTGAGAACGAAAAGAGATAACGACTTGCAATTTTTAGGGTAGGTAGCGCATGCGAATGCGACATTTGAGTTCGTTGATTGGCATAATCGGCCGAAAGGTTTTGGAGTTATACTCATCTGAAATGTTGTTTTTATTGCCTCTATAACTCAAAATATACAAATCTGATCCAATTAAAACTCAGTGATTACTTGTAGAATGCCCACCCACTAATTTTCGCGGAATTTCGTGAATATCATATCTTGGAGTTACTTGAGGCGTACATTTTTTCGTATTTCAATTCCAGTAGGTAAATATCAATGCTAAATTCGTATGAGAGTGTCCAATAGAGTTGAGTAGACAATAGAACATGCGCGCAAAATCTCCTGACTTCACGTCAGTGCTTGAACCAATTTTTCTTCATAGCAACAATTAATTATTCGAACCATGCAGAAACCACCATAACTCACGAAGAACTTATCCATACATGTACCCCAGAAAACATTACCATACGCATTTGAAATAACAAGAACTACATGTGCATATGAAGATTTACAGCAAAATTCCACAGGGTATTCAAGAAAACATGCCTAGTTTCGATTCAAGTTCTCATCAAAAACTTCCTTATTCCAAATGATAAGCCATATCTTTTATCGAATTATAGGTAATTCTATTCCAAAAAAAATTGGTTCAAGCACTGTGGACAGGAGCTTTTTGGCGCTCTAGCTCAAACAGACAAATTATATATCCGAAAGTTATTGTTTCTCAGAGTTGAGAATTATATCAATGTATTCTTATGATAGAACTGCATCATAAAAGAAATTCAATTCAAATAATAGTTTATTTATCAAGATTAAATGAGCAATCTGAGAATGAGAACTGCACCATGGAAGAAATCAAATTGAAATAGCTGAAATGAATTTGACTCTCTCTTATAGAACAGGATGACATGTACGAGTATGAACACAGATCATATAATCAAGCTTAGATAGAATAATTATAACATTCTGTGAAAACATAGAAGTACGATTCATTATTGAAATTTTGAAAAATCACATCTCTGAAAGTATTAGTTTGTAAGATTTGAGAATGATATCAATGGATTCTCATGATGAAACAGCATCTTAAAAAAAATTAATTTGAAATTTGTTATGTAAAAAAAATTTTTTTATCGTTACTCCGAAACCACCATGTCGATTTTACCCAATAACGACCTCAACCGAGATATTTATCTCCGAAACCTGCTCTGAAAATTTCAACTGTCTTGCTCATTCCGTTCAAGAGTTATCGTGTTAATGGAAGGACGGACGGCCGAACAGAATGGATTTTGACCACGGATTCTTGATCAGTGAGTCGAGCCAAAACGTTTGAGACTATTTTCAGCCAAAAATTTGAAAATAACAGACATTTGGGCCAATTGATAAGCACTCTGTTCCGAGGAACAAGAGCGCCAAAAACATGGCTTCAATAATAGTTCCTGGAGATTTCATCCTTCTAACAATAAAGGGCAAGTAGTTATGATCCCGAATCGAATTCTTGAAAATACCTCCTATTTTAAAGAATATCTCAAAATTTTTCCGATGTTGTATTTCATGCAAAACTGAAAATCGCATAGATAAATATGATTTCTTCTGTCCTTAACAAGAAAGCGTACTCACCCGAAATTTTTGATTTCTTGGTGTTTTTATAACTCCATTGGAACTTCCTGATTTGAGAAAAATAGAACTATTCCACTCAAGTAAAGTTTACAAATAAATGCTTCAAGTTCATCTTATCTGTTCAGATAAGATTTCCTACTCGATCAGTTGATGAAAATCAAATATTTTTATGAATGGGATCAATACACTTTATATCCTCTCATTTCGAATTAAGAGTATTCCGCTTGAGAATATAATGATCAAATCTTGGTACATTTTCAATATTTGTGTACGACGCAATTTAATTTATCGAATAAATGTACATATTTTTTTTCTGTGATATGAACCACAAAGTCACGTTTATAAGAAAGTACAATTTACTCAAATTGTACACATAACTACCTCAATGAGACACGCATTGAGCGAATAGGATCATTATAATTGTTATTATTAAGTAATTACAACGGCTCATATAATTACCTATAAACTCACGAATCAAAATTCAGTTAGCAAACAAAACTCGTTTGAGTAAAAAAAAAATAAAGAGTGAAACCCCTGTGGACAGGTGCTTTGGCCCTGTTGTCCAAACTTTGAAAAATCATATCTTCGAAAGTATTGGTTTCTCATGGTTGGGAATGATATCAATGGATTCTTATGCAAGGCTATAGACAATCATAGCAGATTGCACATTTATTCTTGATATTTGAATAGGTATAGGCTGACGAACAAATGATTTCAATAGTTTATTTCATTTTTTTGAAAAACTAAATATGTGTTTTATATCCTTGTCATTCCTTATATGAAAACTTATCTCATTATACGACAAAATATATTATTAAAATACAATCTTCTTTTCATAATTTAACAGTTCATACCACTAACACATTCATTCTGTATTATGAACCTTAACTCAAGAAAAAATATTTGATATACATGTAGATCAATATTTTAGCATTCTTTTACAACATTTTAAAAATGCTGTAGGTATATAGGAACATGTCTCAATACTTACGGAAGTAAAAGGTAATATGAATCTCGGTGGCCAACGAACTGTAATTTCTTTTGATGATTCCATTATGTTGTTCTTTCCTATTGCCTTCATAAATTACATCATTAAAATTATCCAATTCTAAATCTTCTGAAACATCACCCCCAATATTTGTACATAAGTTATTCAATATAGGTACAACAAGTCAATATTATTCTTGGTACCGAAACAGTCTTGTTGTATATTCGCAAATACAATATTCGGAACCTTGTTTTCCAACACAAAATACGAATTATCTATATATATATAAATGAATTGCTGTTCGTTAGTCTCGCTAAAACTCGAGAACGGCTTGACCGATTTGGCTCATTTTGATCTTGAATTATTTGTGGAAGTCCAGGATAGGTTTTAAAGTTGAATAAATATAAAAATGTCTAGAGGGTGTTTTTCTTTTAACGTCAATGGCAACTTGCTCTTTTTCACGCCATAGTCGTACAATTTCATTCAATTGTGTTAAAAAATATACTTTCGAGGCATACATCATTGAAATTAAACCATTTCTATACAGAGTGTTCTTTTTCTCACGGCACAATTGTACGCGATTGAAGTGATTTGTGCCACAAACAAAGCATTGACTAAATAGGTACCTTGGATGGAATTTCATGATGTATTTGTCCGTAATTTTCACACAGGGTGTTTTTCTTTTAACGTCAATTGCAACTTGCTGTTTTTCACGCCAATCGTACAATTTCTTTTAATTATTTTGAAAATATACTTTCGAGGCATAAATCATTGAAAATAAACCATACAAGGTGTTCTTTATATCACTGCACAATTGTACGCGATTGAATAGATTTGTGCCACGAACAAAGCATTAACTAAATAGGTACCTTGGATGGATTCTCATAATGTATTTGCCCGAAATTTTCATACAGGGTGTTTTTCTTTTATCGTCAATTGCAACTTGCTGTTTTTCACGGCAATCGTACAATTTCATTCAATTATGATAAAAAATATACTTTAGAGGCATGCATCATTGAAAAAAAACCGTTACCATACAGGGTGTTCTTTATATCATGGCACAATTGTACATAATTGAAGTGAATTGTGCCACAAACGAAGCATTAATAAAATAGGTACCTTGGATGGATTATCATAATGTAACAATTTTGTGTTTCCTTTGATGTGTGGACATGACGCATGGGCAATTATACGCCACGTGTTCGCGAGTCAGAAAACCGTCATCTTTGTTTATTTACGCACCACAAAACAAAACAAAAAATATAGTTTATCAGAAAGCTTTAAATTGATTAAGAGACTGTATCGTAATTGTGGGTGTCTGTCAATATCAAATTGAAACCTTATAAATAGCCATGCAGTACTTCAGGAAAACTCTGTTTTGTAAGTAAGCAACATCATGTGCAATTAATCGAAAATAATAATAAAACTTCATTCATATGGAGCATTTTTGGCGCTCTAGTTCCTCGGAACTGAGTGCTTATCAATTTGCCCAAATGTCTGTAATTTTCGAATTTTTCGATGAAAATGGTCTTAAACGATTTGGTTCGACTCACTGATCAAGAATCCGTGGTCGAAATCATTCTGTCCGGCCGTAGGCACGATAACTCTCGAACGGAATGAGCTAGACGGTTGAAATTTTCAGAGTAAGTTTGGGAGATAAATATCTCGGCTATGTTCGTTATTGGGCAAAATCGGACTGATGGTTTCGGAGTAACAAAACAAAAAATTTTTTTTTACAAAGCAAATTCCAAATTAAATTTTTTTCAATAGTCAGTTTCACCATAAGAATCCAATGATATTATTTTTAACTCTAACAAGCTAATACTTTCGTAGATATGATTTTTCAAAATTTCAATAATAAATCGTATTTCGTCGTTGTCACAGAATGATATTCTATGTATGAATTGTCATAATGTCAACTTATTTTCCTGAGACATGACATTATCTAATCAATCGAAGAATTGTGAGCGAAGTGAGAAAAATCTCAGTTGTTTGCTCCGAAATTAGTTTTTCTCAGAAAAGTCTTACATTTCGGAACGGAACATGAAGTGAGAGATCTGAAAGTAGTGAGACTGCTTTTCATCCATAGACATAGATATAACTCTCGAACGGAATGAGGTAGGTAGTTGAAATTTTCAAGGTAGGTTAGGGAGATGAATATCTCGGTTAAGTTCGTTATTGGTGCAGTTCTCATTCTCATGATTGCTCATTTAATCTTGATAAATAAACTATTATTTGAATTGAATTTCCTTTATGATACAGTTCTATCATAAGAATACATTGATATAATTCTCTACTCCGAGAAACCAATACTTTCGGAGATATAATTTGTTTTGAGCAAGAGCGCCAGAAAGCTCCTGTCCACAGAGCTTCAACCATTTTTTTATATAAGTATTTCCTTCCTGCAACACAACTAGAGATAGAAATTCCGACATGAATTCTGGAAATACCAGAGAAAGGATGCTAGTTCAATGTTACTATTTCCTGCATATACTTTGG
Organism: Halyzia sedecimguttata; assembly: GCA_937662695.2. Lineage (NCBI taxonomy): Eukaryota > Metazoa > Arthropoda > Insecta > Coleoptera > Coccinellidae > Halyzia > Halyzia sedecimguttata. The sequence continues at coordinate 13,792,062 of OW569411.2, read as the reverse complement.
TCAGTTAATCAAATTGGGTTCAGAATATCTCCAGTAAAATCAAAACTGGAATATTGGCTAAGTTTCAATTGATATATTATTACCTTCCATGGACCAGAAATAGGATTACAAAAATAGAAAAAAAAACTGAATCGAGTATCCATAAAAATGGAAAAACACTTTCCAATCGCATCGATTCCTCAAAGCTTTACCTCAAACCTGTTCTTAAAACAATTAATATAAGCCGCACAAAATCTCGACAGGCAGTCGATTCTAGCCTGGAACATCCTGTGGGAAATTATATGCTGTCTGCAGGTTGTTAATAAACGCTCCAGCGCAAGCTTGAAATCATTACCTCTTAGGTTGTTACGATTGTTACGATCTCATATAGGTGTGCAAGTTTACAGCTGAAGAGGTGACTTAATGACCTATAAGTTACAATTAGGTCACCTCTTAATCTCCTCTGTGACAATGTGGTGAGATAATAAATCTTCCTCCCTAATCCAGTCCAGAAGATTTGCATCTTTTATCAGCCACATATGCCAGACAGGGCCAGCAAACTTCAATACTGGGCGAATATGTTAATATATAAAATTCTACTGTAAGTGTGTATATCGTTGAACCCCTCCGAATCTACGTGACCGATTTTGATAAAATGTTGTGTGTCTTTGAGTGGGTCCCTGGGTGGTTTATGATTGCAATCAGAGCCAGTAGGAGGCGCCGTAATCAGGTTATAGGATATTTGTTTTGTTTTTATAGTACTATGTGGGATGGAAAGGCTCCTCAGAACCCAAATCGCCTTCTAATTTCACAAGTCTTATGCAGGGGGTTCCACGTACTGATTTCAAATTGCCCTGTATAATATCAGATCGGTTTCACTATCGAAATTGGACAAATATACTACCCCCAAATTATCGACAGAATTTCAGCTATTCATCTTGTAGAGACAAAAAATGATTGAGGTAAGATGATAAAGGGTTTTCCAATAAGAGGTGTTATTTTGAATAGCCCGCTATTTCAGTAGATGTCACTTTTGAAGCTGTGATTTTTTGACATTCGACAAGTAGAAACTACGCCATTAATAAAAATAGAACGCTTCAAGAACGCATTGAAATTATTAAAATTCACTATAAAAATGGTGAAAATTTGGCAGAGACGGTTCGTAAAACTCGAACATTTTTGGGTCGTCGTGAAGCACCTTGTCGGACCGCAATAAAGAAATTGGTGGAAAAATTCGAGCTGTTGGGACAAGTTAGTTATGTGAAGAATAAAACCCGTGCACGTCGCTCAAGAACAGCCGAGAATATTGCTGCTGTAGCCGAAAGTGTTGAAGAAAACCCTGGTTTGTCCATTCCTCGTCGTTCCTTGGAATTAGGCATTCCACAAACGTCATTACACCGTATTTTGCATAAAGATTTGAGTCTTAAGGCTTATAAAGTTCAGTGAACACAAGAACTCAAGCCGGCCGATCATCAACAACGTCGTGTCTTTGCTGATTGGGTCGTTGAAATGCATGAAAATGATCCGGAATTCCATCGAAAAATCATCTTTAGTGATTTCCACCTCGGTGGCTTCGTCAACAAGCAAAATTGTCGCATCTGGGGCTCGGAAAACTCAAGAGTTATTGCTGAAAAGCCTCTATATCCTCAACGTGTGTCTGTTTGGTGCGGTTTATGGTCCGGCGGAGTCATTGGACCTTACTTTTTCGAAAATGAGGCTGGAACAACAGTTACGGTGAATGGATTGCGCTATCGAGAGATGATTAATGATTTTTTTATGGACGGAATTGGATGGTATTGATCTGGACAACGTTTACTTTCAACGAGACGGCGCTACGTGCCACACAAGCAACGAAACCATTGATCTTTTGCGGAAAAAGTTTCCAGACCGTGTTATCTCTCGAAAGAGGTGATCACAATTGTCCACCGAGATCTTGTGATTTAACACCTTTCGACTTCTTCCTTTGGGGCCACGTGAAAGAGAAGGTCTACGCCAATAGCCCAGCGTCGATTCAAGACCTCAAAGATGGAATTCGTGAGGCTATCGAGGACATAGGGCAGCCACTTTGCGATTTGGTTATGGAAAATTTCATTAAAAGGATATGGTCCTGTAAGAGTGGTCGTGGTGGTCATTTGCCTGATGTTATTTTCCACTATTAACGGCATAGCTTCTTCTTTATAATGAAATAAACATCCGATCATTTATATTGAAAAATGGCATTTTTCTTTGAATATCAAAATAACACCTCTTATTGGAAAACCCTTTAGTTGTGTTTTGGTTCGAAAATATGAAAATTTATAGATAACTCAAGAACCGTTTCATATAGGTATAGAAATGTATGCAGAACAAGTTATTCAAATTAAGCTAGGAATTCGAAACAAATATAATATACTGGGTGTCCCAGTATACATGTTCCAACATCTCAGCCATTTCAAAAGATAAAAATCTGAAAATTTTGTGATTGACAATTCGTTAAAGGAACCTTCAACTGAGAAAACCAAAAAATGAAAGCACTTTCGGTTTGACCGGAAGTCACTCTGACTTTTGTATCTCAAATAGCACCCTATATATATATTTTTTACAATTTTTTATTTTCACTCAAAATTACCTTTCCAACGATGTATCACACTTTGTATTTTACATTTGATTTGATGGAGAAAACGTCAATTGAAATTTCAAATTCAAAGAATTGTAGTAGGCTACGATATACAGGGTGTCCCAAGTTCGCGTGCCCATTAGAAGTTTCTGGAGAACTAGACATATTTGAAATCTGAAAATTGCAATTATGATATTGCTTGAAATTCTCTACGAAGCTAAAATATTTTCGAAGGCCAAGCACTTCCGGTTATACAGGGAGTGAAAATAAATTTGATGAAAACATTTTTTTTTCAAGTTTTGCATTCCTGGTATGATCAAGTATTCAATGCTGAATACATTTCTGCTAAAAACATTGTATTCATTCGAATAGTTTTCAAAATATCGAAAAAAAACCGGAAAAAAAGTAAAATATGTTTAGTCAGTATTATGTTCATTATTCTTATTTTAAACATCCTGAACGTAAATCGTTTTTACAACATAAGAGGAAGAATGTGAAAAGGTCATGCATCTTTTGAATTTCAGAAATATCATCACAGGGTGTTTCAAATTTTATGTCGAAAATTGTGATCTAAAATTGGCCTTAACGTCTGTTTTTCAGATTAGAACCCAATTTTTTTTTATTGCGTTGTAGTCCGCGGTGAAAAATAATGATAGTTGTTTAACATGAATATGCTCCTAGATTCCATAATTTTTGAGTTTTTTGTTTTTTAGTTTAGGAGCATAATCATGTTGGAAAACTGCCGCAGAATTCAACGCAATCATAAAGAAATAGGGTTCTAATTTTAAAAACAGATGTTATGGCCAATTTTTATCACAATTTTCGAACATATGCTTTTTTGTAATTCTTTGTTTCTTTTACTATTCATTCCTTGTTTATCGTTCAGTAAAATAAAAGTTGATTTCAACTATGACGATTATTGAAGTCAAAATCAAGATTACACAAAATATCGTAGCCTACTGCAATTATTTCAATTCGAAATTTCATTTGGAGTTTTCTCCATCAAATCAAATGTAAAACACAAAGTGTGATACATCGTTGGAAAGGTAATTTTGAGTAGAATTATAAAATTGCAAAAAATATATAGGATACTATTAGAGAGAAAAAAGTCAGAGTCACTTCCGGTCAAACCGGAAGTGACTTTCAATCTTTGTTTTTCGCAGTTGAAGGTTCCTTGAACGAATTGGAAATCATAAAATTTTTATCTTTTGAAATGGCTGAGATATTCCATTGGAACACCTGGTTTGGGGTGTTCCATTTAAAATAACAAAGTTGCTACGACCTTCTAGTAGAAGTGGCAACACTTCTTGTTTGAAAATATTTCAGGTAGATAGAGACTACTTGATTATGTTAGCAACCAAATTTTCAGATCGATCCCATCATTAGTTCTCCATATACTTCTAACCTATCATCGACCGCGAGACACCCTGTATAGTTTACTGAAAAAGTACGGTTTCACAAAAATTGATAATGATTCGGAAATATAGCTCCAATAAATCGCAAGCACTCAAGCAGATTGCCTGTGCGTGAGTTGTTAAGATTCATTCGATTTATATTGGTTTGCTGTTATTTGCTCATGTATTTTCCGCTCAAGCACGCACCAATATTAACACCAACACTAATACCCATCTCAAATATAATTACATCATGTTAATACCAATATTATGCTAATAGTCTAAGAGCCAGTGGTCGACAGACAACATATATTTAAGGAAAGCCTGATGTTTCCCCAGTTGGTCTATGATACTAAACAGGGTGAGTCTTTGACCAATGCATTAATCTCAACCAAAGATTACTCTCATCAAATAAAACAGTTTTTTCATTCTCCATTTTTCCAGATTCGGCTCAGGTAAAAAGTTACAAGCGTTTAAAGATTTCACAATGTGCTAATACACTCCTGCATATAAATTATCTATGACATTGTTGGCGGACGAGAAAAAGGCATGGTAACGTGGTTTACAGCTTGATTGGGGATTCCAACGCTCAGGGACGGATCCATAGAAGTAGTGAAATTTCTGGAGTTTTCCATTTTAAAACATTCAATGAAGAATATCTCGAAAACGGTGCGTTTAAGGAGAAATGATGAAGAATAATATAATGTTCTAAAACGATCTTTATCTGCTTTCTTTATGCTAATTTCGTTTAGTTTAATGAATCCACGACTGCATAATTAGAAAACCAGTAGAAGTAGAAAATAACTAATATTTGGAAAATATGTCTCATAGTTATAGGAAACTTTACACCAATATTCATTTTATTCGAAAAAAGGATGTCAAAGCTACAAAATAAAAACTGATTTTTTTTCGAAATTTCAACAGCCTGTATCTTTTTACCTGAGCCGAATCTGGAAAAATGGTAAATGAAAAAAGTGTTTCATTTGATGAGAGGAACCTTTGGTTAAAATTAATGCAGTGGTCAAAGACTCACCCTGTATACCTATGAAATGGGGGATAGCTTAGCCCAGTCGCGGTAGGTTCAGCGTCCCTCAGGTATGATAATTTCACAATCTAACATTTTTTCTAGGGCTTCCCTTCTCGGAAAAGCGAGACGAGACGAGACGTTTTGAAAAATATTATAGGCGATACCGAGAACACATACAGCCCAAAACGAGAGTCTCGTTTTTGGTCTCGTTAAATTCTTTTTATGAACTTTTCATTCAAAAAATTTGGAAAGGGCTGCATAGAGAACAATATATTTTGCAAAATATCAACTCTTGTGACTATCTGTGAAATATTTCTGTACTTAGTAACGTATCTCTTCTCATAAATATTTTTCCTTGCAGATTTTTATATTTTAGGTTTGAATGTATTTTTTTCAAGATTGATTTTTTACTCTCGGTTGAGTATATGTCTATAAACTACTCAGTAATAAACGTGTTCACTATTGAAAGGGTTTCTTTGGCTCAACATTTTCTACCTGGAAGAGATCGTCTTATTTACTATAGTAAACTTTTCATATATACGATTCAACCTTTTTCAACACCCACAGAAAACCATTGAATATGAAGAATTTTCACTATAATTACCAATATATTTTGTCTATATTATAATATATCAATCGTTCTAGAAATACACGATTTTTTAAAAGATTATTGATCATTATGTTTGTTATGAACGTGCGATAATTGAGATTTTTTTCAAGAAAAAATAGAATTCACAGCCATAAAAACTGATGCGATTATTAATTCAATACTTAACAGACAACTTTTATTGTCCCTTAATCCCAAGGCTTTTAAAATTTCGTTTGTATTTGAACATCTGGGGAAATTTATTGTCTTTTCTTGGGCTTCTTGTAGGGCCGGTTTCTGAGGAATATAACATGTGGTTTATTTTCCGTTCATTTAATTCATTAGAATTCAGTAGATAAACTGAAGATAAACTCTATTCAAATACCGTAGTGAAGATGTGAACAATTATTGTATACATCTGTGGAAGTGCATATAATAAACCTGATAAAGAAATAAAGTTATTCATTGTTTCAGTCTTATGAGGAATACGCCACGAACACCCTCAATGATCTACCCACTGGGAAGGTATTCATTGAAAACTATACCAATTTGTCCAATTCTATTGAAAAATGTATCGACATCGATAGCCTCTTTAACATCAACAAAACGTTCGAAATATTGGAAAGCTGAGTTTGGAAAATATTTGCTGTTAGAAAGAGCAAATAGGAATCAAAATATTTTACAGTGGTGGAAAGTGATGAAGAACTTCCTACAATCTCCAAAATGGCCGGTGATTTATTAATGGCTACATCCGTACCTCTTGAAAGATTATTTTCTACAGCAGGTAAGATCATGGCAAAAACAAGTACATAATTGAAAGATGATGTGATGCAAGTGTGATTATGTTTGAATTCTTGGATATCGGGTAATTTAAAAGATGAAATTAACAGTGTTTAAAATTAAAAATAATATGTACATGTACGAATATTTTTGTATAAGAGAAAAATAAATATAGCTTTGCAAAATTATTCATTATTATATACCATTTCGTTTATATACATATTATAATATTTATTATCGTTATTCACAATTAAGCGAAACGAGAACGAGACGAGATTTTTTATGCTCTCGCCTACTCTCGTCTCGTGTGAAGCCCTAATTTTTTCGTCAACCTCTATGAAAAGTGACATTTTACGTACAAACTTGCGTCCATAAAATCGACTATTATTGAAGGCAAGTACTTTCCCGTCCGCTGTGGTCACTATGAATACGGCATGATACGGTTCAATACAAACATGTGTCTGTAAGAATAACTGTCAGTGCTGTGGTCATTATGGATACGGTTGAATACAAACATATGTGTATGTGTCATTTGCTATTTTGAAATTATTTAAAAGATCCGATATTGATAAAAATATGTGGAGATCGACGAAAACTTGTAATATGCACCTCGGAGAAAACGGTCTATTGCCTCGCCTGCTTGCTATCGTCGGCGCCGCTTCGGATAGCAATTTGCAGTCTCGACTTTAATAGACAGTTTTTCGTCCTTGGTACATAAATAACTATAATTGAACTTGAAATTCATATATTCTCGACAATATTAGCCAGAATGTCTCTCTGTATGCATACGCTTAATTCATATTATTACTTATATATTAAGAAAGCACGTAATCTCATAGTATGTATTCATATATTCTCCTTGCACGTTCTGTTCTTTTTGGCACTCTAGTTCCTCGGAACAGAGTGCTTATCAATTTGCCCAAATGTCTGTAATTTTCGAATTTTTGGCTGAAAATGGTCTCAAACGATTTGGTTCGACTCACTGATCAAGAATCCAAGGTCGAATTCGTTTCTGTCCGGCCGGTCCGGCCGTAGGGACGATAACTCTCGAACGAAAGGAGTTAGAGGATTGAAATTTGCAAGGTGGGTTCGGAGCGTAAATATCTCGGACGAGTTCGTTAATGGGCGAAATCCATCAAGCGGTTTCGGAGTTATGGCCGATTTTAGTAAAAACATTTTTTATGAATATTTCCGAAACCGATCACTCGATAATCTGAAATTTAACATCAAATTGTAGAATCATGACCTTTATACACATATGAAGTTTTGTATTGACCAGGTTACCGTAAAGTGCCAAAAAAAAAATTGAAAAAAACTCTCGAACGGAATGAGCTAGGCAGTTGAAATTTTCAGAGTAGGTTAGGGAGATGAATATCTCGGTTGGGTTCGTTATTGGGCAAAATAGGCCAGATGGTTTCGGAGTAACGAAAAAAAAAATATTTTTTAAGTAACAAATTCCAAATTCAATTTTTAATTAAGATGGAGTTTCACCATAAAAATCCATTGATATCATTTTTAACTCCAACAAGCCAATACTTTCGGAGATATGATTTTTCGAAATTTCAATAATGAATCGTACTTATATGTTCTCACAGAATGCTATAATTATTCTATCTAAGCTGTATTATATGCTCTGTATTCATACTCGTACATGTCATCCTGTTCTATAAGAGAGAGTCAAATTCATTTCAGCTATTTTAATTTGATTTCTTCCATTGTGCAGTTCTCATTCTCAGATTGCTCATTTAATCTTGATAAATAAACAATTATTTGAATTGAATTTCCTTTATGATGCAGTTCTATCATAAGAATACATTGATATAATTATCAACTCTGAGAAACCAATGCTTTCGGAGATATAATTTGTCTGTTTGGACAAGAGCGCCAGAAAACTCCTGTCCACAGGGCTTGAACACATTTTTAAGTATTCATTTTTCTGATCGATCGTTCAGAATGATACTGACGAGCGTTATGAATTCTGGATCGGAAATTTGTAGATTATGAATTCATAACGCACCTCTTTCCATGCATTTCTATAGAGCGAACTCACACACACCAGAATAAGATTATGAATGATCTCGTTGCATCGCAAATTGCCACAGAATATATCGAATCTAACCTAAAATCTAACTGATATTTCTACACTGAATATAAATCTCTACAAGGCTACATATATCATCAATATGTTTTTTTGCTAAACTGATCAATCTGGAAACTTTTGTTGTTATTGTAAAGGTAAGACTAAAATTTAATACCTAATAGCAGTGCATTATAGTTATGTATCATCAGAACATTACAGAATTGCTGTGATTCATTATTAATTTTGTTTGAGGTGGTACATTAGCAGAAACTTGGAGAAAAAATTGGTTCAAGCACTGACGTGAAGTCAGAAGCTTTTGCGCGTATGTTCTATTGTCCATGCTTCTGTATTGGACACCCTTAATCGAATTTACCATGGTAAATTCGATTAAGGGTGTCCAATACAGAAGCATGGACAATAGAACATACGCGCAAAAGCTTCTGACTTCACGTCAGTGCTTGAACCAATTTTTTTTTTCGTGATTTTTTTAAAATTTTCTAGGGGTACGATTCTTAAAATTTTTTTTTCGTAATTTTTTTCGAATTTTCTAGGGGTACGGTTCTTACAAAATTTTAAACACGTCTTTATGTTGATTTTCTACTACTAGTTACAAAGCGCCATTTCGATCGAATATTTATGTTTTGAGTTATTAAGGAAATAATATTCCAGGTGGGTATAACTCGGAAACCGTTAGACCGATTATGCCCAAAAACGAACTCAACTCTCCCTTTCGGATACGCAACCTACCCTGAAAATTGCAAGTCCCTATCTCCTTTTGTTCGAAAGTTATCGAGGCAACGGTCACCCATCTACTGAACTCACACAAGAATGCTCGAATCTCCAACAATATTTAACCGATCGTATTAAAACTTGAAACTTGGCAGTAGAGTTACGTTATGTAGGCTCTTGCAAAATTTCAGCAATTTCGAACGAATAGTTACTGATATATAGAATTTTTTTTTTTTATTTTCTATGATTTATTAAAAATTTTCTACAAATGCTATCCTCACCAAACTTTGCAAACATTTTTGCGTTGGCATTCTACAACTAATAACCATGTTTGAATTCAATCGGTTCAGTGTTTTTCGAGTTAATGAGGAACAAAAAACCACCAAATTTCAGAAAATTTCAGATGGCTATAACTCTAAAACCGTTTGGCCGATTATGCTCATAAACAAACTGAAATGTCGCGTTCTGGTGCACATCCTAACCTGAAAATTTCAAGCCGCTATCTCATTCCGTTCTCAAGTTATCGTGACAACAAAAATATTTTTTAATAATTTTTTTAAAATTTTCTAGCCATACGATTTGCACTAAATTTCACGAACGTGCTTAGGGTCATATTCTACAACTACCCACCAAGTTTCAATTTGATCGGATTCATATTGGTTGAAAACAAAATTATTACTCGGAAACCACTGGGCCGATTATGCCCATTAACGAACTTGTCCGTCGTATTGGGATGCGCCACCTACCCTGAAAATTTCAAGTCGCTAGCTCTTTTCGTTCTCAAGTTATCGTGGCAACGGCCGGCCGGCCGGCCGGCCGGACGGCCGGCCGGACAGAATCAAATTTGACCTCGAATTCTTCATTGGGGAGTCGAACTTAATCGTTTGAGACCATTTTTTTCAAAAAATTCGAAAGTTACAGACATTTGGGCAAAACTATAACGCGTATGTTCCCCAGAACATACGCGCAAAAAAGCTCTGACGTGAAGTCAGTACTCTTTGGCGTGCGTGTTCACGGTGGCTAATTTGAATTGAATGATGAGTACTTCAAGCTGAGTGGCCGAAGATCTACCCAAAGGATAGTGGACATCATTCACTGTCGGTTCAGAAATTAACAGTGCTGTATCTAAGCTGCCATTAGGATAGAGTAACAAAGTTGAAAAAGAACACAACTGACTCTCCTTATTCGCACAGGCTCCTAGAAGATTCTGAGGGATCTCCTTGGGAAAGACTCGGGAGGGTCAGTATAATCATAATCATGTTTATAGCACGCGCGCCAAAGCAGATTGACCCCACGCCAATGCTTTTTTACACTTTTTCTTTCATTGTTAAGTTAATCTGCATTTGACGCCAAAACTTCGCAGGGGTATAAAGGTTATGATTCTACAATTTGATGCCAAATTTCAGAAAGATCGAGTGATCTGTTCCGGAAATATTCTTAAAAAACGTTTTTACTAAAAACGGCCTTAACTCCGAAACCGCTTGGTGGATTTCGCCCGTTAACGAACCTTGTCCGAGATATTTACGCTTCAAATCTACCCTGCAAATTTCAACGCTCTAAGCTAAGTCGTTCCGTTCGAGAGTTATCGTGCTAACGGCCGGACCGGACGGACAGAATTGAATTTGACCTCGAATTCTTCATCAAGGAGTCGAACCCAATCTTTCGAGACCATTTTCGAAAAAAAATTCGAAAAATACAGACATTGTGACGAAATGATAGCACGCTGTTCCTTGTGGAACACGCGCGCAAAAACATTGAATATATGCCTAGTTGTTCTCAAAAATGGTGACATCTCCTCTGTCCCTTGCAGATCAATGACTAGTTTAAGTGAACACTACAAAAGTAACTACACTCTTGTCCAACACGCAGTTTTTGTTGTCTGACATATGTTTCCGAAACATGTCAGACGACGAAAACTGTAGTGGACAAGAGTGTAGTTACTTTTGTAGTGTCAATAATAAGTCCACAGTGAACTCAAAATAGAATATAGTGCAGCCATATGCAGCCATATCATTTTACCTGGTGTCTCACCCCGCAGATGTATTGTCTCTCTCACAGAAAATGTCGACATGTTGAAAAACAGGGATATGGAATAAGCAAAAAATACTGACCCTTCCATTGGGTCTATCATCTTTCAAATTTGTGGCAACACTACTACTTGACATAGAAGCTGAAATAGTTTAAATCTGTTTCACCATATAATTTCGTTTCAATAAAAAAACTTGTGGAGCAAATTAATAGAATACATAAGACATAAAAAGATTCCGAACTTGTAATCTTTCAACATACTTCTCGTCCTTTCCTTGGCACAATGATATTATATCATACCATTCTTATATCCAACATTCTGAGTGGGAATCCAATCAATATCGTTTTCATCCTCCAGGTTCTACTTCAAATAAATGAAACTTACTCGAGCATTTGTCAAGAAAGTTTCAGGCAACTTTTCTCTTTTCAAGCTTCTTATTTAACATTGCCGTCGACGTCTTGACAATCGATTCACATGATCTTCCCTACTTTTTAACTATCCTAATAAAAACTTTCAACAACGCGACTATAAACTCCACGTAAACGGAGAACTATTAATATATTATATTTATTATTTATTATACTCTATGACAAGTGACAACTGACCAGTGACACATGTATGGGCAAGTTTCCGTAACTCCGATTATGAATTCAGAGAGACATTCCGGCTTTATATGGCCAACCTTTTGAGCTAATATTTTTCTATGCAGAAGGGTCTGCCGGTAGATATGTTGTATACGTAGATATTTCTTCTCTATGTTCTATGATATGGTAATGTCAAAGATTGGTATGGATACAAGTAGTAAACACATAAACGTACGTATTATTCGCAAACGATTATTTATTGTATTGAAGTTAATGCAATTTCGTGCGGACGCCATTGGTTAAAAAATTAAACAACCTTCTACATCAAGAAATGGCCTTGGATGCTCAAAGCGCGTGTGCCAAATTTCCAAAAAATATCTAGAACGTTACCAAAGTTCTAATTAAAAAATTGGTTCAAGCACTGACGCCTTCATGTCGATATTTCACAACTAGTTACCAAGCTTCAATTCGATCGAGTCTATTTTTTTTTTGAGTTATCGAGGATATAATATTCCAGGTGGGTATAACTCCGAAACCGTTAGACCGATTATGCTCAAAAACGAACTTAACCCTTCCATTCAGATGCGCAACCTACCCTGAAAATTGCAAGTCCCTATCTCCTTTCGTTCGAAAGATAACGAGGCAATGGTCACCCAGCCAGCTACTGAAATCACACAAGGCTTCTCGGATCTCCAAAAATATAGATCCGATCGTGTTCAAACTTGGAACTTGGTAGAAGAGTTAGGTTCTGAAATATCTCGCAAAATTTCAGTGATATGGGACGAATAGTTTCTGATATATAGAACTTGTTTCGATGATTTTTTAAGATTTTTCTAGTGATACGATCCTCACGAAATTTTGCAAGAGTTCTAGCGCTGGCATTCTACAACTAATTATCATGTTTGAATTGGATCGGTTTTGAATTTTTCGAATTATTGGGAGAAAAACAACCATTTTTCAGATGGGTATAACTACAAAACCGTATGGCCGATTATGCCTATAAACAAACTAAAATGTTGCATTCATATTCACAACCTAACCTGAAAATTTCAAGTTACTATCTCTTTCCGTTCTCAGGTTATCGTGACATAATATTTTTTAATAATTTTTTTTTAATTTTCTAGCGATACGATTCTCACAAAATTTCACAAACATCCTAAGGTTTGTATTCTGCAATAACTCACCGAGTTTCAATTCGATCAGATTAGTAATGGTTGAAAACAAAATTATTACTCGGAAACTGTTGGGCCGAGTATGCCCATTAACGAACTTGTCCATCTTACTGGTATGCGTCACCTACCCTGAAAAGTTCAAGTCACTATCTCTTTCCGTTCTCAAGTTATCGTGGCAACGGCCGGCCGGATACAATCAAATTTGACCTCAAAATCTTCATCAATGAGTTGAACCTAGTCGTTTGAGACCATTCTCGTCAAAAAATTCGAAAATTACAGACATTTGGGCAAAATGATAACGCGATGTTCCCCAGAATATACGCGCAAAAAAGGGGGAAAGCCCTATGGCAGGAGCTTTAGCGCTATTGTTCAATTTTTGACAATCCATATCTCCGAAAGTATTGGTTTCTCAGAGTTGGGAATGATATCAATGGATTCTTATAATAGACCTGCACCTTCAAAGAAATTAAATTTAAATAATAATTTATTTATCAATTATAAATGAGTAATCTGCAATGATTTAACCTCGTGGAATGGGTTGTTTTGCAACTTACACTCGGTGCATAGTTTTCTCAACTCTAAATACCTAAGGAAAGTATCATTGAAATGTCTAGAGCAAGGCTGGAGACAATCATGGCAGATTGCCCATTTATTCCTGATATTTGAATAGGTATAGGCTGACGAACAAATTATTTCAATAGTTCAAAATATATTAATGAAGTACAATCCTCTTTTCATAATTTAATATAGTTCATACCATTAACATATTCATTCTGTATTATGAACCTTAACTCAAGAAAGAATATCAGATACACAAATGTAGATCAATACTTCAGCATTCTTTTGCTATCAACATTATGAAAATGCTGTATATAGGAACATGTCTCACTACTTAAGGAAGTGAAAGGTAATATTAAGCTTGGTGGTCAACGAACAGTTATTTCTTTTGATGATTCCATTATGTTATTCTCTCCTATTTTCAAAGTACGAATTAGCTATACAAATAAGATGACATCAGCGAACACAGACAGATAGAACTCGCATTCTTAGAAAACATAGAAGTACGATGTATAAAAAATTTCAAATTTCAATCCTTTAACTCCTTTCGTTCGAGAGTTATCGTGCCTACGGCCGGCCGGACAGAATTGATTTCGAACACGGATTCTTGATCGGTGAGTCGAACAAACTCATTTGAGACCATTTTCATCAAAAAATTCGAAAATTACGGATATTGTGTCAAATTGATAAACACTCTGTTCCGAGGAACAAGAGCACCAAAAAAGATGTTTATCTTAAAACTTTAACACTCTGAAACTCAAAAGTCAAGAAATTCAGGACATATGCTGAATGAACTTTTCATCGTAAAATCACCCAAGGATTCACACCAAGGATCACACCTAAGGAGCATCATCCAATTATGAAACATCCTGTATAGGGGGAAGTATTGTGAAAATAAAGTCAAGCTGCCTTGGGTAACCGCTCTGACTTTACATTTGAACAAGCCTGCCAAAGCTCTTGGCCTCAGTGATTTTCCAACTATAGTCCATCTAGAAAGTATCCGGAATTTTTTATTTTTCATAATTTCAATATATATGGGTTGTGCAGATAGGCGGCTATGGCCAAAGTTGCATGGTGACACTATTTTTCAAATATTGTTGATTGTCAACAGGTATACGATTTATGAAATAATGTCGCAACTAGAAAAAGGAAAACCGGTAGAATATTTGTACAGAAAAGGTTTTCGAAACTTTTAAAAATTACTGCAATTGACTAAACTCGGAAAAAGGCAATATAAGAGACAATAAAGAGGATAAAAAATTGGTTCAAGCCCTGTGGACAGGAGCTTTCTGGCGCTCTAGTTCAAACAGACAAATTATATCTCCGAAAGTATTGGTTTCTCAGAGTTGAGATATATATCAATTTATTCTTATGATAGAACTGCATCATAAAGGAAATTCAATTCAAATAAAAGTTCATTTATCTAGATTAAATGAGCAATCTGAGAATGAGAACTACACCATGGAAGAAACCAAATTAAAATAGCTGAAATGAATTTGACTCTCTCATATAAAACAGGATGAAATGTACGAGTACACAGATCATATAATAAAGCTGAGATATAATATTTATAGCATTCAGTGAAAACATAGAAGTACGATTCATTATTGAAATTTAGAACTTCATCTTAGCAGAAATTGAATTCAAACATCATAGAAGAATTTAAATTCAACAAGAGTGCCAAAAATTATCAATCCAAAACCAATAGACGAATTCTACCCAACAACGAACTCATCCGAGATATTCATTCCTCAATTATATGATGAACGATAATATATATCTTTCCTCAAATCTACAATATTCCAGTTTTGTTTTTAGTGGAGATATTCTGAACTCAATATTATTAACTTACCATTACCATTCCCATCATCATATGGATTGACCATCAGCATGAAAATATCAACCAACAAAAAGTATGATATTATATTATCATTCTCATATTTATACGATTGCTCGAATGAAACAACGTCATGGCTCAAGAGAATAAGTTGACATTATAACAATTCATAGAATACCCACATAATAATTCTATCATTCTGTGAAAACGTAGAAATACGATTTACATTGAAATTTTGAAAAATCATATCTCCGAAAGTATTAGCTTGCTAGAGTTAAAAATGATATGAATAGATTCTTATGATAAAACTGCTTATTAAAAAAAATTTAATTTGGAATTTGTTTTGTTGTTACTCCGAAACCATTAGTTCGATTTTGCCCAATAACGAACTTAGCCGAGATATTTATCCCCCAAACCCACTCTGAAAATTTCAACTGTCTAGCTCATTCCGTTCGAGAGTTATCTTGCCTACGGCCGGCCGGCCGGACAGAATGAATTTCGACCACGGATTCTTGATCAGTGAGTCGAACCAAATCGTTTAAGACCATTTTCATCGAAATATTCGAAAATTACAGACATTTGGGCAAATTGATAAGCACTCAGTTCCGAGGAACTAGAGCGCCAAAAATGGCATAGATACGAGGCAAAGACCAGTTTCAGGAAGACCGCTTAAGATTAAAGGAAACAATTTAAACGCTTTATTCTCCTTAGGACGAGACAACCGCGCCTAGGGTTTCGCAGATTGGCTAACAGATTTGGAAATCAACGAAATATAAAAGTATGTCCAGAAACCGTCCGAGTAGGTCACTGAAAAGACAAGGCTACATATCGAGGAAACCAAAAAAAAATCCCTATAATGACAACATTAGAAAAGGAACGAAGGATATAATATACAATTTTGTCCACGTTTTCAAGAAGATAATTTTAAAATATTTTTATTTCTGATGAAAGTTGTTTCCAACCTGGTGGAAATCACTTAAAAATCCTATCAAAACAACCTGTTACGTGGTACTACGCCTCTCTGTATAGTTGATGGTACCGTTAATAGTGAAAAGTATTGCGGCATCCTATGCTTTATATCCAGGGGGTGGCGTTTTCAGCAGGATAATGCAAGATGACATACTTCGGCCTATACTCAAGCTTGGATGCAAGAACACCAAGTGACATCCATTCCATGGCCAGCAGCTTCACCAGATCTTAGTCCTATTGAAAACATATGGCGAGTAATGAAGATCGAAGTTGAACGAGCACCGCCACGAAATAAAGATGATTAAATTCAGTAAGTTTTACAGTCCTGGACTACCATCACCGAATATTATGGAAGTGATCTAGCTTCGGGCGTACCTCGACGTTTAGTCAAGTATTTATACTTAAATGGAGGTTGTATAAGTGATTAAGATGAATTTGAGCTTTGTTTTTTCCGGATACTTTCTAGACGGACTATAGTTTAATCCTACATAAAACTTCAAGTTTTAGGCCGTGATAAAGAAATATTTCAGAGAATATTCATTCGAACAAATAATAAACCAAAACCCTTCAATATCAAATGGAATTCTTCGATGCTGTTCTCCTTAATTCTGTTTGATTTGAAAATCTATTCGATCGGTTTCCCAAAACTTTGGGTCATATTCTCATGCATTTCCAACAGTATTAAACGAATTACAGATAATCCTGAGTCTCCTGGGAATGGACTTTCAGGATCTGGAATCCAATTCCAGATAAATGAACTTTTCTTGTTCGAAATGGAATCGAGATTCGTTTTCAGGTTAAAGTCCATTTCTCTCATTGTTGGTTGATGCTTTCTCGGCAGCAGCTCATCGCAGAAGATCGAATTTATTCAGAGATCTACATTAAAGCATAATGCAGTTCGGGCCATCGGATTGCAATGGATAACTAAACGGGGTGTCCCGAAATTAGGTAAAAAAAATTCATGGTATATTCTACGTTAAAAACTAAGAAGGGGGGAAAGCTGTCTGGACAGGGGCTTTGGCACTATTGTTAAACCACTAGCGAGTAATTATTCAATCTTTGACAAATCATTTTCCCGAAAGTATTGGTTTCTCAAAATTGTGAATGATATCAATGGATTCTTATGATAGAACTACCCCATAAAAATTTAATTCAAAACCTAGGTCTATGACTCACCTCATGTGTTGGATGTTCAAACATCGGCAAGTTATACTTAGGCGGAGATTACACGGTCAATCTGGTATACATCTTGCCATCAATACGGACCATCAGTCCATCAGTTTACGCGTATACAATCAGTTTCCGGTCAATCTGACATCAATCCATGATTGATGTCAGATTAGACTTTTTGGCGCTCTTTTTCCTCGGAACAGAGTGGTTCGACTGACTGATCAAGAATCCATTGTCAAAATCGATTCTGTTCGGCCGGCCGTCCGTCCGTTAACACAATAACTCTAGAACAGAATGAGCTAGATAGTTGAAATTTTCAAAGTAGGTTTGGGAGATGAATATCTCGGCTAAGTTCGCTATTGGGCAAAATCAGCCAGATGGTTTCGGAGTAACAAAAAAAATATTTTTTTTTACATTACAAATTTTGAATTTATTTTTTTTTTAAGATGCAGTTTCATCATAAGAATCTATTGATGTCATTCTCAACTCTAACAGACTAATACTTTCGGAGATATGATTTTTCAAAATTCCAATAATTATTCTCAATTCTATATGATTTCATAGAATCCTGTAATCATAATTACTGATTTATATTTAATTTATGATACAGTTCTATCATAATATTCCATTGATATCATTCCCAACTCTGAGAAACCAATACTTTCGGATAAATAATTTGTCAAAGTTTGAACAAGAGCGCCAAAGCTCCTGTCCACAGGGTTTTCCTACATTTTTTTGAATAGCAATTAGTGAAGAAAACAGTGACGCCAGCGATACAGACAGCATTTTTTCGAGTAGACATATTGGCTACTCCTATACAGAAATAAAAATTTTCTCTGGAATATTATTATTATTATTATTATTATTATTATACTGATCCTCCTGGGTCTTCCACAAGGAGACCCCTCATAAGCTCTAAGAGCTTGCCCTGAGTTAGGAGAACCAGTTGTGTTCTGTGTAGGCTTTGTTACTGTGTCCTTACGCCACCTTAGGCACAGCACTGTTAATTTTTGACCCAACAGCGAATGGTGGCGATTACCGTGACTAGAAAATTTCTTTCCTAGCCTCGGAATTGAACTTGGGGCTTCCGCTCCCAAGTCAATTACTCTACCACTGAGCCAATCGCAGAGTGATCTTAATTAATCAAATAATGGTCGAAAACTTTCTTATTTCAAATGGCACAGTCGGTATTTCTATATATCGTTGAACGTAAAAATTAATTTCGAAACTATCTTCATAAGGTTTTCCTACACCTAAACCTGATTTTCGACCATTATTTATAGTTGATGTTTGAAAATTAATTATGATCACTCTGTATATTTCACAGTTACTATTTTTGGGCGCATGTTCTAGGGGAACATCGTCCTATCATTTCGTCCAAATGTCTGTAATTTTCGAATTTCGAGCTGAAAATTGGCTAATAGACTAATTCGGACTCCCTGATCACGAATCTGGTGTCAGATTTTTGGGTGCCGTGCAGGCCGGCCGGTTTTCCGGCCGTAGGCACGATAACAGGAGCACCGAAGGTCCTATCGACTTCAAACTTTCAGGGTAGGTTTCTGATCAAAATGCGACGGTTAAGTTCGTTAACGGGCAAAATCGGCCGGACGGTTTAGGAGTTATAGACATTTAAAATTTTGAGGTTATTTCCCTGATATTTCAGGAACTAAAGAAGATGTTGAATCGAAACTTGGTAGTCAGTTCGAGGATATAAACGCGCAACTTTTGGCAAAATTCTGTTATGATCGAAATGTTGGTAATTTTTAAAAAAATATTTCTTTTAATTTTTTCGAATAAAAAATTTTTTTTTCGTGAACTATTCATCAGATTGCAACAAAAACTTGTACTAACGTCAATTGTAGTATTTTGCAACATTGTGCAAAATTTTGGCTCTATACGATTTCAATTTCTGGAGATATAAGACAAAATGTGTCAAATTTCCTTGGTCTCTCTCAGTATTTTCATCGATTATTATATAATAATCAATAATATTAAGGTATTCAACATGATACTGCTTTTTTTCTTTACTGGTCAGTACGGGCCACAAGGAAGATGAACATGCGCCCAATACCTCCTGTCCACAGGGCTTGAACCAATTTTTTTTGTATAGGAGTAGCCGATATGTCTAATCGAAAAAAAACTGCCTGTATTGCTAGCGTAACTGGATTCTTCATTAATTGCTATTTAAAAAAAAAATTGGTTCAAGTCCTGTGGACAGGAGCTTTCTGGCGCTCTTGTTCAAACAGACAAATTAGATCTCCGACAGTATTGGTTTCTCAGAATTGGGTATTGTATCAATGGATTCATATGATAGAACTGCATCAAAAAGGAAATTCAATTCATATAATAGTTTATTTATCAAAATTAAATGAGCAATTTAAGAATGAGGACTGCACCATGGAAGAAATCAAATTAAAATAGCTGAAATGAATTTGACTCTCTGTTATAGAACAGGATAACATGTACGAGTATGAAAATATATCATATAATAATTCATAGATATAATAATTATAGCTTTCTGTGAAAACATTGAAGTACGATTCATTATTGAAATTTCGAAATATCATATCTCCGAAAGTATTAGCATGTTAGAGTTGAAAATGATATCAATGGATTTTTATGGTGAAACTGCATCTCAAAAAAATTGAACTTGAAATATGTACCTAAGTTAAAAAAATTCTTGTTTTCGTTACTCCGAAACCATCCGGCCTATTTTACCCACTGACGAACTCAACTGAGATATTTATCTCTCAAATCTACTCTGAAAATTTCAACTGCCTAGCTCATTCTGTTCGAAAGTTATTGTAGAAACAAAATTTAAAAATTAAAAAAAAATAATTTTTACACTTTACGGCTACCCGATCAATACAAAACTTCGCATGCGTATAAAGGTCATTATTCTACAATCTGATGATAAATTTCAGATAGATCGAGTGATCGGTTTCTGAAATATTCATAAAAAAGGTTTTTACTAAAAACGGCCGAAACCGCTTGGTGGATTTCGCCTGTTAACGAACTTGTCCGAGATATTTACGCTCCAAACCTACCCTGGAAATTTCAATCCTCTAACTCCTTTTGTTCGAGAGTTATCGTGTTAACGGACGGCCGGCCGGACGGCTGAAATTTTTAAAAAATTAGGAAAAAAAATTGGTTTAAGCACTGACGTGAAGTCAGAAGCTTTTGCGTTTATGTTCTATTGTCCATTCTCCTGTATTGGACACTCTCAATCGAATTTACCATGGTGAATTCTAAAGTTCGTTCTCCTGTATTGGGCGAAATGATAACGCGATGTTCCCCAGAGCATACGCGCAAAAAATTAAACCAAGTGATTAGCAAAATTTGGTACAATATCAAAAACTAACATGTAGTACAAAATGTAGCAAAAAAATTATGAATTTCAATGAGGTAGATATTCAAAGTGTTCACCGCGAACGCCTTGGCAACATCCTAACCTCAAATGAAAATACTTCCAACATTATTCAACATCTCAGGAGAGATCGCAAGCGTTATTTGATATTTTAGGTCATTCAAATCAAGGGGTTTAGTTTTGTACACAATGCTCCTCACACGTCGCCATAAAAATAAATCTAATGGGTTAAGATCAGAGGATCGCGCCGGCCATCTGATCGTTCCTCGGCTTCCTAGCCACCGATTTGGAAATATTGTGTCTAGTGGAAGATGAAATTAACAGTGTTTGAAATAAAAAAAATTGGTTCAAGCCCTGTGGACAGGAGCATTCTGGTGCTCTTGTTCAAACAGGCAAATTATATCTCCGAAAGTATTGGTTTCTCAGAGTTGGCAATTATATCAATGGATTCTTATGAAAGAACTTCATTTTAGCATAAATTGAATTCAAACATCATAGAAGAATTTAAATTCAACAAGAGTACCAAAACTTATCAATCCAAAACCAATAGACAAATTCTACCCAACAACGAACTCATCCGAGAAATTCATTCCTCAATTCTATGATGAACGATAATTTATATTCTTTCCTCAAATCCACTCCAATACTCCAATACACCAATATTCCAGTTTTGTTTTTACTGGAGATATTCTGAACATAATATTATTAACTTACCATTACCATTCCCATCATCATATGGATTGACCATCGGCATGAAAATATCAACCAACAAAAAGTATGATATCATATTATAATTCTCATAATTCTACGATTGTTGAAATGAATTAGACAATGTCATGTCTCAGGAAAATAATGGCGATTTCCATTGACACGCTCGGATCACTCGGAGTCATATTTGACAGATACTTTCGGTTCAATTGGACAGATACATGACAGATGAGATTGATTTCGAGTGCTCCGAGCGTGTCAATGGAAATCGCCATTAGTTGACATTATAACAATTTATACATAGAATAATTATATCATTCTGTGAAAACGTAGAAATACGATATATTATTGAAATTTTGGAAAATCATATCTCCGAAAGTATTAGCTTGTTAGAGATGAAAATGATATCAATGGATTCTTATGGTAAAACTACATATTGAAAAAAAATTTTATTTGGAATTTGATAAAAAAAAAAAAAAAAATTTTTTCTTTGGTGCTCTGTAACCATCTGTCCGATTTTGCCCAATAACGAACTTAGCTGAGATATTTATCTCCCAAACCTACTCTGAAAATTTCAACTGTCTAGCTCATTCCGTTCGAGAGTTATCGTGCCTACGGCCGGCCCGGACAGAATGAAAATTACAGAAATTTGCGCAAATTGATAAGCACTCTGTTCCGAGGAACAAGAGCGCCAAAAATTATGTACATGTACAGGGTTTTTCACTATAATTTGACCCCCCTTTAACTTTGTTACTAAAAATGGTGAGAACAGCTCTGTTGGGGGGCACAATAGATCTCAAGGTCGCGGTGCAACGTAACCCCCTTATCAATAATAATAATAAAATAATAATTGTTACTAAAGGAGATACAAAAAAATGTTTCATACAAAAATTTCACGAAATCAACTGAGGTTTTTTAATATGACTTCAGGAACTGAAATATATACAAGGTGGCCAACATATTGATGGCAACTTCATTTTTTCAAATGGAACACCCTGTATATTTTCCCATATTTGGCTAGCTCTTTTTCCCCTTATTTCGAATATGTAAGATATGTTGGTCTATATCTCTTATTCTGAGCACCACAGAGTTTCAAATTTCAAGAACAACCTGGCAAGCTCAGCAATAACTTTTCAAGTGGCAGGCTGCGATTATTAAAAATGCCCGTTTTTGGAGTTATCTCCTTAGTAACGATATGACATACGTTTTACATTAAATGAAAATAATCATCAAATATACATTACACGGAAGCAGAAAAATTTGAAATATTTTCACTGTATGTGAAGAATAATAAAAATAAGAAAGGAGCAAGGAGGGAATATATGAGGTTGCATCCAAATAATACAATTCCAAGTGCAAACACATTTGTCAATATTCACAACCGTGCAAGGGACTTAAAAAGTTTCAAAAGTAAGAGGCGTTGCATCCCGAGTAATGAAAATCAAGAACTGGACATATTACTTTATTTTGAAGGTAGTGTTACTCTAATTGTTTGTTGTTCAATGCTGACATTCTATTCGAAACAACCTCACAAATTATAAAATTGTTATAGAATTTCCGGAAAATGGTTTGAAGGAAGCGTCGCGTGACCTGGAAATCAGTTATTCCAGAATTTATAGAGTCCTGAAAAAGAACCAATATAGGCCATACAAATTATTACCAGTACAACTCCTTACAGAAGACCAAAAGCGGAAACGCTTAGAATACTGCAAAGTATGCTGCAAAGACTGGGTGGAGACCCTAATTTATTCAGGTTCATAATGTGGACGGATGAATTATCGTTTTCCACAGCAGGTGTATTCAACAGAAAAAATAGACATTCTTGGGAAAACAAAAATCGAAGACAACGAAAAATTATTGAAATCAGAAAATCTGTTAACGTTTGGTGTGGCATTGTTTATGATAAAATTGTGGGGCCTATATTTTTCGACTACAAATTAACACGTGAAACATATTTAGAAAATATATTGCCAGAGGTAGCTGAGCTTTTGGAGCGACTGTTTTCTGCTGAAGAATTAGAACAAATAATTTGGCAACAGAACGGAGCGCCCCCGCATAGCGTTTTGGAAGTTCGTGAACATTTAAGTGGCCAATTTGATCTTTGGATTGGTAATGGTGCACCCATTTCATGGCCACCAAATAGTCCCGATTTAACACCGTTGGACACGTTTTTATGGCCGTTCTTGAAGGAAAAAATATACTTCAGCAATAATGATAATATTGTAATGATTAAAAACAAAATTGAAGCTTTAATTTCTGATTTGAATCAGAGCCATAACAATGCAATCAAAAATAGTCTTAACAACTTGAGACAACGATATGAACAATGTGTATTGAATGAAGGTGGTCATTTCGAGCAATTTCTTTAGTTGATGTTATTCATACCATAATACCATAATTCATTATTTTTTATTGGTTAAGTAATTGTTAAGTATTCATTTTAAAATAATACTTTTAAGTAAATTGTTTGAATATAAAAAATTTCGTAGGCATTTCACATATTTTTTCATTCGGTATCATCATTTCAAAACTTTGAATCTCTGAAAATTGAAGAGACACGCCCAAATATGCATATATATTCGAGATCAGGAGGAAATAGTTTATCAAAAGATGGAAGAATATACAGGACAGGACACCCTGTTTTGAAAAAATGTAGTTGCATTCAATATGTTGTTCACCCAATTGACGTTATCATAACTCCAAAAATGGGCATTTTCAGTAAACGCAGTCTGCCACTTGAAAAATGATTACAGAGCTTGCCAGGTGGTTCTTAAAATAGGAAACTCTGAATAACTCAGAATAAAAGAGATAGATCAATATGTGTTACATATTCGAAATCAGGGGAAAAAGAGCTAGCCAAATATGGGAAAATATACAGGATGTTCCATTTGAAAAAATGAAGTTGCCATCAATATTTGGCCACCTTGTATATATTTCAGTTCGTGAAGTCATATTAAAAACCTCAGTTGATTTCGTGAAATTTTTGTATGAAATATTTTTTTGTATCCCCTTTAGTAACAAAGTTAAAGGTGGGGTCAAATTATAGTGAAAAACCCTGTACATGTTCAAATATTTATGTATAAGTGCGTAATAAATATAGCTTTACAAAATTACTCATTATTGTATACCATTTCGTTTATATATTATAAAATTTATTATCGTTATTCAGAATTAAGCGAGACGAGACCGAGACTTATGAAGCCCTATCCAGGGCGTATACGGCACATCAACAACGTGAGAAAATACAGCTTTTCAGCATACGCAGTAGTTGCAATGCGAATATATCTTCACGAGCATGATGAAAACCACTTTATGGGCATTAAATCGAATTAATGATGGAACTTTATGACAGCAAGTAAAATTCTCGGATCTATGAGTGCTCTGAAATTCGGCAATGAAATGGACGATATTGAATTTGAGGGCTCACTACCATGCTGATACTAAATGGAGCTTGAAAGTGTATCAGTTGGATGAACGATAAAAATCGAATTCTCAATTATTATCATCTGGTTATATTCAGAAGAAATGGAGAAACGGACTATCGATACAATAATAGTAGTTCGCATGGGATGCCGCTGCCACAAAAATTAATGACCCGAGTAAACATCATGTATATTCCATTCACATTTATAAAATCTCCCGGTTGGCCATGAAATTTTAACACATTTCACCGTGTATATTTTGAAAATGTTAGGTTATGCTCATTTTCCTATCAGATAACTACGCAACGTTGTCCTCTCTACATAGAAGTCGTAGTAATTACTCATTTTCCACAAGGTGAATTTTCATGGGAAAAATAATGAATTTGAGAAGATATTATGTAAATTCAACAATTCCAAAGACCCGGCGACTGTTCAAGAAAATTTTTCATCTGTTGTTACTAGGGAAAATAATTCACGTATATAAACTAGTTGGAAGGTTCAGTTATGCTATTTTCTTGTACGAAAATCAAGAATCAAGTGTTGAAATTTTAATGAAAAATTGGTTCAAGCCCTGTGTTTTCTGGCGCTCTAGTTCAAACAGACAAATTATATCTCCGAAAGTATTGGTTATCAGAGTTGAGAATTATATCAATGTATTCTTATGATAGAACTGCATCATAAAGGAAATTCAATTCAAATAACATTTTATTTATCGAGATTAAATGAGCAATCTGAGAATGAGAACCGCACCATGGAAGAAATCAAATTAAAATAGCTGAACTGAATTTGACACTCTCTTATAGAACAGGATGAAATATACGAGTATGAACACAGATCATATAATAAAGCTTAGAAAGAATAATTATAGCATTCTGTGAAAACATAGAAGTACGATTCATTATTGAAATTTAGAAAAATCATATCTCCATGTATTAGCTTGTTGGAGTTGAAAATGATATCGATGGATTTTAATGGTGAAACTGCATCTTAAATAAAAATTTAATTTGAAATTTGTTGCTTTAAAAAAAATTTTCTTTTTCGGTACCTTGAAACCATCTGGCCTATTTTGCCCGATAACGAACTTAACCGAGAGATTCATTTCCTTAACCTACTCTGAAAATTTCAACTGCCTAGCTCATTCCGTTCGAGAGTTATTGTAGACATTTTTTTTTTATTTTTAAAATTTTTTTTTGACACTTTGCGGTAACCTGGTCAATACAAAACTTCACATGCGTATAAAGGTCATGATTATACAATTTGGTGCTAATTTTCAGATGGATCGAGTGATCGGTTTCGGAAATATTCATAAAAAATGTGTTTTACTAAAATTGGCCATAACCCCGAAACCGCTTGATGGATTTCGGCCATTAACGAACTTGTCCGAGATATTTACGCTCCAAACCCACCTTGCAAATTTCAATTCTCTAACCCCTTTCGTTCGAGAGTTATCGTACCTAAGGCCGGCCGGCCGGACAGAATCGATTCCGACCTCGGAGTCTTGATCAGTGAGTCGAACCAAATCGTTTGAGACCATTTTCAGCCAAAAATTCGTAAATTACAGACATTTGGGCAAATTGATAAGCACTCAGTTCCGAGGAACTAGAGCGCCAAAAAGATTAAAAGTACCTGAATAACCCGGCAAGAAAACTTCTAAACGAACAGGCGTACCTATGGAATTCCTCACTTTTCGAAATTCTCAAGAAATAAGCCTACAGAAGACATTTAAATACCTTGTTGCACAACTTGGAATACGCCAGTTTCAAAATGTACTAGTCACTGTTAAACCTTCATAAAATTTAGTGATAGGATAGGAAACTAAGTAATTTCATTCGAGAGTTCAACATGTCCTAAGACAGAATGAAGTTTTCCTATTGCAGATTTCAGTTCTGTCTCTGCTTCTTCAAAACTCCTTTCGGCATTTTCAATTTCAAAGCGAGTTCTTTATTATTCGAAGATAATGATATGTGATAATCCGCCGTATTCACATAGCATTCAATCTCCGTTAAGTCTTAACTGAGGTCCTCAGTTAAGGATAACTCAGAATCACAACCTTAGTTAACGTGAAAATTAACGTGAAACAGGCCTGTTTCTCCACCCTTTTATACGTTAATTGAGGATGCGATTCATATTCATCCTTAACTGAGGACCTCAGTTAGGACTTGACGGAGATTGAATGCTTTGTGAATACGGCGGATTATCTTGTAGATTTTTGAGAGTAGAAATTGGCAACGTCTCAGAGAATTGTTTTGACATTGACGATATTCAGAAGTGCCAACCTGCCTTTGGGTTAGTTACAAAAACGTGACAGACCTAAATCATGGCCAACCGGGAGACTTTATAAAAGTGAATTGAGTATATGTAACGCGATTCTTGTTTCACTATTTTTGCGCGCTTGTCCCGCCAGGGACACCGTGCTATCATTTTGCCCAGATGACTGTATTGTTGGAATTTTTGTCCGGAATTGGTCTCAACTTATACGGTAAATCTCACACACCAAAAGGTATATAGAGGGTGAATCTTTAAGTTGTACATTAAATTTAATCATAGATTACTCTCAGCAAATAAAACACTTTCCGCCAAACCAGGACAGGAACTTTGGCACTCTTGTTCAAACTTTGACAAATCATATCTCCGAAAGTATTGGTTTCTCAGAGTTGGCAATTATATCAATGGATTCTTATAATAGAACTGCTTCATACAGGAAATAAGATTCAATTAATAGTTTATTTATCAAGATTAAATGAACATTCTTCAATGCTTTAAAGCTTCAAAAATCATCATTTGAAAAAAATTAACAGTCTGCAATGTTTCAATGCTTTATTGCTTCAAGAATTGTCATTAAAACGAGATATTCATTCCTTAAGTGAAATGTGGAATGGCATCAGGTCATATTTTCTGATGAATCTCGATTCTCCTTGGGTGCACATGATGGTCGAAGAAGGGTTAGACGACGTCGGGGAGAAAGACGTGAACTTCAGTTTGATATTGAGCGTCATGTACACCGGACAGTAGGCGTTATGGTATGGGGTGTTATTGGACTCGCAAGTAGGTCACCTTTAGTCTTTATTCGAGGTAACATGACAGCGCTGCATTACCTTCAAGAAATAGTGGAGCCATAAGTTCTCCCTTACCTTAACCGGCTCGAGAATCCAATATTTCAGCAAGATAATGCTCGACCTCTTGTTGCCAAAGTTAGTTTAAACTTTTTTGAAGTGACCCACGTGAATCTTTTGCCATGGCCGCCCAGATACCCCGATCTTTCGCCCATAGAGCATGTTTGGGACATCATGGGTAGAAGGCTTGGAAATTTGCCCCAGCCCCACGGACTTTGGCGGCCCTGATACATGAACTACAGGTAGCTTGGGATAGTATCCCTCAAGAAGAAATAGACCATCTTATTGCATCAATGCCAAGACGTGTTGGGGAGTGTATAGATAATCGCGGTGAACAAACACATTATTAACAAATAAATTGAAAAATTGTAAACCCTTCTTTTTTTTTGTTCAAATTATAATAATTTTCTCCTTGCTATACTATCTATGTTTTACCAAAAAAAATTAAAATTTAAACAGCTCCTTCTGGGTGTTGCAGTTTCTTTGTCAGTCAGTATACATTCGTAGAGACAATATCTAGACAGCTCCAACTGCATTCTCGACAATGTCAATCGATATACATCTTTCTTCTCTAAAGCGACATCCTGTATGAGAACCATAATATCCGTATACAAATCATGAGGCAATAAAGATTACGGTTGAATCCATTTTGAAATGTGATCAACTAATTGAATATTCTTTCAGCTGCAATTCAACGTGAAATTGATTTCTCCAGAATGATAACCCTGTTTCGAAATGGAATTAGGTATATCTTTCATAAAGTGCTCGCACGCAAACCTAAAGCCAATAATGATGTGGCACGCCTCTGTTTCCTGGAAGTATAGTTTCTCAGTAAATAGGTTTATATAAATTTATTCATTCGGTGAGATGTTTTGAATGTTCAATTTTTGCGCGCGTGTTCCGCAAGGAACAGCGTGCTATCATTTCGTCACAATGTCTGTATTTTTCGAATTTTTTTTCGAAAATGGTCTCAAACGATTAGGTTCGACTTCCTGATGAAGAATTCGAGGTCAAATTCAATTCTGTCCGTCCGGTCCGGCCGGCCGGCCGGCCGGTCCGGCCGGCCGTTAGCACGATAACTCTCGAACGGAACGACTTAGAGCGTTGAAATTTGCAGGGTAGTTTTGTAGCGTAAATATCTCGGACAAGTTCGTTAACGGGCGAAATCCACCGAGCGGTTTCGGAGTTAAGGCCATTTTTAGTCAAAACGTTTTTAATGAATATTTCCGGAACCAATCACTCGATCTTTCTGAAATTTGGCAGCAAATTGTAGAATTATGACCTTTATATGCCTGTGAAGTTTTGTTTTGATCGGACGGCCCTAAAGTAGCAAAAAAAAATTTCAAAAATTTTAAAATTTTGTTTTCAGGATAACTCGAAAAATACTGATCTGATTGAATTGAAACTCAGTAGTTAGATGCAAAAGACCAATGCAAACACTTTTGCAAAATTTCGTGAAGATCACGTGACATGAAAAAAATGAAAAAATCACTACTATTTCCGAAATTCTTTGCTTAAAATGCCGAAACCTTTTTTTTTGAGGTTCATGCTGCCCTTTCCGGACATTTTTCGTTGTGCGCATGCGCAGATGAGAAGTCATTTAACTGCTGTAGTTTTCGTCAGAGAGTATTGGGGTTTTGGGGTGGCGGATGCTATTCCTCCATAGAACCCAGATCCCTGATGAGGGTCTGCGCATGCGTAGATTAAAGATGCGATATCTTCTGAACCACTAGTGTTGGAGAATCGGAGTTTTTTGTAAGGTCTGTGATTTTGAAAGGACTTTTAGCCGCGAGTAGATTGCGCATGCGCAGAAGAGAAGTGACTGTTTTTGGGTTGGATGGGTTATGTTGGGAGTGCTGAGTCGATATTGTGAGGTTTTAAAAGAATATTCATAGCAATTCAGTGTTCGGACACTAGTCAGTTTGGGGGAAATACCGTTGTTTCCGAGTTGAAGTGTGCATACCGTGGCCCTGGGGCCAATTTTGAAATTGATGTTACCCCTTACGGGCATTTTTCGTTATGCGCATGAGCAGACCATCAGTGATTTAACTGCTGAAGTTTTCGTCAGAGAGGATTGGGGTTTTGGGGTGGCGGATGCTATTCCTCTACAGAATTCCCTGGTGAGGGTCTGCGCATGCGTGGATTCAAGAGTCGATATCTCCTCAACCACTAGTGTTGGAGAATCGGAGTTTTCTGTATGGTGTGTGATTTTGGGAGGACTTTCAGCCGCAAGTAGATTGCGCATGCGCAGAAGAGAAGTGACTGTTTTTGGGTTGTATGGGTTATGTTGGGAGTGCTGAACCGATATTGTGAGGTTTTAAAAGAATATTCATGGCAATTCAGTGCAAGGACAAGTCAGATTGGGGGATGTAGCGTTGTTTCCGAGTTAAAGTGTCCGTATCGTGGCCCTGGGGCTAATTTCGAAATTGATGTTACCCCTTACGGGCATTTTTCGTTATGCGCATGAGCAGACCATCAGTGATTTAACTGCTGGTGCTTTCGTCAGAGAGGATTGGGATTTTGGGGTGGCGGATGCTATTCCTCTATAGAATCTCCTGGTGAGGGTCTGCACATGCGTGGATTCAAGAAGCGATATCTCCTGAACCACTAGTGTTGGAGAATCGGAGTTTTTTGTGAGGTGTTAAATTTTGGGAGGACTTGCAGGCACGAGTATATTGCGCTTGCGCAGATGAGAAGTGAATGGTTTTGGGTTGTTTGGGTTATGTTGGAAGCAATGAGCCGATATTGTGAGGTTTTAAAAGAATATTCATGTCAATTCAGTGCACGGACACAAGTCAGTTTGGGGGAAATAGCGTTGTTTCCGAGTTGAAATGTCTGTATGGTGGCCCTGAGGCGAATTTATAAATAACTATGTTCGGTAGATCTATATTAAAATACGTTCGGATTTGGAGAAGAGGCAATTGCGTTCCAAACGGAGGTCCCACAACTGCATTTTTGTTCGATCTACGGTAAAGCTAACAGCCAAACTGTATTGATAGCTATATTTGTTAAAGGAACTTGAAAAAAAAAAAAAAAAAAGCACTGACGTGTAGTCAGTACTCTTTGGCGCGCGTGTTCACGGTGGCTAATTTGAATTGAATGATGAGTACTTCAAGCTCAGTAGATAGAGCGAGCCGAAGATCTACCCAAAGGATAGTGGACACCATTCACTGTCGGTTCAAAAATTAACAGTGCTGTATCTAAGCTGCCATCAGGATAGATTAACAAAGTTGGAAAAGAACACAAGTGACTCTCCTTAGTCGCACAAGCTCCTAGAAGATTTGGGAGGGTCAGTATAATCCTAATCATGTTAATCGCACGCGCGCAAAAGCAGATTGACTTAACAATGAAAGAAAAAGTGTAAAAAGTCAATCTGCTTTGGCGCGCGTGCGATTAACATGATTAGGATTATACTGACCCTCCCAAATCTTCTAGGAGCTTGTGCGACTAAGGAGAGTCACTTGTGTTCTTTTCCAACTTTGTTAATCTATCCTGATGGCAGCTTAGATACAGCACTGTTAATTTTTGAACCGACAGTGAATGGTGTCCACTATCCTTTGGGTAGGTCTTCGGCTCGCTCTATCTACTGAGCTTGAAGTACTCATCATTCAATTCAAATTAGCCACCGTGAACACGCGCGCCAAAGAGTACTGACTACACGTCAGTGCTTTTTTTTTTTTTCTGACCTTGTCGTGACGGTTATACTCCTTCCTCATAGTCCCGTAGTTTCCCCCAGAGCTGTGCCGAGCACTGACGAAAAGTGCTTCGAGCACCGAGCACTAAGCACTGACTGAAAAGTGCTCCGGAATCTCGAGCACTAAGCCCTTTTATTAATGAAATGCTCGCGATTACTAAGCACTTTCGGAAAGTAATTCGTCTTTGCGAGCACTAAGCACTAAGCACTTTACAAACGGATGAGACTGTTAAACATTTGACGGGGGAGGGGGGGGGCAATACCACACTTCCTTCAAGATAAGGTTATATGATATGTTAATTATACTGGTACACCTATTGTTTTGGCGCAATCGTTTCCTGGAACGAGAACATTATCATGTTTTCCGAGTGTCTGTATAATTATCGAATTTTGGGCGGAAAATGTTATCAAAGGATAAGGTTGGACTCACTGAAGAGGAATTCTCGGTAAAATTCAATTCTATCCGTCCGCCCCGAAAGAAAAGAGCTAGACTCTTGTAATTTTCAGGGTAGGTTTAGGGTGCAAATGCGCCGGTTAAGTTCGTTCATGTGATCAAATTGAAACTTAGAAATAGTTGTAGAATACGTATATAAAGACTTATTTCAAATTTCGTGAGAATCACTATACAAAAAAAAAGTAAAATTATCTGTCAGATGTTGCTGAAATTTTGCAAAAATCGATAGGGCCAGTATTTTTGGAAATATTTTGGATACATTTATTTTTGGAATCCTTTGGAGATTTCAGTACCAGGGTGAGTGACCATTGTAGATATTATTTTGAAAATGTGCGCTTTTCTCCATTTATTATTGCGCGCTTGAGTCCAGGATCGAGAATATTTCGTTCAAATGTCTGAAATTTTGGAATTTCAAGCCAAAAATGGTCTCAACCGGTTGAGTTGGACTCACCGATGGGGAATTCCTGGTCAAATTAAATTCTGTTGGTCCTTTCGGCCATCCCCGTAAACACTCATAGGGACATAAGGACTTGACATTTTCAGGTTAGGTTAAAGGCCGAAATACCCTGGTAGCATTAATGGGCAAAATCCGCTCAATAATTTCGGAGTAATGACCATCTAAAATTTAGTTTTCTTAATAAATCGAAAAATACTATTTCTATATCGAATTGAAGCTTGGTAATTGCTTGTTATGTATATTTTTTCTGGATCCCGCTCCCGCTATGCATTTCAACATACGAACGAAAGCTCCTGACCTCACACCAGTGCTTTTCAGGAATTTTTGATAATTAGTTTCCCTAAAGTGTCTGACTAAGCTATATATTCCACCATAAATGCTCATGGCAAAAGTTTATAGCTTTTCAATCACCCAAGAAATGCAGAGTCAGGTTTAGAAAAACAATAACCAGCAGTTTTAGGAACTATTTGTAGCACCACAGAGTGTGTTGAAGTTGGTCAAAATTCTCAAGATTTGAAACATATTGATTTTTGGTACCATTTTATATGACAAGTTATAAAGAATGGCATTTTTACTTAGATTCTTGCGAAACTGCGCAGTTCATTCACTACTGACTGTAACTTCTTTTACTCTACACTCGAATGTCCATAATGATGTGATCGTCTTATGTTTTCAGGTTGTGACAAGTATGAATCGGTTATCCCGAGAAGTGCTCCGCAGCATTGCAGTGCTTGGGAGCACTTTGTAGTGCTCGGGAGCACTCTAGTGCTTGGGAGCACTTTGTGGTGCTCGGGAGCACTCTAGTGCTTGGGAGCACTTTGTAGTGCTCGGGAGCACTTTGTAGTGCTCGGAAGCACTTTTCGGGAGTTCTGAGCACTAAGCCTTTTCTAAAATTTTGAGAAGCACTAAGCACTAAGCACTGCTTTGATATAGTGCTCGCGAGTACAGTGCTTAGGAGCACAAAAGTGCTCAGAGCACTTTGACGAGCACTAAGCACAGGGCTTTGGGAAAGCTCTGGTTTCCCCCCATATTTTGTACCGAGTTCATTATTTTTGCCCTTTTAGGGATAATTTCAAATACACTCTTGTGCCTTTAGGAGCATTAGCGCACTCC
Source organism: Halyzia sedecimguttata (assembly GCA_937662695.2). Classification (NCBI taxonomy): domain Eukaryota; kingdom Metazoa; phylum Arthropoda; class Insecta; order Coleoptera; family Coccinellidae; genus Halyzia; species Halyzia sedecimguttata. The sequence goes on along the minus strand of OW569411.2, from coordinate 13,758,244 downwards.
TATACTACTGAAATTTACAGAGATATCAAGAAAAATAAATGAAGCTTTGAACGTTACTTTTCGATGCAACTCTATAGATTTTTTATCTTGTTCACAAATATTCCGAATTACAAATATTTTAATATCTACCATATTAGATTAGAACTGGCAACCAATGAATAGGTGTAGATCTAATAGTTCCAGTGATGATTCGCACAGAAGAATTCAGCTGTACAATTTTTTGAGTATGCGCACTATTAAACCAGACGGGGCAAAAATATTCAGCGGCAGAAAAACTAAGGCTGAGGCTGCCGTTCGAAGAGTAGCTGCATCAGCACCCCATGAAGTACAAGCTAATTTCTGCAGAATATTATTAATTGTTTTCAACTTCAGACGCAAGTCATCCAAATGGGCTTTGAAATTCAAAGAGGAATCTAGTTTCACTCCTAGATATTTAGGATAAAAAGTATGTCTCAAGAAAGAATCACCGAATGTTACACTCAATGTTCTATATTTTTGATGTTTGTTCAAATGAATTCAAGAAACCTCAGTTTTATTTGGATTTGGACACAAACGCCACTGAAATAGGTAATTTTTCAGGATTTCTAAATCGGTAGATATATTGTTTTCTATACCTACTTTGGAAATCAGAATGACGAAATGCAAGGGCAATGTCATCAGCGTATATGAATTTCGCAGGGGAAGTAGCAGGAATATCACACAGATATTAAATTCAAGAGAAAGGTGCTTAAACTGAACCTTGGTGGAGACCATTACTCAAATTCTTGGAATTACTACTATTATTATCAACAAAAACACGAAGCCTTCTATCTGTCGGCATGTTTTCGAGTAAACGAACCATTTTCCACACTTTAAATGGGTATAAAGTTTTAAAATCAAACCAACTTTCCATGCCGTGTCATATGCTGTCGACAAATCCACGAATGCTATTCCTGTTTTTATTTTATTATTGAAACCTGTTTCGATATAAATAGTTGGACCAAGAACCTGATCACAACAATTCCTATTTTTCCTGAAGCCCACCTGACAATTCCGTAGTAGAACGACTTCTACAGACGATTCAATCCTAAGAAGAATCTTTCTAAAATTTTAAAAGGAACACTCAACAGACTCCTATGACTTTCGCTTTGCGGAATTCTTTTGGAATATTTTCAGTATTCAGAATATTATTATGGAATGATAATAGCCAGGAGTAGGCCCTTTTGCCCAAATGTTTGATGAATTATTCAGGATAAATTCCATCAAATCCTGCTACTTTCCGAGATTTAGTGCATTTAACTGCTGATTTTAATTCATCCGAGTTCAGTAGATTCGAGATACTGCCTACAGAGGAAGATGCCCTAAATTTGTGAAAATTATACTTCATATTTTTGATTTTGGATATTGAAATTTCAACCGAATTGGAAACATCAACTAATCGATGAGCAATCAATTCAGGGTCAATTTTGGAAGATGACAATGGGAGGAGTAGCTTCTCCTAATTTTCTCAAAAACATCCCATGTACCTACTCCTACTCGAATGTGTGAAATTCATATCGGAAACTACACTATTCCACTTTTCCTAACGGCTAGGATTTATCGAATTTATTAGATTTCACATTTTTCATTAGTTGGAGAATTCTGATAATCCTCATATAAATTTTCTGCTTCAAATGACCAACCAGGAATATACTCTTGACGGAAACCCCTCGGAATAATTTTTTTAGCTGGTGCTTTTACTATACCAACAAATCTAGAGTAATTTTCATAAGTTGGTATGTTACATTCAACTTTTTTCGCAAATTGAACCCAATCAGTCTTCTGGAAATTGAATGAAATCAAACTTTACCAAATTCCTATTTCAAATATTCCAATGGTTCCAATTTTTCAATATTTGATGGAAATTCGTGATTTCTTCGACATTTCAATAGGTTATGTCCTAGATAGTTAAACAAAAATACTTTAATTTTTCACTACATTCCACTCAGTAGGATGATTCAATTTGCCATAATTTTAAGAGGGAACATCGAAACACAGTTCATGCAGCATTGATATTTATGTGAAACAATTAAATAATTTTAATGCGATGAGCTGTCGTTAAGCTGTCAATTCTGTGAAATGGATATTAAAACTAACATTTCACGTTCAAAACGCACCATTATCGACATAATTATATTTCCCAGTGTTGCCAATACTTTCGACAAAATATTAGAAAAATTCCTTAATGTTAGACTATATGAGTTTCTGTCAAAATATTATATTTTGAAATATAAATAATGGATTTCTTACAGGAATGTTTGAATCTATTAAAGAAGTCACATATAGAGAAGACAGATGCATACCGCATTTCTTGATCTGGCTTTCCACGCGGTATCCCACACTATGCTTCTAGATACACTTGAGCTTTGTGGACTGAAGGGTGTTGTGTTAGAACTCTTCGAGAGCTTTTAAGAAACAGGAATCAAATTGTTTAAATAAGAATCACCTTGAGTAATGAAGAAGCTATACAGATGGGAGTACCGCAGGGAACAGTCCTGGGACCTTTACTGTTTATTGTGCACTCCAAAAGAAGTCCTCTTCTTTTACAGATGTAAACAGACCTGAATAAGATCAAATTGATATAAACTCAAATATAATTGATAGCTCAGACAAAGCAAAGTAATTAGGCATAATAAGGTAATTATAATTCGACCTCTTTCAAATTCACTTAGCTAGCGATAAATTCCGCGTACACGTGCTCTAGGCATTTTAACAACAACTAAACATCGACTTTGGATCTCCTCGAACAGCTGGTTTGTTGTAAAATTTAAAAAATTAGCAAAAAACGACTACAATATAAAAGTAACAGAAAATGTTTACATGAAAAAACCTTCACGATTTTTTTCTCCAAATTTTAATCATTTACTGCTTGCTATATTATCTATGTTTTACCAAAAAAAAATTTAAACAGCTCCTTCTGGGTGTTGCAGTTTCTCTGTCAGTTAGTATATTTATGGAAAATCACATTGAAATCATTGAAAATTCTAGCTGACGTTTGAAAATACGCTGACCAAGCAATTGTTGTTAATTGGATTAACCAAATTGGTCAGGTCGATAAATCTGGTTGACGTCATGCGAACTCGCTACAACCATGATAATTAGGTATATGAAACGTAATTTATTTTTAAATTGGTCAGTTCGATTGAATGGACAATTATTATTGAATTGTGGACATTTTGGATATTTGCTTAATCGCGGATAGGGTAGATTCATTGCTGGTGGTTTTTAATTTATGCAACTACACATTAACTCGAATGAAACATTATATCGTGAGCGTCAAAAGTATACTAACTGACAAAAAACTGCAAATCCCAGAAGGAGCTGTGCAAATTGTTTTTAGTAAAACATATATAGTATAGCAAGGAGTAAATGATTAAAATTTGTGGAAAAAAAATTGAGAAGGTTCTTTCATGTAAACATTTTTTGTTACTTACATATTATAGTCGTTTTTTGCAATTTTTTTTAATTTTGAAACAAACCAGTTGTTCGAGGAGATCCAAAGTCGATGTTTAGTTGTTGTTAAAATGCCTAGAGCACGTGTACGCGGAATTTATCGCCAGATAAGTGAATTTGAAATAGGTCGAATTATTGGTCTACGGGAGGCGGGGTTGTCATTTCGAGAAATCGCTAAAAGTACGAACAGAAATCCAACTACTGTTTTGAGATGTTGTCAAGCGCGGTTTGATAATGCCCAAAATCGAAGAAGAGTAGGCACCGGACGATGGATATTCCGGGGTAAAATTGAATTATGTCCGTCTGGCCGTAAGCACGATAACTCTCGACCGAAATGAGTTATAGAGTTGAATGTTTCGGGGTAGTTTTGGAGCGTAATGATCTCGGCTAAGTTCGTTCGAGAGTTTTCGAAAGCTTACGGCTGGACAGACAGCATTTTTGGCGCTCTTGTTCATCGGAACAGAGTTCTTATCAATTTGCCCAAATGTCTGTAATTTCCGAATTTTTGGCTGAAAATGGTCCTAAACGATTTGGTTTGATGGTGATTTGATCAAGAATCCGTGATCAAAATCGATTCTGTCCGGCCGTTAGGATGATAACTCTCGAACGAAAGGAGTTAGAGAATTTAAATTTGCGGGGTAGGTTTCGGAGTTATGGCCGTTTTTATTAAAAACCTTTTTTATGAATATCTCCGAAACCGATCACTCGATCTATCTAAAATTTAGCATCAAATTGTAGTATAATGTCCTCTATATGCATGCGAAGTTTTTATATTGATAGGGTTGCAGTAAAGAGTAAAAAAAAAATTAATTTTATTTCTACAATAACTCTCGAACGGAATGAGCTAGGCAGTAGTAAGTTTGAGAGATAAATACCTTGGTTAAGTTCGTTATTGCGCAAAATCGGCTTGATGGTTTCGCAGTAATTTTTTTTTACATTACAAATTTCAAATTCTATTTTTTTTGAGATGCATTTTCACAATAAAATCCATAGATATAATTTTCTACTCCAACAAGCTATTCTATGTTTTCATAGAATGCCGTACTTAATTATTCTATCTATGAATTATTATATGATCTGTGTTCTTACAAGTCATCTTATTTTCCTATGAGAGATAAATGTCAAAATTATTTCTGGATCGTTATTCTTGATATAAAATACACCTCCTGTTCTAAACAAAGTATGATTGAATGCAAAATGACCAATGAAATAACCTCAGCTATTGTAGAATTATTAGGATGATATGATATACTTTTATGGTGATAATATAATGCCCGTGGATAATCTACAGGGTGTCAAGGAAAAAAGTACCATGCGTAGTGCCACGCGATAGGGGGCCATGAAATATGACAAAAAGGTCCTATGAATATATGTCCGAAACTGCTTCCTTTAAGAAATACAGGGTGTTAAAGTTTATTTTTTTATTTGGTTTTTTTTTTAATAACTTTGGACAAAGATGTAAGAATTGAACAAAATGTGGTATGCGGGGGTTTTGTATGATGCAGAATCCAAATATCCTATTAGTTTTTAGATTACTAAAAGAGGGCACCACATACAGGATTCCTTCACATTTAAATCAACCCTAACTTTTTTGCCTTACACTGCATGTCATTCTGGACTAGAAAAAGCCATTCCTCTATCTTTTTTCCCTCAAAAAGGTATACATTGTTGAAGTCGCTAGGACCAACGGTTTCCGGTAAAAACGCATCTAAAAGTTATGATGCACGCAAAAGCGCCAAAGTAACCTACTTACAATAACAACCATTGTTGGAAGCAGTTTAAAAAAACATCAAGGAATTAACAAAAGCGCCAAAAACTTCAACAAAGTATACCTTTTTGAGGGACCTTTTTGGAGACGCCAGAGAGTCGGGCTTTAGTCTCAAATTCTTCATTTCCTGTCATCGTCTTCTGAATCTGTATAGTAGGTAATAGGTATCTCTATAACGGTATACTAGTACCCGAGGGCGCAGAGAACGTCTGATTTGTCGATAACACGTTGCTTGCACCCTTGAAATATAATCCAAATTCTAACTAAAGGATTTTCCAATAAGAGGTGTTATTTTGATATTCAAAGAAAAATGCCATTTTCAATATAAATGATCGGATGTTTATTTCATTATAAAGAAGAAGCTATGCCGTTAATAGTGGAAAATAACATCAGGCAAATTACCACCACGACCACGCTTACAGGACGATATCCTTTTAATGAAATTTTCCATAACTAAATCGCTAAGTGGCTGCCCTATGTCCTCGATAGCCTCACGAATTCCATCTTTGAGGTCTTGAATCGACGCTGGGCTATTGGCGTAGACCTTCTCTTTCACGTGGCCCCCAAGGAAGAAGCCGCAAGGTGTTAAATCACAAGATCTCGGTGGCCAATTGTGATCACCTCTTCGAGAGATAACACGGTCCGGAAACTTTTCCCGCAAAAGATCAATGGTTTCGTTGCATGTGTGGCACGTAGCGCTGTCTTGTTGAAAATAAACGTTGTCCAGATCAATATCATCCAATTCCGGCCATAAAAAATCATTAATCATCTCTCGATAGCGCAATCCATTCACCGTAACTGTTGCTCCAGCCTCATTTTCGAAAAAGTGAGGTCCAATGACTCCGCCGGACCATAAACCGCACCAAAAAGTCACATGCTCAGGATAGAGAGGCTTTTCAACAATAACTCTTGGGTTTTCCGAGCCCCAGATGCGACAATTTTGCTTGTTGACGAAGCCACTGAGGTGGAAATGGGCCTCATCACTCAAGATGATTTTTCGATGGAATTCCGGATCATGTTCATGCATTTCAACGACCCAATCAGCAAATACACGACGTTGTTGATGATCGACCGGCTTGAGTTCTTGTGTTAACTGAACTTTATAAGCCTTAAGACCCAACTATTTATGAAAATATGGTGTAATGACGTTTGTGGAATGCCTAATTCCAAAGAATGACGAGGAATGGACAAACCTGGGTTTTCTTCAACACTTTCGGCTACAGCAGCAATATTCTCGGCTGTTCTTGAGCGACGTGCACAGGTTTTATTCTTCCCATAACTAACTTGTCCCAACAGCTCGAATTTTTCCACCAATTTCTTTATTGCGGTCCGACAAGGTGCTTCACGACGACCCAAAAATGTTCGAGTTTTACGAACCGTCCCTGCCAAATTTTCACCATTTTTATAGTGAATTTTAATAGATTCAATGAGTTCTTGAAGCGTGTATCGTTCCATTTTTATTAATGGCGTAGTTTCTACTTGTCAAATGTCAAAAAATGACAGCTTCAAAAGTGACATCTACCGAAAAAGCGGGCTATTCAAAATAACACCTCTTATTGGAAAACCCTTTACAACGAGTTTGTTATTTCGTTATTCTGTTTACATTCTGTGAGAGTGAATTCTCTGTTATATACAACAACCATAATTTTGTGACTATATTGTGATATTTTGTTAATTTGTGTTAGAACATCGACTATCGAGGTCTAAAAATGCAACATGTAACAACATATAATTAAGGGTAAGTTTTTTGATCATCTGTCACTCAGCCATATTGTTCTTTTACAAAATATTGTACCTACTTCCTTTCCAGCCTTGACAAAATTAAAATATCTAACGAAACGGTGGTATTATACAAATGTTCTGTTGCGCCTATAAAAAACTAACTTAATACTTTGACGAAAGGACGTGAAAAAATTCAGCATTACATATACATTAGGCCAAAATGAAACCATGCTGTTCCCTAGAACGTGCGCGCAAAACTAATGTAGTTTTAACGAGTTTCATTTATTTCATCTCGGAAAAACACTTGGTTTCGATGAAAATAAAGGAAAGATCTTGAATTAGAATGATCTGGATCAGCTAGCTGTAGAAGATTAGGGTTATGTCAATCATTATATCAATTTGCAATGAAATATTTTGAATTGATTGAGGTCAAATCCGAGGTCAAACTTGATTCTGTCTGGCCGGCCGTCACCAACATTACGCTCGAACGCAATAAGTTAAAGAGTTGAAATTTTCAGAGTAGGTTTGGAATGCGCCGGCTAAGTTTGTTAACGAGCAAAATCCACCGAGTGGTTTCAGAGTTATAGCCATCTGAAATATTGTTTCCTGTGAAATGAAAAAAAATATATCTAAAAAATTCTATATCTCAGAAACTATCGGTCAGGTATCGTTGAAATTCTGCGGGAGGCCTCAAAACCTTATTCTACAGTAAATTTCTAGATTCGAACTCAATCGGATCTATATTGGTGAAGATATAGCCGAAATATCGAAATATTCTAACGGCCGAGATGTACAGGTTCACTAGTTTACACTCAAACTAAGTTGTCAACAGTTTTCGAATCATCATGTCATAGACAACATATCAAGTCTGTCTATGTTCATATTTATTTCCGTGCTTCCGAGCGGCCGACCGCAGTTAAATTGACAGTCGATACCTCAAGAGCATGTCAAATTTCGAACACATATCGGTTGAAGAACATATTAGAATATATTTTGCTGTTGTTGCTGTTGTTATCCAGAGCAATTTCATTAATATAACATAAATTTGGTAAGTACTAAAATCAAACTAATATTGCTTATTCATTTATTCCTCGATAATTTTTCAATACGAAAGAATTTTTTCAGATTTATAGGAGGTTGGAAAACAGTTACTTAGATGCATTTATATCATAGACATAGAATAACATGGACTGGCCCTCCCGTAACTTTATCACACAGTTCGTTGCGGAATTCATTAGAGAGAGAGAGAGATGTTAGGAAGGATAGAATAAGTAAAGGCAAATAATGGTATAAAAACAATGGTGTTTTTCTACCATGGACAAATACACAAATTGGAAATTGGGGTATATTGGAAAATCCCGATTTTTTTAAGAGAAATATTGATTATTATGAATGAGTATCGAAAAAGCTGAATGAATTACAGTAAGGAAATCTATGAGAAATATTTTCAGATTATAAGCACAGTAATCTGTGTTATAAGTATCAGAATATTCAGAAACGAGTCTCAGATTTGAATGAAAATGTTTTGCTTTTAACTATTCTGTCTACAAATCACCAAAACACATACACAATACATGAAACCAAACAATACAGTATACAAGAAATGTCAAAGGATAAAGGAAACCAATGTTTTGTATTCTGTGGTTTTGCCAATCGTCAAATTATAAGAATATATTCATATACCGTGGTTTGCCTTTGACTATTCTATCTTTTTTCAATGCTGATTTCAATGGTCTCTTTCTCAAAACCAGTCCATGTTATTTTATGTCTATGATTTATATCGATATTTAAAACCTTTCGTTGGTCAAAGAGAATCATTTTTATGGTATATTGGACGCATTTTGATGATTTGAAACAGATTTTTTCAGATCAGCTTTTCCAACTTTTTCAATGTATTCATCTAATTCTTGGTAATACCTCCTATTCCAAAGAATATCCCTAAACTTCACAGATGGGTGCAGTTTAAGGAATAACCGTAGAAAATAGATTAGAATTCCGCCTCGGAACCTCGGAACTGTCCTAGTGTCATATCCGTGTCCGTTTACTCACAAAACACGAAATGCAGCCCTCTACAAACGATTAAGTACATGAGCACTTCACTAATTAGATACTCGAGATCCTACGTTGCGGAACAAATTGCAGAAGAGTGCAAATAAGAGTGCCCTTTCTTTCGCAGAATGATTATTAACCACTCGCCATTATTCTGTTGTATTGATGCAATAATTCACATTGCTCGACAAAATTCATGGACCGTGGCCGAGTTGGTTCTTCGGGAATGATTATATAATCTTTGTCATTCGTTTCATGGGGTATTTTAAACTCAAGGCCATCTAATCCGACGGTATTCTTAATCAAGAAATGCTGAGATTTAACCGGTTCAGGGTTATACAGGGTGTTTGGCAGAACATTAAACATACGAAAATGGTGGACAGGTGGGGTCATCTTCTACTCACTCAGCCCTAATTCATTTGGCCCTGGCCCCCAGGATATTTACTAGAGACTTATTTCATAATTTTATAAAGTAGAAAATTCTACATTTACGGAAAGTGAAGTTTTGCGAAATTTAATACTGCTAGGTTGTAACGTTAAGTTTTACCCAAGGGGTATTTGAGCATGAGATTCTAATACTAATTTCTCAAGGGAGGTTTGATTACCCCAGCAACAAGATTCCTAGTCAGGTTTTCAACAATATATTATAGAAAGAACAAGGTGTACAAATCTTAATTTACAGTTCCAATCACAATCTCTCAAATTACACAAACTTATAACTACTTATCTTAAAAGAAATGTTCAAATCGTGGTTCCACCTCCAATGCAATATGTTTCTGTGATGTCAGATGTTCTCGGTGAGGGAATATACCCTCAAGTCAGCTTCGAATGTACTTCAGGCGTGCTTCCAGCTCCTCCACCATAAGTTAACTTCCGAGCAAAGGTAGGTACAGGCAAACGTAACAACCAAAAATTACTTCAACTTCAGCCAATGATTGTATTTCGGTGCAGGTCAAGCTTCAGCAAATGATTTTATTTCGGTGCAAGTCAAGCTTCAGCAAATGATTGTACTTTGGTTCAAGTCAAGCCTCAGCAAATGATTCTATTTCGGTGCAAACAATGTGGACTCAACCAAGGAGTGTAATCTAACTCGTGTAGTCCCAACCAAGGAGTGCAACTAGTGTGGTCCCAGCCAAGGAGTGCAACAAATATGGTCCCAACCAAGGAGTGTAACAAATATGGTCCCAACCAAGGAGTGTAGTATAACTCAAGTGGTCCCAACCAAGGAGTGTAACAAATGTGGTCCCAACCAAGGAGCTATATGAAATTAAAGTAAATGAAAATGGGCACAAAAATTCAACAGAACTCCTTCTCGCTTCTCAAGAAAAAAAAATTATGTATTTACATTATGTCGATAATCATTAGTGAACCTGAGAAGGAATTCTGCCCTGGGGAAATGAAAAGTGAAACACAGAACATGTGCTGTAAAACAAAATGAAGGCAGCAATGCAATAATTCAGAACCAGCAAAATATTCCCTTAAAATCCAAATCTCTACTTAAATTAAAGGAACAATGAGACCGAAAATAAATATTATTTATCTCGCAAACTAAAACTTAGAAATTCCACCGGTAATACTCGATGAATTCAGATAAAAAATTCTCAACGATACACGAAAGATGATTTCTCCATCAGAGAAAAGCCGGAAAAGAAAGTCAAATCAGCTTCCTTACATCACGCAGACACAGAGATCATAGAAGAGAAATAACCTGACATAAGGTGACAGTCCGTCAATGTGCATTCTATGATTACCAGTGGCGTTTCAAAGGAGATGAATAGCATAGGCGTGCAATACGTTGCAAGGTTTGTAAAAATTTAATGATCTACGGCTTGCCAGTAGCAGTGGTGCAAATTGACATTCGCCCTTGGGATGGTTACACAAAGCAGGTAGAAATTATTTATTAAATAAATCATTTATTTGTTTCATTAACGCACCTAACTGGTACAGCTATTTTCTTTGTACTTAATTCAAGAACTTACATAATTTCAATCGATTATTTAATTTTTACCAACCTTGCAGTATTAAATGTCGCAAAACATTTCACTTTCCGCAAAGGTAGAGTTTCGTCGAAAATTTCCTACTTGATAAAATTATGGAATAACTAAGGTTTTATTTTTTAAAAGCAAATTACATACCATTAGGGATATTTTGTTGGAATTGGAAATCCTCAAGCATTTTTGCGCGTATGTTCTGGGGAACATCGCGTTATCATTTTGCCCAAATGTCTGTAATTTTAGAATTTTTAGACGAAAATGGTCTCAAACGATTTAGTTCGACTCCCCAATGAAGAATTCGAGGTAAAATTTGATTCTGTCCGGCCGTTGCCACAATAACTTGAGAACGGAAAGAGCTAGCGACTTGAAATTTTCAGGGTAGGTGGCGCATCCCAATACGACGGACAAGTTCGTTAATGGGCATAATTGGCCCAGTGGTTTCCGAGTAATAATTTTGTTTTCAACCAATATAAATCCGATCGAATTGAAACTTGGTGAGTAGTTGTTGAATATGAACCTAAGTAGGCTTGTGAAATTTTGTGCGAATCGTATGGCTAGAAAATTATTAAAAAATTATTAAATAATATTTTTGTTGTCACGATAACTTGAGAACGGAAAGAGATAGCGGCTTGAAGTTTTCAGGTTAGGATGTTCATCAGAACGCAACATTTCAGTTTGTTTATGAGCATAATCGGCCAAACGCTTTCAGAGTTATAGCCATCTGAAATTTGGTTGTTTTTTGTTCCTCATCAACTCGAAAAATACTAAACCGATTGAATTCAAACATGATTATTAGTTGTGGAATGCCGACGCGAAAATACTTGCAAAATTTCGTGCGGATAGTATTTGTAGAAAATTTAAAAAAAATCATTGAAAATTGAAAAAAAAATTCTATATACATATCAGTAAATATTCGTTTGAAATTGCTGAAATTTTGCAAGAGCCTTTATAACCTAACTCTTCCGCCAAGTTTCAAGTTTCAACACGATCGGTTAAATATTGTTGGAGAGTCGAGCAGCCTTGTGTGAGTTCAGTAGATGGGTGACCGTTGCCTCGATAACTTTCGAACGAAAAGAGATAGGGACTTACAATTTTCAGGGTAGGTTGCGTATCCGAATGGGAGGGTTTAGTTCGTTTTTGGGCATAATCGGTCCAATGGTTTCCGATTTATACCTACCTGGAATATCATTTCCTTGATAACTCAAAAAATAAAGATTCGATCGAATTGAAGCTTGGTAACTAGTAGTAGAAAATCAACGTGTATCAAATTTTGTAAGAACCGTACCCCTAGAAAATTTCAACAAAATCAAGGAAAAAAATTGGTTCAAGCACTACCGTGAAGTCAGAAGCTTTTGCGCATGTTCTATTGTCCATTCTTCTGTATTGGACACCCTTAATCGAATTTACCATGGTAAATTATGTTGTCCATTCTTCTGTATTGGACACTTAATTCGAATTTACCATGGTAAATTACTAGTTTGTTGTTGTTGTTAGTTGACCTGGAATACTTTATCAGTGCTGATGAATAAAATCGAATTAGACCAAAAAGTTTTTATATTTTTCATTATAACGGAACTTAACAGCCGATTTATTATATTGTTGTAGGCGTGCTGATCCTAAATTGATTGACAGTGAGCTTACAATTAATTTTCGCTGCCTGCACGATTCCTATCGTTTGTTATTTGAGAAAATAATATACAAAAAGTGTATTCCCTCTAGCTGTGATCAAAATAGAGGAACTCGTTCGGATTCGGTCACGTTCAACAATTATTGATTTAACATTTTTAATTACTCTTCACCGCACTTTTAATAGCGGACGTTTCAAGTCACAAGCATAGACGTACTGACAGAAATTCTATCATCGAACAATTATTAGTATATCGTCAAGATTAATTCATTCTGAAGGATTAGAAGTGGGTGGAAATACAAGTTGTAAAATGGTGGCTCGAAGGAATTTCAGCGTATTCTGACGGATAGTTTCTGAAGTATAAAATTTTTGCTGAAAAAAATTGGTTCAAGCCCTGTGGACAGGAGCTTTCTAGCGCTGTTGTTCAAACAGACAAATTATATCTCCGAAAGTATTGCTTTCGCAGAGTTGGGAATTATATCAATGTATTCTTATGATAGAACTCATCATAAAGGAAATTCAATTCAAATAATAGTTTATTTATCAAGATTAAATGAGCAATCTGAGACTGAGGACTGCACCATGGAAGAAATCAAATTAAAATAGCTGAAATGAATTTGACTCTCTCTTATAGAACAGGATGACATGTACGAGTATGAACACAGATGAACACAGAATTATGTTGTCCATTCTCCTGTATTGGACACTCTTAATTCTAATTTACCATGGTAAATTCGAATTAAGTGTCCAATACAGGAGAATGGACAACATAATTTACTATGGTATATTCGATTAAGGGTGTCCAATACAGAAGAATGGACAATAGAACATACGCGCAAATGCTTCTGACTTCACGTCAGTGCTTGAAGCAATTTTTTTTTCGTGATTTTTTTGAAATTTTCTAGGTGTACGGTTCTTAAAATTTTTTTTTATGTTGATTTTCTACTACTAGTTACCAAGCTTCAATTCGATCGAATATTTATTTTTTTGAGTTATCAAGGAAATAATATTCCAGGTGGGTATAACTCGGAAACCGTTTGACCGATTATGCCCAAAAACGAACTTAACTCTCCTTTTCGAATACGCAACCTACCCTGAAAATTGCAAGTCCCTATCTCCTTTCGTTCGAAAGTTATCGAGGCAATGGTCACCCATCTACTGAACTCACACAAGGCTGCTCGAATCTCCAACAATATTTAACCGATCGTGTTAAAACTTGAAACTTGGCAGTCGAGTTAGGTTATGAAGGCTCTTGCAAAATTTCAGCAATTTCAGACGAATAGTTACCGATATATAGAATTTTTTTTTTCAATTTTCAATGATTTTTTAAAAATTTTCTTCAAACACGAAATTTTGCAAGAATTTTCGTGTTGGTTTAGTATTTTTAGAATTAATGAGGAACAAAAAACAACCAAATTTCAGATGGCTATAACTCTAAAACCGTTTGGCCGATTATGCTCATAAACGAACTGAAATATCGCGTTCTGATGCACATCCTAACCTGAAAACTTCAAGCCGCTATCTCTTTCCGTTCTCAAGTTATCGCTACAACAATAATATTTTTTAATAATTTTTTAATAATTCTCTAGATTCGCGCAAAGTTTCACAAACGTGCTTAACTTCATATTCTACAACTACTCACCAAGTTTCAATTCGATCGGATTTATATTGGTTGAGAACAAAATTATTACTCGGAAACCAATGGGTCGATTATGCGCATTAACGAACTTGTCTGTCGTATTGGGATACGCCACCCACCCTGAAAATTTCAAGTCGCTATCTCTTTTCGTTCTCAAGTTATCGTGGCAACGGCCAGACGGCTGGCCGGACAGAATCAAATTTGACCTCGAATTCTTCATTGGGGAGTCGAACTTAATCGTTTGAGACCATTCTCGTCAAAAAATTCGAAAGTAAAAGACATTTAGGCAAAATGATAACGCGATGTTCCCCAGAACATACGCGCAAAAAGTGATTCGTTTGATGATAAGCATCTATGGTGAAAATCAATGTACAACATAAAGAGTCACCCTGTATATTACAATAACGAAACAACATCAACGATGAAACAACTATTTCGTAACGTATCAGACTCCTCAGTCAGACACTCAACGAAAATCTTCATAATTATTTTCTATTGATAGCTATTCTGAAATTCGAGTAATGATATTTTTGAGAGTTTGGGAGTGAAAGCCCAGAAAGGAACCATTTAATAATGAATATACCTCCCACAGTATCCTTTAATGACTGCCATCATTCTGTTTAAAAAGATTGGTTCAAGCCCTGTGGACGGGAGCTTTTTGGCGCTCTTGTTCAAACAGACAAATTATATCTCCGAAAGTATTGGTTTCTCAGAGTTGGGAATTATATCAATGGAATCTTATGATAGAACTGCATCATGAAAGAAATTGAATTTAAAAAAAACTATCGTTTAAAAAAAGTGATTCAAAAATTGCCATTATTTTTATTTGTCAAGATTAAATGAGCAATCTGCAATGATTCAATCTCGTGGAATAGGTTGTTGCAACTTACACTCGGTGCATAGTTTTCACAACTCGAAATACCTAAGGAAAGTATCATCGACATGTCTAGAGCAAGGCTGGAGACAATCATAGCAGATTGTCCATTTATTCCTGATATTTAATTATGTAGTGGATTACGAGCAAATTATTTTAATAGTTCAAAATATATTAATAAAATACTATCCTCTTTTCATTTCATGATTTAAAATTTAATAGTTCATACCACTAACACATTCTTTTCTGTATTATGAACCTTAACTCAAGAAAAAATGTTTGATACACAAATGTAGATCCATATTTCAGTATTTTTTTGCTAGCAACATTATGAAAATACTGTATATAGGAACATGTCTCACCACTACACTAAGCATGAACACCCTGTAACTACTTCAAGGACTTAATAAAACTTTGCAAACTATAGTATTCATGTAGAGAGAAAAGTTGTCTTTCAATTGAGGCATATATCACCCTTTATTGCCTATTAAGAATTTAGGTGTGACAACCCCTACACCTAGGCTTGAGAAGATTTTGGCTAACAATTGTGCTCAAAAAATGTCCCCCTCCGAATAAAAATTGACTGTATATCTAATTGACTCGTGGCCTCAGTGAAACATATAAAGAACAAATAATTATATTAATCCAATCAATAGTTAAAGATTCCGTCCATATTGAATGGAAGGAACAACGGAAACCTTGAAGAAAATAGCAGAAAGGCATATTGAGCAGAAATAAAATTTTCTTGAGGTTGAGGTTTGATTCCTTGAAGACCTTTAAAAAATTACATGTCACTGTATCTTATGACAAATTTGCTGATTTGGTTGAAGGTATAACATTTTCTGAATTATAAACCAATTTTTCATTTATTATCTCTCAGTAAGATAAAATAATAATTTTGTAGCACGTAATAAAGTGACTGATGATTAAACTTACCCACTTCTGCCTATCGAAGAAACTTCCCTCACTTTCCCTTCAAGTATGCGAGAGTTCCACTTAGAAATTCGCGCGTTGAGTTTCGCTGAAGAAATATAGCCCTTCCAGAGCTGGAGCGAGTCGGACTAAACGGAAGTTTCGTCGACAACCATCCAGTTTGTCGGTTTTCCACGCAGGCTCTTTCAATATTATTCCCTTCTCCAGCTCTTTCTCGTTAACCCTCCATCCATTTGTGGTTGAAGATTTCTCAGACGAATGTGTGGGCTTCGTGAAACTTCCACATATTTTCAACTTTATTAATTATTATTTTGAAATAATATAGTTACCTAGAAACTGGGTAGTGATACAGCCAAATGGAATAACCACATTATCTTGGTTACTGTAAATATTCATGGAAAATCCCGAAATACGTGAAAATTTAATTTTGAGTTTTCATTCTCCTTCGTAAAAACGCGAATCCTACTTTCAACACCCTGCGAAAAACAGGTACAACCCCCGATTTTTCAAATAGGAAGTATGGACTTCTGATACATTGTTTCAAAAGTCTCGTCATTCTCTTTTCAGAAATGTTATCATTTACATGTTTATTGCAAAAATCAAATTAGAAAAATTGGTTCAAGTACTGACGTGAAGTCAGGAGGTTTTGCGCGTATGTTCTATTGTCCGTTCTCCTGTATTGAACACCCTTAATCGAATTTACCATGGTAAATTATGTTGTCCATTCTCCTGTATTGGACAGTTAATTCGAAATTACCATGGTAATACAGGAGAATGGACAACATAATTTACCATGGTAAATTAGATTAAGGGTGTCCAATATAGGAGAATGGACAACAGAACATACGCGCAAAAGCTCCTGACTTCACGTCAGTGCTTGAACCAATTTTTTTTTCATCATTTTTTTCAAAATTTCTAGGGGTACGGTTCTTACAAAATTTTAAACACATCTTTATGTTGATTTTCTAGTACTAGTTACCAAGCTTCAATTCGATCGAATCTTTATTTTTTGAGTTATCGAGGAAATAATATTCCAGGTGGGTATAACTCGGAAACCGATTTTGCCCAAAAACGAACTTAACTCTCCTATTCGGATACGCAGCCTACCCTGAAAATTGCAAGTCCCTATCTCCTTCCGTTCGAAAGTTATCGAGGCAACGGTCACCCATCTACTGAACTCACACAAGAATGCTCGAATCTCCAACAATATTCAACCGATCGTGTTAAAACTTGAAACTTGGCAGTAGAGTTAGGTTATGAAGGCTCTTGCAAAATTTCAGCAATTTCAAACGAATAGTTACTGATATATAGAATTTTTTTTTTCAATTTTCAATGATTTTTTTAAAATTTTTCACAAATACTATCCTCACGAAATTTTGCAAAAATTTTTGCGTTGGCATTCTACAACTAATTACCATGTTTGAATTCAATCGGTTTATTATTTTTCGAGTTAATGAGGAACAAAAAACAACCAAATTTCAGATGGCTATAACTCTGAAACCGTTTGGCCGATTATGCTCATAAACAAACTGAAATGTTGCGTTCTGGTGCACATCCTAACCTGAAAACTTCAAGCCGCTATCTCTTTCGGTTCTCAAGTTATCGTGACAACAAAAATATTTTTCAATAATTTTTTTAAAATTTTTTAGCCATACGATTCGCACGAAAATTCACAAACTTGCTTAGGTTCATATTCTACAACTACTCACCAAGTTTCAATTCGATCGGATTGATATTGGTTGAAAACAAAATTATTACTCGGAAACCACTGGACCGATTATGCCCATTAACGAACTTGTTCGTCGTATTGGGATGCGCCACCCACCCTGAAAATTTCAAGTCGCTAGCTCTTTTCGTTCTCAAGCTTTCGTGGCAACGGCCGGACGGACAGAATCAAATTTGACCTCGAATTCTTCATTGGGGAGTCGAAAAAAATCGTTTGAGACCATTTTCGTCAAAAAATTCGAAAGTTACAGACATTTCGGCAAAACTATAACGCGATGTTCCCCAGAACATACGCGCAATAAAAATTGGTTCAAGCACTGACGTGAGTTACAATCTTTTGGGCGCCGATTAAGCCAATTAACGAATTCAAATGTCGCATTCGGATGCGCAAGCTACTGTGAAAATTGCGAGTCGCTATCTCTTTCCATTCTGAGGTTATCGTGAAATACATGATATTTTTTCTTAAGTTTTTCGAAATTTTCTTGGAGTACACGGTCCCAACAAAATTTCACACACGTCTTTATGTCGATATTCTACAACTAGTTACCAAGTTTCAATTCAGGACCAATAGTTTCTGATATGTAGAATTTTTTTCAATGATTTTCAATAATTATTTTTAAATTTTCCAGTGATACGATCCTCATGAAATTTTGCAAGAACTTTTGCGTTTTTCTACCACTTATTACCATGTTCGAATTGGATTGAATTGGTATTTTTCGAGTTCTTGGGTAAATAAAAACCAAATTTCAGATGGGTATAACTCCAAAACCGTTTAGCCGATTACCTATTAACGAACTCAAATGCCGCATTTAGATAAGGTTGCCAACCGTCCTTTATTTCAGAGGACAGTCCTTTATTTTAGAACTATGTCCTTTGTCCTTTTGAAAGGTGTCGAAGGACTGCAAATGTCCTTTGAAATCATCCGAAAATATAATTAAAATTTTTAGTAACCACAAATAAAATTTCTACAAGTTCCATACACCATGATATGCCATCCAAAACATAAATACTCTATTTTCACGCTAAATGTAAAAAAGGTAAATTGCAAGTCAGTTGTTGCTATCTCTTTCCGTTCTGAGGTTATCGTGACATCCTTACATAGTAAGTAATCATTAAAGGATACTGTGGGAGGTATATTCATCATTGAATGGTTTCTTCCTGGGTTTTCTCTCCCAAACTCTGAAAAATATCAATAAAATAAAAAATGAATTATTTTGTGATTTGCTTCTGCGTAAGAAACACAAGATATTTGTCAGAAGCAATCAATTGAACAATGTTGCCTAACGAATAACAACTAAACAACATCAACGAAGAAACAACTATAGAGTCCAAAACGTTACAATATAGTTGTTTCTTCGTTGATGTTGTTTAGTTGTTATTTGTTAGGCAACATTGTTCAATTGATTGCTTCTGACAAATATCTTGTGTTTCTTACGCAGAAGCAAATCACAAAATAATTATTTTTTCATTTTATAGATATTTTCCAGAGTTTGGGAGAGAAAACCCAGAAAAAAACCATTCAATCCTTACATAGTATAAAACAAAGTCGCTTCCCGCTGTCTGTCTGTTCCTATGTATGCTTAGATCTCTGAAACTACGTGAAGGATTTTGATGCGGTTTTTTAATATATAGAGTGATTCAATAGGAAGGTTCATATGTATAATACATGCATAATATATTAGAGAAACACTGATAATTTTAGTGGTTTCTCATGTGATGTCGTAAATAAACACATTTTTTTGCGCTTACATTGCAAACGCTGGCTGAACCCTACGAGATAGATCAAAATATTGTAGTACAGTATAGTACACCTTAAAAAGGTCTACAAAAAAGTCCGCGATGGTATATGTCTATCTCTATCTATGGCTTGATCACGAAGCTAATTTAAGCAATACAGCTTTCATCCTTATCCAATTAAGTACCTTAAATGCATTGTGAATTTAATATTGATCAATATGACTCTATACAGCATGTAATTTTAATGAATATTTTCTAAGATATAGCAGATGTAAGATGCAGGGACATAGCGGTTGCGGTGGTACCGACCGGGGGGCCGGCACAGACAGGATAGGGATAGAAATCAAATACAGAGAAACAGAGAATCATCTGTAGAGCGTGAGGCTCGCCTCAGCTAGGATATATGTATTGATTCCCCAAATTCCTCTGATACCATCGGATTTACTGATTCGATTTAAACGCCTATAATTTCCGGTAAAGATATGTTTTGCAATGACCATTAATTAAATCGCAGGGTCCAACTTTCAACGCTACAGGCTTATATTTCGCTCTTTCAAGAGTAAGCTCCAAAGAAAACATGTTTGTATTGTCTAACGATAAAAATACTGTGAACGTTGTATATAAAGAAATTCTGTAGTATATTTAGTATCAGCATTTCAACCGTGCGAAGCCGGGGCAGGCAGCTAGTATATAATATTTTTCAATAATTTCACTTTTACATATCGAAATATTTTTCGGTGTTCCTACGAAGACAGAAAATTAATCCAATATTTGATACTCGAACCGTGAGCGTCAAGCTCACGGTATGAATTTTACATGCGAAATAAGCTACAGACAAATGCAAGTGAATTTCAAGATAATCTCGAATTTATGGTATTACATAGAGCCATATCTGTAAAACTGAAAACGTTTCTATGATAATACAGTATTCCTCATATCTAGAACTCAGATGGTTCTCCCAAAAGATAAGGTTAAACTGTCTCCAGCAGAAATGTTCTAGATTACACAAAGCAGGGTGAATGATGGTGCAATCGTAATGAGAACGGAAAGGGACAATAAAGCCGCTCTGTATGCGTTGATTAAGAATGGAATATCAAGATTAATATACA
Source organism: Halyzia sedecimguttata (assembly GCA_937662695.2). Lineage (NCBI taxonomy): Eukaryota > Metazoa > Arthropoda > Insecta > Coleoptera > Coccinellidae > Halyzia > Halyzia sedecimguttata. The sequence goes on along the minus strand of OW569411.2, from coordinate 13,737,596 downwards.
CTTGAAATTCTAATTCTATTGTTATAATTCTCGGAGCATGATTGTTATTATAATTGAACTTAGTTTCATACCGCACGACAGTGACATATGGAACATTTCCCATCATTCTGAATTACTGAAATTTAGAACAGAAGTTTTCGGAAACTAAACATCTCTGAAGACATTTCTCATTCTATGGGCGATTCTCTGTAAGCTCGTAATCGGCTGTCCCAACAAATTTTTTCGAAAAGTAATTTAATTATTTAAGAAAAAATCATTTCAAATAGAACTTCAACCTCGAAACTTTACGGGCCCATTGATTTTAGAACCATAACTATTGTAAGTTTTTTTCTAGACGTGATAGAAGCTCTAAAAACACAGTCCCCTGGCTGTCCCCACCATCGTATTTCCGCCTAGAAACGATATTTATGAAAAAGTTATTGAAACTTCCTACATTTGGCAGTTAATATCATGCGTACAAATAATCGAATCATATTATTTTCGTAAAACAGTTTTTCATTACGTATTTTGTTTATTTTGTTAATTGCTTTAAACTTTGTCCCCAGAATTTTCATACAGTCCCCTGCCAAAAATTTAAAGCCATAATTAAAGAATACTGTAATATTTACAAACTTTATTTTGATTGAAACGAAACGCAATTGTTGTGAAGTTGGCAATCTTCCCGAATGCGGCGGCGATACGCCGTTTTGTTTAGTATCAAAGTCAGAGACACAAAGTGTCATTTGTGCGACGAACACGCGTTTGGACTGCTACCTCACACGGTCCTCTGGTAAGTAATAACATTTATGTTAATTATATTAATTATAACTAAATACCTATATCTTATTATCATATTACTTATGTCTAAATTGATCGATATGTTTTAAAAAAACTATATTTTACATCAGTTTTGTAAACATTGTGAAATTTAACTGAAATACACAGTCCCCTGGCAACAGTCCTCAGTCTGAAAATGCAGCAGCGGACTGTTCTACACAATAGGGTACTGTCTTTTGCGTATTGCAGGGGTAACTGCTTTCTTCATCAATTGCTATTTAAAAACACTCCAATGGTGCTTCTAAGGTATAAAGTAATCTGAAGAAACTCATCATAATTTGAGCTTGCCATTCCATTTTTTAGGTCAAATACAGGGTGTTACATTTAAAAAAATGTAACTTTGGTCTATATCTTGGCTTTCGAACAGCCTGTATATACGAAAATGATTTTAAATTCTGCTTGTGAACACGCTACATATATCACAGAAAAATATTCTCAAAATATCTCCATTTACTCCCTCAAAACGAGCTCCGCGTCTGTGGTTGCCACCCGGTATCAGTACACAGATTGCTATTTTCTTTTAACAATAGAAATGTATCATTTTAATTTTCGGAAAACAAATTTTGATGTTTTTGCTTCTGATGAACTTTCTCGAATGTTGAACGGAGTTTTCAAAGCAGTTAGATAAATTTCGAAGCAGTTGGAAAAATTTCGAAACAGTTGGAAAAGTTTCGAAGCAGTTGGAACCCCCCCCCTAATCCTTCAATGCACAGTTGGAAAATTTTCGATGCTCCCCCCCCTAAAATTTGGCTTCGTCCAGTCCCCGTATGAATCATCTCATGTTGGATTTACATACATCAGCAAATTATAAGTAGAGTGTTCTATGATCATATAGGTATTGAGAATTATTATTGAAATTTTTAAAAATCATATCTCTGAAAGTATTAGTTTGTTAGAGTTGAGAATTTCATTAGTGGATTCTTATGATGTAAGTGCATCTTAAAAAACATTGAATTTAAAATTTGCAATGTAAATAAATTTTTTTTTTGTTACTCCGAAACCACCTGGCCGATTTTTCCCAATAACGAACTTAACCGAGATATTTATCTCCCAAACCAACTCTCAAAATTTCAACTGTCTAGCTCATTCCGTTCGAGAGGGACGGACGGATGGCCTGACAGAATCGATTTTGACCATGGATTATTTGATCAGTTGAGTCGAACCAAAACGTTCAAGACCATTTTCAGCCAAAAATTCGAAAATTAAAGACATTTGGGCAAATTGATAGTATTCCGTGGAACCAAAGCGCCAACTAGAGTACTACTCGATGTCCTAGAATGCTGAGATTTGTTATCTAGGCTACGAAAAGCATACAAACAACAACAAAATTGAGAAATCTGTAATTTTAACCTTCTACCCCATTCATGTTCGGTCTTGACCGATCTTGATGAAACTTTGTGTGTGTGTGTGTGTGTGTGTGTGTGTGTGTGTGTGTGTGTGAGTGTTTCTCAGGTTCACAATATCCAATCGGTCTATTGGAACTCGGAAATGGCAACCTATTCCGATGAAACATTGTGTGCTTGTTTGGGCAGGTCTTAGGATCGCAATGGGAACCCAGTAGATGAAACTGTATTTGGTTTATAGAAACTCAAAAATGGCTTTAAACGGCTTTTCCAAATTTGAAGAAAATTTGTGTGTACTTACTTCATTCAACTACTGGTGAGCAAGAAATAAACTGCTCCACAAGAGTTAGGGATAATCGTTTCAAATTTAACGACTTTTATTTCCGGACATTTTGTTTTTTTTGTCTTTTTATGCCTTCAATACAAGGTATGGCCACCACGGGCATCAATGACCGCCTGACATCTTCGTTGCATACTGTCAACGAGGGTGTTGAGCATATCTTGAGGAATTTCATTCCATAAACGAGGCAGTAGTGCTTTGAGGTCATTCAATGTTTGTGGTGGAGGTTGGTGATCATCTAGTCTTCTTTGTAGCATATCCCATGCATGTTATATGCAGTTTAAGTCTGGCGAATGCGGAGGTATTGGTAAATGTGGAATGCCATGCTCGTCCCGCGCATTTTCTACTATTGCTGCACGATGTGGTCTTGCATTATCGTCAAGAAATCATGCCAATGACATGTTCCCTATAATGTAAAGCAGTCATATTGCCAGGACAAATGTGAAGGTCTGTGCGCCCGTTGTAACATATCCCAGCGCATACCATAACAGAGCCTCCTCGAAATGGATGAACCTCTTGCACATGACGGCGATTTCGGGGTATACGTGGCATAGTCCATACCCTTATTCTTCGAGAATCTGAAAATCGACCTATCTGGATTCATCTGTGAAAAGTTCACTACGCCATTGGACGTTCAGATTAACATGCTGCCTGGCCCATTCTAATCTTTGTCGTTCATGCTCACGTCTTAACGGAACACCCCTCAATGGACGTCTAGAAGCCAGGTTAATCTCCCCCAAACGACGTCGGATGGTTTCAATGGAAATTTCAGGACCATTGGCATTTAAAATTCTATTTCTCAGCATCCTACATGAAGAAAGAGGATATCTCCTCGCCGAAATGGTGACAAAACGGTCTTGTGCGGGTGTTGTTTTTCTTGGTCCACCAACCCTATGTCTTTCCTGCACCGAACCTGTCTCATTGAACCTATTCCAGAGTCGCGATATTACACTTTGCGATAATTGAAATGTTTCTGCCACAGCGACTTGAGTGAGGCCACCCTATAGCATACCGATAGCCCTATTAGCCTCGGCGTTTGTTGATTTACGTCTTGGCATCTTAAGAAGCTCGTGAAATTTACGTTCGGTATATATATTAAGTTCGATATAGCTAAGAGACTGACAATAAATTAACTGCATATTGAAATGCTAAATCTTACGAATAATGTGAAAAACTGCCAAACTCAAGAAAAAAGACGACCAGATGGTGAAAATATGCAATCGAATTATTAAGTTTTTATTGGCAGTTGATCATGTTTTTGATATTGCCCTAACTCTTGTGGATCAGTTTACTTATTTCACCGACCTATGCTAGAATAGCCTTTCATTCTTAATTTTGCCCGCAAAGTACTTGCCTTCAATAAAAGTCGATTTCACGGCTCCAAATTAGTACTTAAAATGTCACTTTTCCTATAAAAAGTGATATTTTACGTCGACGAAAAAAAGCCTTTTTCGGTCATGCAAAAAGTTAATACTTTTTGCTTCTGCTACAGCCTACTATTCAAATGAATCACCAGTAATAATACCAAAAAAAAACAAGAATAAAAGTAATATATTATTTAATTTGTTAATGTTAATCAGAAGAATATCAAATTTTTCCATGACTGGCCATGTACTCCTCTGTCTTCGTGTTTATTTCAACAATTTCATCACTAAGCCTCTTTATCTCTTCTCTAGTGGGAACATTCGTAATTTCCAACGCCATTCCTTCTAGAAGAGCTGTGGAAGGTGAACGGAGCTTAGTTTTCAAATAATTCAGAAATTTTTTTGATAAGTCATCGAATTAAACACCGGAAGTTCTGTGGACTGTGGACTTTGGACAAAGATTCTTTTGAATGGACGTCAAGATAATAGTTGAACCAAACAAAGTTCATTTTGATCGACTAAATAAGAGTGTGGATATGAAGTAACATTTATTTTTGCAATGGGTAAGTCTTCATTCTCGATAAATACACAAGATCTTGAAAGCGGGTGGTATAAAAAGAATCAAGTCATACAGAGGTAAGAAAAAGGCATTTGAAATTTCCGCTGGTATTTCCAAACTTATGTTAATCGATTTGTCCATTCAAAAGAATTCTGAAAGTGCCTAGTACCCTTATTTTCCATATGGATGATTTCGTAGTCATTTTTAGTTAAAATATATGATTGTTAATTTAAATAAATTAAATAAATAAATAGTTATTGAAACTACGTCCAGGTTATTTTAGTTTGCATATATTTAGTGAGAAGTAGGTATTAGGAATTTAACTCCTCTGATGTATTTTTACGAACGATCTACCAGTCCAATATAAACCATTAGGCAATCATTATAATTAGCTTCATATAACTTCTGAATTATTAAGAAGATATCATCATTGAATGTATCTTCATTATTTTTTATGAAATACCCGACATTGACAAATGTTTCTGAACCCTGCTGTATAATTGAAACTTCTTTTGAAATGATCGCCAATATCTTCGGGAACTCTATGAATGAAGGTGATTCGAATAATAATATAGGTATACCGGGTGTCCCAGTATACATGTTCTAATGGATTACCCCAGCCATTTCAAAAGATACAAATTCGAGAATCTTATGATTTTCAATTCGTTCAACGAACCTTCAGCTGAGAAAAACACAAATTGAAAGTGACTTTTGGTTTGACCTAAGTGACTCTGACTTTTTTATCTCAAATTCTATCATAGGAATCCATTTATATAATTCCCAACTCTGAGAAACCAATACTTTCGGAGATATAATTTGTCCGTTTGAACAAGAGCGCCAAAAAGCTCCTGTCCACAGGGCTTGAACCAATTTTTTTAAATACGCGTATCGTTTCACCCCAAAAACGCGAAACACAACGAAACTTCCGTATTTTTCCTCGATAAACCCCTCCGAAATTTCCCCCAAACCAACCTTCTAAAATGCAAAGAAACATCACGTTTATACATTTTTGAAAAGTTTCCTTTGATGAATGAAGAACCGCTCGACCAATTTCGTGCAAACTTCACATAAACCATCTACTAAATAGTCTGAACAAAGCCTAAACATTCGGTTGGGATAGGTGAGCCCGTTCTGGAGTTATAAAATTATAACGAAAAGTGGCATTGATTTTTATATATTTACATAAGGACTAGTTGGCCCGCAGATCTACCTAGCCAGTAGATCCACATTTTTCCGGTAGATCCACATTTATTCGGTAGATCTACATTTTCCGGTAGATCTACATTTTTCCAGTAGATCTAGATTTTTCTGGTAGATCTACATTTTTCCAGTAGATCTTCATTTTTCTGGTAGATCTACATTTTTCCGGTAGATCTAATTTTCCGGTAGATCTACATTTTCCAGTAGATCTACATTTTTCCAGTAGATCTTCATTTTTCCGGTAGATCTACTTTTGCCGGTGGATCTGCATTTTTATGGTAGATCAATATAATCGGCAGATCAATCGAACCCGAAGTTCAACGCCATTTAACGTGTCCTGTTGTGTGAAAGTCCTATCGAAATATGTCGAGGCGTTTTTGAGTTCCAAGAAACCGAATGTAGCGCCACCTACCGGATCGTATCGTGAACCTAAGGCCCTCCGAAACACGATCACAAAGTTTCATGAAAATTGGTATAGCCATTTTCGAGTTCCTATGAACCAATCGTAGCACCACCTACAGAGGGTATGTCGTGGATCTGAGACCACCTCAGACAACACAGAAAGTTTCATCGAAATCGATTCGGTCGTTCTTGAGTTTCTCAAAGCCGAACACAGCACCATCTACCGGGTTCCTATTGTGACTCTGAGACCCACTCAAGTACACACACAAAGTTTCATCGAAATCGGTCGAGCCGTTTTCGAGCTTCTATAGATCGATCGAGGCACCCCCTACAGGATGCTATTGTGAATCAGAGACACGACGAAACAAAATCACAAAATTTCATCATCGATTGTAGGGCCACCACCTACAGGATCTAAAACATACGAAAAAGTGTAATTCCCTCTCCGGGATTCGACCCCGCCTTCTCTCGGTCCGACACCGAGAGTTCGATCGTCAGACGCATGAGTACCGACTTCAACGTAGATTTTGACCGATCTCCAGTATTCGAATAATTAGTCGGTACTTACCGGGGATAGATATTCTTAATTTTCAGTTTTCGAAATAAAATCGCCACATGGCGGTTTATTAGACGGTTTTTCACCCTATCTTCGCTTTTCGTGAACTTTCAGGTCCGAAAACGACCTAGAACGGCCGTTTCTGTCCGTAAAATTTCAGAGTCCGTCTCTCATGTCATTTTGACGTTTCTCGCAATTACTTCTAGCAAGGAAAATTCCCAGGGTCGAACCTCCAGAACTTGTATCTATTTAGTATATTTAGACTTATTCTAAGTAAAAGTTGAGCGGGTATTCGTAGAACCGCTACTTCTTCTCCATCTCGACGAAGAATTCGAAGCCAGAGCGGTCATATTTTCGAAGCCTTATGTGAAGTAAAGTCGGTCTCGCTTTTTCGCCGGGCCAAGGATAAAAAATACATTTTCGTTCGTTACGGGAAAACCGCGATAGATATCGACTTAGGGTCTTCGGATCTACCCTTTCTCCCTTCCAAAGATTCGATATCCACCCCCTTCGAACCTCAATCCGTCCTCTAGATTTTTAAAACAATTCCCAAAATTCCCTATTTACTTAGGAAAAAATCGCAGAAATTTCGTCGATTTCTCGAATTTTTTCAACGCATAAGGACCCCTCCGAAAGATCTTCTCGATAGCGTTTATTCTATAGAAATCTTTCCCCTTTCCCCTCCCGTCGTGATATAGCGGTCATATAAGAGGGTTTAGTCCTCCCGATACCGCCGGTCCTTGCACCTCTTTCCCTAAGTAATCGGTTGCCATGATGACATAAGTTTAAATAGTATAATATGGAATAAAAACTTCTACCGAACTGACTCTGTCTAACCATGTCTGATATCCAAATCCAAACTGCCTTTTACACTGACTCCCGATACCCTCGTTGCGGCTAGAGGTACCCACTCTCTTCGCCCCTTCCACGACAACTTTTCGCTGCTCTCATAGGGTTGTACTCCCAAGTTGGTTGTCAAGGCCGATTGGTACATTCCCAGGCTGAAATACTTCGCTTAGACCAATGGCGTTCCACGGGAACGATCCACGTGTCTAAAACAAATTCGGCAACTTGATCCTCCTTACCGTTGCACCAAAATTTATGAGAGTCCTGAGATGTTTCATCTTCGAGTATAACATATTCCGATACAGATATTGGGTTCAACCAGACAGCATAATTGGCCTCGAGGCGCCAGGGGACCGACATTTTGGATTCAACACTTGATCTCTTGTCGAGAGGCACATGCTCTTTTGGAACTGTTTTAGATCACTCCGATATCTTAATTGGTTTTGAATTGGCTTCAGAATGAACTGCACTACAAGTTGTTTGCGCCATTTAAACCTTATCTTAACTCAAACCATATATATACAAGTAGAAATTCAATTCCATGTTGAAATCGAATTCCTACATCTATATTATTCATATCTTAAATGAAATTAGAATAACACAGCAGCTTTCAGAACTTTCAGAACAGAATTCGTTTAAGTTTAGAAGGTAAAAATTGACCGGGTGTCAGTTGCATCCATTTAATAGATTGCCCCAGTTCCATAAAAATTATACTCACATTCATCACTAGCCTTAACTTCTAAGGGAATGATTCTACTTCGTTCAATGATCATAGCTTCGTAATTCTTCAATGGTTCGCCATGAGATATAGGCTGTTTCAAAGCTGCTTGCACCATTAATCTCACGAAGGCCTTTTTAAGGTCATGAATGATTTTGATTCCTGCAAAGAAACAGTTTTGTAACTCAGAAAGTATTTGAAATTTCAATAAATATCGAGATCTCTCGCAAATCACTTGGTAAAATATTTTGAAAATTATTTATGTAAGAAAACAGCTGCTCCAGATTCACTATATATTAATAAATTGTTGACATACATGTTTCGTATTACTAATGAAATCCAACATAGTATGTTGATTTAGCACTGTGGCCCATTTCGACGAAGTGCGACTATATCAGTTAGCACTAAATTGCAAGAATTACTTTGTTAACTGTTTTTGGTCACGGTTTTTTTGTAAAGGTTATTTTTTTAACGTTATTTCTGTTATGGTTATTCTTGTAATGGTTTATTTTGTGGATTTTTTTTGCGGTTATTTTTGCAACGGTTATTTCTGTAAAGGATATATTTATTAAATTTATTATGAAACAGTTATATTTGTAACTGTTTATTTTTTAACAGTTATTATTTAACGGTTATTTTTGATACGGTTGTTTCTGTAACGGTTGTTTTGTAACAGTGTAACAGTGACTTCCTCTATCGAATGAAGCAAAAATTAAATTATTGACCCATTTCTCCCATAAGTTATAATCCATAACTCACTAGAGAGTTATGGATGTCAGAATGACTTGACAGTGACTTTATACTACTCTAAATATGAACGTGAGTTATGATCCATAACTCACTAGTGAGTTATAAATGATAACACACTAGTGCAGGGCTTCCCAAACTGTGCGTCGCGACGACCTGGGGCGTCGCGATATTGTCCCAGGGGCGTCGCATGTCGATGCGACCGAGTCAAGTGAGCTGATGAACGTATTACTAGGCTAGTACTAAAATTAGTAAATATTTCTGGGGGCTGAGTTAAGGGGCGTCGTACAAAAATGTCAAAGTCCCAAGGGCGTCACAGTAAAAATAAGTTTGGGAAGTGTGTTTTTGGGCGTATGTTCTAGGGGAACATCGTCCTATCATTTCGTCCAAATGTCTGTAATTTTCGAATTTCGAGCTGAAAATTGGCTAATAGACTAATTCGGACTCCCTGATTACGAATCCGGTGTCAGATTTTTGGGTGCCGTATGGCCGGCCGGCCGGCCGTAGGCACGATAACAGGAGCACCGAAGGTCCTATCGACTTCAAACTTTCAGGGTAGGTTTCTGATCAAAATGCGACGGTTAAGTTCGTTAACGAGCAAAATCGGGTTATTTCCCTGATATTTCAGGAACTAAAGAAGATGTTGAATCGAAACTTGGTAGTCAGTTCGAGGATATAAACGCGCAACTTTTGGCAAAATTCTGTTATGATCAAAATGTTGGTAATTTTTTAAAAAATATTTCTTTTAATTTTTTCGAAAAAAAAATTTTTTTTTCGTGAACTATTCATCAGATTGCAACAAAAACTTGTACTAATGTCAATTGTAGTATTTTGCAACATTGTGCAAAATTTTGGCTCTATACGATTTCAATTTCTGGAGATATAAGACAAAATGTGTCAAATTTCCTGGGTCTCTCTCAGTATTTTCATCGATTATTCTATGAACTCTTTGAATTCCACCGAAAACAAATTCAAAGACATAAACATAAAGAATCAAGTCATAGTTTAGACGTCGAAAGAAGGACGATGTTGATCGACTTGAAAAGGTACCTATTTCAAGAAATGCAATAATGAAATGCTTAATTTTTTTTATGGTCACAGAAAATCGTCACAAAAATCTATTTACCTCATTTGACGGCTGTTTGTCAAATCAATTAATTCCAATAATTGATGTCAGATTTCCTACATACCAAGTTCAAACACATTTTATTATATGGAAAACACTTATTATGATCACGTTCTACAGGAATTGATACTAAATAGAAGCTAGATGAAGATTATTGTAATGGAAAATTTGTGTTCCAGAATAATATTAAGGTATTCAACATGATACTGCTTTTTTTCTTTACTGGTCAGTACGGGCCACAAGGAACATGCGCCCAAAAGCTCCTGTCCACAGGGCTTGAACCCATTTTTTTTTGATTTGATAGTTTACTTGTCTAAAATGACATTAATAAAGACAGTCATAACTGTCATGTGTTGGATAAAATGTTTTCTTTCTGGCAAACCATTGTGATTTGGTTTGTCAATGTATTTTAATCCACTTAACTGAAACCCGAACTTGTAAATGATTTCTTACCATCTATTTCATCTTCTTCAGGTTTAATGATGGTCTCTTCATCGCCTGGAACTGGAGTCATTTCGGCGGGAACTCCTTCTATCTTCAATATTTTCACCATTTGCTGGAGCTGCCGCAGGGATATTCTGACTTTTGCCAATAGGTCACTTTTATTTTTCAAAACTACAAGTGCATGACGTTTCCTTTTTTGCTGAGTTTCGGTTTGGAGAAGTAACATTTTTTTCTCGCTTCTATATCTGGAATCGAATATATGATTGTTATGTATTACAATAACACAAATATCCAAAAAAAATCTTGAAGAGCACTGACGTGAAGTCATTTTGCCCAATGTCTGTATCTTTTGAATTTTTGGAAAATGGTTCTCAAACGTTGGTAATGGTTATTTCTGTATCGTTTATTTTTGTAACAATCATTTTGTAACAGTCATTTGGGTAACGGATATTATGTAACGATTTTTTTGTAACGAATACTTTTTAAAGGTTATTTTTGTAACGGTTCTTTTAGTAATGTTTATTTTTTATTTCGACGAAGTGCGACTATATCAGTTAGCACTAAATTGTAACAATTATTTTGTTTCTGTTTTTGGTCACGGTTTTTGGCGCTCTAGTTCCTCGGAACAGAGTGCTTATCAATTTGCCAAAATGTCTGCAATTTTCGAATTTTTCGATGAAAATGGTCTCAAACGATTTGGTTCGACTCACCGATCAAGAATACGTGGCCGAATTCGATTCTGCCCAAATGTCTGCAATTTTAGAATTTTTTGATGAAAATGTTCTTAAATGGTCTACGGCCGGTCCGGCTGTAGGCACGATAACTCTCGAACGGAATGAGCTAGACTGTTGAAATTTAGCATAAAATTGTAGAATAATGACCTTTATTCGCATGCGAAGTTTTGTATTGATCAGGTTGCCGTAAAATGTCAAAAAATCTTTTTTTATTTTAAATTTTATTTCTACAATAACTTTCGAACAGAATGAGCTAGGCAGTTGAAATTTTCAGAGTAGGTTTGGCAGATAAATAGTTCGGTTAAGTTCGTTATTGGGCTAAATCGGCCTGATGGTTTCGGAGTAACAAAAAAAAGAATTTTCTTACATTACAAATTTCAAATTCAATTTTTATTAAGATGCAGTTCCATCACATGAATCCTTTGATGTTATTTTCATTTCTAACAAGATAAAAATTTCGGAGATATGATTTTTCAACATTTCAATAGGTAATACATCGTACTGCTATGTTTTCACAGAATACGAATTCTATCTGTCTATGTTCCACCTGTGTTCACTGTTCATTCATGTCATCTTATTTGTTCATATAATTTGTACTTTAAATATTTTGTGTAGGAAATTGGAAAACAAGGTTCCGAATCTTGAATTTGTGAATATATACAATACTGCTTTGATGCCAGAAAAAATATTGACTTGTTGCATATTGAATAATTTATGTATAAATATTGGGGATTATGTTGCAGAAGATTTAGAATTGGATCATTTTAATGATGTAGTTTATGAAGGCAATAGGAAAGAACAACATAATGGAATCATCCAAAGAAATTACTGTTCGTTGACCACCGAGGTTAATATTACTTTTTACTTCCTTAAGTAGTGAGACATGTTCCTATTCACTGTATTTTCATAATGTTGCTAGCAGAAAAATGCTGAAATATTGATCTATATTTGTGTTTCAAATATATTTTCTTGAGTTAAGGTTCATAATACGAAATTAATGTGTTAATGGTATGAACTATCAAATTATGAAAATAGTATTGTATTTTATTGATATATTCTGAAATCAACAAGTCCAGAGCGTTCCAGCCAATAGGGTCTACATAATGGCTTCGTATAATAAAATTGATATACTTATGCATATATTTCACAAGTCGGATAAACCCCAGGGGATTTCATTGATTTGCCGAGAAGCAAGAGCAGACGCGTTTCTGGCTTCTTGGTCTTCATCAGTACTCTGTAGCTTCTCAAGAACTTCAACTAAACTGAACCGTGTTAAGCCTCTAACAGCCGGCTTGAGCGGTTATACATAAACGCTCACGCCACCTATGAGACAAAACACGGAATTCAGCCTTTCCCCACCAGTGAAAATTTGAACCGTGAAATCATATAAAAATGCTCTGGACTTGTTGATCTATCAACAACGGTATCGCCATTTTTCATTATTATATTTTGAACTATTAAAATCATTTGTTCGTCAGCCTATACCTATTAGAATATCAGGAATAAATTGACAATCTGCTTTGATTGTCTCCAGCCTTGCTCTAGACATTTCGATTATACTTTCCTTAGGTATTTCGAGTTGTGAAAACTATGCATCGAGTGTAAGTTGCAGCAACCCTTTCCACGAGGTTAAATCATTGCAGATTGCTCATTTAGTCATGATAAATTAACTATTATTTGAATTTAATTTCTTTTATTTTGCAGTTCTATCAAAAGAATCCATTGATATCATTCCAAATTCTAAGAAACCAATACCTTCGGGATATGATTTGTCAAAGTTTGAACATGAGCGCCAAAGCTCCTGTCCACAGGGCTTTCCGACTTTTTACTTTCACAGACACTTATTTTACAGACAGATTTTATGAATTGAATTAATCTCTGATTTCTTGATCTGATTAAGTTTCGCTCAATGGGAGGACTGAATTTAAATTGATACTCACTGATAAGTAGTGTCCACCATACTATTGTGCATAACATCTCTCATAACTTCAGCATGATTTGTCTTCTTCAATAATATATCTCTATTTTCTTCGCATTTATGGGCTAACTCCGTCAGTCTTTGAAAATGTGTTAATTGCATCTGAAAACTGTACTTAGGTTAAGTTTTTGCATGATATCGTACCAGAAACTATATCGTACTCGATAATCAATCAATAATAGTCATCCTATACAAACTAGATAGTTTTGTAAGAAATCACCTTAACCTGATCCAGAATCCATTTAGTATTATTATTATTTTGACCAATGGTCGGTAATTTTTGAGAAAAAAAATTAGGATGAAACCTATTGAAAAAGAAGAGAATATAACAAAAATGAAAAGAAAAATAACTACAAGTTCTATGAAAAAAGTTAAATAGCAGAGTTGTAGGTAATAAGTAGATCTACAACTTTTGTCTTTACATTTTTTTCAAATTACCTCAAAATGTATGTGAAAAATACAAATAACCAAGTTTTAGGCTGTTTATTCTTATTTTTACTGAAAATTTTTTTTTACGAAATTTGGAGAGGACTTACTTTTTTATGTACCAGACATAATGAAATTTTTTTGATTTGATATATTCATTTTTTCACTTTATTTTGACTCAATATCGCCTAATTTTCAATCGAAAGTTCTTACATCAAAATATCTGCTTTTTTTAAAAAGTTTGTTCGTTGAAACCTCTACTTTCTGATGGTGCAAAAAAAAATATACATTACAATGGTAAATTTTCTCAGAAAATGATAAGTTAATAAAGTTAATATTAAATAAGACTCCAAGTTATTGAGAAAGTTATAGAATCTTCTCTAAAATATGGATATGCTCAGATAACTTATTATGTATTATAAAAATAAACTATTTTTGACGTAGATTCCAGCTGACCAATAAAAAAAATGAGTTCTCATTTGAAAAAAGTTAGTTTTGAGGTTTTTGTCATGGTTGATTTCGACATTGAAATAGAAACACCCTGCATGTTCAATTGAATTTTTAATCAACGAAGGAGAAGCATTGCATTGGTATTTCTTCTCATAGAAGCTAGACAATTAGGAATTTTCATGCAAAAATCTAAAAGTTATTAACATTGGAATGAAGCTCTATTTGAGAAAATTTAAAGGGTTTTTTCAGATTTCACACGAATTTTCTGAGAATAAGATGTAAATGACACATTAAAACAATGTAGAATTCAATGGGTAATGCGATTAGCAATGAAAAAACTGGGTATTACATTTAAAAACAAAAGTTGATTTGGTATCATTTATGGCGAAACCGGAATTCGAACGAATCTGAATTTTTTTCCAAGAATTCATCTCTCCTAACAAAGCTTAACTTTAATAATTTCAAATGTTTATCTCGAGTCTTTTTTCGAAATATTCTAAAGAACAGTCTTCGTGAATCTAACTGTATTGAATGAAAAATGACCAAAGAATTAACATCAGCTATCGTAGAATTATGAGGATTATAATTCCATATGATGATGAAAATATATACTTTTGGTAAGTATCAAATCAAATTGTGTTCAGAATATGTCCAGTAAAAGCAAAACTGGAATATTGGCTTAGTTTCAATCGATATAATATAATTTTCCTAGTAGATTTGAGGAACGAATATCTCGGATAAGTTCGTTATACAGGGTGAGTCTTTGACCACTGCATTAATTTCAACCAAAGATTCCTCTCATCAAATGAAACACGTTTTTCATTCACCATTTTACCAGATTCGGCTCAGGTAAAAAGTTACAAGCGTTTAAAGATTTCACAATGTGCTAATACACTCCCGCATATAAATTATCTATGACATTGTTGACGGACGAGAATAAGGCATGGTAACGTGGTTTACAGCTTGATTCGGGATTCCAACGCTCAGGGACGGATCCATAAAAGTAGTGAAATTTCTGGAGTTTTTCATTTTAAAACATTCAATGAAGAATATCTCGAAAACGGTGCGTTTAAGGAGAAATGATGAAGAATAATATAATGTTCTAAAACGATGGAATATTCTTGAAATGACCCAAGAAAAACTTTATATGCTAATTTCGTTTAGTTTTATGAATCCACGAGTCCATAACTAGAAAACCAGTAGAAGTAGAAAATAACTAATATTTGGAAAATATGTATCATAGTTATAGGAAACTTTACGCCAACATTCATTTTATTCGAAAAAAGGATGTCAAAGCTACAAAATAAAAACTGATACTTTCTTACGTTATCGAATTAATTAATTAATTTAACCATTAATGGTTAAAAGTTTTTGATACCTTACCAGGGAAAAATCATGTCAAAATTAGACACCAAAGTGCTACTCTTTAATGCGTTTAGTGTTTCCACGATTTTTGCAAAATTTGCACGCAGTTCCACTTCACTCTCCGATTTCTCTATTGTTATCACACCCAAGTTCAAGTCGCTCTGAAAAAATGTACATTTGCAATATACGACAAGCTATTACTGTATATCGGAAACATTCAGAAAGTTTACTCACGTCTCTGCGTAAAAGTTGTTTGATATTGACGGCGAAGTTCGATATCTTGTCCTGCATCATCATCAAGTCTTGTTTTCGAGCCAGCATATCTCTCTTTACCGCCTTTTCGAGTGTATTGTATTCATTTCTTCTATCGTCCAAGTATTCAGTAGCTAACTGCCCTAATTTGGTAGCATTGATCATGCATGCCCCTTGGGCCTCGGCGTCACCCTTCATCGTAGCCAGAATAGCATCAAAGTATAGTGCATCCTTTGGGCAAATAAATAAATGATTTACAAACTTTAGTACAGTATATCCATCACCATATTCATCGAGCGTCAAAAGTTTATGTAGGATTTCAATTTTGATTGGAATATATTCTACATGGATTATAGTTAGAATTTGGATTATATTTTAAGGGTGCAAGCAACGTGTTATCGACACATCAGACGTTCTCTGCACCCTCAGGTACTCCAAATCCATTAGTATACCGTTATAGAGATACCTACTATACAGATTCAGAAGACGATGAGATGAAATGAAGAATTTAAGACTAAAGCCCGACTCTCTGGCGTCTCCAAGGAGATCGGGGTAAGATACGTTGATGATGTGCTCGCGTGTTTTAAGGGAATAGACCGGCAATTGAAAATATTTGTAAATTTTATTAATAGCATTCATCCAAATGTAAAATTCACAATAGAAATGGAAAATAATGGTGCAATTAATTTTTTGTATTCAACAATAACGCGGAAGAACAATTAACATGATTTTTCAATATTTAGGAAACCATCCCATACGGATACAATTAATCATAGATCCTCGTGTCATCCATTCGAACATAAAGTCGCGGCATTTCATAGTATGTTACACCGGTTAATTATATACATTTATCCGAAGAAAATTATTGTGAAGAATTACAAATTATCGAACAAATAGCGACGAACAATGGATATGATACAGATACAGAAAAATGTTGAAGAAACAAGCCCTGTGGACAGGAGCTTTCTGGCGCTCTAGTTCAAACAGACAAATTATATCTCCAAAAGTATTGGTTTCTCAGAGTTGGGAATTATATCAATGTATTCATATGATAGAACTGCATCCTAAAGGAAATTCAATTCAAATAATAGTTTATTTATCAAGATTAAATGAGCAATCATGAGAATGAGAACTGCACCATGGAAGAAATCAAATTAAATCTGGCCAATTTTGCCCAATAACGAACTTAACCGAGATATTCATCTCCCTAAACTACTCTGAAAATTTCAACTACCTACCTCATTCCGTTCGAGAGTTATATCTATGTCTATGGATGAAAAGCAGTCTCACTACTCTCAGATCTCTTACTACTCTTACTTCATGATCAGTTCCGAAATGTAAGAATTTTCTGAGAAAAACTAATTTCGGAGCAAACAACTGAGATTTTTCTCACTTCACTCACAATTCTTCGATTGATTAGATAATGTCTCAGGAACATCATTTTTTTTTTCTATCCTTTTATGTGCTAGGCAACTGTAGGCCATCTACACAGTTATAACCTTATATATCGCAAACTCTGTCAAATCTATTTTTTTGGACATTCACACAACCCAACACCACATCCATGCCCTGAGCGGGATTCGAACCCGCGACCCCGGCACCACAGCAGGTCTTTATACCCACTGCACCACCTGAGCCGGCAGGAACATCATTTGACATTATGACAATTCATAGAATAATATCATTCTGTGAAATATATCTCCGAAAGTATTAGTTTGTTAGAGTTAAAAATGATATGAATGGATTCTTATGATAAAACTTCTTATTAAAAAAAATTTAATTTGGAATTTGATTCGTAAAAAAAAAATTTTTTTTTTGTTACTCCGAAACCATCTTTTCGATTTTGCCCAATAACGAACTTAGCCGAGATATTTATCCCCCAAACCTACTCTGAAAATTTCAACTCTCTAGCTCATTCCGTTCGAGAGTTATCGTGCCTACGGCCGGCCGGACCGGCCGGACAGAATGAATTTCGACCACGGATTCTTGATCAGTGAGTCGAACCAAATCGTTTAAGACCATTTTCATCGAAATATTCGAAAATTACAGACATTTGGGCAAATTGATAAGCACTCAGTTCCGAGGAACTAGAGCGCCAAAAAACAATTTAGAATAACAATTAGTTTAGTATTTCCCGAAATTAAGGATAAAAATAAAATATTCAATAGCTTAACATATTTTGGTACACCGAGTCAACAACTTAGAAGGTTTCTTAAAAACCAACAGGTGAATATCTCATTCCGGACAAACAATAACCTCGCAAAACTCATAGAGAACAATAAATCAAAAAGCAATAAACAAAATAAATTCGGAGTTTATTAATTGCGGTAGTTGTGATAAATTATATTTCGGAAAAACAGGTAGAAATTTTGGCATAAGAATAAAGAAACATCATAACAGCTACAGAAATAACAAAATTAATTCAAATTATTTGAATAATTTATTAGCAGGACATAAGTTTAACCTGGATTTCAAAATTCTACACAATTTGAATAAAGGTGCGCAACTCAATTATTGGGAAATGGTGGAAGTAAATAGAGAAAAACAATTAGATCTAAAGTTTTCTCCGTTACTCAATCTAATCAAATAGAGAATTAATTTATAAAAGCGTTAGGAATGCATTATCGTAGATGTTCACAAAGAACTAGCAGTGTGATATTATGTAATTAGTGTTAAATAAGTCTCTGATGTAATTAGTTTTACATAACACTTTGTGTCATCATCACTTGTTCAGTATGATGTAGTCTGATGAAGCGCTGTGTCGACGAAACGCGTCCAAATATTAAATAAATTAGTATAAATCGTATATAATTTTTAATTGAGTTAATATTTGCATCAAGTAAGAGCCGCAAGCATTCAAATTTGCTAGCTCTTGTTGTAGAATAACGGCTTAAAGACGTATGTGACATTTTGTGAGGATTCTATCACTAGAAAATTAAACAAAAATATGATTTATCTCACGTTAACTTGGGAACGGAAAAAGATAACAAATTGCAATTTTTAGGGTAGCAATTTGAGCTATTTCTCACTGTCGAGCGGCATTTTGAAAAGCTTTCATTTCTATTGAATTAAGCAACGTAAATATATTAAGAACGCAGTTTGTTCCTTTCTTTCAATAATGGAAATAGATAAGTTTGGATTTCGGACATGTTTTGATATAACGGAGTTGGCAAATTTTGAAAGGAGTTGAAAAAATTTCGAAGCAGTTGGTAGAAGATTGTTAAATAGAAATATGTTAAACATCTAAATGTGTATTCCGAAATGTTAGCGAAGTGAGAAAAATTTCAGAAGCTTGTTCTGAAATGGATTTATCTGAAATTGATTTGTCTCAGCAATTTCCCAGAAGATTCTTATATTTCGGTAGAGAACACGAAGTTAGAGATCTGAGAGAACTTATTTTCTGTACCGAAATATAAGAATCTTCTGGGAAATTGCTGAGATAAACCAATTTCAGAACAAACTTTTTCTCACATCTCGGAATATACATTAAACTGTATAAATTAAAACACATTATTGGATAATTAGTATCTACAATTATTCAACTTACTTTCTTCATGATGTCAATAATTTGTATAAATGTTTGTCTGATCGCTAGAGCCGCTTCTTTCTTTAGTATTGCATCTTGTACTTTTCCTGTTACTATTGCGGACTGTTTCTCAATAGGAAATTCGTTTGGGTTCGCATACTTCAAACGATCTTCCAAAACTGCCAATTCCAACTAAAAGATTTAAATTATTATTTAACGGTAATCTATCTAGTACCCAACGCATTGCTTCCACTCAAGAAATAATTGTGGAAGTCAACAATCTCCTCAAATGATATAATAATAATAATTCAATAATAATACTTTTATGCCAATCAAATCCTCACACAAATTGCAACCAGATGTGTAAAATCTATTCTCTACTTCAGTATCGTAAAGAGTTCATTACAGCACTAAAAACAGTGCTGTAATGAACTCATTCCCGCATTGTTTCTAGTTATATTTTTCGTTTTGTGGTAGTCTGCACTGACATTCGATCCTATATCAAATTTCAACACAAGTAAATATAATATAATCTGGATTAGGTGAAATAATTGTTGAGAGGGAAAGTTTTATTTTGATCAAAACATAAGGTACTAGAGATTTTCTTCTTGCTAATTTTGTGTCGTTCATGCTATTAGGAAACTGTTTAAAATTTGATCTCCATGCCCTACTTACGATTCAAATTCCGTAATCTGTCAATTTTCGTAACAGTCACACCAACTGCCAAGATACAATACAAAAGTCAAATTTTTCATTAAATGTCAACAGTATTTTACAAAACTTGCCTGAAATAGAGAAAATATCGTCTAATACTCGTTGCAGAAGGCAATTCCAACACTCATTTCGCATTTGTGTTTGAATTGGAGCCCATTCTGCAACTTGTTTTAGAATATACTATTTACTACTCCCGTGTCTAAATAACTACTTTCCCGCACTATTTTTCATCTCAATTTCATCCATGTTGAAATAATTATAAATGTAAATTATCGCATGTTAAGGCGAACAGAGTGCCTATCAATAGTACCTATCAATTCGTCTAAATGTCTTTATTTTTCGAATATTTGGCCGAGAACGATTTCAAACGATTATTTTCGACTCACTGATGAAGAATCCGAGGTCAAACTCGATTCTGTCCGGCCGGCCGGCCGGATAACTTGAGAACGGAATGAGCTAGCAACTTGAAATTTTCAGGGTAGTGACGGACAAGTTCGTTAATGGGCATAATCTGGCCAACACTTGTTTTCAACCAATACAGATCTGATTGAATTGAAACATGGTATTGTTGTAGAATACCAACACAAATACGTCTGCGATTTTGCGAGGATCGCAATATTAGAAAATTTTTAAAACATTATTAAAAAGTATTATTTATCTAACGATAACTTGAGATAGGAAAGAAAGAGATAGGGACTTGCAATTTTTAGAGTCGGTTGCGCATCCAAATGCGACATTGGAGTTCATTAGTAGGTAGGCATAATCGGCTAAACGTTTATGAGAGTTATACCCATCTGAATTTTGTTGTTGTTTCTTCAATACAAAAAGAATAAATTCTATGCTATTCAAGCTTGGTAATTTGTTGTAGAATGGTGAAGCGCCAATTTTTGCGGCATTTCGTGGGGATTGAAATACTAGAAAATTTTGAAAAAATCGTAGAAAAAAAATTATATCTATATATCAAATACTATCCGTCCGATATCACTGAAATTTTGTGAGAGCCTTCAAAACCCAACTTTACAGCCAAGTTCCAAATTTGAATAAGATCGGATCTATATTGTTGGGAGATCCGGGCAGCCTTGGGTGAGTTCAGTAGCTGGATGGGTGACCGTTGCCACGATAACTTGAGAACGGAAAGAGATATCAACTTCTTCAAAATTTTGAAGAACAACATTTTTGAATTTTTTTTATAGTAAGTACGTACCTAATACGATATATACAAAATTTTGTGGAATTCAGCGCGTCAGCTTTCTACAAGGATTACAAAGTTTTAATTGGATCGGATTGGATTTTGATTTATAGAGGAAATAACAACAAAATTTCAGATGAGTATAAGTCCTAAACCATTCGGCCAATAATGCCTATTAACGAACTTTAATGTCGCATTCCGATGCGCAACCTACCCTGAAAATTGCAAGTTAATTTCTCTTTCCGTTCTCAAGTTATCTTGGCAACGGTCACCCATCCAGCTACTGAAATCACCCAAGGCTGCTCGGATCTCCCAACAATATATATCCGATCGTATTCAAATTTGGAAATTGCCTGTAAAGTTGGGTTTTGAAGGATCTCACAAAGTTTCAGCGATTTCGGACGGATAGTATCTGAGATATAGATATAAAGTCTTTTCTACGATTTTTTCAAAATATTTGAAAATAATATTTGAAATTTCGCATATAACTTCGAGCCCCCATTTTTCAGTCGAGTACCGAATTTCAGCTCGATCGACTTCGTATGAGGCGTGAATAGACAATGTAACGCGCTCAAAAGCTCCTGACTTCATGTCAGTGCTTTTCTCAATTGATTCGGTGAAGGTAAATGCGCTTAAGACTGTGGGAATAGAGATGTACGTACACTCCGATGTTATCGTTGAAATGTTCCTGGAAGTTGCATGATAGTTGGTCTGCGGAAATTCTGGTAATCGGAAAAGCACTTACTTACATATACACACAAGAGAACCAGACAAAGAAAAATAGACCACGCAAAAAAGTGCCCTTTCAATGTTAAAATACTGGAAGCTTAATTGATGATTCGGGTGTGGGTATAGTAACAGCAGTTCGAGTTTAACGCTAGAACTAATTGCTTCAGAGATGCATAATTTTTCGGCTTTCAACTGTAACTCATCTATTGAAATGTCTTAGAATATTTTACCTTAAGGTCAATAAGTTTATCTGACTTTTGTTTCATTCGGAACTCCAGTTTATCCAATTCCTTCCTTTTGTTGAAATTTATTTGATGAATGGCATCTATAACTTTCTGGAATGAACAAAAATAGTTCAATTCTCTCCTTTCTGTGACAGAAAAATGACAACACAGAGAAAAAAATCGTTGTTTTGATACAGTGGCAAGCTTTCGGCATACACTGACGATATAAACCACATTAGTTAGGTTAGAATCATTCGGCGGGAGATCCATATTCAAATTTTTTAACAAGGAATTTCAACTTTGAGATGAAACCACCCTATTTAAAAGAGACTGTTAGTACAGAGACAACAAGTATTGGGTACCTTCATCATTAGTGCATGTTTTCATGTTATTTCCACATTAAAATCTACCTCTATTTATTCTTAAATCAAAATTGAAACCATTCTAGTTCGAAAGATTTCCGTATGTCGTAGATGACTTCTGTTGTGCGTCATTACAAGGCCGATTTAGGGTTATGTTATTATTTTTGACTGATTTCGAGTGAGCTAAGACATACGTCAATCGAATTTGGTGAACACTTTTATATTTATTAATTATTTTGGAAATATTCAATTTTGTTATGAAAACTTGATTCTAGATGGTTGAGAAAGGTTCACAGAATCTATTTCAACCAAAATAAACCTTAAGAAATTAGCTAAAGTATCTAAAAACAGGCGAGAAATTCGCGTAAATTTTAGGTCCATGCTAAATGCATGAGGAATTCAGTGCTCGGATCCACGGATGGATCGTAATTCAAATTTCCCGCCTAACCTAGCTAATGTGGTCTATAGCGATATATAACTAATGTTAGAGACAAGCATGAAGGCAGGTTAGCTAGCCGAATTCAAGCTAGCCTCCGTATCACCGAAAAGTGGTGTGGGGGGAAGGGCTTAACGCCAATTCATCTAAGACCACCTTGATTCCCTTCAATAGAAGGAGGAATCTGAATCTAAGGCCGGACTCATTAGACCGGAATGTAACTAATGAATTCATATTATTAATTCAGAAAGCACCGAATTGCATACTAATTCACTATTCTCCTCACACATTCTGGTTTTTTCAGAGTATTAATTTCTACATTTTGCAAGCTTCCAGAATTCAGATCATGAATTTAAGAATATGAATTCAGAGTAGTACGAGGCCGGCCTAAGAGCTCCGGTCCTTAATGGCCAGACTCTGAACTTCTTCAGTAAGTGCAAATTTCTATCATAGTAAACTCAACTGGAGAAAACACATAGACAAAATTATTCCCAAAGCCACAGTGGCTATATGTGGGCTTGAAAAAGGCTATTTGGGAAGACATGGGGCTAAAACCGGAAAAGGCAATGTGGTTGTACACAGCAGTAGTAGGTACGCCCCATTTGTCACCTATGGACCTACAAATAGAATAGAATAGAATAGAATAGAACTTTATTGATCTCATAATATCAAGTAATGAAAGGAGACAAGTCAAATACATACAAATTAAAATTGAAGGGTCTAGCTAAAACTAGAAGAATATTTTCCCTAAAATACTACAAAAAAGTACCTAATCATAAATAATGCCTTACATAATCTTAAATATACAGAAGTTCACAATACACCAAAAAAATTACAAGCATGTCAAAAATTAAAATCCAATAAAAGTATATAAAAAGTATAAAAAGTACATAGAAAGTATATGTTGCAGTCTGGACACAATTCATCGTGCATTTTCGAAATATTCCTCAACAGAATACGGACACATGTCAATAATATAGTCTCTAGTTTTCTTCTTGAATTTATGCAACAGGGAAATATCTTTAAATGATTGAGGAAGACAATTATAGAGTTTAATTCCCATTACAGCAGGTGATTTCTTACATAACTCTATACGCTGGTAAGGTATAAAGAAATCTGATTTGTATCTCGTGTCATGAGGATGAATGTCACTATTCCGCAAATAACAGCCTTTATTTCTATGAACTGACGTGATCAAATCTAATATATAAAGGCCATAGATGGTCAAAATTCTCAAGCCGACAAAAACAGGCCGACAGGAGTCTAAATACGAGATGCTTGAAATACATCTTAAAATTCTCTTCTGCGACAAGAAAACATCTTTAGTATGAGGAGAACTTCCCCAAATAGAAATTCCATAATTAATCCTAGACTGTATTTCACTGAAATAAAGTAAACGAATGTGACTTACAGTAAGTGTTTTCTTCAAATTTCTTATCTGAAAACACTTAGAATTCAACATCTTTGATAGACTCAAACAGTGAGTTTTAAAGGACAAGTCTGAATCAAAGAATACTCCCAGGAACTTTACATTTTCTGTTCTTGCTATGTTTGGGTCCTTAACCACCGTATCAACGTCATAGGAGAGGGCCTTCTGCCGAGGACAAAACGATATGAAATTTGTTTTACTTTTATTGAACAATAAGGAATGATCACAAGACCAAGCAGAAAACTTCATTAGAGCATTCACAATTTTGACCTCCAAAAAGTTTGGGTCTTTATCGCCAAAAAGAAAAGTTGAATCATCTGCATAAAAAGTGTTGAATGACTCTGGTATAACAGAAGGCAGCTCGTTTATATACAAGATAAACAACAGTGGTCCAAGTATGGACCCCTGTGGAACCCCCTGTGCATTTACCATAACATCAGACATATATGTTCTTCCCCGATCAACAACCTTTACGGACTGTAACCTGTCATCCAGGTACCGAGATAACCATTCGTACGCTTTTCCCCTCATACCATATTTATAAAGCTTGTCTTTCAAGATACCATGCTGAACACAGTCAAAAGCACGACTGAGATCACAAAAAATCCCAATCGGATACACGCCCTGGTTGACCAAATTCAGAACCTCATTGTAGAAAGATTCCAAGGCTGTTGAAGTAGAAAATGTTGGCCGAAAACCATGTTGACGATCAGTAATTACCTCATGAATATCCAAAAACCTTAACATCTGCTTCAACATGGCATACTCAAATATTTTTGACAAAACTGGTGACACCGAGATTGGCCGGTAATTCGACATCGATTCAGCAGTTCCCTTTTTCAAAATGGGAGAGACAATTGAAACCTTCAATTCTCGAGGGAAAACTCCCTCTTGGAACGAAGTATTAATTAAATGAGAAAGCGGTTCCACTATAAAATTTGCAATTTTTTTAATGAGAATGCCAGATATTTTATCAGAACCACATGAGGATTTATTTTTAATTTTATACTTGATTATTTCAAGAACATCTTCTCCTGAGACATATGAAAGGAACATGCTGTCTGGAATGAAATTATTTGAAGGGTACTTTAATGTATAGTGTGGTCTCGATATTGAATTAATTGCTTCACTAGGGGCATTTATGAAGAATTCATTAAATTTATTAGCAATCGATAGTGGATCATTTATCGTTATGTTTTCAACATTTAAGGTGATAGCTTTTCGGATATTCTGCCTCCCCCTTAGTTCATTTATAACACTCCAAACGGCTTTGCTCCTATTGGAGTAACTATTTATTCTACCATAATAATAATCACCTTTTGTACTTTCAACTAGCTTTTTATGTGACGCCTTTGCCTTCTGATACGCTGCTTCAAGCTGAGGATATTTACTCCTCAAACTAAACAAATCCTTTAGATCATTAGATGATTTTTTTAATTCATTACTTACCCAACCTTTGCTGTTTTTTGTTATTTTTCTTGATTTTAAAGGACAACTTATGTTGAGGTAGAAAATCAAAATATCATGAAATATCTTAAATTTAGTATCTGTGTCGGAGGCTTCATAAACGTCCCTCCAGGTTTCTTTAGATAAATGTGATATTAAGACAGCAATGTTACCCTCACCT
The DNA here is from genome assembly GCA_937662695.2 of Halyzia sedecimguttata. Lineage (NCBI taxonomy): Eukaryota > Metazoa > Arthropoda > Insecta > Coleoptera > Coccinellidae > Halyzia > Halyzia sedecimguttata. The sequence continues at coordinate 13,711,694 of OW569411.2, read as the reverse complement.
ATATCCCTAACATCCACACAGTCACCAATAGTCATCGGAAACATCAGATTCAGCCTCAGGAGAAACGTGTGATGATCTGATTCAGTATTTATGTCAACAACACCCTCACATTCATCAAAGTTTGAGTAAACCTGATCCAAAACACTGGCACATGTGGCAGTTACCCGAGTTGGAGCAGAATTCTTTGGAAATAATCCAAATGATTCCAATAGACCAGTAAAACAACGTACCTCGTTTACAGTCATAGAATGGATGTTAAAATCACCAGCCAGAAAAATGATAATACTAGGCTGAAACAGCTTTTCGAGAACCAAACTGATATTCCGGTAAAAGGAATCAAAATTACCACTAGGTGACCGGTAACAGACCAGGAGAATATTTTTATATGAATTACTATTCCACGTTAAACCACATATCTCTATATCCTTGTCAATACAATATCTATTCAACATAAGACACTCAATCCTCAGACTAGACTTTGCCCAAACCGCAACACCACCTCGCTGGTAATTGATTCTACCATAAAAACTTACTAATTGATAATCAGGAAAACTATAATTAGTTACATGATCATATAATGACCATGTCTCCGTAATGCATATAAATTTTAAATCTAACTCACAATAATCCGATATAATTTTGTCAATCTTATACTGATTTAGACCTTGAATATTAGAAAGTAAAAGATCAAAATTTGTCCTCTCACCATTGACCCCACGATTAACATCAACTTGTACGCCACTTTTCCTAATACTAGATGAGATTTCATGTTCTTTGTTCGAGAATCCCGCTGTTTGGATATCATCCAGCACTTTCATGCTTGGTCCTTTGACTGTCGACGTCTCATAAAAAATTTGTTCACTGCAACACCTTCAGGCCAAAATGCTGGATTCATTGCTTCATCCAATGATGCTGCAGGTAAAGTTATTTTGAACGACGAGTAGATTTCTGGCTTCTTAGAGACTAACTTCTCACACGAAAAGTCTGATATAAATTGACCAAAGAAACCCTGCAGCTCATTCGCCGTAATAATAATTGACGAATCTCAGGCTAAGAAAGTATGTTGAAAAATCAACAGGTTTACTTGATAGCTCTTTAATGGCTACTAATTTGTCTGAGCAGAAGATTTTTTTGCAACAGAAACGTCCTGTAACTCCAAGGTATCTAAGATCTGCTTTCTGATATCTCATTATTTCAAAATAAGAGTTGGGGAGTCTTTGAACATTTTTTCTCTGCCTCTTATAAGTATATGGTTCTCGAGATGCTCTCGGTGAGCATCGAATTTGGGATACCATGTACATTGAAGTATGTGATACCACATTTTCGAAAAGAAAAGAGTAGAACAATACACATCGCACATAGAAATTAGCATTTACTCCATGTTCTTCACGGTGTTCGCGATATCTGCACTGTCCGAAAGGATATGAAGCTAAGAATGAGTAAGGATTGGCAATATGGATATACATACCTTTGGCTGCTGATTCTGATACGCTAACTGCATCTCCCTATGTTCAGCCAAAGTATTCCGAAGCTGCTGCTTATCACCTCTAATAGCGTTATCTAACACTCCTCTATTTAACTCTATTTGCTTTTGAAGCTGTTTCATTTCTTTCGCCTGTCTTCTTTTCGTTACGTACGTATCGGTCTTCAAAATGGCACTATCTCTCACTGAAATACATGTTATATGTATATGTAGAAATAAGGCCCAAAATACCCTCATTAAAAGATTGAACAACAGTAACAGAGGAGTAGTGCGTCAGACAAAGGTTCAAGGTTCAAAGGTATCCCTACTAGGGAAAATATTTTTTTAGGCAAACGTTCTTAGCCACCTGTACTTGTTGGATCATGAAATATTATTATTATTATTAGAACGGGGTCGTGAGTCTTGGTCCAGCCCCTCATAGCTGTGGCCAATACGATCTTTTGTTCTATTACCCTACTTATTCAATTCCTAAGGACATTCTCAATGGTAATAACATTACCTGATGCTGATGACGTCCTTAGGAGCCTTGGCTATCACTTCGTGAGGTTTTAGAAGTGACTCACCCATATGTAAAATTCTTAGCATTTGCAAGCGAAGTGTTTGGTAGTTTCCTTTTCCGATCCACAGGAGTCTGCATGTTTCGTCTGGTCACTTGGCCATGCGGTACAATTGACATTTGTACCGACAGTCCCCTATCAGCATTCCCACCATTACCCGAGTCTCAGTTCGCGGCAGCTGCCGGAGATTCCGTCTATATGATGCTTAGAAATCAACGGAATCTTTTTGCCTGTGCAATTTCTGAAGTATTCCGCCATGGAGCTGCTGGTATTTAGCTCCCATTGTTGTAATACTGCCCTGTAGTGGTCTTTTCCAAGCCCACAGAAAGGTTCTATTCCAGCAGGTGATACTCTGGAGGCACTTTTCGCAATTTCATCGGCCTTCTCATTTCCTTCAATACCACTGTGCCCTGGCACCCATAGAAGAGTCATCTTATTGCCTCTTGCCAGTTACTTCATGGTATCCTGACATTCTCAGGACAGTACGAAACCTTGGATGGGTGATTCTAGGTCTGTCAGTATGGCCGTTATAATATAGCGCCCCCTTGAGGTCCCTTTTCAGAAACTCATGAGCACAAATAAGACGCCCACAACAAAAGTGGCTCAAGCTCAAAATATTCATCATAGAGAAAGTAGCAAGAGAAAATTTTGCACATTTTTGGAGCTTGATCAGGTAATTATTATAGGCGATTTTATAAGTTTTTTAATTTATTTGGTTTCACGCGACTCTTAGAGGATATTGTACCGGGTTTCCCACTATAATTTAACCCCCCCCCCCCCCCCCTTAACTTTGTTACGAGTGGAGATACAAAAAATGTTCTGTACAAAACTTGTACGAAATCAACTGAATTTTTTCAGGATGTTTTCACGAATTAAAATACATACAGGGTGGACAAGATATTGAGTGTGACTTCATTTTTTTAATGAAACACTCTATATACTTTTTACATTTGGTTAGCTCTTTCTCACCTGATGATTTCAAATATATATGCATATGGTTTATCTCTCTTATTTTGAGTCTTAAATTCTGGAAACCACCTGGCAAACTCAGAGTAGTCAGTTGTCAAGTGGCAGGCTGTAATTAATCAACTAACTGCATTGGTAACGATATCACACACTCCATTGGTAACAATATTTTTCACTTTATGTGAAGAACAATAAAAACAAAGCATATAGTGTTTCATTTAAAAAAATTAAGCCACACTCAATATCTTGTCCAGCCTGTATATATTTGAATTCAATGTTGAATGTATATATTAAAATTCAGTTGATTTCGTACAACTTTTGTACAGAACATTTTATTGTATCTCCATTCGTAACAACCTTAAAGGGGGGGTCAAATTATAGTGGGAAACCCGGTACATCACACAATTCAGAAGTGGGTTGGGCTTGGGCCAGTCTTGCTTCAGCAAATTTAAACCGACTATGGCTATGGCCGGTTTCTGAGCAAAAGTGGATTTATGTGCGACATCTTGTGCTGAATGGTCGAAATAGGCTTGGGTCGGTATTGCTTCAGAAAGTTTGATTTATTTGTGGATCGTTCTGACTATTTACTCAATTTTAGAAAAACAATTTAACGCAGAATGCAAATTGTACTTTTTGCATCACTATACCTATATATCATGAAAACCCAGATTTTCTTAAGTTTTTTTATATAATATGTCTGGCAAAATACTTGTTTACATATTTGTTTAAACTGGTATACCTAGAGAGGATACCTACATCTGAAATCAAAGTAATATCAATAAAATTTTGCAACTTTTCTGAAATACCTTTGGACTTTTCTGATCTGTGTAGGTCAGTGATACTCACAATATAAATTTATAAGTCCTTTATATTGGGTTATTTTGTCTTTAGTGGTCCATTTTGAGGAGGCCATACCATGAAGTTTAACCTTCCTAGCTGAGAGCATATTCAACTTATTCATTTTTATTACTTGACTGATATTATTGAGCAATGATTTCAAAAAAATTATCTCACAATGACACAATTTGAAGTATTTTTTTAATATTTGACTGAATGGTTCAGCTCAGACATCTAGATGTCAGTAGACCGGAAAGATGTTGTACCTGTTAACGAATTATTTATGAACCAGCAAGAATCAACCCGATCAATTTTATTTATCGGATTCCAATGCAAATAAATTTCATAATTTCTTCAAGTGCTGCATAGGAACATATAGATCTCATTAATGCGTATGAAAATATAGTAGCCATTTACACAAAAAAAAAATCTGACTGAAAAGAACCAATCAGATGTACACGGCCGGCTTATAGACATTTTTCAAGTGTAAGCGAATGTTATCTAGGCGCCCAGCTTGGAATAGCCCCTATTGAAAGGGGGATCTGTAAAAACTTTTTGAAATTCAACTAACAGAATCAGCGTTATTAAGATTTAATTTCATGAACAGAAAATGGTGTAAGCCATCAGTTATTTACAATTTATAGTAATACAGTCGACTCTCGTTAACTTGAAACTCTAGGGACCAGCAAAAAAGTTCAAATTATCGAGAGTTAAAAATAATAAGTGTTCAAATAATCAAGAGGGTGTTCTGATGAAATTCAAATAATCAAGAGTTCGATCAAAATCCTTGATTTATGTATTATTTCAAATATTTGTCCATCCTTCACAGCTTCAATCACACGCTTTTTTCACTTATTACAGAGAGACACTTATTTCTTGAAATCATTTTAATAACACAAATCAAAAATTGGTTTAAGGCCTGTGGACTGGACCTTTGGCGCTCTTGTTCATATTTTGACACATCATAATATATCTCCGAAAGTATATTGGTTTTTTTTTTTAATGCTTGTGGCTTTTACTTGATGCAAATCCATATTAACTCAATGAAAAATTATATACGATTTACACTTATTTATTCAATATTGTGACGCGTTTCGTCGACACAGCGACTTCATCAGACTACATCATACTAAATTCTTAACAAGTTATTATCTCCCTATACCTAGATGACATGGACACAGAATCATTTAAAACTAATTACATGAGAAACTTATTTAAAACAAATTACATAATAGACTTATTTAAAACTAATTACATGAGATTTCACTGCTGGTTTCTTTGTACACATTAACAATAATTCATTCCTAATGCTTTTATTTATAAATTGATTCTCTATTTGAATAGATTGAGTAACGGTGAAAAATTTAGATCTAATTGTTCATTAACTAAATTACCCGTATGTTTTTCCCTATTTATTTCGACCATTTCCCAGTAATTAAGTTGCGCACCTTTATTCAAATTGTGTAGAATTTTGAAATCCGGGTTAAACTTATGTCCTTCTGCTAATAAATGATTTGAATAATTTGAATTAATTTTGTTGTTTTTGAAGCTGTGATGATGTTCCTTTATTCTTATGCCAAAATTTCTACCAGTTTTTCCTATATAAAAATAAAATATTCAATAGCTTAACATATTTTGGTACAACGAGTCAACAACTTAAAAGGTTTCTTCAAAACCAACAGGTGAATATCTCATTCCGGACAAATAATAACCTTGCCAAATTCATAAAAAACAATAAATCGAATAGGAATAAAGAAGATAAATCCGGTGTTTATCAATTAAATTGCGGGAGTTGTGACAAATCATATATAGGAAAAACTGGTAGAAATTTTGGCATAAGAATAAAGGAACATCATCACAGCTTCAAAAACAACAAAATTAATTCAAATTATTCAAATCATTTATTAGCAGAAGGACATAAGTTTAACCCGGATTTCAAAATTCTACACAATTTGAATAAAGGTGCGCAACTTAATTACTGGGAAATGGTCGAAATAAATAGGGAAAAACATACGGGTAATTTAGTTAATGAACAATTAGATCTAAATTTTTCACCGTTACTCAATCTATTCAAATAGAGAATCAATTTATAAATAAAAGCATTAGGAATGAATTATTGTTAATGTGTACAAAGAAACCAGCAGTGAAATCTCATGTAATTAGTTTTAAATAAGTCTATTATGTAATTTGTTTTAAATAAGTTTCTCATGTAATTAGTTTTAAATGATTCTGTGTCCATGTCATCTAGGTATAGGGAGATAATAACTTGTTAAGAATTTAGTATGATGTAGTCTGATGAAGTCGCTGTGTCGACGAAACGCGTCACAATATTGAATAAATAAGTGTAAATCGTATATAATTTTTCATTGAGTATATTGGTTTCTCAGAGTTGGGAATGATATCAATGTATTCTTATAATAGTACTGCATCATGAAGGAAAATTCAATTCAAATAATAGTTTATTTATCAAGATTTATGGCGATTTCCATTGACCCGCTCGGAGCACTCGAAATCGATCTCATCTGTCATGCATCTGTCCAATTGAACCGAAAATATGTGTCAAATATGACACATGTGACAGCTCCGAGTGATCCGAGCGTGTCAATGGAAATCGCCATAAATGTGCAATCTGAGAAAGAGAACTGTGCCACGGAAGAAATCAAATTAAAATAGCTGAAATTTGACTCTCTCTAATACAACAGAATGGCATGTACGAGTATGAACACAGATCATATAATAATGCATAGATAATAATAATAATTCTGTAAAAACATAGAAGTACGATTCATTATTGGAAAAAAATTGATTATACTTTACGGCAACCCGATCAATACAAAACTTCGCATGCGTATAAAGGTCATTATTCAACAATTTTATACTAAATTTCAGATAGATCGAGAGATCGGTTTCGGAAATATTCATGAAAAATGTTTTTACTAAAAACGGCTATAACTCCGAAACCGCTCGGTGGATTTCGGCCGTTAAAGATCTCGTCCGAGATATTTACGCTCCAGACCTTCCTGCAAATTTCAATCCTCTAATTCCTTTCGTTCGAGAGTTATCCTGTTAACGGACGGACGGCCGGACAGAATCGATTTCGACCACGGATTCTTGATTACAGACATTTGGGCAAATTGATAATCACTCTGTTCCGAGGAACAAGAGCGCCAAAAATTAACGTTTGAAGTTTGAATGTCAACTGGAATGAGAATTGCGAACTGCATTTATGTAAACAAACGAAAGGTCTGAGCATGATAAAAAATTCAAATTATAGAGAGTTGGGTAGCTCAGACTTCAAATTATTGAATGTTGGCGGGCAAGATACCATTGCTTCAACTTCAAATTACCGAGGCCGAGGGGACCAATAATTAACATTGATTTGTTTCAACTTATCGAGTATTTTTCAAGGGGCTGGAAAAAAATTTCAAATCGAGAGATTCAAATTAACGAGTGTCAATTTATCGAGAGTCGACTGTATTCAAAGAGTGTCAATTTATCGAGAGTCGACTGTGTACAAAGCAGACGTTGTCCTGTCATCAAACGATATTCTCTCAAATCAGTTAGAACTGGATCAGCGCATCCGCCATTTCACAAGTGTTGGATTAAATCCCATACTTGCTCAATATTATTGTACAGTGGCGGAAACCGAAATGTGAAAGATTTTTTTCCAATTGTAAATATGGTTCCATCTTCCATCCATGTATATCTATGGCTATATTGCGCAGTCCGGACAACAGAAACGTCAGAATTTATTGTGGTAAACGACGTTTAAACGATATGGTGAGAAAATGTAGACAATTGCTAAACTGGAGAAGAATTGGTCGCTTAATGCGACAGCAGAAGCCTTAAATGTCAGTAAAACTTATATTTGCAAGTTGAAGAGACACTGGCAGAAATGGCGCATTCAACGTCCGATTCGAGTTGGAATTAGAAGAATATCATAACATATCATAAGATCAATTATATTAATTAAGGAGTATCCATTCGCAACTGCTTTTGAAGCATGTCAGTTAACTGATTTCCATGGATCCGTAAGAACAGAGCGAAATAAAATCAAGGGAGGTAACTTAAAAAACTATCCCGCAGCAAAAAAGGCATTCTTAACAGAAGACCATTAAATGAAGAGATTGCTGTTTGCAAATGAATATTTAAATATGGATGACAATTTTTGCAGCACCGTAGTTTTTTCTAATGAAAAAACTTTTCAATCGTGCAGCAGTGGACTACTTCAGATTTATAGAACTCGAAACCGAAGGTACGACGAGGATTACGTTCATTCTGTAAGAAATAGTGGTCGCTTTTCAGTGAGTGCGTGTGCTTGGGTAAGCATCTATGGAACATGTGTCTGCTGGAAAATAGGCGAACATTACAAAGAAATATTAGAAAATGTAATGATACCTCCGGTTACACAGGTGTTCCCTGAAAACTTTATATTTCAGCATGATAATTCACCTATTCACAATTCAAATATAGTAAGACAATGAGTGCAGGAAAAAAATATAATCGTATTATCTTGACCTGCAAGAAGTCCGGACATGAACTCTATGAAAAATAGTTGAAGGCATATGGTAAAATTAATATATAATCGAAATTTCAGACCAGCAAATGCCCAGGAATTATGGGAATCCATAGAAAATGTTTGGAAACATATATGTATGATACGAGATCATTAGTTTTATCAAAGAGGAGTCGCCTGGAAGCTGTTATAGCAGCTAATGGTGCTGCTAGTATTTTACAAGAAATACAGCGACCGAAACTTAGTCTAGATACGTAATTGTTAATATAGTGTACTAGTGTAGGCTTGGACGTCGCAGCAATGTATACAAAGTATTCGGACGCCACCTCAAAATACTAGTTTAAATGAACCTGCGAAGCGTTTGGGTTTGACACATTCATGGACTAGCAATGCAACCATTGCTAGTCCATGAATGTGTCAAACCCATAGACTAAATACTACTAAATAGACTATTTAGTCTATGGTCAAACCCAAACACAGAATAACTCTATTCTATGGTTTTGCAAAACCATAGAATAGAGTTATTCTGTGTCGAAGCCTCATTTAATCAACTAAAAATAGCCAAATATGCTCAGTAGAGTCGTTCACTTCTCGGTTTCCGGCACTGTACAATGTGGGTTGCACAATATATTGACGGGGGCTACATAAAAACACCGAAAAAAAATCTGTTGATGGGATCGCCACCATACTGCACAAGATCATCCGATGGTCTAATCTGAAGCATTGGTCGCATTCAGCGGACGAAGCGCTCAGCCACTTTACGCTACCGCTACCTAGCACAAATCAAATGTGCTCCATAAAATAGCCTCCGTTCCACAACGTGTTGAGTTCGTAGGGCATGTGCCACCGAACGTTTTGGTAACGGTTGCGCAACTGTTTCGTCCGCTGAATGCGACCATTGTCTAGAATTTTCATCAAAATCGGTGCTGTTCTTTGGGAGTCCATAGGGAACACACGTACACACATCGACTGATCACGGAGGCGACATGTATTTCGTCTCATTCACTCTGCTATTCATTCTGTTTGTTCTCAATTCTTGTTACATTTCCTTTGATCGATAGCAAAAAAAAACAAATGGTTGAAATATCTTAATATTGATAATTTTATTACTGAATTACAAATCGCAATTTTAAATTTTACTAAAAAGAATTCATCTTTAAGCAACTGGTGAAAATATAAATTCTTATAATTTGATATATTGTTCATCTGCAGTGAATTGATTCGCAATTTTCCGAAGTCTGATCGCATTTCGACATCGTTGTGAAATATTAGATATTTTGGCTTGCAGCATTTTAAATAACACTGGGAAATTAATCAGCAATTATCGATGCAACGATGCCCGCCCAATCACAATGATGATCATCTCAAAAAGAGATCTTCCAAGGAAACTTACCATTTAAAAATTAGATTTATAACAAAATCTGCCTGCTGAAGCAAAACTGAGGAGCAAAACTTTAGTCCAAAAACCATTTTGTTGGGAATCAACGAAAAACGATTTTATCTTCCACCCTGGCTTATAATTTGATTATGTCGAGGTTGTTTGATTGAAATTCACATCTAAAGTTAATAACTAATCTCATTTAAATCAATATTGATCAGATCATCACAGAAAATGTAAAAAACGTTTGGACTTAATGCGTTTTGATTCATCCCATTGTATATAATGCGTTTTGTTGTGTTGAAATTGAACATAATGCTGTTTGTTGCGATTTATTATAAATTTAGAGAAAACTGTCTGCACAGTAAGTGTTCAAGTGTTGGCCTGTAACCTAATTAACACGAGCAAATCGATAAAAATATTTTTTAGTTATATTTAATTCGTTTTAAAAATACAAACGTAAACATAATACATGGCGATGCGGCTTACATACTTTGGATTTGAATTACACAGGGACATAATGCCATTTGGAAGATTTTGTTTACATAGGGCTATAGAGCAATAGAAATAATTTGTGAATCCGCTTCAAACTCAACTTCGTCCAAATTGGACATTGTGCGTTTTGAAAAGTTACTCCTCAACTGTCGTCCAAAATCATCGGTTGGATTGATTGTCGATGCGTGCATAATGACAGACGATATAACCGTTCACAATAATGTGTACTTTATCAAGCATACGACGAAATTTTTGTCCGTGTATTGTTTCTGTTATGTAAAGGAGATTGCGTTGTATATGGAGTATGTAGTTATTTATTCTAAAGACACACGGTAAAATATTCATTGATTTTAACCATCAACAAATATTCCGCGTGAGCCGAGCTAGGTCACCTCATCGCTCAGTGTTCCTCCAAAGAGGTTGTTACCAATCATCACCGTGACTTAGCATCCTGAATGAACAACCGAAGGAGTTCTAGGAAACTTCATTCCATCAGTTGCGAACTGGTAGGGATAGAATCTAACCACACTAAACCGGGCGCTTTCAGTCCGTAAAGGTCTTAAATAGGTTGACGGCCTTCCAGCCCCTGATCCTCTTACGACAAAAAAATTAACATCTCTCAGGGTTTCTTCATCGCAGAGGGTCGGAGTTCTAAGGATTTCCATAGGTGTCGCTGGTGGGATTATGTCCTTACCAGTTCGCAACGGATGGAATTGAGTTTCCTAGAACTCCTTCGGTTGTTCATTCAGGGTGCTAAGTCATGCTGATGACTGGTAACAACTATAAAACCGCGGTTCGTGTCTGCACTTGAATGACGCTTTCCTTAGCCCTAATATAAAGCGTGAAAACGTGACATGATCACAGCAACTTGCTTGGGTACATAGCACCAAACCATTAAGGTTGATTTCCAATATTACCTAAAGAATATCATTTTGATGCGAAGATCAACAGCAATTCAACAAGACCAATAAAGACTGCAGTAACTCAATTTCTGGACCTTTTGAGTTACATATACCAAACCTTATTTTAGGATAGAAAAAACATCCCTCAAAGAGTATTGCATCTAAATAAGAAAGTATGCTACAGCCAATATTTAACAGTTGCATATATAGTGTCTCACATTTATGTGCATGATACCATAAAAAAAATTATATCTCCCGATTATAAATATCCTGTAACTACAGTCTTCGCTGGACGTGTCCAATTAATGTTTTGTGAAACCCACAATTACTGTTGCGTCCCAGGACTTCACATGTTGGGAAGCACTCATTTGTTTTTCTAAACAAAGCAGCTCGCTAGTAAAACTTAAATGTTTTTGGTTCACTGGTTTAGTACCCTGGGTGGCATCACCCTTGAAATTAATATTTTCCACGAAAAAATAATTGCAAGTTATAATCTTGTAAAGTTTCTACCCTTGTAGATATTTATGACCTATTTCCTGTGAAATATTGGTAAAATTCATTTAACAACTGAGGTGCTAAGAAACGTATCAGTTTCTAAACACATTGCCAGAGCCGTTAGTCCTTTTGTCTAGACTATTTGAATACCCCTAGTCTATGAAAGTCATTTATCAGCTTTCGCTGATAGATCATATCCAGAAAACGAGGGAATTTTGGTCCCGATAGTGGGGGAATTTCGAGATTTCGAATTCCTAAGACTAAACACGCTAGAGGTTCACTGATTGGTGCATTTAGTATGCATTCCTACTACCTTTTCGCAATCGACAAATGAGAGTATTGTTGTAACATATCTGGGGCGGTTTTAAGGTCGAACCCCCAATCATTATTGATATTTCCCCTTTTTTACCCAGATGAAGGAACCTCCTATATTTCCTTCTATCTGGGCTTTTATATACAATTACACGGTTCAATTTCATTACTATTCATGATCTGTCGCGAAACAATAACATTGTCTTGTCTTCGTTAGCAACTAATTAGTCACTTCTTCATTTTTCATATAGAAGGAAGAGTTTAAATTGTATCAATATTGTATTGTAGGTACAATAATTCGTGCTTGTTATCGAAGTAACGGTAACAACAAAATACAGTTAATAGTTTATTCAAAGTGCGTTCGAATCATTCACCACTTCCCATCGTCGTAATTGTTACCTCATTCCAAGTAACAAATTACTCATCCACCTGATAAAACCATCAGGGTATAAAAATCTGGTCCTTCAAATCAAAACTTCCTGAAAAAACTAATCAGGATTCAACAATTACTAAATGAGAAAAGATCTAGAGAGAAGATACATGTAGTTTATTTTCAAATATTTTGAATTCCTACAATTCCTATTATTACATCCTCACCCAAAGAACAACTAACTATACTTATATATTGATAAAAATATAATCCCCTAAAACTACTAAATCTCACGAACTGTTATATCCCAGATATAGATAGAGATTCAAATCATTCTTGTATAATATATGTTAAATTACTGAACTAGTTCTGTAACAACACGTCTTATATCATCATCATATCTTGCCAGAAGAGAAGCGTTCAGATCCCTATTCTGGAATCCCATATCTGCTAATGTTTTCAAATTAATTTCCCGGATACTATTCTCAGCTGTGGGCACCCAGTGTCCATTGACCCATACACCAAGCTGAAAGAATATTTTATGGCTCAATAATATTAAAACAAGTTTAATTGCATATTAATATAAATCTTCCAAATTTCCATTTGATGCTGACTATCTTGATTACCGTGTTATTGATCGCTCATCATTTTGCAAGCCTTGAGCGAGTTCAGTAGCTGGATGGATACCATTGCCACGATAACTTTTGAACGGAAACTTACAATTTCTAGAGTAGACTTGCGCATCCGCATGGTCTGCTTAAATTCATCAATGACATGAAAAAAAAATGGGCTCAAGCCCTGTGGACAGGAGCTTTCTGGCGCTCTAGTTCAAACACAAATTATATCTCCGAAAGTATTGGTTTCTCAGAGTTGGGAATTATATCAATGTATTCTTATGATAGAACTGCATCAAAAAGGAAATTCAATTCAAATAATAGTTTATTTATCAAGATTAAATGAGCTATCATGAGAATGAGAACTGCACCATGGAAAAAATCAAATTAAATCTGGCCAATTTTGCCCAATAACGAACTTAACTGAGATATTCATCTCCCTAACCTACTCTGAAAATTTCAACTACCTACCTCATTCCGTTCGAGAGTTATATCTATGTCTATGGATGAAAAGCAGTCTCACTACTCTCAGATCTCTTACTTCATGTTCCGTTCCGAAATGTAAGCCTTTTCTGAGAAAAACTAATTTCGGAGCAAACAACTGAGATTTTTCTCACTTCGCTCACAATTCATCGATTGATTAGATAATGTCATGTCTCAGGAAAATAAGTTGACATTATGACAATTCATACATAGAATAATTATATCATTCTGTGACAACGTTGAAATACGATTTATTATTGATATTTTGAAAAATCATATCTCCGAAAGTATTAGCTTGTTAGAGTTAAAAATGATATCATTGGATTCTTATGGTAAAACTGCTTCATGAAAAAAAAATAATTTGGAATTTGCTTCGTAAAAAAAATTTTTTTTTTTACTTACTCCGAAACCATCTGTCCGATTTTGCCCAATAACGAACTTAGCCGAGATATTTATCTCCCAAACCTACTCTGAAAATTTCAACTGTCTAGCTCATTCCGTTCGAGAGTTATCGTGCCTACGGCCGGCCGGCCGGACAGAATGAATTTCGACCACGGATTCTTGATCAGTGAAAAAAGACTAAATTTCATAATTACCAGACCAGAAAACTTAACCAACTACCATCTAGATAATATTAGAACAAATAGAGCCAAAAATGCACCGTTCCACCAGGCTGCAACAGTACTCAACAGCTTACCTGAAGAAATAAAACGGAAAGTTTTTCAAATTGTTCAATAAATTATACAATGACGCATTTAGCATAATGCTTGTTCACTTTATTTTGATATTTTGTTAAACATATTCATTCTACCGAAAAATCAATGTATTGATGATTTGTAGTCAAATAAATAATAAATAAATAAGTTCCTTAATAGGCATAATCGGCCAAACGGTTTCTTACTATTGGTGCAGGTCCTAAAATATAGAAAAATCAGAACGATTGCATCTTTTACAAGCGCGACCCCTTTTTGGCGCTCTTGTTCCTCGGAACAGAGTGCTTATCAAATTTGCCAAATGTCCGGAATTTTCTAATTTTTGGCTGAAAATGGTCTCAAACGCGACTAACTGATCAAGAACCTGTGGTCAGAATCGGTTCTGTCCGGCCGTCCGTCCATTAGCACGATAACTATCGAACGGAATGAGCTAGATAGTTGAAATTTTTTTTAAATTACAAATTTCAAAATAACTTTTTTTTTAAGATGCAGTTTGACAAGCTAATAATATCGGAGATAGGATTTTTCAAAATTGCAATAATACATCGTACTTCTATTTTTTCACAGAATACGAATTCTATCTGTCTGTGTTCACTGTTCTTACCTGTCATCTTATCTACATATAACGTACATGTCAATTTTTTTTCCGGTTCGTTACACATAAGCCTTACTTTCGTTCAACTAACTGGTTACTGTTTGCGGTAGCTGTAGTTTGGTCCAGTTTAAAAGATAAACGTCGTTAATGTCAAACGAAACTGAAAGTGTATTTCTGAACAGTTTGGTTGATGTACGCATGAAAACCATTTGAAATTTGGATTCGCTAAGTTCATAGGCAGAGTTTTTTTTTTGGTTAGTGAGTTGAAAATGAATAGTGCAAGGAAGTCGAGCATAATTTACGAGTCATTCTCTAATTACGCTACACACTATTTAAGATTTCCTGCATAAGTATTCTGGCTTGAGTTCTTTCTGGACTGATTAGATTTGTTTCATAAATCAAACTTTCATTTACTCAATTTTTCAGAATGACTCCTGACAGTTTTGAAACACTTGTAGCCAGAATTGGACCGTCATATAAAGATGAGATGCAAAGGGAATTTAATTTCTTTCATAATGCAGTAATAATCCATGGGATCCCACTTTTTTTTATTCTGGAGCTTTTATTGCACCTCTTTGATGGAGAAACTGCAAAAAAGGCTAAAATTTCAACTCTCCCACTTTTCGAACTACTGCCCCTGGCACATAATTGAATTATTTTTATTTTGTTCAAACAAAGATGTAAATAACTGACTCACAGACTACCTAATAATTTTTCTCTCTCACACTTTTAGCAAAAAAAAGTCTCAATATGCTTTTTCACCAATAAATCACGTGAAAAATGTTTTGTTTGTCTCTTCATCTGTTTTGTTAGTAGGAATTGAATGAAAAATTTCAATTACAGTCGGATCCGTTTATAACGAGAGTTTGGTTTTAAGGAGCAAATTCTGATGGTACAGACTGCCGCCTATCTGATGCAATGCAAATAAGTTCAACTCGTTTAATACGAGCGTTCCCTTAAAACGAGCATTTTTTCTGGAACCGCTGAGCTCGTTATAACCGGACCCGACTGTACTTCCTTTCAGTCCTGAGAATGTGAATACCCATTGAACTCACCTCTTCACTTTTCGATGGAATAATCTTATTAACAACAGTTTTCAAAGCTGAAGACGCTATAGTCATTGCCTCTGATACAACTGACGAAATTGGCGCTGAAGCTTCCGGTACAGATCTCTGTCTGTCAGATTCGCCAAAACTCGAAGATGAGGCTGAAATATCATTCGGAGCTTCCTTTGCCTCACGAGATGTAGAATCGACTCCATTTCCGGTAGAAATACTAATTATCTCGGGTTTTGCTGAATATCTAATCTGGCTAGATTCCTTAGGATATTCGTGTATGTCAGGGTACAATTTTGTCCTGAACTCTGGTGGTGTCTGTTGATAATTAGGAATATGGGGCAGGAGACAATTTGAATCGACTGCGGCCGAAGGGGTTGGATTGGAGAATGACATTACGTCTTCATAGGGGGTTTGGGTGGGAGGAGCAGTAGCAAGTACTGGTTCGTGGGGAACGTTTGCTGGCTGTTGACTGTCATCATGATCAGTATTCTTCTTATCATCATCTCTCTTTACATCTAAAATAAAAAAAATATTTGAATTCTTAATTGTACTCAGCGGGAATAGAAGTGTTAATCCATCTAGGACTGGAAAGGTTTTCGGCAGGTGGTTTCAATTAGAGATGGAACCTCTCGAGTGAAAATAATCGAAGTTTTCGATTATTAAAACCACTCGAGATATCTCAATAAACGTTTCAGAATCCAAGACTTCATCTTCAGAGACCATTACTCTTCAATTTAATTAAAATAATACTGTCTGATGAAGAAAAGTAGGTTTCTGAAATGACCGGTGTCATCCACACATACACTCAACGAAAAATGTTCAAATTGAAATATTAATAATTCGATAAGTACTTGATGAATAATGATGAAATTTGAGAGTGTTGCTCATGAATGCCTAAATAATCGCAATACAATGTCATAATTTGTGTAACGTTACGGATTGAATTACAATTTGACTTTCTTACCAGAAAGCAATTCTCCCTTAGCTGCATTGGTACAACAAAATTCATAACCTGCAAAACGTTCAGGAAAAACGAAATGGCGAATAGGTTTTTCATGCAGATTTTCATTATTACACTTTCTCTTCGAAATTGCGTCTGGTGATGGTTCTGCAATAGAATCCGATTCTATCAAATCTGGCACGGCATCATAATCTTCAGTATCATCAATACGGAATTTATAAGGAGTATAACCACTATATTGAGCATTAGTCATCTCTATTCCGTAGTAATCCCTCATAACGATGTTAATTGCATTTGGATCAGGTGCGTCCTGTGCAGTTTCCAGATAATCCGCTCTCAGATATTTTTTTGGAACAGCTGTTCTTGCTCCATCAATTTCAACATATGCGTATCCTGAAATTTCAAACATCATCATTATCAGATAGCAGATAGTTGTGCTAATGGTTTCCTCATATCGCATGAATAAAGAGTAAACTTTGCTCATAATATATATACTAAATGTAGTGAAAAGGCAGGTCGACTCAGATGTACTAAAGGTTATCTATTATGCTAGATTTCAAACTTTAGCATCATACTGCATCATTTTTTGGGGTGGTACATCCTATTACTTTTTGTAATTATTGGAAATACATATATTTTCCATTCCATTCTATTCTAAACATCATTTTCCTGAACGAAGTAGTAGTTGAGTGGCAATTTTAAAAAAGAAGCAGAAACAACACCATAAACAAGTGCCAATGAAAACATTGCCAAATTAGAGATGGAGGTAAGGTAATAAAAAGAATTATTGGAGGAAATGCGAGACAAAAACGAAGTGTTAACCCTTAATAATTCATTATTGTTGGAAAAGAGAAAAACATCATAAAATATCCACATGAAATCCATAACAAAATCGATTCATCGTTACAGCCCTCTAGCGGTAACCAAGGTAAGCTAACACTAAAAATTAGTAGAAAACATGAAAGCGCAATACCAACCGAAATCACCAGCGATAGAAGAAGAAAAAACCTTTATGAGCTATGCCCAAAATGAAATCTTCAAACAGAACGGAAAGATGCACAGAAAAAAGCAAATAGAGCCTAGAGAGAGGCATCGAGCCAACATAAGAGTGAGATGCAATGATCGAATCAGCTGATGTAGGGCAAAACATTATATTTTGCAGTGTTAAGTCTTACTAAATTATGATCTTTTATTCATTTTTCCCATTTTCATTCGATCGTTTTTGTCTCATTTGAACTTTTATACCGATTAATAGATTACATTTAATAATGGACATGTCCTTTTCGGCCAACAGTTGTACGACAAATAATATATATATATTAATTAAACATACCTCTATACCTAAATAAAACTGTGCCAAATTACGTTATTTTATTTCCACTCACCTAAATACGTAAATTTTATTAGGAATATTCATGTTTTAACAATATAAAATTTTTTGAAATTTTATCATAGCGGTTCAGTCTTATATTTCGATTTTTTTCCAAATTATTAAACAAAGGTGCATCCAAATCTATTCTTTCCGCTGCCGGATAGCTATTAACAGATTTTTCTGTCACTTAAGTCTGAATTAATATCTCCCAACAAAAACTACAGCTCTTCTTTTAGGCGAAGGAAAATAGCATAGGTAATAAAACCATAATATTCCGTTTATTGAGGTACATATTGATCCAATATCATGCCAAATGAATTCATTATCAGTAGTCGTTTCTTCAGACAATAGAAATTTTTACTAATAATCCCCCTTTTATACTTTCTAATTTGAAAAAATGAAATAATCTCCTATATATGTTAAATTTGAATCTTTTGCCCTATGTCATGTGATCATTTTCTAGCCGCCTCAGTTACACATGAAGAATAGCATATAAGCCTTTCTCTCTTTAACGTTGGAGACAATGCTATGCACGTTCGCTAACGGAGGGGCGCATCTACTCAATAGTCGAATTTAAAACTCTAATCGCTAAACTGAGTAAAATTGAATTCCATTATTTCGCTTTCACGCTCGTAATTCACTGATTTGTTCAAATATTTGTATTCTATTGAATTAATCTAAATTCAAATTACAAGCTAACTAACAAATTCAAAAGCAGTTTCAAACTAACCTCGAATGGGCTGCTCTTCTATTTCATCCGGAAAATTTACCATAACCATATCATTCAAGGTAGAATTAGAGCTTGTTTCCTCATCTATTTTACTGATTGATTCACTATGGGAATCTTCACCATCTTCTGCGTTAATATCATTATTGTTTTCCTTCTGAATTAACTCTGCGGATTTATTCATGCCATCGAAGTTCCATTTGGGATCCACACTTGTATCGATATTATCAAAGTATTTCTCGATAATTTGAATTTTAGAAGGGCTTTTATTTATGACGACCTCTTCTATTTCTTTGTTTTCATAAGATTGGCTTCTAGTCGAAGACTTCGTATTTTCAGAAATGTGAACGTCTTTCATCTTTTCCTCAACTATCGGCATTGAAACTTTCATGTCCTTTTCCAACTGCTCTTCTGTTGCCGATGTACTTATGCTATCTACCAAAGAACCATAAGGTGTTATGAACTCTGAGTCAATCCTTGATGCAGTAGTGGTATTTTCAACTTTGGATGCGATATTTCTCAAGAAAGATGTTGTTAATTGTTCTGTACAATTTATCTGGTCAACAATTATTTCGCAGCCTAGCCAGTGTCCAAACTTGCGACCTTTGTGATGGAAATGCCAATACATTTGGTACCTTCCGCAAATTTCTGTAATTGAAGTTGAGATTATTCGAAAAATATCATCACTAGAAATAACATAGATATATTATAACAAGATAATTTCCTGTTTACAATTTCACCCATAACATCCTTCAAGTTAATATTAAAAACAGTTATAGCGTGTACATAGCTTCAACTTGCAGTAACGAATTATTTTCTGTGACTTTCTGTAGTCCCCCTGTGTTTTCTGAATATTTGACTTAATTATTGTAATAAAGTATTCTGCGCAGGTAAGTTATCGTTTTGCGTCTAAAGTAAGTCTGTCTAAATTAAAATGGAGTTTCATTTTGCCAATTTCCTTTGTGAAAATGAATTTAAATTGCCCAAATACGTAACTCAGCGTAATGGACGCTGTTCCGCCATTTTGATCTGAATAACTTATTCATAAATTCTAAGGTACTAAATTATTTTTGGGTTAGTAAATATTACATTCAAATTATTAGATATCTGATTCTCCTTATAAATCCCAATTCCCAGTACCTAGGATCTGATTATATATTTTTTCTCTTCAATTTAAGTTTTTAACACGCTTTTATAAGCATCACCTGTATGTTTGCTTCTTTGTTTGTTTTTAACAAACTTCATTGAACGCGATTTTGACCCACTTTAGACGATCAGATTTTATTCAAACTTTGCAGACTTTTCCAATTTGATTACAATAATTTGATAAAAGTATCCCATTATCCTGACCAGGATCGCCAGGATTAATAAATTTCGTTGGGGATTGCATGTTACCAGCACCTTCGCCATTTTGAAATACATATCTACGAAATTGTTGCCTCACGAATTATTTTAAAATTTACTTTTTAACACGCTTTTATAAGTTTCACCTATATATATGTTTGCTAGCTTGCTTGCTTGTTTGTTTGTTTGTAGCCGACTTCTTTAGCCACGATTATGACCCGTTTTACACGATCAGATTTTATTTAAACTTTGGAGACTTTTCGGGATTCGATGACATTACAATAATTTAATAAGAGTATCCCATTATCCTGACTAGGATCGCTAGGATTAATAAATTTCGTTAGGGATCCTCTGCATGAGAGTAAGAGCTAGCGCTCGATCTGCGCATGCGATAAATCGAACTAAAAACGAGAAAATAAATAATAGTTTAAAAAACTAACAGAACAGGCTTTAATGATAAATCGAACTAAAAAGTATAAAATAATTTCTGAGCATTTAACCGAAATGATGGACGAAAAATGTGAGTAGAGAAAAGAGTGGGATGCTCAATAATACCAGTTCTTGAAAATATTCGATTGGTACAATCAGCGAAATATAGTTAAGAACTCCAAAAGTGTACAATTCATAAAATATTGAAAAAAAAGTTCTGCGAAAGGCATAAAAAATATGGGACAGAACACCCCACGCTTTTCTCTAATTAATACTTACATTTTTCGTCCAGCATTTTGTTTAAATGCTGAAAAATTATTTTATACCTTTTAGTTCGATTTATTATTGAAGCGTTTTTTTTTTAAACTATTATTTATTTTATTTCAATTGCTGGTAATATGTTGTTTTCTGCATATTCCATAATATATTTTGAATCAGATGAAAAAATGTAATTAACTGGTCCGTTCACGAATTTCCCTTTTTGAGCTCAAATGAGTGAATTAAAACAATAATATATGTACTCACTAGGGACATGAAGTAATGCTTCAATTGAACCAATTTCCCCAGGCTTCAACTTGGGACAAGGTATAACTCTTTGAATGGGTTCCAACAATGAGGAGCCCCATGAGAAATGTAAATCAGTCTGAAAAATTAAAGAAGATCTCAAAAGTTTATTTGAGGATTTTGCCACATAAGTATGAATACTGTGGAAAGAATAAGATTTTTCCTCATTAAATCCCGGTACATAATAAATATACTTACATCTTCTGTCCATGGTAACAAACCATTGTTGATAACTTTCCAGCAATGACGATACACCTCACCTCCCGCCAAATGGGGTATATTGGTCTCCTCAAAGCGTACTGGTGCTGCCCCCATCTTACTGATATCAACAGTGGAAATCGCTTCTGAGTTACTCTTACTGCTGCTATGACCAGCATCACTATCACTTGATTTAGTAATTAGTGACATTTTCTTTTCTTTCAATTTTTTAGATTTGTTCACCAACTTCTCCATTTTCGACTCCAGTTTCTTTTCCAATTTCATTGTTTTCAAGACTTCCTTCCTAAGAATATATAAGAAGAGTATGTTGTTAAGCAGGATATATTATAGTGCCAAAAAGTACGGGATTCGGTCAATGAAACACAAATAATACATTTATTCATTCCAATTTTATATCAATATATGATAATTTTTTTGTATTGATTATTTGTGCATCAGGATATTCTAATAGAAAATGGATTGAATAGTTTTCAGAATGGTCAATTATTTGTTTATCAACTGATTACAAATATACAATATACGTTCGTAAAATTATTACTCTAATTCCAATCTACAATTACTCCGATCATGGACCGACTGAATCACAGAGGAATTCACGTTTCATAGAAGAGAACGGACCCACACTCAGGTGGTACTCTCCATAGAACAACGTACAGAAAATGTGACAGAGAGAATCTGTGAGCGAAAATGGGAGGCTAAAGTTTAAATTTGCCGATTATTGGTAATTGGTGATTTTTATGCCAAGCAAACCACTTGAAAAAATACCTAAGTTACTTGAAGGAATATAGAAACTCGAAGTTTGTGGGGATTCGTTTCTTGGTTCTTTAATGTTCAACACTCAACAATGAAAAAAATATAATTTGTGTTCTATGTTCAACAAGTAATTCAATAGGTAAGAAAAAAAATTGGTTCGAGCCCTGTGGACAGGAGCTTTCTGGCGCTCTTGTTCAAACAGACAAATTATATCTCCGAAAGTATTGGTTTCTCAGAGTTGGGAATGATATCAATGTATTCTTATGATAGAACTGCATCATAAAGGAAGTTCAATTCAAATAATAGTTTATTTATCAAGATTAAATGAGCAATCTGAGAATGAGAACTGCACCATGGAAGAAATCAATTTAAAATAGCTGAAATGAATTTGACTCTCTCTTATAGAACAGGATGACATGTACGAGTATGAACACAGATCATATAATAAAGCTTAGATAGAATAATTATAGCATTCTGTGAAAACATAGAAGTACAATTCATTATTGAAATTTCGAAAAATCATATCTCCGAAAAGATTAGCTTGTTGGAGTTGAAAATGATATCAATGGATTTTTATGGTGAAACTGCATCTTAAATAAAAATTGAATTTGAAATTTGTTACTGAAAAAAATATTTTTTTTCGTTACTCCGAAACCATCAGGCCTATTTTGCCCAATAACGAACTTAACCGAGATATTCATCTCCCTAACCTACTCTGAAAATTTCAACTGCCTAGCTCATTCCGTTCGAGAGTTATTGTAGGAAAAATTTTTTGAAATTTTCAAAATTTTTTTTTATACATTGCGGTAACCTGGTCAATAACAAACTTCACATGTTTATAAAGGTCATGATCCTACAATTTGATGCTAAATTTCAGATAGATCGAGTGATCGGTTTCGGAAATATTCATAAAAATACTAAAATCGGCCATAACTCCGAAACCGCTTGATGGATTTCGCCCATTGACGAACTCGTTCGAGATATTTACGCTCCAAACCCACCTTGCAAATTTCAATCCTCTAACTCCTTTCGTTCGAGAGTTATCGTGCCTACGGCCGGCCGGCCGGACGGACAGAATCGATTGCGACCTCGGATTCTTGATCAGTGAGTCGAACCAAATCATTTGAGACCATTTTCAGCCAAAAATTCGAAAATTAGACATTTGGGCAAATAGATAAGCACTCCGAGGAACTAGAGCGCCAAAAACGGCCCCCCATGGCAAAGAAAACACCACTATTCCAGCAAGTCATATATATATATATCTAGCTGTGCTATTAAATATAGTTTGATTGCTGCCAAATTGCTACTTATTAAAAAAAAACCAAAACCCTTATCGGCTATCTCGCTCCCACATTCATTGTTTTGTAATATGGAAACCGGTCCGACTTTCACAGACTAGGGGTCTTCGAATAGTCTAGACCAGGGGTCACCAAATGGCGGACCGCGGTCCGGATGCGGATCGCGAACCTTTTTTTTGCGGACCATTTTTCCAGAAAACATGTATTCTTGATTAAAAAAAATCAGATAACTTTTCGTTTTATTTACTAATTATAGATATTGGATTTAGATTAACTGCTAGTCAAATTCTTATGCCATCATAATGCTATCAACGACCCGCGACAGATATACAGATTTTGTGAACGGACCTCCAATGAAACTAATTGGTGACCCCTGGGTTAGATACTAGAGAAAACTTTTTGGCGTTTGACGGATTTACTCATTTCCTAATATTTTCCGAACGGATAGAGATACAGAGGAAATAGATACATAAATCTAAACGTCGTCCACCGACCAATCTTCGGGGAAAATTTGGATATCGAGATATGAAAATCATAGATTTCGGACGGGAAAGAAGAATTTTCCTTCGATTCCGGGTCAAAAATATTTCTAAGTGCCGACCCAAAAAATTTTTTTCATGGTTTATCGATACGGAGCTCGTGTCTAGTTAAATCGAGGTCGCTGATCACGAATATGCAATTAGTTTTTCCCTAAGTGGCGTACTTTGAGAAAATTTTCACTTAGAGTGAAAAAATGGACGAAAATAGGTCAATTTTGGAAGTTCACACCGCCCAAAAAAATCGGAGTAAGGTGTTGTTGATTTTTGCCCTCATATATGGATCCTTTATCTACTGAATAATCCAAACAGAAAATGTCCAGGCCGTACTATTCGGAAATTATGATTTTTTTCCCAAGGGTCTGTTTTTCGGAAAATTCATTTCGCGGTATTTCCGCGGAAAATTCTCTAATGAAAAATCCGATCATATATTCGTAATCTACGGTCCCGAATTAGTAAATGACGTAATTTGCATCGAAATCGGAGACCGGTCGAATTTTGGCAATTTTTTAATACATATTAGCCTTAAAAAAATCCCATTTTTCGAGAAAAATTTTTTGACGCAAAACTATGAAACGGGTATTTATTCTTATAGATTCGGGGCCGTAGATTCCGAATCTACCATCAGATATTCATTACAATGGTAGCAGATATTCATTACACATGGTATAGAAAAATTAGAGAAACGTTGGACCGATTATATTGGAATCTTTTGGTGTTACTTACTCATTTCCATCATGATGATTCTTTCTGCATCTCTTTGCACATTCGGTTTTCGATTTTCTGGGATAATGGGAGTGACTCACACTTGGTCTCACTACAGCAACGTGTGTTGTGATCGCTGAAGCCACTTCATTAAGAATATCTTTCTTGAACTGAAAAATTGAATAGTGTAAGAAGATGCATTGTTTAAACAATGTGTCCAAGATAAGGATGGGATAGCAGTAGGGTCTAGCGAACGGTAAGACATACAGGTTTGGTTGAAATAGAGTAAAGTTGGAATTTTTCATATCTAACAATATGTCAAAATTCAGTGTAGTTTAGTTACAGAGATAAATTTCATCATGATCACATACTACTGATAAGTGTAAGTACCGTGGCGATTGAATAAGTGGATGAACGATTTGTGGAATTTTAATATTTTTTTCAATATTTGTCTGGAAGTTGAGCTAGTGAGGAGGCACTGGAAGGCCATATTAGCACCTCATGACAATTATGTGTGTGTGCAAGCCAATTTCGAGGAAATAGCGCAGTTTCCGAGGGGAAGTGTCTATAGCATGGTGCTTTGGCCACAAAGAATTAATTCCAATCATTCATTATTATACAGGGTCCTAGGCCACCACGTGACCACACCGACAAGGGCTAGGAGGTGATAGGGTACCATTAGGGTGTAACACTTCCTGTTGTTAAACTGTCCTCGGAGTCTGATGGAAGTTAGGGATGGTTTAAGCCAGGGGTGAGTACTTTGAAACCCTGGTGACATAAGATTTGTAACCCTCACTAAAACAAATGGTAGGGAGTGGCGGTACCTTTCAAAATGAATGTTTTCTTTCCACGGTAACGTACTAATAATAAATTAGATTCCAAAACTGCGATCTTTTACCTTTCATTTGGTGTATCGTTGACACTTGGGGCTCAAGCGGTTACAAAGATGATATCAAAAGAATGTCACGAACACAACCGGTCTGAAGTTAGCCACATCCACAAGAATACTCCGAGGCAAGAGTATGGTCAATACAGTTTTAGTGTTTACCGAAGGAATAACGTCGAATAAATTGTTGAAAATGAGTATTCTGCTTTTAGATTGTTTTTCTGCTTTAGATCGTGGAGGAAATAGTATAGAATGGTATCACCTATATAGTTTGAGAGGGTGGTAAAAGGGGTAGTTTATTATTATTATGAATACAAATTAGAGTTTAGGTTATCCTATAAACTCAGAAACTGAGTTTATACGAAATATTTCCGTAACTTTTTCCAATTAAATTGTTCCGCGTTCTGCTTTTAGGATATGCTTAATGGAGGAAAAATGAATCGAAAGACGTACCCCACATAGTTTGTTGAGCCTCGAGGGGGTGGTAGTAGGGGTAGTAATGGGTAGGTTATACGAAATATTTCCGTAACTTTCTTATCCAATGAAATTGTTCCGCGTTCTGCTTTTAGGATATGCTTAATGGAGAAAAAATGAATCGAAAGACGTATCCCACATAGTTTGTCGAGCCTCGAGGGGGTGGTAGTAGGGGTAGCAGGGGTGGTTTATACGAAATATTTCCATAACTTTTTCCAATGAAATTGTTCCGCGTTCTGCTTTTAGGATATGCTTAATGTAGAAAAATGAATCGAAAGACGTACCCCACATAGTTTGTAGAGCATCGAGGGCGTGGTAGTAGGGGTAGTAAGGGGTAGGTTATACGAAATATTTCCGTAACTTTTTCCAATGAAATTGTTCCGCGTTCTGCTTTTAGGATATGCAAAATGGAGAAAAATTGAGTCGAAAGATGTATCCCACATAGTTTGTCGAGCCTCGAGGGGGTGGTAGTAGGGGTAGCAGGGGTGGTTTATACGAAATATTTCCGTAACTTTTTCCAATGAAATTGTTCCGCGTTCTGCTTTTAGGATATGCTTAATGTAGAAAAATGAATCGAAAGACGTACCCCACATAGTTTGTAGAGCATCGAGGGCGTGGTAGTAGGGGTAGTAAGGGGTAGGTTATACGAAATATTTCCGTAACTTTTTCCAATGAAATTGTTCCGCGTTCTGCTTTTAGGATATGCTAAATGGAGAAAAAATGAGTCGAAAGACGTATTCCACATAGTTTGTCGAGCCTCGAGGGGGTGGTAGTAGGGGTAGCAGGGGTGGTTTATACGAAATATTTCCGTAACTTTTTCCAATGAAATTGTTCCGCGTTCTGCTTTTAGGATATGCTTAATGTAGAAAAATGAATCCAAAGACGTACCCCACATAGTTTGTAGAGCATCGAGGGGGTGGTAGTAGGGGTAGTAAGGGGTAGGTTATACGAAATATTTCCGTAACTTTTTCCAATGAAATTGTTCCGCGTTCTGCTTTTAGGATATGCTAAATGGAGAAAAAATGAGTCGAAAGACGTATCCCACATAGTTTGTCGAGCCTCGAGGGGGTGGTAGTAGAGGTAGCAGGGGTGGTTTATACGAAATATTTCCGTAACTTTTTCCAATGAAATTGTTCCGCGTTCTGCTTTTAGGATATGCTTAATGTAGAAAAATGAATCGAAAGACGTACCCCACATAGTTTGTAGAGCATCGAGGGCGTGGTAGTAGGGGTAGTAAGGGGTAGGTTATACGAAATATTTCCGTAACTTTTTCCAATGAAATTGTTCCGCGTTCTGCTTTTAGGATATGCTAAATGGAGAAAAAATGAGTCGAAAGACGTATCCCACATAGTTTGTCGAGCCTCGAGGGGGTGGTAGTAGGGATAGCAGGGGTGGTTTATACGAAATATTTCCGTTACTTTTTCCAATGAAATTGTTCCGCGTTCTGCTTTTAGGATATGCTTAATGTAGAAAAATGAATCGAAAGACGTACCCCACATAGTTTGTAGAGCATCGAGGGGGTGGTAGTAGGGGTAGTAAGGGGTAGGTTATACGAAATATTTCCGTAACTTTTTCAAATGAAATTTTTCCGCGTTCTGCTTTTAGGATATGCTTAATGGAGGAAACATGAATCGAAAGACGTACCCCACATAGTTTGTTGAGCCTCGAGGGGGTGGTAGTAGGGGTAGTAATGGGTAGGTTATACGAAATATTTCCGTAACTTTCTCCATTGAAATTGTTCCGCGTTCTGCTTTTAGGATATGCTTAATGGAGGAAAAATGAATCTAAAGACGTACCTCACATAGTTTGTAGAACCTCGAGGTAGTGGTAGTAGGGGTAGTAAGGAGTAGGATATAGGAAATATTTCCGTAACCTTTTCAAATGAAATTGTTCCGCGTTCTGCTTTTTAGGATATGTGGGGTACGTCTTTCGATTTATTTTTCATCCATTAAGCACCTCCTAAAAGCAGAACGCGGAACAATTTCATTGGAACAAGTTATGGAAATATTTCTTATAAACTACCCCTACTACCATCCCCTCGAGGCCCAACAAACTATGTGAAGTACGTATTTCGATTCATTTTTCCTCCATTAAGCATATCCTAAAAGCAGAACGCGGAACAATTTCATTGGAAAAAGTTACGGAAATATTTCGTATAACCTACCCCGTACTACCACCCCCTCGAGGCTCTAAAAACTATGTGAGGTACGTCTTTCGATTCATTTTTCGTCCATTAAGCATATCCTAAAAGCAGAACGCGAAACAATTTCATTTGAAAAAGTTAGGGAAATATTTCGTATAACCTACCCCTTATTACCCCTACTATCACCCCCTCCAGGCTCTAAAAACTATGTGGGGTTCGCCTTTCGATTCATTTTTCCTCCATTAATCATATCTTAAAAGCAGAACGCGGAACAATTTCATTGGAAAAAGTTATGGAAATATTTCGTATAAACTACCCCTGCTACCCCTACTACCACCCCCTCGAGGCTCTACAAACTATGTGGGGTACGTATTTCGATTAATTTTTCCTCCATTAAGCATATCCTAAAAGCGGAATAATTTCATTGGAAAAAGTTGCGGAAATATTTCGTTTAACCTACCCCTTACTACCCCTACTACCACCCCCTCGAGGCTCTACAAACTATGTGGGGTACGTCTTTCGATTCATTTTTCCTCCATTAAGCATATCCTAAAAGCAAAACGCGGAACAATTTCATTTGAAAAAGTTACAGAAATATTTCGTATAACATACCCCCTACTACCACCCGCTCCAGGCTCTACAAACTATGTGGGGTACGTCTTTCGATTCATTTTTCCTCCATTGAGCATATCCTTAAAGCAGAACGCGGAACAATTTCATTTAAAAAAGTTACGGAAATATTTCGTATAACCTACCCCTTACTACCCCTACTACCACCTCGTCGAGGCTCTACAAACTATGTGGGGTACGTCTTTCGATTCATTTTTCCTCCATTAAGCATATCCTAGATGCAGAACGCGGAAAAATTTAATTTGAAAAAGTTACGGAAATATTTCGTATAACCTACCCCTTACTACCCCTACTACCACCCCGTCGAGGCTCTACAAACTATGTGGGGTACGTCTTTCGATTCATTTTTCCTCCATTAAGCATATCCTAAAAGCAGAACGCGGAAAAATTTCATTTGAAAAAGTTGCGGAAAAATTTCATTTGAATATTTACGGAAATATTTCGTATAAACCACCCCTGCTACCCCTACTACCACTCCCCCGAGGCTCGACAAACTATGTGGGATACGTCTTTCGATTCATTTTTCCTCCATTAAGCATATCCTAAAAGCAGAACGCGGAAAAATTTCATTGGAAAAAGTTATGAAAATATTTCGTATAAACCACCCCTGCTACCCCTACTACCACCCCCTCGAGGCCCTACAAACTATGTGGGGTACGTCTTTCGATTCATTTTTCCCCCATTAAGCATATCCTGAACGCAGAACGCGGAACAATTTAATTTGAAAAAGTTACGGAAATATTTCGTATAACCTACCCATTACTACCCCTACAACCACCCCCTCGAGGCTCTACAAACTATGTGGGGTACGTCTTTCGATTCATTTTTCCTCCATTAATCATATCCTAAAAGCAGAACGCGGAACAATTTCATTTGAAAAAGTTACAGAAATATTTCGTATATCATACCCCCTACTACCACCCGCTCCAGGCTCAACAAACTATGTGGGGCTTTCGATTCATTTTTCCTCCATTGAGCATATCCTAAAAGCAGAACGCGGAACAATTTCATTTGAAAAAGTTACGGAAATATTTCGTTTAACCTACCCCTTACTACCCCTACTACCACCCCGTCGAGGCTCTACAAACTATGTGGGGTACGTCTTTCGATTCATTTTTCCTCCATTAAGCATATCTAGAAGCAGAACGCGGAAAAATTTCATTTGAAAAAGTTACGGAAATATTTCGTATAACCTACCCCTTACTACCCCTACTACCACCCCGTCGAGGCTCTACAAACTATGTGGAGTACGTCTTTCGATTCATTTTTCCTCCATTAAGCATATCCTAAAAGCAGAACGCGGAAAAATTTCATTTGAAAAAGTTGCGGAAAAATTTCATTTCAAAAGTTACGGAAATATTTCGTTAACCTACCCCTTACTACCACCCCCTCGAGGCTCTACAAACTATATGGGGTACGTCTTTCGATTCATTTTTCCTCCATTAAGCATATCCTAAAAGCAGAACGCGGAAAAATTTAATTGGAAAAAGTAACGGAAATATTTCGTATAAACTACCCCTTTTACCACCCTCTCAAACTATATAGGTGATGCCATTCTATTCAATATCATGATCTAAAGCAGAAACACAATCTAAAAGCAGAACACTCATTTTCAACAATTTATTCGACGTTATTCCTTCGGTAAACACTGAAACTGTATTGACCATACTTTTGCCTCAGAGTATACTTGTGGATGTGGCTAACTTCACACCGGTACGAGCACACAACATTTTCGATAACAGGGTAGAGCACTACATAAAGGATCGGCGTTATCCAGCTTCCCATTACCATATTGAATTTTTTTCTCTTACGAGTTCATTAGGAACCATAGACCTCATATTTTCAAGATATTAAGAAGTATACATGGTGTTCCAAAAAAGGCTAGTCACCTCACAACTTAAAATTTGTCGTAGAATTCAAAAATGACAAAGTGTACAGGGTATCACATTGAAAATTTGGAAGTTGTGAGATGACTAGCCTTTTGCTATATCTCAACTGGTCTCTTAAATACTTGCAAAATAAGGAAACTCAACCCTGGCTTAAACCATCCTTAACTTCCATCAGAAGACCTGGAGGACAGTTTAACAGGAAGTGTGACACCCTAATGGTACCCTATCACCTCCTTGGCGGTGTCGGTGTGACGGCCTTGGACCCTGGTATGTTGATGGAAAATCATTGATTCATTTGAAATATAAACAATAACTTCATAAAATACTTTGAATGTATTTTTTGGTCGAAGTATGTATTCCAGACTATTTCAAAGGGACCCTACTGCAAAGGGAATACAAAAATTGAAGAAAAGCACTGACAGGAAGTCACCTGTGCAAAAATGATGAAAAATTAACAAACCTCTGCCATATAATTCGTGAACCAATCTGGAGCCCTCTCCATTTTGCAGTCATAGTTACACTCAGTTTGGGCATCACAAGTAGGTGAAAATCTGTTTGATTTATTTCCATTGGATAATCTTTCCAGCTTAAGATTTATTATTTCGCCGTTCATTGCCTTTTTGCGAAAAGCATACAATGCTGTTTGAAAATCCAAAGTCGATTCTATTGGATATTCTCTGCCATCTTCCATATATGACACTTCGACGTCATCGCCGGGAGTACCCGAATTCTTCAACTGTAATTACAATTTTGGTTTGATATTTGCTCTAATAAATGTCACTGAACGAATGAACAAAAATTTTGACACCCTCGAACTTTTTTACACATGAAAAATGGTTCAGAATACCCTCGAATAATAGAACTTACTATATAGGACTTAAAGGGTTCCCAGTGCAGAGTGGTAGAAGGTAAATCATAGACCCCTACTATATTAGACCTTTCTGCTACTCTGGGTCCATATTTCCACTGTAAATTGAAAATAATTTCGAGATCCTTCTTTTTGGAAGACATTCTTCCAAGCTCGAACAACTTTTATCAAAAATCAAAGCTAAACAACAGATTTTTCTAATCACTAATCAGACATCAGTCTGACCGATCTATGATGTTGACAACTTGACAAGACAACAAACAAAGGACTCAACAGTCAACATAGAATACCCTTATATAAACATAGTCTACTCTGTGGTATCAGGGGTGGGTACTAGAATAATAACCGTGATTTCGAAAAACGTAACAGCTAATAACAACATTCGGCCATCTTCGATAGTATTCTATGAAATACGTTCGACTGTCATGTCATATTTGGACATTGAACGTTGAACTAGGTTAAAAAAATGTTCAAAACAACCCAGTCAAGTTTGTAGTACTTCAGTACTTGAGATGTCTGTATTTTCTAAAATACGAAACTTTGTTTCAAGGCATCGCGGTAAATTCATTGTTGGCAGTATTCTAATCACAGGTTCCATTTTTCTAACTCGATATGCACAACAAAAACTCAAAGATTGGCAAGAAAAGGAGATGCTTGAATTTTTGGACAGAACTAGAAAACAGCAACATTTCGAAAATATAGGTAGAACATGTAATCAGACAACTATGAATTTAGCTATTTCCTTAATAGAGGCATTGTCTCAGTTAATTGACACAGATAAAACAATAGCTGAATTAAGAACAAACACTAGAGATAAGGTGGCAGTTTGGGAGACTTTGAAGGTATATCTTCTTCATATAAACTATAGAACTAATCTGTTGGATTATATAACTATATATCATCCATTTTATCAGCTCCATTTGATTTGTATTTTATTCAATTGTTGTAGGTTCAATTATTCTCAAAATTATGTTGCCTTATTTATGCTATGTCGATGCTAGTAATTATCCTCAGAATACAACTAAGTATTATTGGTGGTTACATTTATAAGGATTCAGGTTCAATTCCTGTTGACATGCAAGAGAAATATTTGTCATTGACACAGAATTTGATGAACGATGGACTGAATAAGATGTCATCAAAAATATCAGTAGTGGTAAGAGAAATATTGTTTTTTCTATATTTTACAATACCATTTAAAACCAATTAATAGACAAATTTAAGCGAGTAACCAGAACAGAGTGGTTAAGTTAAGACCAATCCCTTGCTATCATAACCAATTGGTTATGTATCTGCTGAACCGAGTGAGCCTCAGGTGTTCCATGAAAAGTCACACTTCTCCAAATAAAATAATATACTATTTTTTCACTCTTCTGCCCACAAGTTTGACAATACTTTGAAATGATTTTTTAGTGTAAAAATGTGATGGACCAAATTGATTTGAAAAAGCCAATGCGATTATGTGATATAGATGCCTTATTTTGGTCTCTTCAAACAGCAATAGATGCTGAAGATAATCCTATAGATAATATGAAAATGTATATAGCATTGAATTTGGAAGAGGATGCAAGTTCAATGAATTCTTCATTGGTTAGTAAAAGCTACATTTTATTCTTTTATAATTTGGAAAATTGTTGTTCTATTTCAGCTCAGAGATACGCTGGACTTACTTGAAAGTGATGAGGTGAAATCTTTGACAACACAGTGTATAAATAGGGGTTTCATACAGTTAGCTAATCAACTTTCCGAATTTTTCGTGTTGAGTGATGGTCCTTCAAATCCAGAGGGACAATCTTGCTCGAAAGAAGATCCAGAAGTATTCAATCCAAAAAAACCATTAGCTAAACTTCTACCAATTATTCATGGAACATTGTCTAAAAAGTCTTTTCCGGAAAAATTTGCACAACAGCTAGTATCAAACGAAAAATTACACATATTTGGGGCTAATATTTATGAGAGTTTATTGTGATAATTTTGTTATGTTTCTATCAAAGAAAATTCTGGGTTTTGTTTTAAGTTAATAAACTATTCTTTTCAAAATGATAATTGTTACTACTTTTCAAGCATAGCATTGTAAAATATAAAACTTACACTTGATATTTAATGTTTGTCGTATATTTTGGAAGATTTATCTGTAATACTCAGTATTACTATGCGTTTCACTATACCACATAGCTGGAGAATGAGTACCTTCATGTCCTGGTATCTTGATGAACATCTATATTTGTCGATTAATCATTAGACGAAAATTTTATTCAGATACTGCCAAGTGGTTTCGGAGTTACGGCCATCTGAAATGTTGACCTTCAAGCCGCCATTTTACACTCGAGTTGCGGATTTCAGTTCGATTGGAGTCGTATTCCAAGACTTATCGTGAAAACTTAATTTCGAACTGCTATCTACTTCCTCTGAAATTTCAAATCATGAAAATCTCAGAATAGTAATAACACCTCGATGCTCGCCTGCCGCGCAGGAGATCCGGGTTCAAATCCCCGCCGAGTTAATTCACTATTTTATTTATTTTAAAATTTGAAATCAATTGATGCCAAATGCATGTTTTCTCGAGTTAACGCTAAATAGATTACCTGAATGTTCATGCAGTATTTATTGAGGGTGTGTGTAAGCTGTAAGCACAGAATATACCCTAAGGTATATTCTGTGCTGTAGAACATACGTGCAAAGGTTCCTGACTTCACGATTAGGGCAGTGCTTTTCTCGATTGTGTGCACCTTTGATTCTTTATTCAAAGGTGTGCACCAAGAACATGAAATGAACCATGCGCAACCTGTTATTGTTGTTCAGAATGCAGTTATTTTGTTAATGCTTTTCCTGGATAACGGGCATAACTGATAGCAGATAAATCAAGATAAATAACAGAAACCACAGAACATATAATTAGTGATGTGAAATACTCGAGTTTTTAAGTAAGGGACAAATGTCCTGGAAAAATGTCCGAAACTTTCCCCCAAGGTCGAGCATTTTGAGTATTTAAGTATTTACGGACATTGCGGAAAAATATGAGAATCGTCACATGTTAAGTTAAAATATCAGGACAATTTGAAGCATTTAAAGAAATTTTTCATGGTCAATTGGAAATAACAAATAACTTATCATTGAATGAGATAGTATCGTGTTATTTTATTCAGTATCAGAGATAAAGGACAGGAGCAAGGTTCTGAATTAATAATTAATAATATTAGAAAAATCGATTTAATTGGATTGTTAAATAATAAAAATAAACTTGTTCAAAAATACATTGTATAATTTCCCAATTGGTTCAGAGATCGTTGAGAATCTTTGATCCAAGTAGAAAAAAATGAACTTCTTTAAAAATTTTAGTATAATTGGCATCTCAGATCGTTAAAGCAAGTAGAAAAGAAGAATAAATATCGGACAAAAATGAAAATTGTCAAACAATTCTTTAGTAGAAAAGAAATTTATGATATTTATCCAGACATTTTAGAAAATGTCGATAAATACTAAAAAACTCTAAATGTCGACTGTTTTTAGATGTAATGATAATTTTCGGACATTTTTCAGTATTTATCAGAGGAGTATTTAAGACATTTTCCACACTCACAACACTACATATAGTGATGTGAAATACTCGAGTTTTTAAGTAAGGGACAAATGTCCTGGAAAAATGTCCGAAACTTTCCCCCAAGGTCGAGCATTTTGAGTATTTAAGTATTTACGGACATTGCGGAAAAATATGAGAATCGTCACATGTTAAGTTAAAATATCAGGACAATTTGAAGCATTTAAAGAAATTTTTCATGGTCAATTGGAAATAACAAATAACTTATCATTGAATGAGATAGTATCGTGTTATTTTATTCAGTATCAGAGATAAAGGACAGGAGCAAGGTTCTGAATTAATAATTAATAATATTAGAAAAATCGATTTAATTGGATTGTTAAATAATAAAAATAAACTTGTTCAAAAAAACATTGTATAATTTCCCAATTGGTTCAGAGATCGTTAAGAATCTTTGATCCAAGTAGAAAAAAATGAACTTCTTTAAAAATTTTAGTATAATTGGCATCTCAGATCGTTAAAGCAAGTAGAAAAGAAGAATAAATATCGGACAAAAATGAAAATTGTCAAACAATTCTTTAGTAGAAAAGAAATTTATGATATTTATCCAGACATTTTAGAAAATGTCGATAAATACTAAAAAACTCTAAATGTCGACTGTTTTTAGATGTAATGATAATTTTCGGACATTTTTCAGTATTTATCAGAGGAGTATTTAAGACATTTTCCACACTCACAACACTAACTACATATAATATACCTATATATAATATATATATATATAAACCCTCAACAAACAGTTGTTTTGTGGCCACACCACAGAACCCAAAAAGAGAGAAGTAACAGTGTTCTGTGGATCCGGAATCCGAATATTTCGAACATAGAGCATAGAGCACTACGAAGAATCGAATGAATACAATAATCGAATACCAAATACTACACTTTCACAAAATCACAATTCACAATCTATTTCTCTATGATTAGTACCTGTGACCTGTGTTGATTTTGTTAATAAAATTGTTTAAACCAATAATCAAGATAATAATTGTTCTTTAAAATGGCCAACCCACCTGGTGACTCAAATAAGATACACCCTCATTTGATTCCAAGTCCTTTAATCACTAAACGGAATAGAACCCAATCGACGTAAGTTTTAAAGAAATATTGAAATTTCTTCTAATATATATTATTACAGGTGTGAACGGATAGGAACCAAACATTTTAATGGTGAGATAAAAGTATTCTGCAGAGAAAAGGGACATGGGTTTATTATACCAGAAGATGGAACAGAAGATATTTTTGTTCATATTTCAGAGTGAGTGCATGCATAAAACAGTATTTTTTAATGAACATTTATTTTATTACACACTCTTCATTTATTTATGTATTATCTATTTACCTGTTATCTCTTCACATAAAAATTTTCCACAATAGTAACGACTCTTCTAAGGCTCTGTATACATTTATTAAATCTTCCATTTCATATGAGAATCAAAGAACACTCCTAGATATTTAGTCTTTAAGGACTGAATAGATTTTTTGAGAGCAACTGCAATTAGTCATAAGTTTGCCTTTTCAAAGTGAAACACAAAGTTAGATTTGTTCAAATTAGTATCAACAAATTGATACCAACACTGCTTATGGCTGAGTTTTTAAAATGAACCTTTAAATACCTACACCTATTCTATTTTCAGTATAGAAGATGAGTATGTTCCTTTACCTGGGGATAAAGTGGAATATCAAGTGTGTCCATTACCACCAAAATTTGAGAAATCCCAAGCAGTCCATGTAAAGATTGTCGTCTTGAATAAAGAAGTACATAACAGATGGAACAGCTGAAGTATATTGGAATGTATGAGATTATGTTAAACTGATTACCTATATCAGGCTTGATGTGCTTCGGAAAATAAATTGTTAACTATTATTATACATTATATAATTGAATAAATATTCAAGGTACAGTTGTCGCAACCCAAATGTGTATGATTTTTGGTTGTTTAAGATTTTTTACTGAAATTCATTTTTGTGAGTGAAGCTTTGGCCAGTGATGTTAATTTATTAATTATTTGGCAATACATTTTCCGTGCGTTCCGAAATTGCTGGCATTACTGGCCGCAGTAAGTAATTTCGGAACGCTCTTAAGTAAGAGTAAGCATCGCCAGTGAATTTCAGTAATATCTGACGTTTCAATTTACTGCTCAGTACTGTTCAGGAATATCGGAACACGGCAATTTTGAGAGCTATCAAATTAAAATGCAACAAGCTACTTATAATATAATAAATATTATAGAAATACGTTACGAATTTTTTATAGAAATGAAATTAGGAGCGGATTTTCTATAACTTGTAGGATTTAAGAACACTCCTTATGATTCATACATAAGGGTTGTTTTGGTTTGTAGTACAGACAGTTCTAGACCCGGATCTAGTCTAAATCTTTAAACATGCTACGTGTGTCCTAATTATCCCTACTGCCAACCAAAACAAGCATTGGACTTAATGATTATATTAGTCCATTAAATTTTGGTATTCACATTTGGGTTTTGTCAACTGTACTTGTTTAGTGTATTTTGCTGGTTAAAAAAATTCTTTTAGAAGTTCAATAGAGTTAGAGGTTATCACTGTCATCGTTAACTTGATGGAGACCATTTTTGGCTCAAAATTTGAAACTTATAGTGTCATTATACGAGTGCCTTAAAGTGAAAATATAAGGAAGGCATTTGCATCTACTTTGTGCTACAAAGATTATTGGAGTTAATTTCTTTTTACATATTTCTATGAGAGTTATTAAATGTACATTTGGAAGAATGTTAGAAATTCGTTATTATCCTGTTTTCATGTTGTCTTACTTATCAAGTAATAGACAGTACCGCATTAAAAATTATATTATTTGTACCT
This sequence comes from Halyzia sedecimguttata, assembly GCA_937662695.2. NCBI lineage: Eukaryota > Metazoa > Arthropoda > Insecta > Coleoptera > Coccinellidae > Halyzia > Halyzia sedecimguttata. The sequence goes on along the minus strand of OW569411.2, from coordinate 13,673,686 downwards.
TATATGCTAAGGTAACAACTTGCATCATGATATGGAGGAGTAACTTTTCAAAAAGCATTATGTCCAATTTGTCCGAAATTGAGTTTGAAGCGGATTCGGAAATTATTTCTATTGCTCTATAGCCCTATGTAAACAAAATCTTACAAATGGCATTATGTCCATTCAATCCAAGTATGTAAGCCGCATCCAATGAATTATGTTTACGTTAGCATTTTTAAAAAGGATAAAATATAACCAAAAACATTTTTTATCGATTTGCTCATGTTAATTAGGTTACAGGCTAACACTTACTGAGCAGACTGTTTTCTCTAAATGTATTAAAAATTCGCAACAAACAGCATTATTTTCAATTTCAACCACATCAAAACGCATTATATACAATGAGATGAATCAAAACGCATTAAGTCCAAACGTTTTTTACATTTTCTGTGTATATCTGATCAATATTGATTTAAATGAGATTAGTTATTACCTTTAGATGTAAATTTCTATCAAACAAACTCGACGTACTCAAATTATAAGCCAGGGTGGAAGAAAAAATCGTTTTTCGTTGATTTCCAATAAAATGGTTTTTGGACTTAATGCGTTTTGAAAAGTTGCTCCTCATATATACATGTCATAACAAAAGCACAAGGGAAAACATCTATTCCATCATATAAAAGATATATTTATTAAAATTTGCAAAATGGACGGATTACATATTCAAATAATCTTATGTGGACGGAAATTCATATTTCATTTATATAAAATATTTGTTAATAGATTCTGATAAAAATGTGAAGAATCAAACTATGATATGGAGTATTAAAAATAAAACGATCTATACTTAATTCAGTTTTCAAATAATTCAAAACTGTCTCAATTGATAGTAAGTCAATTAGGACGTCCATGTGTAATGCCAGAATGATGCAGAGGAAATTTAGCTCTTAGCACTTGGAACTTGACTCTAAGTACAAGCTCTAAGGAAAGCTTGTACTCGGAGTCCAGTTCCAAGAGTTAAATTCTCTCTGCATAAAAAAACTGAAATTTTCAATTATGCATAAGAAATTGTGTGCTCGTAAGATGTTGCATTCCAATCTGATCCATCCGGAAGGGCAGTATGTCGGACTTTGCACAGTTTAGGTCCCCATTTAAGCATAATTATTATGACTCCGACAATAAACATTGTCAGGAAGGCTGTACTGGCCCAATATACATGTAACATTTTGCCTAGATGTCGCTTTCACGTTTTTGGAGTTCTAAATATTCCACTCTGTGAGTCTCGGGAGGTGCAGAAGGTAAATATGGATTTACCTTTGGCACTGAAATAACTGTGAGTTCTGTGTAATCCAATGGGGGCTGTTGATGAGGAGTTGCAGTCCACAATGATACCAACCAACGGTTGCCTAATGCCAAACAGAAATATGTCTTATGTATTTCATATATTGCACAGTATATGCAGTATATTGCACATGTATTATATATATTGCACAGACTGAAACTTGATGAAAATGAAAAAATGATGGAAAAAATAGTTTTGAAAACAAAATGACTAAGTTTCACAACATACTAAAATGTTGAAGACATATTATATGTTTCGCGTTATATCCCATTTTCAAAACTAAGAAGAATAAACTTGATGCAATTTATACTTTACACAGGTGAAAGGAGTAAGAATAACTAAAAATTTTAGTTGGTTGTTAGTATGCAGTAAATTTTGTCTGTCAACTACTGTCTCACACCACTATATAAATTTTAATTCCCAAACAGTAACTAATATAAAACCCATTAATAGCTCCATACAGATTGAAAACATTGAGACATCTCATTACTCATTTTTATTAATTAAAAGTATTTTGATTGAAAAATTTTAACTAAATGACCCATTTTGACATACCTGTGTGTCTATCGTTCCAATAATTTGAGTGTCTAGAGCAGCATCCAAGAACAAAATTCAGGATAAATATAGATAGTCCCACAATTGCACAGATTGTTACTGTAATATAAAATGGACTAAAGTCACCATAAATGTGTTTCTTAAAGTATGGGCTCTTCAAATATTCCTCTCTTTCATCAAACACAGCAGACATTTTCAAATTGAAATTATAAATACCTGAAAGTATTATAAAATAATTACCGGTAGATATATGTACCGACGCCACAAAAACTTTTTAGGTGTGGCTTGGTATTTTATTTTGTTGATTTCTAATTGTTATGATGCTGTGAAGAATGAACTAATTAGTATTCAGAATAATTAATCGCTGAACCATAGAATATTGCCTCTTCTTGTTTCCATCCTGGGGCTCTATTCTGAACTTCACTCGTTTTCGACCACTCGTGACGAAAACGAACGGTGGTAATTGCGAACGATAGTTTATATTGCTATTCTCATGTGCCCTTCGCAATGACCGATGACTGAAACGAATTCGTGTCGTCTGAAGACTTGGCAACATAGTAACATTTGAGATTTGAACGTGTTATGTTTATGTATATGTTATTGGCGCGCTTCTTCATAAATCAAAACGATATTTTATTGTTTGTTGAACTTGAGTGATTTATTTGGTTTTTTCTGTTTGCTTCGATAAGAAAAAAGTAATTATAAATTTCCTAAAATGTAAGTCTCAGTTATTAAGCGGGAAATTTACTACAGAATTTTCTTCGGAATGCCTATGAAAGAGGAACTGAGTACAATGTTAAATAGTATTCCTGGACCAAAAAAAGAATGGAAAACTTGGAGAAAGTTTTGCAATATAATATTGAAAGATTTTACAAGGATTAAGGGTTATTTCACCTCTTCAGACAGGTCTTGGGTCAAGAACAAAATCTAGAGAGATTGTATATCGAATACTTTTTTTTTCTGAAAGTTTTATTCCACTCAAATTGTCGAATCATTTTCGGTTTTTTGTTGTGATATATATTTTTAGAATGAAATAAATTTTTTTCAAATAGAAATCAATATCTATTTATTTATAGCGTGTCTTTTACAATTATACGAAAAGCTAAACATATAATTATATTCCTCTGAATTCTTCATGAAATCAGCTCTGGTTTTTGTTGCCTACTAGCCACTTCCTGATCAATTCCTTCACATTCCAGTGAATTAACTGATTAGTTAAATAATGAAAATATTGGATTTATTTTACCAATTTTTGGTGGAAAAATTACAATGAATGCGTCCTTAGAGTGTATAAGTGATACGGTCACAAAAATTTATGGATGTTCTGCAACACTTGCCAAATAAACAATTGTAATTAATAATGATTAATTATTTCACTGAAGCTACAGCTGTTTTTCGTTAATTTTTCTATTCCAAACTGGATATTTGTTATATAGACATTATTTTTTGTTTACTGTGATTTATTCTCTAGTATTGGTTATTGAATACTTTTATTTCTGATCCCTTTATTCTACGTAGACACAGTGAAATATTTTTTTTCTTGTTAGATGTTGTGAGATTATTCAGAACTTCATATTGAATACTTTTTTTTTTTTAAGTTGTATTCTACTAAGGCATTGTTGAATGATGTTTTGTTTATAGTTGTGATTTATTTTTTAGAATTAAATACATTTTTTTGGAAGAGAAATCTATATCTATTTATTCATAGTGTATCTTTTACAATTCAACGAAAAGCTAAACGTATAATTGTATTCCTCTGAATTCTTTCTGAAATCAGCTCTGGATTTTGTTGCCCCCCAGCCACTTCTTCATCAATTCCTCTACCTTCCGGTTACATTTCTGGAATGAACTAATTGATTAATTAAATAACGAAAATGTTGGATGATTTTACCCATGTCCACTTCGTTTTCATTGTCATCTCTTTCGCCATCGTTTCGTTCAATGCATAACTACAGCAACCTACCAGGTATATCCTTTTCGATTAACATAGTGTGTTTTGGGTAATTTGAATCTTCAATTTTAGGTGGAAATATTGCATTGTGTGCCAGGGACCAGGGAAGTCGAATTTTCATTGAATATAAAAATATTAATAAACTTAAATAATTTTGCAATATTCTAAAATATCAATACCTACCTTTGCCTTTACCTACTATTCAATTCCGCCAATGTTTGTGGGAATCTAACAAATCTATTTGATATTTCTGGTTTATTTAAAACATCGACAATTTGCAATATGATAATAATTCTGACAATTTAATTATTTTTACTGAACAGATTCGTTAATTACACCGTAAAAATACCAACTTATTTACCAACAACATATTTGAGGCTACAAAATGTGTAGAGGCTTGCATAATAATCAACAAATCAACTGATAACTGAATGCGAGTGGAATTTCTTCCGAAAACGAGTGCTATATACCACTCGTTTAGAATTTCGAGCGCTCGTCTCACCAAATCATATCATCTGTCAGTTGAGAATTGCAAAACGAGTGAACGTTCGTGATGATTACGAAAACGAATGATAATCGTTCGCAATGTCGACCTCAGAATAGGGCCCCTGGGCTCCCTCATGCCACAAAATATGAATCAAATCATGACACTAATATCCTCTATCCTTCACTAAATGATCTAATATTCTAATAATATTATAATTAGATCATTGCCATTACGTGCTAGGTAAAGAACAATAACTAAAATAATAATTATAAAAATGCCAATGTTGAATAGTCTTCGGTTCGTTTGACGAACCACAGATTAGCTGAAGTGAATTAATCTGTGGTGGACCATAGAGAGAACCAGTAGCGACACCTATGCTTAAAATTGAAAATATACCTTTCTGATGGCGGGAACATTTGAAATATATTATCTATTTAATGCGCTTTTCCCAATTTGTTTCAAGATGCAGCTTCACGAAAATTTCCGCTTAAACGTAAAGATAAAGATTGCCGCCATCTATATGTCACAAGGGATATTTCTGGAAGTATTGTGTTCGACTTTGGATACGTTATCCAAAATGTAATATTCATCTGCATTATGAGAAAATAGATTACTGGCATTATTAAATTTAGGAATTTCGCAGAGGTATTACAGGTGAATTTTCAATCATCCATTTTATTACAAAAATGTCAGTCTTATAGTTGTATGCTACCATTGAAATATTATTTAGGTAATTTATACACTCCATTCGAAAGTATCACTTGATGCTCCCTAATTTTCTTATCTAGGAAATTCTGTAGTTCTTCCATACTATATTCAGTACTTGGTCCCTCGAAAACAAACATTTTCAACATCTGATGTATCCTATCTAGCGACAGTGATTCGAGATTTGTTAGCATTCCAACTATATACGACCAAAAAGTCTGAAATACAAAAACTGAATGATACCATTCTTTAACACTAGAGGTTAACGGTTGATTTACCTGTAACTCTTCATTCCTTTGATCTTTGGTACTAGCCATCACAGATTCAGCCTCGTAATCTTCCACATCTGCTTCCACATGGCCACTTTCAACATTATCCTCCTCCAACACGAATACATCAGTCCTCACTTCAGAAATTAACCCTTGAGATTGCCAATAACTCATTTTTCGTCTCAGTGTGGTAATAGGGATCATCATCTTCTTACTTAGTTTTTTCAAAGACCATTCCCCTGAAACAAAACGTATTAGTAACTTGAAAAGTTTTCAGCTATGCAACAAAATAGTTTTGGAACAAAGTTCCTTAACAATACTTGCCCAGGAGTGAATTTGTAAAAATCGTCACGAAACGCCTGCCCCCTCCATGCGACTTATCTTAATTGAATTCTTTTGTAAGAGTGTATATGTCACTTAACTACTCTTAAACCACGTGACCGATTCTGATGAAAATTTGTGTGTTTTGAGTGGGTCCCTTGATGGTTTAGATTCGCAATCGGACCCAGTAGGAGGCGCCGCCATCAGGTTATAGATTATGTGTTTTATTTTTTTTATTACAAAATGGCGGATGCGTCTAACCAGTTATTAAAACATCGAGTGTTCTCAGATCTCAGAGACATGGAGATGACACTTTGACATTCGTAATTAATTTTGATTTCAGTCAGTATTACGCCGATTGTTTAAATAAAGTTTAAGTCATATTATATTAAAGTGTAATCAACGTGTGAATGGTTTTGATCTGAGATACAGGAGGGCAAAGTTGAATACTTAATATTATATTTTGTGAATAAATTTCAAAATAATTTTGATATTCGAGTGATGCTTGGTATCTGGGAGTGTTTTTCAATGACCAAATCAAATCTGATGTTAGTTTGTCTCTGGACAAAATGATAGTACGAGTTTAGAGAATAAACATCACAATTGACAGGTATACATACTATTCTCCTGGAAATATATCAATATTGTGGCATGAATGGGAGATACGGACAATTCCAACGTCTTATCTCCAGTCTTTATCTCCAAATCCACGACACCCAGATGATTCTTCCACAACAAGGTTCTGTTCCCTTTCAATGCCTCGAAACTGCCGGTGAATTTTTCCATTTGTTTCACTACTTTTGAGTGCAGTTCCAGTCGATCGTCCTTGAAAGGCGGCCAGAACTGGGCGGAGACTATCATGGCCGACATGAAATTCTCGTCGGGATCGTGATCGGGATCTTCCCTTATGCGTTGATTCAATCTCTTCGAGTCGACGATATCTTTCAGCATGACTTCGCAATAGTTCAGTTGGGAATCGCCGAATCTCAATTTCAATAGTTCTAGATATCTTATTTCTTTTTCTGTATCGCAGGGGATTTGCGATAGTAAACGGTCTGCTAATAGTAATCTGTATTCGTTGACAAACAGTTCTTTACTTCCATATACGTTAATCAGCATACTAATGATATCTGCAGATTTTGATTTGGTTGGTTCATCTACGGAAGTAAATAAAGCAAAATTATATATTGGAGGTAGTATTTAGGAGAAATAATATGCAATAGAAAAATTGGTACAAGCCCTGTGGTCAGGAGCTTTCTGGCGCTCTAGTTCAAACAGACAAATTATATCTCCTAAAGTATTGGTTTCTCAGAGTTGAGAATTATTTCAATGTATTCTTATGATATAACTGCATCATAAAGGAAATTCAATTCAAATAATAGTTTATTTATCAAATTTAATTGAGCAATCTGAGAATGAGAACTGCACCATGGAAGAAATCAAATTAAAATAGCTGAAATGAATTTGACTCTCTCTTATAGAACAGGATGACATGTACGAGTATGAACACAGAGCATATAATAAAGCTTAGATAGAATAATTATAGCATTCTGTGAAAACATAGAAGTACGATTCATTATTGAAATTTCGAAAAATCATATCTGCGAAAGTATTAGCTTGTTTAAGTTAAAAATGACATCAATGGATTTTTATGGTGAAGCTGCATCTTAAATGAAAATTGAATTGGAAATTTGTTACTTAAAAAAAAATTTATTTTTCGTTACTCCGAAACCATCTGGCCTATTTTGCCCAATAACGAACTTAACTGAGATATTCATCTCCCTAACCTACTCTGAAAATTTCAACTGCCTAGCTCATTCCGTTCGAGAGTTATTGTAAAAAAAATTTTTTGACACTTTGCGGTAACCTGGTCAATACAAAACTTCACATGCGTATAAAGGTCATGATTCTACAATTTGATGCTAAATTTCAGATAGAACGAGTGATCGGTTTCGGAAATATTCATAAAAAATGTTTTTACTAAAATCGGCCATAACTCCGAAACCGCTTGATGGATTTTGCCCATTAACGAACTCGTCCGAGATATTTACGCTCCAAACCCACCTTGCAAATTTCAATCCTCTAACTCCTTTCGTTCGAGAGTTATCGTGCCTACGGCCGGCCGGAATCGATTTCGACCTCGGATTCTTGATCAGTGGGTCGAACCAAATCGTTTGAGACCATTTTCATCGAAAAAAATTCGAAAATTACAAACATTTGGGCAAATTGATAAGCACTCTGTTCCGAGGAACTAGAGCGCCAAAAACTATATTTATGAAAATAGCCAAGAACTTGACCTACTCAGCTGTCTTTAGTCCTTTATGCTCTGTTCTCATCATGGACAAGAGAGCACATAAACAAACTGATGACAAACTGTCTCAGTGTTCAGAATCGTTTTTATAAATTCTGTTGTGTGCTTTTACAACAAAATGAGTCTTGCAGCCGGTGGCGGTGCTTCATATTGTATGGTTATAAACTGCATCAATCAAAAACTTCGTAATGTATGCAATCAATAATATGGAAGAGAATAAAAAAAATAGTTTGACTCTTATCCAAATTGCCACAACCGAGGCTTTCCAGGCTGAATAATTCATTATTCATTGCATACATTACATATTACTTGGCTCAGAAATTTGAAAATTTGTTTCTGCTTGATTTGGAATTCATTTCCCACTAGGATTTCATTATCATAATTTGCTCAAACTTGCATTATTGTTTTTATTAATTTTTTCATTATATTTCTCATTTATTTAGTGTTATATTCATCATATTTGTATTCATCAGTAATAAAAGATATTAAAAATTTCCCGGAGCCGTGCCCCTAGTCGCGGTAACTCTTAAGGCCGATTCATAGTATAAGTCCTGCTCCGATCAGTTCAGGCACGCTCAGTCATATTTCATTGGGTTATTAGATAAGTTTGTAGGCAGATGATGTGAATTAGTACATTTAAATCCCATTGAAAGATATTTTCACGAGGCTGAACTGAGCGGAGCGGGACGTATAATATGAATCGTCCTTAAGGGTTACTGCCACTAGGGGCACGGCTCCTGGTGCAGTAATCTCTCTGCTGCTATGAAACCTGGTAGTGGACGGGCTCTTGGTAGCAGTGTGGCGTTAATCCACCTGCTATAGGTTTCGTCTACTCCATGCTTCATATAGAGGTAGGGTGAGAGAAGAGAGCATTGTTGTTCTCTTTTGCACATTAGGTTTTCTCTGTGACATTTCTTTTTAATACATTGAAATTGGCTTCAAAGCTTACCCATGCCAGACCTGTATAAGAACATTTCAAGAAGTCTTTGTCACTTGAATTCAATTAGAAATCCTAACTCAATTGGCACAGACTTCTTATTTCAAGAAGTCTGTGTCAATTGGGTTTAATGGAAAATCCTAAAGTGATCTTCAATACTTTTGTCAATCGATATAATAAAACTAATTACTTGGAATCGGATTTTTAGGAGGTGGTACCCATGACATCCAATCGTCTTCATCCTCTTCCTCGGGCTGTGTGGCTTCTCCACTAACTAGTTCTTCTGCCAGATCATTAGGACCTTCCTCGGTTAAGCTTGTCACAACACATCTAAAAGAAATAATTTGTATAAAAATAATAAATTGCCTTTATTTAGCTATTAATCAAACGAAGCCGCTTGTAGTGATTTTTTGGAGTTAAATTTTAAGTATGTAAATACAGCGTTAAAATGCTGTAGAAAAGTCATATTAGATATGTTCAAGTTCGTAGAAGTCTTATAAAAGTCACGTGAACGGATAATCTAATGTCAAGAGTCCAAATCTCCGAGTTTCTTTGGTGATATATATTAAGTGACTTTAGAAGTGATGCACCAGAAAAAATAGTTTCCTCAACTTGATTTTTTGCAGATACTTAAAGTATGCTATGGGTACAATGTCAATGTTCCATCTTTGATCATTTTTGGTGAAAACAAAATGTTATCTATTAGCTTTTATGCCTCCGTCTACAGTGTTAATCCAAACAAAATAAGTGGTATTCAAAGACGTCAAAATTATCACCATGTTAGTATTATGTAATCATATTCACCTGACAGTATCAGAACGTGTTCTGAGATAATCATGAATAGGTTCTGTTACTGCATCTAATAATTGTCCTGATGGATCTAAAACTCGAAGTGCTCTGATTGTAGCAACATAAGCTGTCAATATATCTGAGGTGCCAACACCTGGATGCAATAGACGAGTCTTCATTTCGTTTTTTAGTGTTGTAGTAAGATACGATTGTAAATCTGTTTTTGGCAAACACTCCTTGATATCTTGCAAAACTGGAAGTGAATCTGGATATTCTGTAAATAATTCAGAATGAATGTTTATGAACAGAGGAAGATTTCAAACAAATGACCCTGAGAGCCCTAGACGCTATTCGAGTTCAGTTGTCATTTAAAATTTTATTTTTGGTTGAAAAAAATTTGTGTCAGGGTTACTTACCAATGATTATTTTGAATAGTTGGTTGATTCTTTGCTTGGTATATGAACAATGAAGATAATTAGTCAGTTTTTGGTTAAAGTATGATAGAGTAGACATATCTTCAGTATCATCATCTTGCAAGAGGTAAATTTTCTTTAGCCACTTGATAATAACTACTTGTATCCACTGAAATATACTTTTACTCAGTGACTTTAGAAGTGTTGCACCCAAAAGGAATAATTTCATTTGTATTAATTTTTTATGAAGAAAGCAGTTTATGAGAGCTGACTATTATGCATATTTTTAGTTATAGTGCTTCCGTCTACTAGTGTTTAGCATATTTAAATTATCACCATACTAGAAATAGTTATATTGAGATGTTGGTTTGTCCCAATTCAAATACAGCTAAATAACAAATTTCAACTTGATATCTATAGTTTTGGCAATATTGAGAAAACAAAATTTCAAAAATGGGTATACCCATTTTACCCATTCTCAAACTTAACCAGCGGATTTTGACATCAAACCTACTCTGCGATTTTAAAGTCTTTAAATTTCTTCAACAAACAATAATAGTTTATCTTTCTATAGGATATTTTGATTACCATACCTTTTCCAGTGTTTTAATGTGAGATTGTTTCAGTTCTCCATCACAAATTTCTTGAATGCGAGAATTAATATAGTTAAAGATCATATTTGTGAGTGGTTGTTCAGTTATGACCTTCAGGTTTTTCATTCTTCTCATTTTTCTGAAAAATACAAAGATTTGAAATAATTTCACATACCAGTCCTAGAAATCCCCATGATTGAGAACCTCAGAATCTCGGTATATAAATACACAAATCAATGTTATGACCTGTATTAAAATAGATCTACCTGTTACTTTCCATCAACAAGCCTGCACAATTTTTACATCTTTCTACATGGCATACCGGACACTTCAAAGGAGAGTTATTAGTATTATCTTCCACCATCAGATCATATTTGTAGAATGAAGTTAGAACTGTTTCATATATTGGTTTATAATTACGAAACAAAGAACCTCCCAATTTCGATCTAACGGTATCCTCTGGATCATCTTGAAGATTTATAGTTAGATCACCACCATTTGATCTCACTAATGTATACATGTCCTCTACCATTTTGAGCAGTTTCAGGTATTGCTCGTATATGAAATAAACTGCTTCAAAAAATTTATTATTTTCGGTGTCATTCAGTTTTGCATAGAACTCAGGTACAAGTTTCGATCTTACGAATTTTTCTAATCTCGAAATAAAATAATTATGCACAAAAGTCGTTATTTTGAAAGTTTTAACAACAGTAACGGTTTTTTCGAACTCTTCCTTGCTATGATTTATATCGGTGCCAAATGAGAAATTATCATCCATTATAGGGAATACCTTCTTGATTTGAAGCCATTCTTCGTCATCCTGGATTTTGATTAGATTCGTTTTGAATATATCAAAACTAAACATATCCTCTGCGTTTTTGTCTAGATATGTTATCTATGTTTGGGATAAATAATAAAATTACTTGGGAATTGTGTTCTTGTGTTGTGATTTCAGAAATTGTGACCACAGATTCACAGAAGCACAGAAGCGCAAACACCTGTTTGAAATTTGAATAAAGAAATTTAAAGAACAACATTGATTATAGGTTAGGCGGGAAATTTGAACTAAAATTCATCTTAGGGGGATCCGGAGACTGAACCCCCATGCATTTCTTATGGAACCATAAATTATAGGAATGTCGCCTGTTTTTGGATGCTTCGGAAAATTTCTCAAGATTTATTTTTGTTGAATCCTTTCTCAACAAGCTAGAATAAAAATTTTACAATATAATTCCACAGATTCATCTATTACTTCGATGAACGTTTGTCTTTGCTCCTTCGAAATCTGTCACAAACATAGAATGGAGATGGAAATATCAGAAATGTTTAATGGAGTAAAAGGAGCAGAGAATAATATATATCTACTCCTTTTGCGAAATTACCAATTGAACTTTTCCATTTAAATATACTTATCCGCGTTTTCAATATAAATAAATCTTCAGAAATTTGCCAAACCATCTAAAAAGAGGCGATAGGTTCGCGTAATTTACAGTTCCATGAAAAAGCATGGGAAATTTACGAATGGATCGTAAAAAATTAAAAATTCCTGCCTGACCTAACTAATGTGGTCTATTGTCTTGAAGCTAGCACAAATTAAATTATTCACCTCTTATCTGTGATAATAATTATACAGCATTATACTGACTTTTTATGCGATAAGTCAGACTCGGGTCGGCGCATCCGCCATTTTACAGAGGTTGCACTACAAAACCGAAAAATGAAATTTCTGTTGGTCGGATCACTTCACAGAATCACCCGCTTGAGCTAATCTGAAGATCCTGAAATCATCATCAAAATCGGTACTGCTGTTTTGACATCGGTCCATAGGGAAATAAATCTTACACATCGATTTGTATATTATATGTAATAATAATGAAAATTGGCGATACCGTTGTTAATAAATCAACAAATCCAGAGCGTTCCTGCCAATAGGGTCCTTCATAAATGGCTTCGTATAATTAATATACTTATGCATATATTTCACAACTCAAATAGAAATAGACCCCAGGGGGTTCATTGATTTGCCGAGAAAGCAAGAGCAGACGCGTTTCTGGCTTCTTGGCCTTCATCAGTACTCTGTAGCTTCTCAACAAATTCAACTAAACTGACCCGGGTTAAGCCTCTCAGAGCCGGCTTGGTCGATCATACCTAATCGCCCACGCCACCTATGAGACAAAACACGGAAATCAGCCTCTCCCCCCCAGTGAATATTTGAAGCGTGAAATTAATTATACGAAACCATTTATGAAGGACCCTATTGGCAGGAACGCTCTGGATTTGTTGATTTATTAACAACAGTATCGCCATTTTTCATTATTATTTTTGAAAACGCTAAACTGCGTTCATGGCCATGGGGAAGATACTGTCTGAGCTCTGCGGGACTCGTTTCTCGATTAATATCGAGTGAATGCGCATTCACTCGAGGCAATTATCGATGTGCGCACAAAGAGATCATCACAGAGGTAATTTACCGTTTGAGAATCACGATCGAAAATAAAAAAAAATCAAACGTACTGTCCAAAGGTTAACGATTGGATTGATTTTCAACGTGCATATACATGACAAACGACATATAAAAATGTGCATATACACGACAAACGACATATAAAAACGTGCATATACATGACAATCAACCATATAAAAACGTGCATATACATGACAAAGGACATAACCGTTCACGATGTGAACTTCACCAAACTGAAGCAGCATACGAACAAACATATAAAGCATATCAAACATATAAAGCATGAACAAACATATAAAAGGTGCATATACATGACAAACGACGTAACCGTTCACAATGTGAACTTCACCAAACTGAACCAGCATACAATGCCATGTTCATTTTTGTCATTGTTTTGTTTCTGTTATGTATCAAAAATAGCGTTGTTCAATGGCTTGAGCCTTCTTCATAATTTTTTTTTCGTGAATTTTCCGATTATTTCCATATACATAGTTATTCTATCATTCGGGTGGAGAAAAAATCCAACAAATTAAAGTACATAAAAATCGGTCCATTATTCGTTCATGAGTTATACAGGGCGAGTATTTAAGTTGTAAACTAATTTTAACCTTTCATGAAGCTCAAGCAAAACTTTTTGTACGCATGTTCTGGGGAACAGCGTTCCATCATTTTGCCCAATTGTCTGTAATTTTCGAATGTTTAGCCGAAAATGGTCTCAAACGATTAGGTTCGACTGATGAAGAATTCGACGTAAAATTTGATTCTGTTTGGCTGGCCGTGCGTTGCCACGATGACTTTCGAACGGAAAAGGAATAGCTTCTTATCGATATTTTCAAGGTAGGTTGGGCCTTCAAATGCGAGAGTTGAGTTCATTAATGAGTGCATAATCGGCCCAACAGTTTCCAACTACTAATTTTGTTTTCAGCTAATACAAATGCGATATAATTGACACTGGTAGTAGAATACCAACACAAAGACGTATGTGAAAGTATCGCTACACTAGAAAATTTTTAAAAAAATATTAAAAAATATGTATCGCACGATCTAGAGACTGGAAAGAGATAGTTCGTTAATTGGTATAATCAGCCAAATGGTTTTGGAGTTATCCTCATCTAAAATGTTGTTGTTATTTCCTTATCATAACTTAAAAAATACGAATCCGATCTAATGCAAACATGGTGTAATTAGTTGTAGAATGCTGACGCGCAAATTTTTGCGGAATTTAGTGAGGATCGTAGCACTAGAAAGTAAAAAAAATAATTGAAAAAAATTCAATTTCTCAGAAACTATCCTTCCGATATCGCCTTGCGAGAACCTTCAAAACCTATCTATACGTATACAGCCAAGTTCCAAATTTGAACACGATCGGATCTATATTGTTGGAGATCCGAGCAGCCTTGGCGGTGAGTGCAGTACCTAGATGGGTGACCGTTGCCACGATAACTATCGAACGGAAAGAGATAACAATTTTCAGGGTAGGTTGCGCATCCGATTGCTACTTTTAAGTTGTTGATAGGCATAATCGGCCAAACAGTTTTTGAATAGTGCTAATCTGAAATTTTGTTGTTATTTCTTATAACTCAAAATATATAAATACGATCCAATAAAAACTCGGTAATTACTTTGTAGAATGCAGACGCGCCGATTTTTGCGAAATTGCGGAGTTTTTTAAGAAAAAACTCCGCTAATCTCCGAAAGTATTGGTTTCTCAGAGTTGGGAATAATATCAATGGATTCTTATGATAGAACTGCATGATAAAATATTAAATTCAAAACGTAGGTCTATAACTCAACTCGTATGTTGGATTTACATACATCAGCAAATTATAATTAGAGCATTTTATGGAGGAGGGGACACGGTGAATCTGGTATCAATCTGACATCAATCTTACCATCAATCCATCAGTCTAAGCGTATAGAATCGGTTTCCCGTCAATCTGACATCAATATTGATGTCAGATTGACATCATGGATATCCATGATTGATGTCAGACCGAACTGATGCCAGATTGACCGTGTAACCTCAGTATATGAAATCATAAAATTACAATTAATTTATTGAAATTTGAAAAATCATATCTCCGAAAGTATTAGTTTGTTGACAATGATATAAGGGATTCTTATCATAAACTGCATCTTAAATAAACTGAAGTTGAAATTTGTAACGTAAAAAAAATATTTTGTAACTCCGAAACCGCCCAGCCAGTTTTGTCAATAATAACGAGCAGGTTTATGCAATATTTCGTGATGGTGTAGGAGGCGGTAAAAAAAGATGCGCGCAAAAGCTATACTGACCTCGGTCAGTACTTATCAAGATTTTTTTGTTCGTAAAATTATACCTATTAATTGTGATTATCAGATATGATTTTTTCCTATTCAAAAACTACTTATTATTTATTATTATTTTAACTTGTTGGAATTAAGTATTGTCTTTGGACTTAAGTAAAAGTATATACAACAAGTACCTAACTACACTGCGCAAAAAAAATAACGCACATTATGGAAATCTCAAATTTATTCTACAACTGAAGGTGTTCTCAATGATATTTATTTTTATCAGAATTATGCATGCATATGTTATCCACTTTCAACGTTTTTCTTCAATACAGATGTTTTTTTTCGGAGCAGGAATAAAAAAAGATGAGATCATCAGATTTTGAATGTATTGGCTCCATTCTGAAATCAGTTGTTCTCGATCAATTTTAGTGATCAATAGTTTTTCTTTCGTTTGATTTTCTACACTCGATCGCTATGCAACGCGAAACACGCAATTTGACCTAAGAGGAATGTGCCCAAGCGGTAGTTTTGCGAGAAGAAGTGTGGACATACACAAGAATTGCAGAAAGGTTTGGAGTTTCCCATACAAGTGTGTCCATAATGTTGCAGCGATTCAGGGAGACAGGTATGAATGTCCGAAGAACAGGACAGGGTAGACCACGGGTAACAACTGCCATTCAAGAATGTTACTTAAGAGTTTCTTCGTTGAGACAACGGTTTGCAACCGCTCGCCTCCTTCAAAATCAGCTTGAGCAAACTCATGGGGTGCAAATTAGCACTCAGACAATAAGAAATCGCCTCAGAGAATATGATTTAAGGCCTGGTGTCGCGGCAAGAGGCCCAGCTCTTACCCCAGCCCATCGAAGGGCGCGTTTGGATTTTGCGAGAGAGCATATCCATTGGGAAGAGGCTGATTGGGAAAGAGTTCTCTTCACAGATGAGACTAGATTCTGCCTCTACCATTGTGATCGACGCTCCCTTGTATACAGACGTCACATGAAAGATATGCTCAGTGCAATTTCCTGAATACTACTGGTTTCGGGGGAGGATCGATTATGGTATGGTGTGGAATATCTTTGACTGCTCGCACAGACCTAGTGGTCGTTGATAATGGAGCTATGAATGTTGATAGGTACCTATATAAGGAACATTCTTGAAGAGCATGTGGTGCCATTTGCCTCATACATTGGTGAAAATATAATTTTTATGGACGATAATGCCAGACCCCATTGTGCGCGCATCGTTCAGGAGTACCTTGAAGAGGTTGAAGTCTCTCGAATGGAATGGCCAGCAAGAAGTCCAGATCTCAATCCGATTGAGCAGGTTTGGGACAACCTCAATAGAAGGCTGAGAAGTTCAGAAAATCATCCAGCTACTCTTAATGACTCTGAATCCAACTCAGAGAAATCTGGGAAGGATTAGACAGAACATTTTAAGATCACTTATTTTGAGTATGAACCGTCGTTGCCGAGCTGTAATTAACGCAAGGGGTGGAAATACCAAGTATTAAATCACTTATCAGCATTCCAGTATTTTGAAAATTGTTTTATTTCTCTTCTTTCACATAAGATTCGGTGAAATCCTGAATTTTTCTTCCATTTAATGTGTCTTGTTTCGTTCAAAACCTTCCCGATAGAGCATAAAAAATAAGTTATAAAGTCAATGTAGAGTTAACTTTCATTAAAATTGAGATTTTCAGAATGTGCGTTAATTTTTTTGCGCAGTGTATAAAATTTAATATTATTTCGAATTTCGTACAATCCAGTATCGTGTCGATTGAACGAAACCAGAGTCAGTACCTACCTATAATAATTGAATCAGGTTGTGGTAGAGCGAAACAGTAAATGATCGAATGACTCTCCGCAATATAATAAGATACAGAACAACTACTGAACTCTTCAGTCTACTTGATCCGCAGATGCGAGCTAGCCGGGTATAACGACCGGATCCGGATTCCGGAGTGACCGGAGTTCCGCCTCATACCATACGCGGGTAGTACCTACCTTCTACGTAGTATTTCATCTATCGATCTAATATACCTGTTCTAAGATATTGCAGTTGAAGATATCTGAATTATGTGAAGTGGTCATACCAGGTACAAAACTATGTTAAGAAAACAGGTCAGAGGATCGTCCTGAACAAAATGAAGAACGTATGTTGATTTAATTTTTATTGTTAATGACTTATCTGTTGCTTTTGTGAACACGGATTCGATGGTCGGTTCTGGATAGGATTGTTTTATTGAACTATGCTGGCCACTAGAATCGAAACAAGTCAATTCGTATAGGTCAAGTCAAATAATTTCCGAACGAAAAAAGATATTTGAGCGAGTTTTTGTTATTTGAGGAACAATTTAATTCTGCATGTTCTGCATGCTATTATTGATTCTTAGCTTTTTGGCGCTTTTATTGCTCCGGCACAGAGTGCTTATCAATTTGCCCAAATGTCTGTAATTTTCGAATTTTTGGCTGAAAATGGTCTCAAACGTTTTGGTTCGACTCACTGATCAAGAATCCATGGTCAAAATCAATTCTGTCTGCCGTCCGTAAACACCATAACTCTCGAACGGAATGTCGAGCTAAACAGTTGAAATTTTCAGAGTAGGTTTGGGAGATAAATATCACGGTTAGGTTCGTTATTGGGAGAAATTGGCCTGGTAGTTTTGGAGTAACGAAAAAAAAATTGTTTTTACATCACAAATTTCGAATTCAATTTTTTTTAAGATGTAACTTCATCATAAGATTCCATTGATAGCATTCTCAAATATAACAAACTAATAATTGCGGAGATATGATTTTTCAAAATTTCATTAATTATTCGTAATTCTATGAATTCATAGAATGCTCTAATTATAATTTGGTGATGTACCTATGTAAATTTAATTTTTATGATGCAGTTCTATCATAAGAATCCATTGATATCATTCCTAACTCTGAAACGTCAATACTTTCGGAGATATGATTTGTCAAAGTTTGAATAAATACTCGCTAGTAGTTTGACAAGAACGCCAAAGCGCCTGTTCACACAGTGTTTTCCAACTTTTAACTCTCACTCCTGTACCAGAGATGTGACATTTTTGAAAAACTAGTATTTCAAATGCTAAATACAAAATACTTTATTTCCATTTTGTATTTACATCCTTCTTTTAGAAAACTATATTGAATTTTATTTGAAATACCTTTTTAGTATATATACAGGGTGAGTCTTTGACCACTGCATTAATTTTAACCAAAGATTCCTCTCATCAAATGAAACACTTTTTTCATTTAAAATTTTTCCAAATTCAGCTCAGGTGAAAAGATACAGGCTGTTGAAATTTTGAAAAAAAAATCAGTTTTTATTTTGTAGCTTTGACATCCTTTTTTCGAATAAAATGAATTTTGGCGTAAAGTTTCCTATAACTATGATACATATTTTCCAAATATTAGCTATTTTCTACTTCTACTGGTTTTCTACTTATGGACTCGTGTATTCATAAAACTAAACGAAATTAGCATAAAGAAAGCATATAAAGTTTTTCTTGAGTCATTTCAAGAATATTCCATCGTTTTAGAACATTATATTATTCTTCATCATTTCTCCTTAAACGCACCGTTTTCGAGATATTCTTCATTGAATGTTTTAAAATGGAAAACTCCAGAAATTTCACTACTTTTATGGATCCGTCCCTGAGCGTTGAAATCCCGAATCAAGCTGTAAACCACGTTACCATGCCTTATTCTCGTCCGCCAACAATGTCATAGATAATTTATATGCAGGAGTGTATTAGCACATTGTGAAATCTTTAAACGCTTGTAACTTTTTACCTGAGCCGAATCTGGAAAAATGGTAAATGAAAAAAGTGTTTCATTTAATGAGAGGAATCTTTGGTTAAAATTAATGCAGTGGTCAAAGACTCACCCTGTATATATCTTCTTGCAAAATACTTTTTGATGCACATTTTCGTGTAGGGCCGGCCTTATACAGCCGGAATTTCTCTCTGAATTCATATTCTTAATTCATAATCTGAATTCTGGAAGCTTGCAAAATCTAGAAATTAATACTCTGAAAAAATCAGAATATGTGAGAACAGTAACTTTAGTATATGTTTTCTTAATTGATAATATGAATTAAGAGTATGAATTCAGATGGACATTCCGACTGTATAAGGAAGGCCTAAGTAATCATTAAGGAATACTTTCGCAGGTATACCTATATACCGGGTGGCCCACCACGGACGCAGAGTTCGTTTTGAGGGAGTAAATAAAGATATTTTGAGAATATTTTTTAGTGATGTGTATAAGGTGTTCAAAAGCACAATTTAAAATTAGTTTTATATACAGGGTGTCCGAAAACAAAGATATTCACCAAAGTTACATTTTCTTTTAATGTAACACCCTGTATTTGATCTAAACAATGGAATGGCAAGCTCCAAGTATGATGAGTTTCTTCAGATCACTTTATACCTTTAGAAGCACAATTTACGAGAAAATGACGAAAAATGGAATTTTTTAAAATAGCAATTAATGAAGAAACCATCAGTTACGCCAGCGATACACTCAGTATTTTTTCGAGTAGACATATTGGCTACCCCTATACAGAAAAAAATCTAATCTGGAATATACAGAGATACTATCAGGTTTAGGTGTGTAGGAAAACCCTATGAAGATAGTTTCGAAATTAATTTCTATATTAAACGAGATATAGAAATAACGGGTGTGCTATTTGAAATTAGAAAGTTTTTGACCATTATTTGTAGTTGATGCTTGAAAATTAATTATGATCACTCTGTATATTCCAGAGTAATTTTTTTTTCTGTATAGGAGTAGCCAATATGTCTATTCGAAAAAAAACTGATGAGTGTATCGCTGGCGTAACTGATGGTTTCTTCATTAATTGCTATTTTAAAAAATTCCATTTTTCGTCATTTTCTCGTAAATGGTGCTTCTAAGACGTATAAAGTGATCTGAAGAAACTTATCATACTTGGAAATTGCCATTCCATTGTTTAGGTCAAATACAGGGTGTTACATTAAAAGAAAATGTAACTTTGGTCAATATCTTTGTTTTCGAACACCCTGTATATATGAAAATAATTTTAAATTGTGATTTTGAACACCCTACATGCACACGTCACAACGAAATATTCTCAAAATTTCTTCATTTACGCCCTCCGGTTGTTGTTCTTTAGACATCAACCAATAAAAATTATCTGAAATTTAACTGCTAAAGAAATGCTTCATGTCTTGACAGCTCGACATTTTACAAAAGGATAATAAATAATTACTCAAAGCTAAAGCCATTTATTGGAAAACAGTTGCCATTTTTCTTTGTAAAAAAAACTTATAGTAATCTTCGCTTTTTCAAATGATTATACCATTCAAAGTCATGTCTTTACGAAAATAATAAGAAATTCCGATGCCCCTCCTTCCCATTAATTACATTACTTACTCAAATTGCCAGCTTATTAAGAAGAATTAAGAAATAAGTCAGAAACTATAAAAGTATTTTGCATTTATTAGGTATTGGTATGTTAAATACAAAATGAAAAACTATTTTGTATTTGAAATAAGAAATATTTTCATTTTGTTCATTTTATATACTATTTTGCATGTCTTTGCTCTATACAGAGTGTCGTCTACCAGTGGCGTGCCGAGTCGCTTTAGTAACACGAATTTCACTAAATCGTTTATTTAATTTTTTAAGTTCACCATAGTTTTGTAGGGATTCTAAACCAGTTACGCATTTCTCAGAATTTTGATGTCTGCCTCATTTTAAGAGAAACAGGGCGATTTCAAAAAATTTCGATTGAAAAGTGATTTTATCTACATCGGCTCCAAATCAGATCCAATTTCAATTTTTGATAGTTGAAAAATCTGGGGAATCATTTTTACAATTACATACCTACTCACAGAAATGTATGTAAAATGTATATTGCCTGCTAAAGTTTTCCGAAAAAACAGGTATTATTCTCAACTTTTACTTTTTCGTAACCCATTTAGTCCTCCGCACATCTGACTCAGTTTGTTAAAAGTACAAGTAGGATTAGCTTGTGTTGGTTTCAAGCTAATTATATTAACAGAATGGTATCAGTTTATTTGAATTTGTTAGAGCTGCAGAACACTAATGACGACCAAGAAGTCTGAAACACGTGTCTGTTCTTGATCTTGACAAATCAATGAAACCTTCATGCAGTGTGCTAATTCGAGTTGTGAACTCTATGCATGAGTGTACCTTTAGATTCATGAACCTAATCTTTTATTGTTGATAAAATAACCAACAACCGGCTAACGGTCAAAAAATTCTAACAATTTTTTCTCTTGAAATTTTCAGACATCCTTGTTCAATATCACTAAATCTGGATGGTATGATAATAGTACACTGTTCATCTTGGATGTGGGTGAAAATGGTCTGTTTTCTGGCATATTTGTACCACCACCTCCAATACCAATATTTCTAGATGGTTTAGCGAAGACTGACAACCTTATTAGCTGTGACCTTTGCTCATGGGCCTGGAAACGAAGCAACATTCCAACTCCAGGAACTTCGATCGGGAATGGTAAAGGTGTTATATTTTTCAGAAATCAAATCATTCACTTAATTGTCTCATAACATCATCCACTGTTTGATAAAAAATTAACAGTGCTATGTCTAAGGTGGAGTAAGGACAAAGTAACAGTGTGCCTGGGACCGACCAGTAGGAAACCTTTCAGAGGAATAAATAGGACGATTGTGTTTCAGGGTTTTAGTTTCCGAGATACAGAGGGTGAAGAATGAATAGCATTCAAAATGAAATTAACTTCGAAACTATTCAAGCGATTCTTTTTTGCGCGTATGTTCTGGGGAACATCGCGTTATCATTTTGCCAAAATGTCTGTAACTTTCGAATTTTTTTACGAAAATGGTCTCAAACGATTTGGTTCGACTCCCCGATGAAGAATTCGAGGTCAAATTTGATTCTGTCCGGCCGTCCGTCCGGCCGTTGCCACGATAACTTGAGAACGGAAAGAGCTAGCGACTTGAAATTTTCAGGGTAGGTGGCGCATCTCAATACGACGGAGAAGTTCGTTAATGGGCATAATCGGCCTAATGGTTTCCGAGTAATCATTTTGTTTTCAACCAATATAGATCCGATCGAATTGAAACTTGGTGAATAGTTGTAGAATAAAAACCTAAGCACGTTTGTGAAATTTTGTGAGAATCGTATCGCTAGAAAATTATCAAAAAATATTTTTGTTGTCATGATAACCTGAGAACGGAAAGAGATAGCGGCTTGAAGATTTCAGGTTAGGTTGTGCATCTGAATGCGACATTTGAGTTTGTTTATGAGCATAATCGGCCAGACGGTTTTAGAGTTATAGCCATCTGAAATTTGGTTGTTTTTTGTTCCTCATTAACTCGAAAAATACTAAACCAATTGAATTCAAACATGGTTATTAGTTGTAGAATGCCAACGCGAAATTTCTTGCAAAATTTCGTGAGGATAGTATTTGTAGAAAATTTTTAAAAAATCATTGAGAATTGAAAAATTCTATATATCAGTAACTATTCGTCTGAAATTGCTGAAATTTTGCAAGAGCCTTTAGAACCTAACTCTACTGTCAAGTTTCAAGTTTTAACACGATCGGTTAAATATTGTTGGAGATTCGAGCAGCCTTGTGTGAGTTCAGTAGATGGGTGACCGTTGCCTCGATAACTTTCGAACGAAAGGAGATAGGGACTTGCTATTTTCAGGGTAGGTTGCGTATCCGAAAGGGAGAGTTGAGTTGGGCATAATCGGTCCAACGGTTTCCGAGTTATACCCACCTGGAATATTATTTCCTTGATAACTCAAAAAATAAATATTCGATCGAATTGAACCTTGGTAACTAGTAGTAGAAAATCAACATAAAGACGTGTTTAAAATTTTGTAAGAACCGTACCCCTAGAAAATTTGAAAAAAATGACGAAAAAAAAATTTTTAAGAACCGTACCCCTAGAAAATTTCAAAAACAACACAAAAAAAAAATTGGTTCAAGCACTGACGTGGAGTCAGAAGCTTTTGCGCGTATGTTCTATTGTCCATTGTATTGAACACCATTGGAATTTACCATGGTAAATTCGAATTAAGAGTGTCCAATATAGGAGAATGGACAACATAATTTACCATGGTAAATTCGATTAAGGGTGTCCAATACAGAAGAATGGACAATAGAACATACGCGCAAAAGCTTCTGACTTCACTTCAGTGCTTGAACCATTTTTTTTTATTTTCCTTGAGATTAGTTGTCTAATATGGATGTAAAAACGTGAAATAATCCAAGGCCGTGTTCAGAAATCGTGATTTTGACAAAATGTCAAACATCAGTCTGTACTACTTGAGCTCTATTATTATTATTATTATTATACTGATCCTCCTGGGTCTTCCACAAGGAGACCCCTCATAAGCTCTAAGAGCTTGCCCTGAGTTAGGAGAACCAGTTGTGTTCTGTGTAGGCTTTGTTACTGTGTCCTTACGCCACCTTAGACACAGCACTGTTAATTTTTGACCCAACAGCGAATGATGGCGATTACCGTGACTAGAAAATTTCTTTCCTAGCCTCGGAATTGAACTTGGGGCTTCCGCTCCCAAGTCAATTACTCTACCACTGAGCCAATTGAAAATATCATTTGGTTGGATGTCCCCAATGTTGAACGGAGTTGGCAAATTCTTCAGCGACTGTTTTTACATTACCTACTTATGTCGTTTGGCGAGCTGTTCTATTTAACGGAGTACTATATTTCAATTCTATTGCCTCTGCATTTTTGAAAATATTTGGGAAAATAAAATTCGGCTTGAAGGTTTGTGCGGAATTTCAGCGGAATCTGACAAGTTTCTGAAGTTTCTCAAATATGAAATTTTTGAAAAACAAATTTTAATTTTGTTTTAAGACACATTTCTATTATTTTTTAGTGACGATCCGAACGAAATTTCGCAATATTTTTTATCAATATCTCCAACAATATAGATTCAAATTTAGAACTTCGCTGTAGAATTAGGCTTTGAACGAGCGCAAAATTTCGGCGATATCGGACGGAATAGTTTCTGAGATAGAAGAATATAATTTTTAATGAGTTCTTTTTCATTTTCTACTGATACGATCCCGCGAAATTTCGAATAAATATTTCTGAAAACAATTTCCTGGATTGTTGGCCGTGATCAACGGGGACTCCCCCTCTTCCGGTTGACGACCCGGAAGAAGTTTTCACCATGTTTAACTTTGGACACCGGCCGTGAAAGCCTGCACAATTTTGTTTTTAAAGGGTTATTTAATTATCTCCAACATAATAATAAGGGTCAAAAATCTTAAGTAGGTATAGAGGCATTCAATTTATTATTAAATCATATGCTGAAAAGAAGCCTATATAGATATCTTGTAGCAGAATATAGTGTGCCTATCAGTCATTAGTATAATGAGTGACATTATTTTTTCCAGATATCCCCAATCAAGTAGAGTGGCTTTTCAGTTTGATAATCGTTTCAATCATTTCTGCAAGTCTAGGAGCCATAGCAATGTTCATTTTCTCGCATTGTAAAAGGTAAGACTTCAAGGAGAACTAAAATTTATTTCTCAAAATACTGCGTAAAACCATTTTAACTAGCAGATCTAACTATATCAATTATTGTGATTTCAATCAAATTTATTTTGTTCTAGATCGAAAACTGGGAATTCTACTGGTGAGTAAAATATGCCTTTAATTCTTATTTGCACTCTACATAATATTTTCTTCCTATTTTGAGGAATAAAAATTATTCCAGCCGAATTTTTACCTCTGAATGAGTGAATAGAAGTGGTCATAATCCTCCCTATCCCTGATTTTGTGGGGTATTTTGCGCGCATGTTCTAGGGAACAGCAATTTCGATTTTTTTGCCGTAAATGGTCTCAAACGATTAGGTTCGACTCACTGATGAAGAATTCGAGATCAAATTCGATTCTGTTCTGCCGGCCGTGGCCACGATATCTTCCGAATGGAAAGAGATTGCGACTTGAATTTAGCTAAATGCACTTGGAGTTTGTTATTTTCTCAATAACTCAAAAAATACAGATCCGATCCAACTAGGTAAGTAGTCGTAGAATGCCTACGCGTGAATTCTACGAAATTTCGCGAGTATCGTATTGGTGACCGTTTGTCACGATAACTTTCGAAGGGAAAGATATAGCCGCATATATATCAGTTTCGGAGTTATATCCATCTGAAATGTTGTTGTTTTTTCCTCAATAACTCAAAAAATACGAATCCGATCCAATAAAACTTGGTAATTACATTGTAGAATGCCGACGCGCTAATTTTTGCGAAATTTCATGAATATAACTATGTATATCGTATCGTAACTAATATCGTATAACCTTAAAAAAAATACAATTTTTTTTTAAATTTTATATTCCAGAAGCTATCAGTCAGAATCCGCTGAAATTCTGCACATTCGAGCCACCATTTTACAATCGAGTACAGAATTTCAGCTCGATCAACTCTGTATGAGGTGTGAATAGACAATGGAACATGAGCGCAAGGGCTCCTGACTTCACGTCAGTGCTTGAACCAATTTTTTTTTCAATGATTTTTTAAAAATTTTCTAGTGCTACGATCCTCACGATATTTTGAAAGAATTTTCGCGTTGGCATTCTACAACTAATAACCATATTTGAATTGGATCGGATTTGTATTTTTTGAGTTATTGAGGAAATAACATCCAAATTTCAGATTGATATAACTCCAAAACCATTTAGCCCATTATGCTAGATAACGAACTTAAATGTCGTATTCGGATGCTTAATCTACCCTGAAAACTGCAAGTCGCTATTTCTTTCCGTTCTCAAGGAATCATGAGATACATAATATTTTTTCGTAATTTTCTAAAAATTTTCTAGTGGTGCGGTACCCACAAAATTTTACTCACGTCTTCATGTCGATATTCTACAACTAGTTATCAAGCTTCAATTCGATTGAGTTTATATTTTTTGAGTTATCGAGGAAATAATATTCCAGATGGGTATAACTCCGAAACCGTTGGGCTGATTATGGCCAACAGCGAACTTTAACTCTTCCATTCAGATGTGCAACCTATCCTGAAAATTGCAAGTCCCTATCTCATTTCGTTCGAGAGTTGTCGAGGCAACGCTCACCCATCCAGCTACTGAACTCACACAAGGCTGCTCGGATCTCCAACAATATACATCCGATCATGTTCAAACTTGGAACAGAGTTAGGTTCTGAAGGCTCTCGCAGCTCTCTCAGCGATATCGGACGAATAGTTTCTGATATATAGAATTTTTTTCAATAATTTTTTATGATTTTTTAAAAATTTTCTAGTTTTACGATCCTCACAAAATTTTGCAAGAATTTTCGCGTTGCCATTCTACAACTAATTACCATGTTTGAATTGGTTTGATTTTGTATTTTTCGAGTTATTGAGGAAATAACCAAATTTCAGATGGGTATAACTCCAAACCGTTTTGCCGATTATGCCTATAAACGAACTCAAATGGCGCATTAAGATTCTCAACCTTACCTGAAAATTTCAAATCGCTACCTCTTTCCGTTCCTAGGTTATCGTGACGTTGACCTAACGTTGTTAGGTTTATATTCTACAACTACTCAAAAAGTATCAATTCGATCGGATTAGTATAGGTTGTAGACAAAATTATTACTCGGAAACCGTTGGGCCGATTATGCCCATTAACGAACCTGTCCGTCCTATTGGGATGCGCCACCTACCCTGAAGATTTCAAGTCGACATCTTTTTCCGTTCTCAAGTTATCGTGGCAATGGCCGGCCGGCCGGACAGAATCAAATTTGACCTCGAATTCTTCATCAGGAAGTCGAACTCAATCGTTTGAGAACATTTTCGACGAAAAATTCGAAAATTACAGACATTTGGGCAAAATGATAACGCGATGTTCCCCAGAACATATGCGCAAAAAGTGGGAAAGCCCTGAGGACAGGAGCTTTGGCGATCTTGTTCAAACTTTGACAAATCATATCTCCGAAAGTATTGGTTTCTCAGAGTTGGGTATGATATCAATGGATTAATTATGATAGATCGAACTGCATCATAAAAGAAATTAAATTCAAAAAATCATAAAATTACGATTTATTATTGAAATTTCGAAAAATCATATCTCCCAACTTAGGTATTAGTTTGTTGGAGTTGAGAATAATATCAATGGATTCTTATGATGAAACTGCATCTTAAAAAAAATTGAATTTGAAATTTGTAATGTAAAAAAAAATTGTTTTCGATACTCCGAAACCATTAGGCCGATTTTGCCCAATAACGAACTTAACCGAGATATTTATCTCCCAAACCTATTCTGAAAATTTCAACTGTCTAGCTCTCATTCCTTTCGAGTTATCGTGTTAACGACCGGACGGACAGAATCGATTTTTGATCACGGATTCTATATCAGCGAGTCGAACCAAATCGTTTGAGACCATTTTCATAAAAAAATTCTAAAATTGCAGACATTTCGGTAAATTGATAATCAATCTGTTCCGAGGAACAAGAGCGCCAAAAATAACAGTGAGACAGAAAAACAATAGCACCCTAAAACAACTCTGATATCCGTTCTGACAAAAGAATTAAGTACATAACTACGTTTTACAATTTTTTTCTTAAACCCTTAAAGTGAACATAAATATTCTATTTTTACGACATATATAATCATAATTACGAAACAGCAGAACATTTCAACAAACAAGCATACATACTACAATTTGCAGACGACACGACCCTTATTAGTCATGACAGTACCACAAAAAAGTGTGTAGCACAATTACAAGAACTGACAAACAGTACCATAAAATGGATGAAAAAATGGAGGATTCAACCCAATCCGGCAAAAACCAAGTTGATTTTGTTCAATCACAAAATAAGAACAGACTCACCAACGATAAAATTGGCAGATGACCGAATAATACCATCACAAAATTGCAGGTACTTGGGAATACAAGTAGACAACAAACTTCAGTTCAAAACCCATATAAAACATCAAAAGAAATCAGCCATTGTAAGGGCAGGTCACTTCAGGTCATTAACGTACAAGAACACAGGTATAAGCATGAAAACAGCAAGTAGAATATACAGCATGATCTGCAGACCAATACTTGAGTATGCTCACACAACATTGATTAACATCGCCCAAACACAGCTCAAGAACATTGCAACTGCAGAAAGAATTTGTCTCAGAAAAATTACAAAACTGAGAAATCCAAACAACCCTCTTTACAACCCTTCCAACGAACTATTATACCAGACTACAAAAATAGAACCGATACTTACAAGAATGCAAAGACTCAGCAAGAAATTCATCAAGAAAGAAAGCAATAGATCCATCCTCAACCCTCTCGTCCACTCTTACCAAGAAGAAGCAGCTAAAATAAAACTACCAACTCTGCCACTAGCACAATATCTCGAAACTCTTTAAAACAAACACACATTTTAATCATAATGTATTGTATACAGAAATACTTTTGTAACTGGCAGGAAGACTTCGGTCGTTAGCCAATTGATCTTGTATCAATAAAGTTTATTATTATTATTATTATTATTCTATTTTCAGCTACGGATAGAAATTTGTCGATGGAATCAACTGATGGGAATATTCAATTGAAGCCCTCAATAGCCGATCTAATTGATAAAGAGCAGGTAACAACGTCAAATGCCACATCTGTATCAAACACACCAGAAAACAGCGTTTGGTGTTGGCTTTCTAAAAAATCATCCCCTCCAATTCAGCTGGAAACGATTACATGTTCTCCCGTGGAGAACCACTATACGCAAATGGAAAAACCATATAATAACGAAGAGGCACTTTATGCCGAACTTGAAATGGAAGATTTGAGTGAAAGTGACAACAGAATCGACGAACCCTATCGAAATCAAGCATATGCAGATCCAGATGTCCAAATATCTAGTGCTCCGAGTAGTGCCTATTATTCTGATATGTCGGTTACTCCTATACCAGAGCAAGCCTATGAGGTTGTGAATTTAGAGAATATAAACTCGAATTGGGACAATATAAATGTTAGCAACAAGCCGTCTTCTTCAGCCAGGTTAACAGCAATAATTGAAAACGTGACAGTTCCATCCGATTATATTTGAGGAGCAACTTTCCAAAACGCATTAAGTCCAAAAACCATTTTATTGGGAATCAACGAAAAACGATCTTTTCTTCCACCCTGGCTTATAATTTGAGTACGTCGAGTTTGTTTGATAGAAATTTACATCTAAAGGTAATAACTAATCTCATTTAACTCAATGAAAAATTATATACGATTTACACTTATTTATTCAATATTGTGACGCGTTTCGTCGACACAGCGATTTCATCAGACTACATCATACTAAATTCTTAACTCTCTAGAAGCCATCGCTAAAACACATCCTATTTTTTCCAAATTCGTATATTGCTTTAGATACGTAGATGATGTGCTCGCGTGTTTTAAAGGAACAGACCGGCAACTGAAAATATTTGTAGATTTTATTAATAGCATTCATCCAAATGCCAAATTCACAATAGAAATGGAAATAATGGCGCAATTAATTTTTTGGATTTAACAATAACGCGGAAAAACAATCAACATGATTTTTCAATATTTAGGAAACCATCCCATACGGATACAATCATTCATCGATCCTCGTGTCTTCCATTCGAACATAAAGTCTTTCATAGTATGTTACACCGGCTAATTAATATACCTTTATCCGAAGAAAATTATGGTACAGAATTAGAAATTATCGAACAAATAGCGGTGAACAATGGATATAACACAGAGTTAATCAGAAAAATGTTGACGTTAAAACAATTTAGAAAAACAATTAGTTTAGTATTTCCAGAAATTACGGATAAAAATAAAATATTCAATAGCTTAACATATTTTGGTACACCGAGTCAACAACTTAAAAGGTTTCTTCAAAACCAACAGGTGAATATCTCATTCCGGACAAATAATAACCTTGCCAAACTCATAAAGAACAATAAATCGAAAAGGAATAAAGAAGATAAATCCGGTGTTTATCAATTAAATTGCGGGAGTTGTGACAAATCATATATAGGAAAAACTGGTAGAAATTTTGGCATAAGAATAAAGGAACATAATCACAGCTACAAAAACAACAAAATTAATTCAAATTATTCGAATCATTTATTAGCAGAAGGACATAAGTTCAACCCGGATTTCAAAATTCTACACATTTTGAATAAAGGTGCGCAACTCGATTACTGGGAAATGGTCGAAATAAATAGGGAAAAACATACGGGTAATTTAGTTAATGAACAATTAGATCTAAATTTTTCACCGTTACTCAATCTATTCAAATAGAGAATCAATTTATAAAAGCATTAGGAATGAATTATTGTTAATATGTACAAAGAAACCAGCAGTGAAATCTCATGTAATTAGTTTTAAATAAGTCTATTATGTAATTGTGTTTAAATAAGTTTCTCATGTAATTAGTTTTAAATGATTCTGTGTCCATGTCATCTAGAATAACTTGTTAAGAATTTAGTATGATGTAGTCTGATGAAGTCGCTGTGTCGACGAAACGCGTCACAATATTGAATAAATAAGTGTAAATCGTATATAATTTTTCATTGAGTTAATCTCATTTAAATCAATATTGATCAGATATACAATGAAAATGTAAAACACGTTTGGACTGAATGCGTTTTGAGACATCCCATTGTATATAATGCGTTTTGATGTGGTTGAAATTGAAAATAATGCTGTTTGTTGCGATTTTTTATACATTTAGAGAAAACAGTCTGCACAGTAAGTGTTGGCCTGTCACATAATTAACATGAGCAAATCGATAAAAAATGTTTTTGGTTATATTTTATCTGTTTTAAAAACGCAAACGTAAACATAATTCATTGCGATGCGGCTTACATACTCTGGATTTGAATTACACAGGGACATAATGCCATTTGGAAGATTTTGTTTACATAGGGAGCAATAGAAATCATTTCTGAATCCGCTTCAAACTCAATTTCGCCCAAATTGGACATAATGCGTTTTGAAAAGTTACTCCTCATTTGATCTTTGCACATATACTTGAATATGTTTTGTGTCTTCTTTGTAAATATGTATCCACAATCTTAATATGTACCTATCATTTTTAATCAGAAGGGTTTAGATATAATTTGTTTTCTTTGCTAGTCATTCACTCCTATTTCGTGAGAGGATCTGTGCCCGAGTCCTGGAGAGAGAGCGATGGAGAAGATAATTGATCAAGATATCAGATCAGGACTATCATCCAAGTTTCCTCTGAAGAAGGTTCAATTTGCGTACAGGCAAATCAACAATTTTTGCTCTTCTTCTTCTTACCAGGAAGCTAGTAAGAAAATTCTCGTAATTATGCTGACTGAAGACTCCCTTTTATATCTTCAAACTCGGTCAATTTATGGTACTATTATACAGGGTGAGTCTTTGACCACTGCATTAATTTTAACCAAAGATTCCTCTCATCAAATGAAACACTTTTTTCATTTACCATTTTTCCAGATTCGGCTCACGTAAAAAGTTACATTATCTATCACATTGTTGGCGGACGAGAACAAGGCATGGTAACGTGGTTTACAGCTTGATTCTGGATTCCAACGCTCAGGGACGGATCCATAAAAGTAGTGAAATTTCTGGAGTTTTCCATTTTAAAACATGCAATGAAGAATATCTCGAAAACGGTGCCTTTAAGGAGAAATGATGAAGAATAATATAATGTTCTAAAACGATGGAATATTCTTCAAATTACTCAAGAAAAACTTTATATGCTTTCTTTATGCTAATTTCGTTTAGTTTTATGAATCCACGAGTCCATAACTAGAAAACCAGTAGAAGTAGAAAATAACTAATATTTGGAAAATATGTATCATAGTTATAGGAAACTTTACGCCAACATTCATTTTATTCGAAAAAAGGATGTCAAAGCTACAAAATAAAAACTGATTTTTTTTTCAAAATTTCAACAGCCTGTATCTTTTTACCTGAGCTGAATTTGGAAAAATGTTAAATGAAAAAAGTGTTTCATTTGATGAGAGGAATCTTTGGTTAAAATTAATGCAGTGGTCAAAGACTCACCATGTATAACTACACACAGAAATGTACAAACATTGAATTATAGCTATTATTACTGAAGAATGATTAAACACTGGTTCAAGCACTGACATGAAGTCAGGAGCTTTTGCGCGTATGTTCTATTGTCCATTCTCCTGTATGAGAACGGAAAATAGAAAATTTAATGCTTGTGGCTTTTACTTGATGCAAATCCATATTAACTCAATGAAACATTATATACGATTTACACTTATTTATTCAATATTGTGACGCGTTTCGTCGACACAGCGACTTCATCAGACTACATCATACTAAATTCTTAACAAAAGTTATTATCTTATCTTACCAGATAATAACTTGTTAAGAATTTAGTATGATGTAGTCTGATGAAGTCGCTGTGTCGACGAAACGCGTCACAATATTGAATAAATAAGTGTAAATCGTATATAATTTTTCATTGAGTCGGAAAATAGAATTCACCATGGTATATTTGATTAAGAGTGTCCAATACAGGAGAATGGACAATAGAACATACGCGCAAAAGCTCCTGACTTCACGTCAGTGCTTGAACCAATTTTTTTTTCGTAATTTTTCTTTAAATTTTCTAGCGGTAGGTACGGTTCTCACAAAATTTTACACACGTCTTTATGTCGATATTCTACAACTAGTTAGCAAGCTACAATTTCATCGGGTCTATATTTTTTGAGTTATCGAGGAAATAATATTCCAGATGGGTATAACTCCGAAAGCGTTGGGCCGATTATGGCCAACTGCGAACTTCACTCTTCCATTTGGATGCGCAACCTACCCTGAAAATTGCAAGTCCCTATCTCCTTTCGTTCGTTCATCCAGCTACTGAACTCACACAAGGCTGCTCAGATCTCCAACAATATAAATCCGATCGTGTTCAAACTTGGAACTTGGTAGTAAAGTTAGGTTCTGAAGGCTCTCGCAAAATATCTGCCATGTCGGATGAATAGTTTCTGATATATAGATTTTTTTTCAATGATTTTTTAAAAAATATCTAGTGATACGATCCTCACAAAATTTTGCAAGAATTTCGGTGTTGGTATTCTTCAACTAATGACCATATTTAAATTGGATCGGTTCAGTATTTATCGAGACATAAAAAATATTTTTCAATAATTTTTTTTTT
Organism: Halyzia sedecimguttata; assembly: GCA_937662695.2. Taxonomy (NCBI): domain Eukaryota; kingdom Metazoa; phylum Arthropoda; class Insecta; order Coleoptera; family Coccinellidae; genus Halyzia; species Halyzia sedecimguttata. The sequence goes on along the minus strand of OW569411.2, from coordinate 13,640,085 downwards.
AATTTTCTAGTAATACGATTCTCACAAACGTGCTTAGGTTTATATTCTACAACTATTCACCAAGTTTCAATTCGATCGGATTTATATTGGTTGAAAACAAAATTATTACTAGGAAACCATTGGGCCGATTATGCCCATTAACGAACTTATCCGTCGTATTGCGATGCGCCACCTACCCTGAAAATTTCAAGTCGCTAGCTCTCTCCATTCTCAAGTTATCGTGGCAACGGCCGGACAGAATCAAATTTGACCTCGAATTCTTGATCAGGGAGTCGAACCCAATCGTTTGAGACCATTTTCGGCGAAAAATTCGAAAATTACAGACATTTGGGCAAAATGATAACGCGAAAATATCAATTATCTAGCTCGTTCCGAACGAAAGTTATCGTGTTAACGGACGGACGGCCAGACAGAATCGATTTTGACCACGGATTCAAATCGTTTAAGACCATTTTCATCAAAAAATTCGAAAATTACAGACACTAGGGCCAATTGATAAGCACTCTGTTCCGAAGAACAAGAGCGTCAAAAATTATAAGAAAAGATATCTGGAATGGTTTTATCAAGAAGGAGTATATAGTGTAGAAAAACGAATGTTTGCATCAAGAGAAATTTATTTTCAAAAAGTTCAAATGATTTCCATACAAACTTGAAGAAAAATATTACTAGAGCATTGCCCAAAAACTTATTGGCCAGATATTATCACATGAATGATGAATTTTCAAATATTTCTGTGACTTTCCTCAAAATTACCTAATGTAAAATGGGGTTTTGAAAATAGATAAATTTGTGCAGTTTGCATTTTGAGGAATTTCACCGTAACTGGAATTATTAAAAAAAAATTAAACAGTATAATGATAACAAAGGATACATTTTAATGGGATGCTTAAATCGCTCTTGGAAACAACAATCATTCAAACTCAAATAGAACAAGTGAGCAATTTTAATATCCAGTAATTTTATTTAGGGTAAGAAACATCTCAAATATTTTTTTAAAACGAATTTTGATATTTAACCCACTTTTGTTAGTTATAATAAATACTAGCAGCCATCACAAACAAGGTGTATAACACTTTCAAATAAATTACAAAAGACGTCCATTCAAAAACCAATAAAAATATAAATTACTGATAACAATGATGCAAACCAATGGTATTGCGGTAGAATCTTGATGGATAAATACGTTGCAACAAAAACTAATTATGATACAAACAATTAATAGATTTCATTCAGAACGAGTAGAAAATCGAATGCAGATTATCTGCCAGTCAATCTGTACAATTTTTTTTATTAGGCGATGTATCTATGTATATTTTAAGAGCCCTTTCTTTGCCAGGTGAGTAAGTTTTTACATTACTCTGTAAACCTAAGCGTTTGTTTTCTTGGAAATTCATTTCCTTCTTTTCTTCAGTAGTTAACACTTTAAGCGGCTCTCTATTATCTCTGCAACAAAAATTCAATATTAATATTTGTAGTCCATCAAATGTTAATGGAATGCCAAAAAAGTAACTACACACTACACACTAGAACATTATATTATTCTTCATCATTTCTCCTTAAACGCACCGTTTTCGAGATATTCTTCATTGAATGTTTTAAAATGGAAAACTCTAGAAATTTCAATACTTTTATGGATCCGACCCTGAGCGTTGGAATCCCGAATCAAGCTGTAAACCACGTTACCATGCCTTATTCTCGTCCGCCAACAATGTCATAGATAATTTATATGCGGTAGTGTATGTGCACATTGTGAAATCTTTAAACGCTTGTAACTTTTTACCTGAGCCGAACCTGGAAAAATGGTAAATGAAAAATGTGTTTCATTTGATGAGAGGAATCTTTGGTTAAAATTAATGCAGTGGTCAAAGGAATGTATTTCCTAGAACTTGTTTAATTTTCGTGGAAGTTTTGAAAGCCAGTTTTATAATAACCTTTTTAAAAATATTCTGGAGTTTGTTGTTTGTTTTCGGATGGAACGTGAACGCGTGGAAACCTTTTACCGTTTTTATTTCTTTCGTTAGGGTTATGTTACAGAACAGTTTCTTATCTTTAAGTTTGTTGATCATTTTCTGAAATACTCGTAGTTGATGACTATTCCCGTTTCTTTCGGAAATTTGGAAAATCATTTTTCTTTCTTTCTTGAAGTTTATATTGCTTAGCGGAATATTAAATAACCGGTTGACGAGGAAATATAAGCTGTTTTATGCACTACATTTTATGCACTACATAAAACAGCAAACTTACATTTCCTCAGAAACCGGTTATTTAATATTCCGCGAAGCAATATAAACTTCCAGAAAGAAAGAAAAATGATTTTCCAAATTGACGAAAGAAGCGGGTATAGTCATCAACAAACATAACAATAAAAAAACTTTTCAGTAACATAACCCTAGCGAAAGAAATAAAAACGGTAAAAGGTTTCCACGCTTTCACGTTCCATCCGAAAACCAACAACAAACTCTGAAATATTTTTAAAAAAGTTAATATAAAACTGGCTTTCAAAACTTATACGAAAATTAAACAACTTCTAGGAAAAACATTTGGTAAAACTCAGGACATGTTAAAATCAGGTAAGTATTATATATGAAGGACGAAATTAAATGTTTAGATTGCAACAAATGTTACGTCGGGCAAACAACCAGAAACATTCTCACACAGTACAAAGAGCATACCGGACATATTCGGAACCACAACATCGATAAATCTGCTGTTGCAAATCACGTTTTAAGAACTGGCCACTCAATTTCAGAAAATTCCGTCAAATTTTTGAAATATTCCAATAAAGTGCACTTGAAGGTATCGAAATGTATAAGTTAAAGGATATTTTACTCAATAATGATCTAACCCCTATTAACAATACATTATTCTCACTAACTGGTTTATGACTAAGGGTATAATGTCAACCCTTACTAGATTATAGAAATTGTTTGCATGCTTCAGTAAAGCTTCGTCTTTGAACTTTGATTTGACAGATAGTTAGTTTTATCCTTCCGCTGAACAAATATGGTTGTGTATACGCTTGAACAACGCTGGGAAATATTGCGACATTACTTTGAAAATCATGGTAATGTTGCAGAATGTGTGCGAAAATTGCGTACAGATGTTGGAAGAAGAGAAACACCGTCAGCTCCGTATGCTCGTTATCTTGTGAAAAAAGTGAAAGAAACTGGCATCCTCATCGATAAACCAAAGCGTGAAAAGCCAAAAACAGTGCGTACACCCGAGAATATTGCTGCTGTGGCAGAAAGTGTGAGTGAAGCGCCATCAACATCAATTCACCGTCGTTCACAAGAAATGAACATTCATCATTGAGACGAATTTTGCATAAAGACCTTGGTATGACGCCATACAAAGTCCAATTGGTTCAGGAGTTGCCCTGTTTTTGAAGATCGCATTATCAACCGCAGAGCTGATGTCGTTTGGCCACCTCGGAGCTGCGATTTGACACTGTTGGTCTATTATTTGTGGGGTGCCGTCAAAGATAAGTGTTACGCCAACATGCCAGAGACAATTGACGCTTTTAAGGACTATATTCGTGAAGCCATTGGTGAAATACAGCTGCACACAATCGATAATGTGCTTAAAAATTGGACCGATCGTGTAGGCTACTGCATGGCCAGCCGAGGCAGCCATTTGAATGAAATTATTTTTCATTAGTAACCGGAAGGATTGTACTTTCAAATAAAATTTTTTTTTTATTGCATTTAAAAAAAAAAAAGTTATTTGGCGGACCCGTTAGTATACAAAGAGAAACTGATCTAAAAATATTCAAGAATAAAATATTTCACCTCCTCTTACACATAGAACCGTACGTTGCGAATGTAAAGACAAATAGATTATCAAAATGAATATTATTTTTATATTAAATTTTCTTTGACCCTATTTTACATTTGGAGTACGGTTTGTGTAGCAAGAAACATTTGAAAATAAAGTTCTGTTATTATTATTATTTACTCACCTATAATAAAATATCGAACCATCACTAGCATACAAGGGATGACCATCAATGTTCTTCGCGCTAGTTTTCCAGTCTAGATCGTTTATTTGTAATCGGTGCATATCCCCAGGTATACACACATTCACCAACACCACTTCACAATGATTCGATGGTATACCAGATATCACGGAAACTTTTTCTTTCAGTTCCTCCATGGAGGAGGTGTTTAAAACAACTTCTTGAACGGGATCTAAAAGTAAAAGTGAAGGTCTCCATCTCCTTACGAAAAGCACAAATTGATTGAAACTAACTACATTATCGGGCTCCTCTAATTCTTGCAGGAAAATTTCTATATCATAGTTTATCATAAATATATCTTCTCCAAATACTTGATGCTCTAAATAGACTTTTTTCACTTTTTTCAGACTTTTCTCACGTAATCTACATTTTTCATGGCTAAGATCTGCAATATTTCTCTTTTTTGCAGTATATACAATTTCTTTAAGTACATGACTCACTGTTTGTCCTTTAGCTATTATAAAATCGAATAGAAAACTAAAGGGTTCTTTGTGGTTTGGTCTCAAGAGGAAGATTCTAGCATTATGTTCATTTTCCTGGAGTACTCGTCCCAATTTGATACTTAGTACATCACCGTCTTTCCTGCATCTTAAAGTGTCCGTCAATTTATACCATTCATCTTCCGGAGGGATAGAGAAGGTCGTGTATTGTCTATAAACTTTGAAATAATTGACAGGTACTTTGACATATGGCTCCATATGTTTCTTCAACTTTTCAAGGGTAATGCGTTTATCAACAAGTATTTTACAGAGTCTAGTGAATGGATAAAATCCACTACACTCGTCGTTCGTAATGTACACCATTTTGAAATAGAAATCATTCATTTGTTGTGCTTCTTCCGTTTCGTGATCATCCCAATGCATCTCTTCCGAAGGATTACCCAAAACATCATGATTATACGAATCTTGAGTTGGGTCAGTAGGAGAAGCCATGTGTTGATCACCCGGGGATTCTGAACTGTTAGGGGATAAACCAATTCCATCGCCTTGAAAAAAATTAAATATACTATAGTACCTTCAATTCATTTGTATCTCTTTATATACTTAGTGACATTAGAAGCATTACACCCTCAAAGTAAGGACTAAACTTAGAGATGTACAAAGCTTTGTTGACATCACCATAACATTTCTGATTAGCAAGATATACAATATTTGCTGTTGGCACCTCAGTAAAAGAAGAACACTCTTTTCCCTAGTACTGAAGGCACTTTGGTAATTGAAGAAGGTTATGCCAATTTGGCAACACTGTACAGTTATTGTTTTTGACATCTGGAGGTGCATTTGTGTTCAGCTGTTGATTTCAAGATTTCGTTTGTAATCGCAATTATTTTTTTGATTTTAATAGTGGTTTTTGGGTATATATTGTTAACGATTAACAATATATATCCAAAAACCCCTATTAAAATTAAAAAAAATTGTTCCGATTATAAACGAAATCATGTCTAGAGAACTCTAAAAAGTTGTACACTGTTCACTTCATACTTATTCCTTATTCATTCCAATGACGGCAGCCAATCTAGCGATAGGACAAACGAATAATAGAACACGGCATGTGAAAACATCGACAAACCAACAAACACATAAATCTAACATCAAGGAAAACAATGTAGGAGTATCACAGGGTAGCATACTTGGCCCGCCCCTTTTCATCATGTTTTTGAATGACATCCTGTGGATACTAAATGAATACAAAGATTGCCAAATTACAGGTTATGCGGATGAAACAATAAGAATTCTTGTGATCAAAATAAATTATCCAGATCTCCTAACTGAAGCATCAGACATTTTCAACAAAATAAAGGAGTGGTTTACCAGAAATAATCTCATCATAAATGCTGACAACACAAAGTTACTATTACTCCGTACAAAACAATAAAGGATCGACACACCAAGTACTATAAAAATAGCAGATTAAGAGATAGTACACCATCAGAATACACAAGACTCCTAGGCATGACAATAGATGAAAACTTAGTTTGGAATAAACATATAGAAAACCTGACTAAGAAGCTGAACTTGACAGCTTAGTCCATACAAATAGTCAGGAAGTACATGAACGTGAGCACAATCAGAGTAATCTACTTTGCAAATTTTGTGAGTCTTATGAGATTTGGAATAATAATCTGGGACGGAAACCACAGAATAATAGAGATTTTTCGTATTCAAAAGAGGACCATTAGAGCAATATTCAACCTAAAATGTGCACAGAGCTGCAGAGACATATTCAAGTCGAACCGGATAATGACTGTAGTATATGCTCTGTATACATATGAAGCAATAATGTATAAATATATAAAAGCAAAAAGAATTTTTTTCACAGGTCAACTCTTATCATCATTACAACACCAGAAATACCAAACATCTCCTACCCAGAGCACAAGTTAACAATCACAGAAAGACATCCAAATTATGCAGGAATAAGAATAAGATACTTCAATAAACTACCAGAAGACATTAAAAACTGTCGAAATATAAATGGATTAAAAAAAAGAATAAAAACCTATTAATTAATTTGGAGCCAAACACCCTGGAAGATTACAGGGGCTAGGAGACGCTGTCTTGAATTTATGATGCTGCAGTGATTTATTTCTTTATGATATAGTACATACTCTCGAGAATAAATATATTATTATTATCAAATATGAAGTGCAGTAGGAATAAAAATCTTGTTGGACAATCTCCCCTGGAGAAGGCTCTTAGAGCCTCTGAGACTCTAACAGCAACACACGGCTAAAGGAAGTATTGCTTGGTGCATTTAACAGCGCATTCAGGTCAGACCTGGGAGTTTTAACAGCAGCATATGTCTAGTTCGATTGGTTCGTTTAGTCTAGTAGCGAGTAATTTAGTAACCAAACATGTGTGAACGTCAAAAATTTAGTCAAGTAGATTAGTACATAATTTAGTTGAGTCGATCCATTTTGTTCTATTTCCTTGGTGCGAGTAGAGTATCCCACCACTCTACTCTGCCCACTTGCTCACGGACTAAAAGAATCTGAACTCATCATAAAGGACAATGCGGCCTTAAAAAACACCTAAGTAAGTTGGGGTTTCTCAAGGGAACTGCATAGTTCTCACTCACTAGCCTCATCTCCCTTTTCAAAAGGCTTCAGATTATGGTTTAAGTTAATATTTAGGTGGTCAATTGGTCGGTGTTCGTTTGGCCACAGCCCCCTATATCTACTAGCCTGGAAGATGATAAAATGGCAACACCGCTCTGAGTCGTAGGCCTACGCCAGGCGATTCAGTCGAACGCTGTTATTGTAAATGTACGATTACTTCTGATTCTGGAGTTAACCATTATTGTTTTTCCCGGTAATTCGTGTTATTTTTGTGTATAACAGTGTCGAATGTGAATTAATGCAATGCAGTGATAAATATGGTCGGATATTTGATATTTATATGTTCTGTGATTAAACTGCAGTGTGTAAAAAGTGTAATTTCCTTTGGATTATTTCTACTTCGAGATGAGTACATTTCAGTTGAGACTATAGACAACAAGATGGACTAGAAATAATATGAGTGAAATAGAACTTTCATTTCTTCCGATTTTATAAAACATTTTGATGACCTTTCTAATAATTTTTCAACAAAAATTGATACATCTGAATAGGAGATCAAGAAGCTCAAAGAATCTATTTATTTTTATATATATGTATTCAATTTCCAAAAGTCTGCATCTGTAGATGCTTCGGTTGAAATCAATAAGGACCTTATTCATCTTAAATTATTCATTAAGAATGTTCAGATTTCCTGCAGTGATTTGAAATGGATTCTTCCTTTCGATCATACCCCGAGCAGATGGTCTCAACTTACTAATCTGATTTCCCGCTACAGAAATATAATTAATGGGGATTCAGATTCGGAATTTATCAATTTGTTTTATCAACATGTTTACACAATTCAGATCAAAAAATTATTTTATGTGAATTTACTCTTTATAGCATCGAATTGATATTCTGAATTCACAGTGACTTGTAGTAGTGGTTTACATTTGAATATCATTCTAAATTCACTTTGTTCTGTTTTCGCAAATTTACTTTTGAAAAATTTTGTAGAAAATACGAATTACAATGTTATTGTCCACCGAATGGAAAATAAACAGAAACATTTGTAGATAGCAGAAACTCACCATTATATTAAGAACCAAAACAAGACAAACTCTAAGATGATTATCACAATTTTCATTAGCCTACCTTATTAGTCTTATATAATAGTTATGTTTGGGAATATATTTTTATTAGGAGAATTTCATTCAAGTTTATAATTTTTTTGCCTATAGTTATCCCTACACCTTCTCGTGGTTCTTGCTGAACAATGAATCGAATAACAACTACCTAGGTTTCTATTTCAACTTGATCTCGATAATATTGTGCAGAATGAAATGTAGTTATTCAATTTATTGAAAAAGAAGAGTCTCATATTGTTTATTCATCCAGGGATTCCAAGCAAGAAAACCTATTAAATGAGTTCACTAGAGTTTTAAATTGGAAATATACGATATCCATCGCTACCGCATTAAAGAAGTATGCCTTTAAGAGACTCTAAATTGCGGCGTTGTCAGACTGTGATTCAGGCTATCTCTATAGTGGGCTGTGGTTTGGCCGCCACTACATATATCTATCTATCTATCTCACCTGGAGTATCGCCAACTAAAGTTCTGTCACTATCACTCAAACTGCTATCTTCACTGTTACTCTGATCACCTAAACCATCACAACAAGGGACAGTCCTGTCACCTGCTCCTATATCTAGTCGGTTCAAATTTTGATTCTGGTCTAGTGTAGGAATAGAAAGAGACTCCAAAGTACCTGAAGAAAAAATGGGTTTAATTGCATTCTTAACAGAAATGTTTTAATATGTCATGATATATGATTTACCTAAACCCACATCTGGCAAGAATATTCTCATTCCTATGACTTGACGCATTTTTTCTATGACTTTTCGGAACTTCGAGCAATGGAAGGATTTTTCCCGATCTTCATCTATCACATTTCCCACATACAGTTTATATTCGATATTTTTGGAGTCAATGTTGATAACTTGGTCATCGTTCTCGAAATAGGTAAGGTCACCCAATTTTTCCATCGCTACCTGTGAAATAAATTGAAGAAAGAATAAAATGTGAGGTGTATATCTGGAACTTCATTGATCAATATCATGAAATCCAGAAATCGAGTTATAGGACCGATTTTCTTCCAAGGAAATTTCAATTACCGCCGAATGAATTAGAAATGTTCAAAACGAGTTTCCGTTCCGTTTAGGATATCATCAGTTTATCAGATTTCTTCATCTTCGAACTAAATAAAAATTTATTATTTGGTATGCATGTGTAACTTTGACTTTAACTATATTATATTCATTATGGTTGGATGGAGGTTCAACGAATAGGCTAAATTATTTCAGAATTATAGATTTCAATAGACGCCAAAAAATTTATGAATTTTGCAATTCTTCAAATCATCTCTATGTTTCCGTAGTCATAGTCATAGAGAAATCCAAGAATTCAATCAACTTCATTGACCACCGATAAATATAATACATAGAGATCAAAAAATATCATCCCGTTTGAATTATTTATTAACAGATCCCTAATACTACAGCCTTGTATAGGACATTTGGCAACGATGTCAGAGTCCAATGTCTATACTCCATTCACATTTATAAAGTCTCCCGGTTGGCCATGAAAATTTGACACATTTCACCATGTATATTTTGAAAATGTTAGGTTATAGTCATTTTCCTGTCAGATAACTACGCAACGTTGTCCTCTCTACATAGAAGTCCTAGTAATTACGTATTTTCATAATGTGAATTTACTTCGGAAAAATAATGAATTTGAGAAGATATTATGTGAATTCAATAATTCCACAGTCCTGGCGACTGTAGAAGAAAATCGTTTACTCTGTTGTTACTGGAAATATTTCACGTATATAAACTGGTTGGAAGATTCCATTATGCTATTTTCTTGTATGGAAATCAAGAATCAAGTGTTGGAATTTTATTGAAAAATAATGGATAGAGTACTCCGTTACTCTGTTATAGTTCATTTGAAAAAGAATAAAAGGACCTGAATAAACCGGCAGGAAAATTTCTAAACGAACAGACGTACTCATGAAATTCCCCACTTTTCGAAATTCTCAAGAAATAAGCATACATAAGACATTTAAATACCTTGTTGTACAACTTGAAATACACCAGTTTCAAAATGTAGTAGTACTACGAAACCAGAGTCATCTTATACCTTAATAAAATATAGTGATAGGAAACTAAGTCATTTCATTCGAGAGTTCAACATGTCAGAATGAAGTTTTCCTATTGCAGATTTCGGTTCTGTTCTTTATTATATTCAAAGATAATGATCTGTGCTAAAATCTTGTCTAAGATGAAGTTATGATTATGTTGAGAGTAGAATTGGCAACGTCTCGGCGGATTGTTTTGACCTTGACGATATTTCAGCAGTGCCAACCTGCCTGTGTTTTAGTTACAAAAACGTGATAGACCTAAATCATGGCCATCCGGGATACTTTATAAAAGTGAATGGAGTATACGTAATGTCACGAAATGAAATAGAACATCAAGAAGTGATAGGTTAAGAATTTTTTGTCCGGGTTTCGTGTGTTTACGTTCACATGAAACTCAGCAACAGTTTAATGAAAACCTGTAAAGATACAGGAAGTCTAACAAAAAAGACTTTCCTCACCTGGATAGGATCAGGAGATGAGCCAAGCATGAGGGAAATTCTATATTTTATGTCTCTAGCTGTTTCATTTACGTTAACTCTAAGAATTTTAGGATCGTCCAATTCCTCAGTGTGTAGATTTAGAGGATAGATTTTCATATTTACAGCTCCTGCTTTGTAAACTGACCATTCCGTATCTGGAAAAAAATGCGATTATTGGAGCAGTATAAGTGCCAGTAAGGAGTGTTTCAAAATGGAATAGACCACATTAGTTAGGTTAGAATCATTCGCTTGGCGGGAGACCCATATTCAAATTTTTTAACAAGGAATTTCAAATTTGAGATGGTTCACAGAATCTATTTCAACCAAAATAAACCTTAAGAAATTAGCCAAAGTATCTAAAAACAGGCGAGAAATTCGCGTAAATTTTAGGTCCATACTAAATGCATGGGGAATTCAGTGCTCGGATCCACGGATGGATCGTAATTCAAATTTCCCGCCTAACCTAACTAATGTGGTCTATAGGATTGCATATCATTTCATAGTTTATCAATTTTGATTTCGCAAGATTTACAGTGCTCGCTCATTAACATTTGCACATTTTGACAGACGAGATAGTTTATTGATTCCAAAACTGCCTTTATCATGACAGAAAATATTCATATTGAATTGATAGATATAATGACATCTTCGCTTAGTAATGTATTAGCTATTGCGACTGTACAGGCTGTGAGATCAGGGATAAACTGTTTCGTTGGTACTGTTAACTTTTCTTACAGAAAAGTTTAGAAAAAGGATGGAAGAATGCGATATGACTGTGAATAGATTTTTATGAACAGGCTTCACTTCTTTCAAACTTCACCACACGCCACTGGAATTCGTTGATGGAAATAACTGAATTTTTTAATGTAGGATTTACTCACTTGGTTCCCTTATCTCTAAAAACCAATCACTCATCGAGAGATTGAAACTGGAATCAATATCACAGAATTTGATTTCATCCGATTTGAAGCTGTGGTCTATGCAGTCTTGGAACTTATTATATTTCACGAGTCGACAATTTTCTTTCGCAACAACACCATCTAGTTTGAACCTCTGGTGAGCTGTGTAGTGAACAATTTCGTGAAGTGTGTTATCGACTAGTATGGCTACTTTTGCATCGACAAGTCGCTTTTCCACAGGATGATAACAAAATATGTTGATCTTCACAAAATCATTTTCTTTTTCCTTGTTAATACGGTCTATTTCTTCTTTTTCTTTCATTTGTTTCAGTAGATTTCTTATGTGTGGAGGAATGTCATCCATTGGGATTGAATGAGCGTTTCTACTCTCGTCAATCTGTCTATACATAAGCATGTATGCATTGGTACTTGAGCTGTAAGCTCCAGAAAAATATCCTCTATGTGGCGATCCTCCATATGTTTTTTGGATATCATCCTCTGTTATCTGGAAAACCGAATTAACCCAATTATATTGAATTTAAATTTGGTATTTATTCAATAGCTGTGTTAATTGTAGATTATAAACATATTTACAGCGATCTTATTCTTTTTGGCGTTCTTGTTTATACAAAGTTGTTATACAGGGTGAGTCTTACATTAATTTCAGTTGAATCTCTCAGAAAATTCGCTAAATTGTTGTAGGTACAACAAAAAAAAATCAGTTATCCGAAATAACAGCTTTATAGCCATTCTATGTGCAATGAAATTGAAGATTTCTTAATTCTACATTGAAATCAGAAAGCAACTAAACCACCGACTGACATCAAGAAACACTGACAGGACAAATGGAAACATTTTCTTGGAAGAGAGAAAGAAGATGGAATTTTCGGTTGGTTTAAATTTTTTGTGTGTAAGTTTTTACTAAAAATATCTACCACAGTTGAAATGAGCAAAGACAAAGGGAAGAATGTTGATATGATCTGAAATATAAAAAAAAGAATAGTGCTCAAGAAGTTTTAAATTTTTTTTATCGATTAGCATTTCAAAGATATTCGCCATTGATAATTTTTGGGGGCAAAACACTGTATGTGCTATCATATGTAAAATAAATAAATATACTATTAAAATATTAAACGTACAAACCAACTTACTCTAGTTACGCTTTGATCATTGAAACAATACCACTTCTGTTTGTCAAAATCTTTGATGTATGCATAATAATGACCTCCAGAGGCAGATCCAGAATGAATCATGATGCTGTATAGGTCATAAATATAGGGTCCCTGAGGTTCCATTTTATGATTGTTATATGAACTAACATCAATACCTAAAATAAGATCATATAAACTTATATGTAAAGTCTCATGTTACACCGAAGTTTCAGAGGAATCAATCAAGATTATTCAAAGAATATTATCAAAATAATGAACTTATTAGCTAAAGCCTGACAAATATTGCATGAATCGCACTGTCCCTGATTGGGCTCATCCATAACATGGGGTTGACCTCTCCTTAATAAATGCTTGATTGGAATACAAACAAAATTCGAAGAAACTTAGTAATTCAATTAAATTTAAGTGTTACATTATAGGATTTTCGTCAGAACATTGGGGAATATCTAATTCTCCACAAAGAACCCCCAAAAAGAGTTCGAACAGGGTGTGTCTGATGGTGGAATGGCTTCTAAAAAAGATTATTGCCAAATATATGCTAGTCAATGAGAAGACATGATAATTATGAAGATTTACCTTAGTTTAATAAAAACAAGGAAAGCACAGGGTGCAAAATGCAACAATGTAAGAGTAAATCCCAAGTTTTTTGTAACAAATGTAACGTTCATCCGTGTTTTGTCAAGAATCGAAACTGGTTTTTTGATTCCATATATTTCCATATATATACTAACTGAAATTATGTCATGGCAACCGATTACTTAGGGAAAGAGGTGTAAAAACCGGCGGTATCTGGATGGCTAAACCCTCTTATATAACCACTATATTACGACGGGAGGGGAAAGATTTCTACAGACTATAGGCTATCGAGAAGATTTTTCGGAGGGGTCGACGAAAATCGACGAAATTTTTGCGATTTTTCCTAAGAAAATCGGGAATTTTGGGAATTGTTTTAAAAGTCTAGAGGACGGGTCGAGGTTCGAAGGGGGTGGAAAAAGAAACTTTGGGAGGGAGAAAGGGTGGATCCGAAGACCCCGAGTCGATATCTATCGCCGTTTTCGAGTTAGGAACGAAAATGTGTTTTTTTTCCTCGAAAAGCTCGAACAACGAGGTATCGACTTTACTTCGCGGGAGGCTTCGAAGATGGGACGGGTCGGGCTCCGAATTATCTGTCGAGATGGAGAAGAAGTATCGGTTCGACAAACACGACCGAAATCTTTCGTCTGGGATAAGTCTAAATATACTAAATCGATACAAGTTCTGGAGGTTTCGAAACGGCCGTTCTAGGCAGTTTTCGGGCCTGAAAGTTGACGAAAGCGAAGATAAGGGTTAAAAACCGTCAAACAAACCCGCATGTGGCGATTTTATGTCGAAAAGTGAAAATTTATAATATATATCCCAGATAAGTACCGACGTTTTATTCTAATACCGGAGATCGATAAGATCGTACGAGGAGCCCGATAGCCCGGAGGTCTAAGCCGTCGAGTTCTCGGTTTCGGAACGAGAGAAGGCGGGCTCGAATCCCGGTAAAGGGAATTACAGGTTTTCGTGTTTTTTTTTTCAATTTCTATCGGAATATTAACTTCGAATATCGGTATATCTGCCGACTTCAAGTATGGGTGTTTTTCTTTTTTTTTTCTGAGCATATATCGCTGAAAATAAACCATTACTATACGGGGTGTTTTTTTACGGCACAATTTTACACGATTGAATTGATTCGTGTCACAAACAAACCGTTATCTAAATAGGAACCTTGGATGAATTCTTATAATGTATTTTTCACAAATCTCTATACAGGGTGTTTTTCTTTTAATGTCAATTGCAACTTGCTGTTTTTAACGCTATGAACATACCATTTCATTCATTCGTGTTGGAAAATATACTTTCGAGGCATACATCGATGGAAATAAACCATTACATACTATACAGGGTGTTCATTTGCTCGCGGCATCGATTATTTTAAAATGCAAGCGTTTTAAGTAAAATGTCACCTCGAGTTTTCTATCGCGAGGAAAATTCTCAACTTTGTATAACCGTTGCGAAAGGATAACCGCTGCTATACAGGGTGTCTTACGAAATATGTCAACTCCGAAACGACTTGACCGATCATGATTAAACTTTGCGTGTATGTATTTCAGTGGAACCCAAGGCGGTTCAGATTCACAATTGGACCCTGTAGGTGGCGCTACAATCGATGTATAGGAACTCGAAAATGGCCGGACCGATTTTGATGAAACTCTGTGATTTTGTTTCGGCGTGTCTCTGATTCACAATAGCATCCTATAGGGGGCGCCCCGATCGATCTATAGGAACTCGAAAACGGCTCGACCGATTTCGATGAAACTTTGTGTCACAATAGGAACCCGGTAGATGGCGCTGTGTTCGGTTTATAGAAACTCGAGAACGACCGGACCGATTTCGTTGAAACTTTCTGTGTGTATCTGAGGAAGTCCCGGAAAAATGTAGATCTACCGGAAAAATGTAGATCTACCAGAAAAATGTAGATCTACCGGAAAAATGTAGATCTATCGGAAAAATGTAAATCTACCGGAAAAATGTAGATCTACCGGAAAAATGTAGATCTACTGGCTAGATAGATGCGGGCCCACTAGTTTTTATACTAAAAAATAAAAAAATCTATTCAATTTCATGATTTTCATTCAAAGACATGTTTTTATCATTTTAGAACTTTTTCATTTCAGTACCTGAGTCACAGAGTACATTCTGATGGACACGTTGTATATCCTGTCAAAGTTGACATATCGTGATAATTTCTTCATAAAAAATCTGAGAAATTATGTAAGTACTTAAGATTTTGATTCTTCCGACTGCTACTACTATCATTGGAAACATTTTGAAAATAGTTTTTTGTCCTGGAAGTCAAGCATGCTTGAGCGAATTCAGTACCTGGATTTGTGAACGCTCTGGATATGAATTTGAACAAGCGAGCCAAAGCAGACTGACCTCACGTCAGTGCTATCCTAATTATTAATGGTTAAGATCGATCTGTTTTATGGTAACACCCTTTAGTTTACTACCGCTAAGTGGTCTCTGATTTATTGTATAAAGACTATAAAGAATAAATTACCTTCATCACTTTCACTGCAATTAACGTCTTGTCCATTAGCAGTGGAAGATGCATCTGTACTCTGACAACCTTCATCTTCTAATGCCGAACCGGAATCTGTGGTACAACAGTCATCACATTTAGATATGTTTTCTTTTTCCTCGATGATATAATCACTCTCAGTTATTTTTTTACTTAATATGAAAGAATTCAGATTGAGCTTCTCAGGAAATACTACCCTGAAAATTAATAAAAAATAATTTAAAATTTGTAATTTACAAAGAACAGAGCAATTAATTACTAATTTTCAGAATTTAGATCATTTTGATGGTTAATTTTGTTTTCAATTTCATTACTGATCGACTGATATGACATTTTTGGCCACTATAGACCACATTAGTTAGGTTAGGCGGGAAATTTGAATTACGATCCAACCGTGGATCCGAGCACTGAATTCCCCATGCATTTCTTATGGACCTAAAATTTACGCGAATTTCTCGCCTGTTTTTAGATACTTCGGCTAATTTCTTAAGGTTTATTTCAGTTGAAATAGATTCTGTGAACCTTTCTCAACCATCTAGAATCAAGTTTTCATCACAAAATTGTATATTTCCAAAATAATTAATAAATATAAAAGTGTTCCAAATTCGATTGACGTATGTCTTAGCTCACTCGAAATCAGTCAAAAATAATAACATAACCCTAAATCGGCCTTTGTAATGACGCACAACAGAAGTCATCTACGACATACGGAAATCTTTCGAACTAGAATGGTTTCAATTTTGATTTAAGAATAAATAGAAGAAGATTTTAATGTGGAAATAACATGAAAACATGCACTAATGATGAAGGTACCCAATACTTGTTGTCTCTGTACTAACATTATCTTTTAAATAGGGTGGTTTCATCTCTAAGTTGAAATTCCTTGTTAAAAAATTTGAATATGGATCTCCCACCAAGAGAATGATTCTAACCTAACTAATGTGGTCTATAGAAATGCATGTTCATTTGGTTTTCGAACTACAGGGTGTTGAAGTTTTATTGAATTAATTAGTTAATGAGTATATTCATTTAGATTAATAAAGGCACAGAAGATATAGATACATTTTCATTCGATTTTAAATTGCAGGTATAGGTATAACTTTAATTGCCGCTAAGTACACGTTTATTTATTTTATAAAACTTTAACGTCAAGTTATTTTGGATGAATTTTTGCCACTTTTTTTCTCATGTGTCTGTTTCTTAAAATGGATATTCGATACGAGTATTCAAATGAAAGGATATATCGTGTTTTCTTTAATAGTGGTAGACCAGGATAGAACAAGTATTTATTATAATTTATTGAAAAGGTGCATACTTATCGTTCAATTTAATCCGATGAAACGTATTGTAGTCAAAATCGAATCTCTTCAGGTGTAACGTAAGGAGATATGGAAATTTCGTGAATTTTAAACCTTTGTGTGCGTCACACTTCTTATTACATTTCTCACAGAAATACTGATTGTTTCCATCTAAAATTTCGGGTTGTACAAATGCCCTAAGTGCTTCTTCAACACTATTATATGCCACTTGACTGCCAAAGGGTCTAACAGGCAGAGGGATATCTAAGAATGTATCTTCTCTAGATTTTTCAGTTGAACATTCCAGGCATCTAACGTAATCCAACATTTTTCCCTCGTACAAATCGTTAATTAAATTGGCTTGCTTGGTGTCCTTGAATTTTTGCTCCAACGCGTCAAACATCACACGACAGAGCTCTTGGATATCATGCTGTTGCCACGCATCACTACCTTGCCATCCAAAGCTTGTGGTCAAGTCTGTTGTTTCAACGGCAGATTTAGAAGAAGTCTACAATAATATTTCATCTTCAATCAATATAGGGTTCATTTTAAAGAAGAAAAAATTGGTTCAAGCCCTGTGGACAGGAGCTATTGGGCGCATGTTCATCTTCCTTGTGGCCCGTACTGACCAGTAAATAAAAAAAGCAGTATCATGTTGAATACCTTAATATTATTGATTATTATATAATAATCGATGAAAATACTGAGAGAGACCCAGGAAATTTGACACATTTTGTCTTATATCTCCAGAAATTGAAATCGTATAGAGCCAAAATTTTGCACAATGTTGCAAAATACTACAATTGACGTTAGTACAAGTTTTTGTTGCAATCTGATGAATAGTTCACGAAAAAAAAAATTTTTTTTTCGAAAAAATTAAAAGAAATATTTTTTTAAAAATTACCAACATTTCGATCATAACAGAATTTTGCCAAAAGTTGCGCGTTTATATCCTCGAACTGACTACCAAGTTTCGATTCAACATCTTCTTTAGTTCCTGAAATATCAGGGAAATAACCTCAAAATTTTAAATGTCTATAACTCCTAAACCGTCTGGCCGATTTTGCCCGTTAACGAACTTAACCGTCGCATTTTGATCAGAAACCTACCCTGAAAGTTTGAAGTCGATAGGATCTTCGGTGCTCCTGTTATCGTGCCTACGGCCGGAAAACCGGCCGGCCTGCCGGCCGGCCGGCCGGACGGCCGGCCGGACGGCACCCAAAAATCTGACACCGGATTCGTGATCAGGGAGTCCGAATTAGTCTATTAGCCAATTTTCAGCTCGAAATTCGAAAATTACAGACATTTGGACGAAATGATAGGACGATGTTCCCCTTGAACATGCGCCCAAAAATGGGAATATCAACTTTGATTACACGGGTACATAAGAGGTGAGGACGAAGCAATGAGACTGATTTTTTATTTTTTTCAAACAACAATATTTTAATTTTAGTTTGAAATTTTTCCATCTTAGATTTTCATCAATTTTATTTAATTGAGGTGTCCTATACACATATTAATATTATTGTACCCTTCAAAGTAGTTCCCTTTGGCAGCTTTATTACATCGGCTGATAAGTTTCAGTCTAATACACAGATGGCGCCTCAAATACAGAATTATTGAAGAATTAAGGTGCATTTTCATGTTGACGCTCGTTTTAGACGTTTAGAACGTTTTAGAATGAAACCACAGATTATGGGATGGAAGCCATCTGAAATAAAGCATCCAGCTTCAAGCGATAAAACTAAACAATATTTAGCTTTGACCTTTGGGGCTCTAGTTCAGATGGTGTTTCATTCTAAAACATACCACATGACCAAATTTGCATATATTTAATTTCAATGTTCCTTCTTAGCGCGCTGTTCTATGAACAGAGTGCCTATTAATTCATCCAAATGTCTGTAATTTTCGAATATTTGGCCGAGAATGGTCTTAAACGCTTAGTTTCGACTCCCTGATCAAGGATCCGAGGTCAGAATTGATTCTGTCGGCAGCAATGAGTTATAGAGTTGAAATTTTCAGGGTAGCTTTCCAAATTCACCGGCTAAGTTCGTTAATGGGCAAAATCCACCGAGTGGTTTCAAAATTATAGCCATTTGAAATTTTGTTTTCCTAATAACTCGATAAATACTAATCTGATCGAATCAAAGCAAGGTCATTAGTTGAAAAATACCGTCACGAAGACTCATGCAATATATTGTGAGGATTGCATGGCTGCAAAATAAAAGAAAACATTGTATCTCAGAAACTATCCGTCAGATGTCGTTGAAATTCTACGGGAGCCTTCAGAACCTTATTATACAGTAAAGTTCTAGATTTGAGTTCGATAGGATCTATGTTGGTGAAGATATTGCCAAAATTTCAAAATATTCCAAAGATGGGGGTCAACTGGTCCACTGTTTTTACATTCAATCAAACAAATTCTCAACAGTTTTTGTTGAAAGAATATAAGTAATCATGACGTGTTTCCATAGATCATTATTCTGAGTGCTTCGTGATCTATTTCACATCTCTCTATGTTCGAGTTCATGTCAATGTCATCACATGGCATAGGTTGACAGACAAACTAGTTTGAGAATTTTTGAAATAAATTATAAGAAAACTTGGTTATAGGATTTAGGAACCCATTTCGCAAGTTACAAACAAAGATTGGAAGATGGTTAGATATCCAAAAAGATTTTTCCCATGCGAAAGACTATCATTTCATACTTTGCCGAATTCTGGAAGAAATATGTATTTCAAAGTGAAAATATCCAAAGAAACCTTCAACGATTTGATGAATGCAAGTATTTGATCAGAAGGAGCTTATTTAAGCTAGTATTATTGTCAGAATTCGATAAAGCAATCAATACATTCGTGTCAGCATAATTCTGATTCCTGGTTCATTATGTGATATGATTATTTTTGTGTGCTTTTCCGTATTATTATAGATAATAATATTATATTATATTTTTCAGGATTTGGGGGAGAAAAACCAGAAAGGAAGCATTTAATAATGAGTATACCTCCCAAAGTATCTTTTAATGATAGTCATTCCGTTAACTCAGAGAAAGTCACCTTCAGCTGTGAGTATATGAGGCAGGCACTAAATTCTCAGTATCGCTAGACTCTTATCCGATCGTCTTTCAGGTAGAAATACTAGCAATCACAAGAAGCTTGGAAATTAACATAGAAAGAAACTATCAGAGGTTTGATATAGCAATCCATTCTGACAGTCAAGCTGCTATCAAAGCTCTGAGCTCCCATGTTATCCAGTCAAAGCTGATGTGGGAGTTCGGAAGAAAACTTAATGAAGTAGAAGAGAAAAACAGGGTTTAATTGGTCTGGGTTCCTGGTCACTCGGGAATTCAAGCAAATGAGGAGGCCAACACATTGGAGTTCATCAGAACTTTAGAACTGGAAGGCAGCTTTACAAAATTCAAAATATTCTTATACCTTATAAGGCCCACATTTTACTATGAAAGAATTGATACTCCTATGTAGTAATCTTTCGGTCTTTATGAAACGAAATTGCCTCCACAATGAATTGATTAGCTTCATGCACATATACATAGCATTATTCTGTGTCACAGTCAACGTTCATTTTCGAAGCAATAGTGGATGAACGTATTCGAATGGGACCTTATTCCACCGCAAACACAGCACTGTTCATTTTCGAACAGTGAATTCATCGAGTTGAAACTAATCGTTTGATACTATCCTCGACCAAAAAGTGTACCAATTTTTTTTGGACGCTTGTTTTTACTTTCGGATTTAAATTCTTGGAACTATTGGGTATATTATTTTTTTTCCCTGGAGCTAAGTAGCTTCGGGCGAGTTCAGTACCTGGATGGGTGACAGCTCTGGCTATAAATTTGGACAGCGCGCCAAAGCTCCTGTCCACAGGGCTTTCCCACTTTTTTGAATAAAATAATTATTTTTATGATCCCAAAAAATTTCACAAAGAACTGCCACCAGGGTCAACAACATTATTTGGTTTTAGACATCTACTACATGCACAAAGTTGTTTTAACGCCAAGGAGAACTTATTCAAGGTTCATCTATAGTGAAAGTTTCATCAAGATTAATAAAAATGATACAACTATAATGAATCTGATTTTTTTAACTAAATACTTGGATAGAAGCGCCATTTTCCAAATCCAAGCCAATAAATAAGTATTCAATTGTAATTCTACACGATTCCTGTATCTGAAAATAAGATTCTTACCTGTAAATTCAAGAAAAGTTTCTGCAGCTGGAACGGAATGGATCTGGATTCATTCTGACCATCAAATTCCCAATTGTAGAGTGCATTTCGAAATTCCGGAGTCATATACAGGGCTTGTAGCAAACTGTTCAAATAGCATGTCATCGCTTGATTTACTAATCCTACATAATTCATTGTGTCCACCGTTGATTGTTCTTGCGTTGATATACCATATTCGTCGTCACTCGTTAAGGATGGTAATGGATCTCCGTTGAAATAGAGTGTTGCGGTGGGAGATGCGGATGCGCCCAGTTGCAGGTCATCAACGATAACTTCTTGTACAACGAGTGACATCTTCTGTTTTGGCATAACTACTTTAACTTTATACTCGGATTCACAGTTGCACGTTATTCCTATATCCTTTAGCATCTTGTTTTTGTAAGGATTCAAATTAACCTGGAAAAACATTGAAAACTTTTAGTTCGAATGATTATCAGTCAAATTGCACGCAAAAAACTACACAGTGTTCCAAAAGTAAGGTAAAATATTTGAGGGGCAATTCTCAAGTTCATTTTGAGGGGTTACACATAGTTAGACATTTGGAGAAATCAATTTTTTTTGCATTTTAAGAATGTACATTCTCTGAGAATTACTAATCGATCCGGAAAATATTCACGCATATTTTTAAGGAGTGTGGCTTAGACTATACTCCATTCACTTTTATAAAGTCTCCTGGTTGGCCATGATTTAGGTCTATCAGGTTTTCGTATTAAGACAGAGGCAGGTTGGCACTACTGAAATAACGTCAAGGTCAAAACAATTCGCAGAGACGTTGCCGATTTCTGCTCTCAAAATAATCATAATATAATCTTCAATCTTAGAAAAAATATTATCAGTCACAGATCATTATCTTCGAATATAATTAACAACTCTTCGGTTTGAAATTAAAAATGCCAAAAGTAGTTTTGAAGAAGATACAGATACAGAACCGAAATCTGCAATAGGAAAACTTAATTCTGACATGTTGAACTCTCGAATGAAATTACTAGTATCCTATCATATTATATTTTATTTAGGTTTCGTAGTACTACTACATTTTGAAACTGATGTATTTCAAGTTGTGCAACAATAGTAGCTTTCTATTTGACGCTGTATCACTTCCAAACTGATGCGAAATCAGTGGATCTGTGTTCTATTTGACAATGTTGTGATTTTGAACTGATGCGCATCACTTCCAACTGATGTTGCTCTCTAGTGGATTCTATTTAATATAACCTTGATTTGAAAAAGTCTTTCTATTTGTCAAATTCACATCAGTTCAAAGTGAAGAAATTCGGAAATTAATCAGTCAAATTGAAAGCTAGGAAGGTATTTAAATGTCTTCTGTAGGCTTATTTCTTGAGAATTTCGAAAAGTGGGGAATTCCATAGGTACGTCTATTCGTTTAGAAGTTTTCCTGCCGGGTTATTCAGGTACTCAGGTGTTTGTAGAGTGAATGAATATACTATAAAAATATAAAATATTCTTTTAATTTGGCTCAAATACAAGAGAGAAATCAACACCCCTTAGTGAAAACATACTGCTAAGAATATTCTGAATACCTCATACGTTAAACAAATCCACAACAAATCGATAATTTTGGAAGATATTCTGATAAACCCTTTAATTTTCATATTACTAATCTAACCTGAAGGAAAAATACAAATCTAAATCACAGGACACCCCTGACGTTTCTTATACATAGCATAAAGGAGACACAATCTGTTAGTACAGAAATTTCCATCAACATGATATATATCCTACTCTACGTTGAAAAAATGAAGAGGTAGAAATAGTTTTACAGACAAAACAAACAAGCTGGTTGAAATATCCGTGTTAGTAGATATCAACGAGATCCACAAAACCGTTCAACAAAACAATTTCCAATAACGGACAAGAGTGTCCACACAAGTCCAAATGGTAATAGTTCATACCTTATATGACCGCTCAATTTGATCATCTTTGCTTGTCGTCGACACCTTGAAAATAGAAACCCAGTCAAATTGAAACTGATATTTATTTTTCCAACAGAGGAAATGTTTCCAATTGTGGATTTGATTTTTTTTTAATTATTTGTGTGTTTCATTGTCAGATATGGAATATTCGTTCAAGATATTATACGCTAGACCGTCCAAAAAACAAATATTTGAAGAATGGAAAGGATTATTTAAAACTTTCTGAATAAGATGAAAGTGAATTAATATTTAAATAAAGTAATATTTTTGTTCTACATCAGTTTACTTGACTTGTTGTTTTATGGTGTTGAAAGTGAGTGTCAAATGTAGGCAAAAAATTATTATTTACCTTCTTCTCGGTTCCCTCCAAGAAAATTTCGGCATCTTCAAATACTCCCGCTGGTTCATTGATAAAAGCCTGAACATGTTTGAAAAGATTTTCTACTTTCAGTGTTGGTGTTAGTTCAATCGAACCTATTGTTTGTGGAGTTTCGTCTACTGATTTATAGTTGATTACTTCTGCAAGAACAACTTCTTTGCTTTGGTCCATCTAAAACGAAATATTATTAACAATCATTATTTATAATCATACTCAGTCAGTTAAGAAGTGTTAAACCCAGAAGTAATAATTTTTTCAACCTCATTTTTGTGGAACAGAATGACAATAGGGAGAACAGTTTTTATTGTTGCAGACAAGAACCATCAACCATCAGCGTATTTAAAAAAAAAAAAAAATTTTATTGTCTAGACAGGAAGCACTCCCAATTACAAGACACATGTAATATTCAAAGTTGATGAAAAACTAAAAAAAAATACAGGTACCCAAGAAAACAAAAATACACTGATCAACAATTGCTAGGGATCACTTATGAACTTCTCTTCATTTGTATTTTTTGGGCGTATGTTCTAGGGGAACATCGTCCTATCATTTCGTCCAAATGTCTGTAATTTTCGAATTTCGAGCTGAAAATTGGCTAATAGACTAATTCGGACTCCCTGATCACGAATCCGGTGTCAGATCTTAGGGTGCCGTCCGGCCGGCCGGCCGGTTGTCCGGCCGTGTGCACGATAACAGGAGCACCGAAGGTCCTATCGACTTCAAACTTTCAGGGTAGGTTTCTGATCAAAATGCGACGGTTAAGTTCGTTAACGGGCAAAATCGGCCGGACGGTTTAGGAGTTATAGACATTTAAAATTTTGAGGTTATTTCCCTGATATTTCAGGAACTAAAGAAGATGTTGAATCGAAACTTTGTAGTCAGTTCGAGGATATAAACGCGCAACTTTTGGCAAAATTCTGTTATGATCGAAATGTTGGTAATTTTTAAAAAAATATTTCTTTTAATTTTTTCGAAAAAAAAATTTTTTTTTCGTGAACTATTCATCAGATTGCAACAAAAACTTGTACTAACGTCAATTGTAGTATTTTGCAACATTGTGCAAAATTTTGGCTCTATAAGATTTCAATTTCTGGAGATATAAGACAAAATGTGTCAAATTTCCTGGGTCTCTCTCAGTATTTTCATCGATTATTCTATGAACTCTTTGAATTCCACCGAAAACAAATTCAAAGACATAAACATAAAGAATCAAGTCATAGTTTAGACGTCGAAAGAAGGACGATGTTGATCGACTTGAAAAGGTACCTATTTCAAGAAATGCAATAATGAAATGCTTAATTTTTTTTATGGTCACAGAAAATCGTCACAAAAATCTATTTACCTCATTTGACGGCTGTTTGTCAAATCAATTAATTCCAATGATTGATGTCAGATTTCCTACATACCAAGTTCAAACACATTTTATTATATGGAAAACACTTATTATGATCACGTTCTACAGGAATTGATACTAAATAGAAGCTAGATGAAGATTATTGTAATGGAAAATTTGTGTTCCAGAATAATATTAAGGTATTCAACATGATACTGCTTTTTTTCTTTACTGGTCAGTACGGGCCACAAGGAACATGCGCCCAAAAGCTCCTGTCCACAGGGCTTGAACCCATTTTTTCAAGTTATCTCGTGAATATCTGTACATTATATGTTCTCTAAGGAAAAATTAAGATGTTTTGAGTTGATTATATCAAATTTTTCCTCACTTCATCGGCTCTTGTTCACAAAATCGATTATTATCTGTAGGCTGTTACATGTGGAGTGAAAAGCAATGTGGTATTTGTTATTAAATCTGTTTTTTTCTCTCGTTCAAACACATAAGGTGACAATAATTGAAGAAATGAGAACAATATTAGCTTATCGGTCATGCCGAGAAGACGTTTGGCTCCTGTGCAACTGGACCAAATCATACGGTGGATACAGGAAGGTTTGTCCCAGCGAGAAGTGTCCCGGCGGTTGAATGTTTCGCAAAGTGTCGTGTGTTCAATGTCAGTATAAATAATAATACTATTGAAACCATAGATGACGTTAAGTTTCTTGGAGTGTGTTTTGATTCTACACTATCGTTTAGAGCGCACTGCGATAAATTATGTAAAACTTTGAATTCAAAATGTTATCAGATAAGAAACTTGAAGAGTGCATTATGCCTGAACCATCTCCTCAAGTTTTATTATGCAGAAGTTCACTCAAGAATAGCATATGGTATTATTGTATGGGGAAACACTTCGGCTGCTCAGGGTGTCTTCCTTTCTCAGAAGCGCATTTTGAGGTGTCTTGTTGGCTGCCCACCAGATCAGTCATGTCGAAGCCTCTTCAAGGTGCATAAAATTTTGACAGTTAGTGGGATATTTATTTTTGAAGTGCTGACGTATATTCATCAGAATCGGGGTATTTACTTAAGAAATAGCGATACACATTCATATAATACAAGGAAAAAAGAAAATTATCATGTACCTTTCAAACATTTAGAAATATCCAAAAGATCTCCTAATACTTTTGGTGTCCGTTTATACAACTTGCTTCCACAGGAGTTAAAAAATATGACGTCTCGGAAATTCAAAATTAACTTAAAGAAGTTTCTAATAGATCTATGTCCTTACACCATACGAGAATTTATTGATTCTGGCTAGGATTCTGTCTGTGAATTGTCCTGCTATATAGGCTTTTTTATTTTTATACACCAGTTCTGTACTATTTATGTTTTACAAATGTATTTTTTGACCTGTCCTATAACTTGTATGTTCCAGAGGATTAATAAAATGATTGATTGATTGATTGATTGTCGGGCTTGGAATAGGTTCATCCAAAACGACTCAGTAGCTTATGTTCATGGGGGAGGTCGGCAGCGCAGTACAACAGCTGCCCAAGATCGTCTTTTGGTCCTCAATGCTAGGAGAAATCCCACTTACCCGGCGTCGCGGCTCAATAGATCACTGAGAGTTGCAACAGGAGTTCTAATTTCGAACCAGACTGTAAGACGACGACTACATGTTCGTGGTTTGAGAGCACGTAGGAGGGTACAACATCCCCGTTTGAATAGGGAACACCGGGTTCATCGACGGCAATGGGCTGAGGAGCACCGCAATTGGACAGTTGAAGATTGGAGCCGATGTTTATTTACGGATGAGTCTAGATTTCGTTTGGTCAACTCCGATGGACGTATTCTTGCTTGGAGGGAAAGAGGTCGAAGGTATGCAGAACAGTTTATGGTACCCACAACAGCTTTTGGCGGAGGTTCTATATGTGTATGGGGAGGCATTTGTTTGAACCAACGCACAGAGTTGGTTGTTCTGCAGAACACCACAATGACCAGCCAGAGATATCACGATATGATTATTGAACCCATAATTGTTCCGTTTGCGGCTGCCTTGGGCGAGAATTTCATTTTAATTGACGATAATGCCCGTCCACACCGTAGTCGTCTGGTTAATGAAGCGCTAGAAACTCATGCTATTGATAGGATGGACTGGCCAGCTCGCTCTCCAGACATGAATTGCATCGAACATGTCTGGTCTGAGATGTCTAGACAATTGTCAACCTTAGAACAACCGATCAATAACCTGGAGGACCTTTCTAACGCTCTACGGGATATTTGGACGAATTTGCCCCAAAATTTTATAAATCGTTTGATTGAAAGTATGCCTCGTAGGGTAGAATGCTTGAGACGAGCTCGTGGGGGGCCAACTAGGTACTAGCTTAACCGAAACTTCAGCCTTCTTGTGGTGTCATCATAAAATTTTTATGTTATTCAAACACAGAATTTTGAGTGTTCCTAATAAAGTCTTTTTTTCTCTCCAACTTTCCATTTTTTCATTCTTTTCTCAAGTGAACCATATTATCAACTGAAAATACTGTGATATCTGACTAAATTTATAATCTTGGAGCGAATAATTCAGAAATAAATTTAGAAAAAGTAAGTGATCCCTATCAATTGTTGAGCAGTGTATTTAAGTATATAAATGTAAACAATATTAGAGACATCTAATGAGGGATCTGCTGAAGATACAATGATTATCGGAGCCTTATTTAAAAGTTCTAAGAGTATCCTCACAAAGGGTGAGAAAATCAACCCCTACAATATTTTGCATCAGAACTGTTTATGCTGCGACATATTACCAATTAAAAACTTGATTTGAAAAAAAAAATTCAATACGTAACTTTTTTGTATTCTGGCTTTTTCTCCTGAAATTGTTAGTTCAATCAACACATCCCTAACACGTTGGCTATGAGAAGGTTAACACGACTCAGTTCAGTTGAATTTGTTGAGAGCTACAGAACAGTGATGAAGGCCAAGAATCTGAAACACTTCTGTTCTTGCTCTTGGCAAATCACTGAAATCTCCTGTTTGCTAATTCGAGTTGTGGAATCTATATCTATTGATTTATTAACAACGGTATTAACCGAGATATTCAGACCACAAACCTACCATGCAAATTGGATGACATAGGATTGTTCAGCAGTGAGTCGAACCCAATCGTTTGAGACCATTTTCTGCCAAAAATACAGACATTTGGGCAAAACCATAGGCGCTACGTTTCGTAGAACAAGCGCGCCAAAAGTGTTTTATTTGATGGGAAGAATCTATGAATGAAAATAATGTACAACTTTCACCCTGTAAAATAAGTGCCTTATTTTGGTTCAAAAGGTTTTGGCGTGCATGTTATCATTTTGTAATTTTCAAAATTTTTGCCGAAAATGGTCTCAAACGATTAGGTTCAACTCACTGATGAAGAATTCGAGGTCAAATTTGATTCTGTCCGACCGGCCTCTCCCACTATAACTTTCGAATGGAAAAAGATAGGGACTTTAAATTTTCAGGGTAGGTTGCGCATCCGAACGCGACGGTTAAGTTCGTTAATCGGAGTTATACCCATCCGAAATTTTGTTTGCCCAAAACTCAAGAAATACAGATCTGATCGAATTAAAACTTGGTAATTAGTTGTAGCAAATGTTCTATTATCAATTTCCGCCTCACAAGCCCTCACGAAATACTTCCTGAAGTTGAGTATGAAGAAAGAAAGCGTTATATATTTTTAATTTTTCTAGAGATACGAAATTCCGAAAAAATATGTACGTTGGCATTCTACAAGTAATAACCAAGTTTAAATTAGATCGGATATATATTTTTTGAGTTATTGAGGAAATAACAACAAAATTCCAGATGGGTATTACTCTGAAACTGTTTGGCCGATTACGCCCATTAACGAACTCAACTGTCGCATTCGGATGCGCAACCTGCCCTGAAAATCGCTACCAGTGTCGGTTCGAAAGTTATCGTGGCAACAATCACCCATCCAGCTACCGAACTAGCCCAAGGCTGCTCAGCTTCCAATATTTCTTCAATGTCTAAAACAATCTAGATTCGATGGTGGTGAAATTTGAAACTTACCTGTAGAAATAGGTTTTGAAGGCTATCGCAAAATTTAAGCGATATCGTTTTGAAAGTTTCCGAGATACATATTTTTTAATAATTTCAATTCTGTTAGTGGTCCGCCATTTTAGTTATGGAAGGTCAGGGCGTTGTCATGGCATTGTATCTATACAAAAAGTTATTCCTTTACGTTGGGCTCGTAAGCAGACGTGGTTTTCGAGAGACAGTAGAATTTATTATCAAAAATAATTCCCAACAGTGTGAGCGTCCATATATTGCTTTCGAAACATGTAATTAACCTTTATATTTGAAGTGGTAATTTTAAAAAAATTGAACACCTAACCTATAAGTATTAATGTTCTTAGCGTATTATTTGTTCAAAATCTTACCTCTGGGGTCTGTCTCTATATGAACTGCAATAGTAATTTGTTGTGCTCCAGGTTTTTTCTCAATAAAATCAAAGGGAGAACTGTTAGTTTAACAGATTTTTCAAAGATCCGAATATTCGCAGAAATGTCCGTTCGGATACAAAGCCATGAAAACGCCCTGATCTGGCATAACTAAAATGACAAAATGCCATTCGAATGCATTATCAGTGAGTCGAACCTAGTCGAGACCATTGAGATTATTTTTAGGAGGTATGTATAATCACCCTACACTACAAAGACAGGAATACATGTGTGTGGACAGAAAATGCTAGAGGGACATGAAGGAGTCAAACTGGTCAACCAAGAAGTACCACAGAGCGTGAAGATAGGCGGTTCAAAGAAAGAACTCTACGAGACAGTTTTGCTACTACACGTCAAATCATTTTTCCATACTGTCCACGATTAGTGCTAAGACTATAGACCATCAGGGCCGGATTTAGGGGAGCCTCCACAATAAAGGACTTTTCAAATTTCAAATTCAGTACTTTAGTAAACAAGTTGGTTTCACAATACATTATTTATTGGAAAATTAGACATTTTATTTGGAAAATAATTTGGGGCCAGGGGACCTCCACTCCTCTGTTGCCCTGTGGCCTCCAGACCTCTAAATCCAAATCGCTATTCTATCTAGATAAGAGTTTTTAAGGGGTCTCCTTGTAATATATAGGTGTGTCGGTATATATCATATCATGTGCATGATGACCGTATAAGGGTCGGAGGCCAACTTGCAGGGCGACATGATATTGGGTTAGCAGTCTTCAAAAAAGGAATAATCGTTCCATATTAACCGCCAGCACACTAAAAACATAACTTCAAAACGTTCAAAAGAAAATATTGTACTCCACTATATCTGTACTGCCAACACATTCACAAGATTGTCTTAATTTATTTAGAATATTAGAAATATCATATTATTATCATCTAATTTTTTGTATTCACTATGAAGCACATTCTTCATGGTGGAATAAGTTATTTCTTCTGGATGTACTTAACACTTTTGTCACTGCATATATCTTGTATATTTTAACTACACTAGCTAGTACCCCATGTGTTGTTGTCACAGTAAGGTAATTATCAATTAAATGTCAGGTATAATGAACTGCTTGCAATACTAGGGAAGAAAATAAGATTCCATTAATTCATTTAAAGCTGATTCTGAATAGTGCCGTCTGCTCAGAATTTTCTTACTGTTCCATTTTCAAAATACAGAATTTATGTCAATCCCATATATAGCTGACAAGATTGAACAGAATCAGTAAATAAAAGCTTACCTAGTTCATCATACTACAATTGGAACATTGCTAATTGCTATACTACCACCGGCAGCAAGAACAAACACTTGACAAATGTGATATCCAAATTCTTATCATAATAAAAAAATATAATAAACATTTCTGGAATAATTGTCATTACATTTAGAACACTGAATTTTCTTATTTTTGGATCTTTTCCAAGTTATATTTAGATACAAAAGTATCGAATTAACTAAACATTAAGATCGGATAGAATTCTCATTATGAACATAACGAATTTGGAGCGCAAATATTTTCGTTTGAACTACACATTTAATAGGAACCCAAACTTTCAATGTAAGGGCTTGTTATGGTTCAAATGTAATTTTTACAAATTTTGAAGAATTTAAAAATTGTTTGAATGGAAATCTTGGAGTACCTACCTTAAAAGTATACTTGAAACTTGTAAATATCTCTATTACGTCACATCAAGAAACATGCAGAAACGAAGACTTACGATAACTAATTCTATTGAATAAATCTCACTTTTACTTCAAATTATTGAAGTTATAAGTTAACAAATAGTTCTTCAGTAATTTATCCTGATAAAAAATGACATGTGTATAAAATAGAATATTAGATTCCAATTAACGCCATTGTACTACGATAGACGAATGACATGACGTTTACGTCAAGACCGTTTCAAATTTCTTCAAATAAATTATAGAGATCTCTACCCTACCTGCAATGTAAAGTTTAAAATTTAATGTAATTATTTCATTCTAAAAGTATACAGAAATAGAGTTCTCAATATTTAAGAACAAGTTTTATTTCATTTCTATCATTATATAAGATCCTAAAAATTTAGAAATTATTTTTATTCAATTCTGTGATTTGGTGCATTATTTTGAACTGTTTTGAACTGTCAAAATGTTCTATGTAAGAAAATAACCGCAATTTATGAAAGGGTTAAAATAAATTGATTTAACATTCAAATGTTCCAACTGATATGCTATTTATAGTAATAGAATTATAGAATAACCACACAAGAACCGGCACAATTATAGTGGTTACCATTATATTAATAATTTATTCCAGTTAGAATTCAGAAATGTGCCTTTTCATTCTGATTGTTTGTTTTTAATATGGATAAAAAGAGAAGTCCAGCAGATGTTGGTGAACGGATAAACGATACAAAGAAGGAAATAGCACAATTGAGTGAGGAATTGGAACAATTAATTAAATCGAATGCTGGTCTCAGTAACATAAATTTTGAACGTGGTAATTCGTATAGTGATAGTGGTGATACCAAAAAACCTAATGAAACTAAGGATAAAGCCATCTCTAACAGAGTAATGAATCAGAATATTCAGTCTTCTAATAAAAAAACTAGTGCTTCAGGTAAAATATTAATTCTTCCAGATGCTAAATCTAAATTAAAATCTGAGTCAACATGTAATAAAAAGGATATGGCACATAATAAAGAAGTAACAAGAGAATTCATGCGACAACAGAAAGAAAAGAGGGAGGAACAGAGAAAAAAAACCGATTCCAAAAATAAGATAGATCAGGAACTGAAAAAACAAAAACTACTGGAACTACAACAGAAATCATTGGCTTTAGTCCAAAGAAATATTCAGCTTAAACGTGAACGTTCAAATTCTAGGGAAAGAAAGCAACAACTTAGAATCGATAAGAGTAATATTGTTTGTAGCTCTGGCAATAGCTCTAAGAAATCATCTGGTCATAGCATACCCATAAAAAAGGATGCTCAAGAAGTAACAAAGAAAATAGTAAAATTGCAAGATAAATCTGTAATGAAATCGAAAAGAATATTAGAAAATAAACATAAACTGAACCAGACTGATAAAAGTATTGATCAAAAGCCTAAGAACAATTATATATCAAGCCCATTAGGTACTAAAACAAGTCAACATACCATTGTGCAAAAGAAGGATTCGTCAAAAACTGAGGAAGACTTAGCTGCTAGGAAAATTCAAGCCTGTTACAGAGGTAAGAAAATTAATTCTTAAGCCTGGTTCTAAGAGCTAAGTAGTATCCTTTGCAACACAAAATGAAGGCATTTCAGCCAATCAGAGCTAGTAAACAAAACTTCCCCATACCCCTACCTATTCTCTTCTTGTCGTCAAAATCTGTCTCAACATGCCCCCCTTGAAGTTGAAATTTCCCAACTTCACGATGATCAAGTAAACAAATCTGGGGAATGGGGATTGTCGCAAACGACACTACCTAGCTCTGAGAACCAGCTTTTAATTATTAATATTCTTATTAGATTTTTAAAATGATGATTTTTACTTTTTGGTTGCTAGTACCAGGGATCGGTGTGAACCTAGCAGACTGTTTGGCGGAAACGCCCGAACGCTCCAGGCCAGTGGCGTGCAGGCTGATTCTAATTTCTCTCTTATATGCTCGTCTGTTCGCCAGAGCACTTTAATATTTTGGATGTGGGTTCCGTATAGCAATGAAAATATCCCCTGAAAAAAATATATCGACTTCCCGAGGGGCGGCGATAGTCTTTAAACCCTTAAATTTCTAAATTTAATATCTCCGGAACTATTTGCCGGAGCACTTACAGATTTTGTATGTGGGTTAATAATACCGATAACAACATTCCCTGAATAAATGATCGACTTTCCGAGGGGCTGCGAGGGTGAAAAAATTATCGACTTCTCGAGGGGCTGCGGGGTAGTTTTTTCAACCCTTATATTTCGAAATTCAATATCTCCGGAACTATTCGCCGCAGCCCCTCGGGAAGTCGATATAATTTTTTCAGGGGATATTTTCATTGCTATACGGAACTTACATCCAAAATATTTAAGTGCTCTGGCGAACAGACGAGCATATGAGAGAGAAATTAGAATCAGACTGCACGCCACTGGCCTGGAGCGTTCGGGCGTTTCCGCCAAACAGTCTGCTAAAATAGTCTGCTAGGTTCACACCGGTATACCAGGGCGCTTTCATTTCCTCGAAATATTTTCGAATAAATAAAAGAATTGTATTTTTCAGACTACAGAACCCAAAAACAATTGAAAGCAAGAGAAACCCAATTGAAGAAAAATGAAAAAATAAATCCCATAAGAGAATCGAAAGAAACCCAAACATTTACTCACGAACAAATTAATTTTCCACGTTGGCTGCAGCCACCTCCAATGGATCCATATCCTTGCAATTTTATCAATACCATAAAAAAAAAATTGCAACTGGTTGTCAATTCTCCAGTGAGATGTAAAGATGTTGGTATACAAAGTTCCATTATGGAGACGAAGCCATCGTATGAAATTAGTCGAAAAGTTTTGAATGAAATTCCGAGGAATGATGAAAAAGTTGTTTCTCTTTCGCAAAAAGTACAAAACTTGGATGCTGGCGCTCTTCAACATTTGGCTTTAACTCAGTTTAGAAATAAATATTCACAAATCAATAAAGAACAATCTAAAAGTGATAGTGAATCAGACACTTCAAAAAATATTCCTGAGATTTCAACGGAAAGTGGGTTAGTATCAGAAGAAAATATTATCTTTGCTAGAGACGAAAGTGACAAAGTACCTCTTATAAATACAGACAAAATTAAAAATCTTACATTGAGAAAGCAAATGGACGAAAATATTTCAGACGTACATAAGAATATTTCCAAGAAATCGTATACATTCAATTTTTCCGAGGAACAAATCACAGATAATGCTTCAGAGAAAATACAAACGGAAGAACTTTCTCCAAAATCATACATAAGGTCTCCAAGAGATTCTATTATTTCATTCAACATTAGTAATGATAGCGCAACGCCATCTGTTGTTAGTCAAAAAAGTGTTCCAGAAACAATTCATAGCGAAGAAATAAAAACGGAAAAATGTAATATAACTGAAAGGGAGAGTTCTAGAAGACGATTAGTGTTTTCATCTAAGGAATCTCTTACGTCGAACAGAAGTTTTTATTATAACGACAATGATAAGAATGACCTCAAAACCTTATCGGATCGAGTAACCAATTCGTTGAAAACAAGTCCGGTACCACAAATTTCAAGAGAAAATAGGAATTCTAGTCATATATCTGGTGCTAGTTCAATAAATAGAATTAAAACAAATTCTTCAAAGAAAAAGGAGGAGTTAACACATGATATCAAATCGAGATCGTCCAGTTTTGAAAGCATAAGCAAATCAGAGAGGTTGGGTAAAAATGGCCATAACACTTCAGAAGTGATTAAATCTAGTTCAACTATTGATACTTCTTTAAATTGTTCAAATCCAAGTAATGTGATGGTTTTGTCAGAGGAGAAAACTAGAAATGATAAATCTCAACCTGACATAATGATTCAGTCGCTATTGAATTCCTTAAGAAGCTCAAAGTCATCACAGTCAAAGGCATCTATTTCTGTAGATAAAACGATTACTGATGCGTCAGATGCAGAGAAGTCTTCATCAAAGATATCTGAAGTCATTCTGGAGGAATATGATGAAAAATCGCATAATGATATGAAAACTACTCAAAATATTAAATCGGGACAAAATGGAAATTTTAGTGAAAATTCTGAATCGAAAAAATCTTTGATTTCAAATTCCCCGAAGCTGAAAGAAAATTTGACCAATTCTCAGATGTTGAAGGATGTCAAAAGCAAGATAGTACAAACCAAGGTTAGTAATATTCCTTTCTACTGCGCCTAGTACTGTTCCAGTTTTTCATTACTCTAATAACCGTTCAGAGACTTTTGCTATTGAGGTCTATGACCTAATTTTTCTAACCTTGGCTGTATTGCGATCGTTTAGTGAATGGGTAGAACTACTTACTTACGTTATACAGGCAAACCAAGCTTCACTCTATGAAAGAAGGAAAATGGGCGGGAAATTTAAAGATGCAAACAAGGTTGTGTGTTCAGATATGTATATTTTGTATAACTGAGCTAAAAGTACGCTTAGAAAAACCCCCATTAGTGTGATCGTCGTGATTAAAGAAATATATCAACCAACTGGTACGTTCACATTACTCCAATAATTAAGAGCGATAAGGAGAGTACCTGGTGGGTAGTAAAGTTTCAGTACTTGCAACATGACGTTGGAATATGCTCTGGATTGGAGGTCAGTAAGCATTGGTGTTCATATTCGCAGGAAGTGAATAGGGAGCAGTGCTTGACCTACACTCTTTCTTCCTCAAGCCAGTGCTTGACCTACAGCTATCGAGAGGCGCAGGATATGTACAGAAGATTACGGTGGTGATCGGAGAATGAATTTGAATAAACTATCAGAGCTAAGCCCTGAGTAATGGAACTGTGTTCCTGTTTCATCGGTGCGGCCAAAGCTGACCTTCGTGGCATTTTAAAACTAACTCTGGGTCCACTCACGATTCACCTGGGAAGACGTAATAACCATTCACACTACTAAAGGGATTCCAATTCCGAAGTATTAAGAAGAATTTATAGGCATCGGTCCCACTATGAGTGCTCTACAATATCTCAGCAACACTCACGCACACAAAAAGCAATCAGAATAACATACTAATCCTTACGTACATGAACATCTGATTAAGTTCTCTGTTTATTGTAACTTCATTCCTTTTGACTTCTTCATTTAACAAAAACGATTAGCTCAGTCAAATACTTCGCTGAAATCATTGAATAAGTCGCCCAAACGCTAGGACTTCGTGGTTCGATCATGTTTTTTTCATGTTATTCTGAAATTTCAAATTCACTCTGTGATCCATCGTTTTCACACAAAAATTTCAGATAACTAATTTTATCGTTGTCCCAAAATTTATATATACACTGCTCAACAATTGATAGGGATCACTTACTTTTTCTAAATTTATTTCTGAATTATTCGCTCCAAGATTA
Organism: Halyzia sedecimguttata; assembly: GCA_937662695.2. NCBI lineage: Eukaryota > Metazoa > Arthropoda > Insecta > Coleoptera > Coccinellidae > Halyzia > Halyzia sedecimguttata. Next base: position 13,603,431 of record OW569411.2, on the reverse strand, counting down.
TGAATTTAGTCAGATATCAGAGTATTTTCAGTTGATAATATGGTTCACTTGAGAAAAGAATGAAAATATGGAAAGTTGGAGAGAAAAAAAGACTTTATTAGGAACACTCAAAATTCTGTGTTTGAATAACATAAAAATTTTATGATGACACCACAAGAAGGCTGAAGTTTCGGTTAAGCTAGTACCTAGTTGGCCCCCCACGAGCTCGTCTCAAGCATACTACGAGGCATACTTTCAATCAAACGATTTATAAAATTTTGGGGCAAATTCGTCCAAATATCCCGTAAAGCGTTAGAAAGGTCCTTCAGGTTATTGATCGGTTGACAATTGTCTAGACATCTCAGACCAGACATGTTCGATGCAATTCATGTCTGGAGAGCGAGCTGGCCAGTCCATTCTATCAATAGCATGAGTTTCTAGCGCTTCATTAACCAGACGACTACGGTGTGGACGGGCATTATCGTCAATTAAAATGAAATTCTCGCCCAAGGCAGCCGCAAACGGAACAATTATGGGTTCAATAATCATATCGTGATATCTCTGGCTGGTCATTGTGGTGTTCTGCAGAACAACCAACTCTGTGCGTTGGTTCAAACAAATGCCTCCCCATACACATATAGAACCTCCGCCAAAAGCTGTTGTGGGTACCATAAACTGTTCTGCATACCTTCGACCTCTTTCCCTCCAAGCAAGAATACGTCCATCGGAGTTGACCAAACGAAATCTAGACTCATCCGTAAATAAACATCGGCTCCAATCTTCAACTGTCCAATTGCGGTGCTCCTCAGCCCATTGCCGTCGATGTCCCGGTGTTCCCTATTCAAACGGGGATGTTGTACCCTCCTACGTGCTCTCAAACCACGAACATGTAGTCGTCGTCTTACAGTCTGGTTCGAAATTAGAACTCCTGTTGCAACTCTCAGTGATCTATTGAGCCGCGACGCCGGGTAAGTGGGATTTCTCCTAGCATTGAGGACCAAAAGACGATCTTGGGCAGCCGTTGTACTGCGCTGCCGACCTCCCCCATGAACATAAGCTACTGAGTCGTTTTGGATGAACCTATTCCAAGCCCGACTCACGACACTTTGCGAAACATTCAACCGCCGGGACACTTCTCGCTGGGACAAACCTTCCTGTATCCACCGTATGATTTGGTCCAGTTGCACAGGAGCCAAACGTCTTCTCGGCATGACTGATAAGCTAATATTGTTCTCATTTCTTCAATTATTGTCACCTTATGTGTTTGAACGAGAGAAAAAAACAGATTTATTAACAAATACCAAATTGCTTTTCACTCCACATGTAACAGCCTACAGATAATAATCGATTTTGTGAACAAGAGCCGATGAAGTGAGGAAAAATTTGATATAATCAACTCAAAACATCTTAATTTTTCCTTAGAGAACATATAATATACAGATATTCACGAGATAACTTGAAGAAAATACAAATGAAGAGAAGTTCATAAGTGATCCCTAGCAATTGTTGATCAGTGTATATAACACTGAAATAATTTTTTTTCCAGAGTGATACTAATGAGATTCATTTGAAATTCGAAGCTGAAGTACACCTCTTAAATGACTTCAATGAATCATTGAAACAGTTTATGGCTGTTGAGAAGGTAAGTTGTCATATAAAGGGTTTTCCAATAGTCAGAGGTGTAATTTTGATTTAAGTATAGGAAAAACGTTTTTTTTGTGAACAACAAATAAGGCCCAATGATCCTTTCCTTCCAAAAACTGCACCAAACACATTGTGGATAGAGAGGCCTTTCAATAATCAAATTTGGTTTTTCTGAACCCAAATTGCGATAATTGTGCTTTAAATCGCTAACTGGCCCAGCTCGAATTTTTGCATTAATTTCACAATAGTCGGCCCAGAAGGTGTTTCACGACGTCCGAGAAAACTTTTAACTTTACGAAACTGTTTCAGCAAAAATTTTTTTTTTTTACGAAAATGAGTTACTATTTGGTTACATTATATACAAAGGGATAGCAGTGTAATACTTCAATCGATATTTTATACTTCTCTTATTTACAGGCTTTCGAGTCGTTGAAGAATAAAAATGAAAGTAGTTTTCGCAATCTCTCAAAGACTTCGTCGGCAGTCACTCTTTCTGGAGATAGTAAAATATCTTCTAATCTCAGTAAAAACATTTGTTCTACCATCAATATGTCGAGGGGTTCAGATTTCGATGAATCATTCGTAGTTGATGATAGTTTATTGAAGACACATCTAAAATCTAGCAACAATCTGGAGATGTCGAGTATGCAGAAGAGTAATTTTGAACATGATACTTTCTGTTCCAATGAAAATATTCCAAACAACCTTGCCGGATTGTCCATCAAAATGGTAAGAGTTTAAATTGTCAATTGTCTTGTTTTGCTTTCCAGTACATGTATAAACGTAAATTCAATTTTCAGTTTGAACAATTTATAAAAGATGAAGATGTACGTATAGAGAACTTAAAGACCATAATCAAAATTAGGGAACAAGCTCTTCTTGACAGAACTAAGGGAGAATTGGCTTGGCTGGAAATCCAACGAAAGTGAGTTTAATACACTTGGTTATAAAACGTCTTTGATTATCTTAATTTATTTATTCATTTACGGGATCAACCCCATTGCAAAATAATGAAAATGTTTCATATTCAACCGTAACCTGAACTAAAATATAACAAATTAAAATGTAACAACAACAGTACAGATACAAGTTTTAAGGTTAAATAACTACCAATTCACTGATTCAAAATTGTTAAAAAAGTTAAATCTATGTAAATTGTATACACAAAAATAAAAATATGTATATCTTTAATCTGTCTCTTAAAGTGAGACAAGGAAATACCCAAAATTTCAACATCCTTAGAAGCATAGCATAATTGATCGGGGGGGTATCGGGACACACAGGGGTTGAAGGGAATGAAAGAGCTGACGTACTCGCTAGAGAGGGAGCGGCTATCCCCCTATGATTTAGATCCTTTGGCTAATTTCTTAAGGTTTATTTCGGTTGATATAGATTCTGTGAACCTTTCTCAACCATCTAGAATCAAGTTTTCATAACAATATTGTATATTTCCAAAATAATTAATAAAGATAAAAGTGTTCACCAAATTCTATTGACGTATGTCTTAGCTCACTCGAAATCAGTCTAAAATAATAACGTAACCATAAATCGGCCTTGTAATTACACACAACAGGAATCATCTACGACATACGGAAATCTTTCGAACTACACTGGTTTCAATTTTGATTTAAGGATAAATAGAAGTAGATTTTGATGTGGAAAGAACATGAAAACATGCACTAATGATGAAAGTACCCAATACTTGATGTCTCTGTACTAACATTCTCTTTTAAATAGGGAGGTTTCATCTCAAAGTTGAATTTCCATGTTAAAAAATTTGAATATGGATCTCCCGCCAAGAGAATGATTCTAACCTAACTAATGTGGTCTATGGAGGCGACGACATGACCCTGAGTGGCAGAAACCGTGTGAGGTACCTAGTCATGGGCCTAATACTACTTATTAAAAGGTTTCTTTCTGGGTTTTCTCTCCCAAACTCTGAAAAATATCTATACCTTCCACAGTATCCTCTAATGATTACCTAATACTACTTGCTAGGAAAATGGACCTTATGTAGGTAATACACCAACAAGACAGTGGGGATTTTATATGAGACCAATGTAATGTCGGCGGTGCAGGACTTAGCTCGGTTAAGTAAACCTGAGCTGCAGGGATTGTCTAAGAGACCCTAAGGGGGCTACCAACCCGATCTGAGGGGATCAACCATGAGACCCTGTCAGCTAATTGGAGACCGACCGAGCTGCAATAAGCCTCTCTAGGCTGCAGCACGGCCTACTCGAACGATCGGAATCGATCACAACAATCGACACAAACAAACAAATAGCATAATTTGTTTGTTGTACGTTTATTGTCAACAATGGTGCAGGATTCTTGTATCAATCGCCTAGGGGTTGATTGAGTTACTTTCCTAACATTCGTCGTTAACGTTTCTGGTTTTCAACAAAACGCTTGTTCTACTATTTACACACTTTATGTACAGTTCAATTCGAAGAAATATTTACAACTCTGACAGTATTCACTTCCGCCATTACTGAAGTTCGTCAGCTACCGCAATATACCCTAAATTCGGCTAAGTTAGAATTCAATAAAACCGTGTAAGTATCAGGGGTAAAAACTCGTACGTAGTGCCATGATTGGTGATTCTCTGGCTTAACCACCCCGTCTTAAACACATAGGATATCATGGGAACAATCCCACGGTTTTGAGGCAATTCTTGGAATCTATAGCCGCTGTTGATCTTTCACGTAAAGCCAGACCTCCCTGGGGCCGCCAGAGAGTCGGGGTTTGGTATTAAATTAATTATCTCCCATTAGTGTTACGTCGTTTTCAGAATTTACGTCGTTTTAGTATCTCTAACGGGATGCTAATAGATTACTGGCGACAGAGGTTCCAGAGAACGTCTGTTTTATCGATAACAGAAAGACTTTTGTAGAATGTTCAATACAAGGGATTCCACGACGCTATTTTTTATTGAAATTACACAATTCTCACTTAGACGAAGAGTAAATTGAGGTAGTCGTCGAACTTCAGTTATTGCAAAAGTAAAGTCTTTGAAGTTGTAAAGACTTTCATTGACTAGTAATATTATAAATAAAGTGTACATATCCCAACTAGTGCTTTATGTCAGTAGGTATACCGTTCCAATAAGATTTTAATTATGAAATCCGTTGCTGAATCCTCTAATAGCAGAAATACCAATGTTTGATCAGGAAATCATCTGTCGAGTCAGCTAGTATTATATAAACACTATATTTATGTTTTTTTTGTATGGATATTTTACTTCAGAAAAGTCTCGATTTGTTCAAATTCTTGTATCTCTTCTTGCTACTATTGTTGAATAAACTCAATAATATATATATTTAAAGGCACTTGAAGGAGACTGGAAAGCTTCATGAAGCATCACTTGTGAAGAAAAAACAAAGAGGCATACTGTTGAAGCATCAACAGGAAAGGAGAGAAATGCAGAGGTAATTAATATTGATTCTCTGTGTATCTAGATATAACTATAGGTTGGATCGTCATTACTAGAAATCTATCTCCTTTTCCTGATTTTAACAAGTCGGTCAGTTTCCGGGTGAAAACTGATATAGAACCATTCTCGCTGATTTCAGACTGAAGCAACTTCAGAAACTACAGTCAAATGAAAGGAAGACAATTTTAAAGGAACAGAAAAATTTAATCAAAGCCAAATTAACATCAGAGAAGCTCCTGTCAGAGATGAAAATTCAAACGCCGAGGAAACAGAGACCAAGTGGACCTATGAAAGTTCTCAAGGCTAGGGAATCACATTCCGAAACTTCTCTATCTAGAAGGGGATCAGATGCAGAAGAAATCTTCAGTATTACATCAAGAAGTAGGTCCATTAAGTTATCAGAAGTTGACTCGAGCAGGGAACTTGTCCTTAAACAGCAGGAAATTGATGTTACATCAGTTGGGGATACTGAAGACATTGATAAGATGAAAAAGTAAGTGATATGAGATTTTTATTCTAAAGGGTGTTACAATGTTTAGACAGATGTTAAATTTGAATGAAGTTTGAGGTTAGTTAAGGGTTGTTCTCAGAGCTTCGTATTGTCACCAGCGATAATCCCCACTCCTCCTATAGTGCGTAATTTTTGATGTCGTAAACAGCTGATTGTCAAATATGAAATTAACGATTGAAAAATTTCCTTTCTATTGCATTGATTTTATATTAGATATGCAAATAATAGAGTTAAGATTTGTTTTACTGGTGCAGATGACGTTTACCGACGTTCGCTGCGATAATTCAGACGTATTTCTGGATTACATCCCTGTCTGAAGAAAACGCAAAGCATCCCCATGACATGTAAATATCAAATCTGGAGGCGCCTCGAAGCCCATTAATCGGTCTTGAGTCACAGAATACTCTTCTCTGAACAGGAAATCGCTAAAACCATATTAGTGTTGGTTGTCTCGTAAATTTTGGGTGAGCAGGTTCTCACAACTACAGTACCTCTCCCGGGAACGTTCTCATGGAACTCCATTGGTTGTAGCGAAGTATAGAAAGGTAAAGGATCTACCAATCAGCAGTAACCACCTTGGTAGTACAGCCCTAGCGCTGGGAGAGGGGAAGAAGGTACTAAGGGTTGAGCGGAGTGGGTGTTGTTCGAAAAGACACTATTAGGCAGTAGAGACGTGCAACGTAGAAGTATATAGCATAAACACGTTAGGAACCAGTAATCGACGATAATTTATGTATATTTGATCACGACGGCGAATTTGAAGATTGTAGAATTCTGTAAGTAAACCGGTACATATTAGAATACAGTTTTCTATTTAATTAAAAGTGTAAAATGTAGAATCATTATAGATATATTTTCATAAATGATTGTGTATGTAGTTGAGCCCATAATAAAGTAATGAACTGAAAACCATGTGGTTAAAACGACCGTTTTAACCGATGACAGACTTGTTTACTCGACATTGTCGACAAAAAGGGCGTGTCACGACAGATTTTGACAACTAAATATGCATAGTTAGGGGTTAGGGGAAGTTTATGTTTACTAGCTCTGATTGACTGAAATTCTGTCATTTCGTGTCGCAAACGATACTACGTAGTTCTGAGAACCAGGCTTTAGAATAATTGAGGCATAGTTCGAAATTAGACGTTCAAACAAATGTGTATTTCTCATTCTTCGTGATTTTATCAGCCCACATAATCGACCAGCCAAGAGAGCTATTGGGAAAATTGTGGAGAAATCCCAAAACTCCGGGTCTGTGGCACATGTTAAGAGGTCAGTTAGTGCTTATGCAGGACGATGTAGCCTACTCATGACAAAATGAACGTAATTAGTACGGTGGCTATGAAATAAGACGAACGACGTGTGAAATTTAAATTTGTCTGAACGCTGAGTGAGTGGGGAGGGACTGGAAGGCCTCATTAACACTTTGTGTCAATAATGGGTGTGTGCAACTCAGTTAAGATGTAGTTTTCGAGGTGAAGTGTCCATAACGTGGTCCTTAGGCCAATTTTGAAATTCACGCATTTCTCGTTATGCGCATAAGCAGAGAAAAAGTGATTTAACTGCTGGATATTCTAGTTTGAGTTCACTGTGGACTGATTATGAACACTACAAAAGTAACTACACTCAAGTATGGATTGACATTATACCTTTAGGCATAAACCGATTAGTGAGTTGTCAATAGGAGAATATTATCATTATTATTATTATTATATGCTAATTTCAACTAGGAACATTTCTAAAGAGCACTGATGTGAAGTCAGGATCTTTTGCGCGATGTTCTTTTGTCTATTCACGCCGGACAATATTGCATAAACCTTATTTTTTCAACCGATGTGCGATTACGATTACGAAATTACGCTAAAATTTGTGTGTCGGCGTTCAACAACTAATTACCAACTTTAAATTCCATTGGATCTTTATTTTTGAGTTATTGAGGAAATAACAACAGAATTTCAGATGGGTGTAACTCCGAAATCGTTTGGCTGATTGTACCCATTAAAGAACTTAACCGTCGCATTCGGATGCTCAACCTACCCTGAAATTTGCAAGTCGCTATATCTTTGCGTTCGAAAGTTAATGTGGCAACGGACGGCCGGCTGCTATTTGTACAAAATGATAGCGCGCTTTTCCCTAGAACATGCGTGCAAAATAAATATATACTGAGCTTCAAAAGTATGGAATAATGGATTTATTTTCTCTCCGAATATCGAAAAATGGTTTGATAGGTCAAAGTAATTTATTTTTGGCGCTCTTGTTCCTCGGAATAGGGTGCTTATCAATTTGCCATAATGTCTGTAATTTTCGAATTTTTGGCTGAAAATGGTCTTAAACGTTTTGGTTCGACTCACTGGTCAAGAATCCTTGGTCAAAATCGATTCTGTCCGTCCGGCCGTTAACACGATAACTCTCGAACGAAATGAGCTAGACAGTTGAAATTTTCAGAGGTTTGGAATTTTTTTTTTTACATTACAAATCTCAAATTCAATTTCTTTTAAGATGCAGTTTCATTCATAAGAATCCATTGATATCATTCTCAACTCGTAACAAACTAATACTTTCGGATACTTTTCGGATAATGCTCTAATTATAATTTGCTGATGTATGTAAATCCAACATATGAGGTGGGTCATAGAGCTACGTTTTGAATTGAATTTTTTATGATGCAATTTTATCATAAGAATCCATCGATATCATTCAAAACTCTGAGAACCAATACTTTCGGAGATACGATTTGTCAAAGCTTGAGTAATTACTCGCTAGTAGTTTAACAATAGCGCCAAAGCCCCTGTCCACAGAGCTTTCCCACTTTTTTAAGGAAAATTTTGCCGTAATTCTTATTTTTCTACTATTTTCCGTTAACAAGCAGTGATGTCATCGATATTTTTTTTAAATTGCAAGCCCGTACTTTTACTTGACACGGATAGAGTAATACACATTTAACAACATTTGGTTCCCTAATACTAGAGATAATAATTTTATAAATTTGAAAAACATGTGAAAATTTTGAGATGAAGTATTCTTGACAGTAAGCCAATCGAGCTTGAAACTCGGAACAATAATTTTGAACAGTTTCAAGCTGTATTGCTCTTATTTCGTCCAGAATACACTGTTTCAACTCCTCGATATTGTTTGGCCGATTGAGGTAAATTTTGCTTCATACATAACCCCCATAATAAAAAATCTAACGGAGTCAGATCTGGAGACCGAGCCGGTCATTCAATAAAACCTCGCCAACAGATCCATCTGTTCGAGAACACTCACGTACATCTTGAAAATAATGAGGTAGTGTTCCATCCTGTTGAAACCATAGCATTTCATTTGGGAGATTAAGGTCAGATTGTGTTGTTCTCTACTGATTGAAGGTTTCATATGTAAAATTGGGAAATCGTTATCTAAACGTAATACTGGCCGAAATGTGTAAAATAAGGTATATTGGACGTATTCTAATGAATTAGAAAGAAAATTTTCGCAATTCAGTACATGATATGGAAAATGATAACTGATTAGTTCAATTCCTAGAACAGTCTTATGTTCGAAGGTTGAATTGAATAGTAACCTTCAACATTCATTGAGGGTTCACGATTTCAATGATAAAGAATTTTCTTGATATTTTTTGACAGTTCAGATATCGCTGAAATTTTGCGAGATCTTTCAAAACCTTATTTTACAACTAAATTCTAGATTTAAACTCGATCAGATCTATATTGTTAAAAATATTGACGCAAATTATTTTTGCGCGTATGTTCTGGGGAACATCGCGTTATCATTTTGCCCAAATGTCTGTAACTTTCGAATTTTTTGACGGAAATGGTCTCAAACGATTTGGTTCGACTCCCCAATGAAGAATTTGAGGTCAAATTTGATTCTGCCCGGCCGGCAGAGCTAGCGACTTGAAATTTTCAGGGTAGGTGGCGCATCCCAATACGACGGACAAGTTCGTTAATGGGCATAATCGGCCCAATGGTTTACGAGTAATAATTTTATTTTCAACCAATATAAATCCGATCGAATTGAAACTTGGTGAGTAGTTGTAGAATATAAACCTTAGCACGTTTGTGAAATTTTGTGAGAATCGTTTCGCTAGAAAATTTTTAAAAAATTACAAAAAAATATTTTTGTTGTCACGATAACCTGAGAACGGAAAGAGATAGCGGCTTGAAGTTTTCAGGTTAGGTTGTGTATCAGAATGCGACATTTGAGTTTGTTTATAAGCATAATCGGCCAAACGGTTTTAGAGTTATAGCCATCTGAAATTTGGTTGTTTTTTTCTCCTCATTAACTCGTAAAATACTAAACCGATTGAATTGAAACATGGTTATTAGTTGTAGAATGCCAACGCGAAAATTCTTGAAAAATTTCGTGTGGATATTATCTGTAGGAAATTTTTAAGAAATCATTGAAAAAAAAAATTCTATATATCAGTAACTATTCGTCTAAAATTGCTGAAATTTTGCAAGAGCCTTAAGAACCTAACTCTACTGCCACGTTTCAGGTTTTAACACGATCGGTTAAATCTTGTTGGAGATTCGAGCAGCCTTGTGTGAGTTCAGTAGATGGGTGACCGTTGCCTCGATAACTTTCGAAAGAAAGGCGATAGGGACTTGCAATTTTCAGGGTAGGTTGCGTATCTGAATGGGAGAGTTAAGTCCGTTTTTGGGCATAATCGGTCAAATGGTTTCCGAGTTATACCCACCTGTAATATTATTTCCTCTATAACTCAAAAAATAAAGATTCGATCGAATTGAAGGTAACTAGTAGTAGAAAATCAACATAAAATTTTGTAAGAACCGTACCCCTAAAATTTGAAAAAAATTACGAAAAAAAATTTTGTAAGAACCATACCCCTAGAAAATTTAAAAAATATTACGAAAAAAAATGGTTCAAGCACTGACGTGAAGTCAGGAGCTATTGCGCGTATGTTCTATTGTCCATTCTCCTGTATTTGGAAACTCTTAATTCGAATTTACCATGGTGAATTCGAATTAATTGTAATAATAATAATCTCCAATACAGGAGAATGGACAACATAATTTACCATGGTAAATTCGATTAAGGGTGTCCAATACAGGAGAATGGACAATAGAACATACGCGCAATAGCTCCTGACTTCACGCCAGTGCTTGAACCAATGTTTTTATCCTGGAAGCAAAGCAGCCTTGGGCGAGTTGAGTATCTGGAAGGGTTTGATTGATATAGCTTTGGCTTTAAATTTGAACAACCGCGCCAAAGTTCCCGACCCCAGTGCTTTTCCAACAAGTTTTTGTATATTTCATGTAACTCCGATGAACAATAAAATTGTACTCGATTAAATTACGATGCGGTAAACAGTGCCAACAAAAAAACCGTAGGAATAAAACCAATTTACCATAAAAGATATTTTGGAGGACAGCGTGAACATTTGATTTTGCTCAGAAGTTTATGTCGGAGAAGAAAAATTAGCAAACACGTTCTAATCTTAGATATCCTGTTGGACCATTTCCAAGCGCTTCCTCGACACAAGTGAACTTCCTGTTTGAAGAAATTGAATCTCGTCTTCGTTCAGTCTGCGGGCAAAGAAAAATGTCAAGTAAAATTTTAGGTGCTATCCCTGAAAGTGAAATTCTTTCATGTTGGAGGAACTGACAATAGTGATTTTTTAAGCAAGTATTATAATGTTTTTGACTTTTGATTGGTGATGAATATTAAATTTTTTCAGAGATGATATTGAATTAAATTTTTTATGAGCAAAATTACGAGAGATAGGAATTTATTGAATTGAATTAGTTTCTCGAAAATAATTCTGATTTATCGCTGAAAGCAAAAATATTGCACACTAAACCTTCGTAGTATAAGCGGATTTTCTGCGCCCGGGTGCGATAAATATCATGTTGTTTTCACTTAAAAGTTCGAAATGTTTCTCTAATTTTGCGAAAGTGGTTCAAGAACACAATAAAAAGAATGGTTCAAGCACTGACGTGAAGTCAGAAGCTTTTGCGCGTATGTTCTATTGTCCATTCTCCTGTATTGGACACTCTTAATCGAATTTACCATGGTGAATTCTATTGTCTGTTCTCCTGTATTGGACACCCTTAATTTACCATGGTAAATTCGGTTAAGAGTGTCCAATAAAGGAGAATGGACAAGAGAACATACGCGCAAAAGCTTCTGACTTCAAGTCAGTGCTTGAACCAATTTTTTTTTAAATTTTCTGTTGCTAAGATCCTTACGAAATTTCGCAAGAATTTTCGCGTTGGCATTCTACAACTAATAACCATATTTGAATTGGATCGGATTTGTATTTTTTGAGTTATTGAGGAGACAACAACCAAATTTCAGATTGATATAACTCGAAAACCATTTGGTCGATTATGCTAGTTAACGGACTTAAATGTAGTATTCGGATGCGTAATCTACCCTGAAAACTGCAAGTCGCTATTTCTTTCCGTTCTCAAGGAATCATAAGATACATAATATTTTTTCATAATTTTTTAAAATTTGTTAGTGGTCTTCATGTCGATATTCTACAACTAGTTACCAAGCTTCAATTCGATCGAGTCTATATTTTTTGAGTTATCGAGGAAATAATATTCTAGATGGGTATAACTCCGAAACCGTTGGGCCGATTATGGCCAACAGCGAACTTAACTCTTCCATTCAGATGTGCAACCTATTTTGAAAATTCCAAGCCACTATCTCCTTTCATTCGAGAGTTGTCGAGGCAACGCTCACCCATCCAGCTACTGAACTCACACAAGGCTGCTCGGGTCTCCAACAATATACATCCGATCATGTTCAAACTTAGAACTTAGAAGTAGGTTCTGAAGGCTCTCGCAAAATTTCAGCGATATCGGACGAATAGTTTCTGATATATAGAATTTTTTTAATAATTTTCTAGTAATACGATCCCCACAAAATTTCAGATGTGTATAGCTCCAAAACAAATTGGCAGATTATGCCAATTAACGAAATTATATCACATTCAGATGCGCAACTTTTCCTGAAAATTGCAAGTCGCTATCTCTTTCCGTTCTCAAGTTATAGTGGAATACATAATATTTTTTCGTAATTTTTTCAAATTTTTCTAGTCTTACGGTCCTGACAAAATTTCACACTCGTCTTTGTGGCGATATTCTAAAACTAGTTACCAAGCTTAAATTCGATCGGGTCTGTATTTTTCGAGTTATCGAGGAAATAATATTCCAGATGGGAATAACTCCGAAACCGTTGGGGTGATTATGCTCAACAACGGACTTAACTCTCCCATTCGGATGCGCAACCTATCCTGAAAATTGCAAGTCCCTATCCCTTTTCGTTCGAAAGTTATCGGGCTACCCATCCAGCTACTGAACTCACACAAGGCTGCTCGGATCTTCAACATTATAGATCCAATCGTGTTCAAACTTGGAACTCGGCAGAAGAGTTAGGTTTTGGAGGCTCTCGAAAAATTTCAACGATGTTGGACGAATAGTTTCTGATATATAGATTTTTTTCAATGATTTTTTTTTATTTTTGTGATACGCTCCCCACAAAATTTTTCAATCATTTTCCCGTCGGTAGTCTACAAATAATAACCATGTTTGAATTGGATCGGTTTCGTATTTTTCGAGTTATTGAGATAATAACAACCAAATTTCAGATGAGTGTAACTCCAAAATCGTTTGGTCGATTATGCCTATTAACAAGCTCTACGATCGCATTCAGATGCACAACCTACCCTAAAAGTTGCTATCTCAGATTATCGTGACATAAGTAATATTTTTTAATAATTTTTTTAAATTTTCTAGTCATACTATTCTCACAAAATTTCACAAACGTCTTTAAGTTTGTATTCTCAACTGATCACCAAGTTTCAATTCAACCGGATTTGTATTGGTTGAAACCAAAATTATTACTCGGAAACCATTGGGACCTACCCTGAAAATTTCAAGTCGCTATCTCTTTCCTTTCTCAAGTTATCGTGGCCGGTCGGTCATAATCAAATTCGACCTCAAATTCTTCATCGGGAAGTCGAACCCAACCGTTTGAGATTATTTAGGGCAAAAAAATCGAGAAGTACAGACATTTGGGCAAAATGATGATAACGCGATGTTCCCCAGAACATGCGAGCAATAATTTTGATACGATATTAAAGGCAAAATAGTGATATTTGCCGCAGACACCTTTGATTTCCGAAAATATATTCCGTTTCTTCAGAAAAAGATCTAGAAAAATTCGATTCACAGAGTTTCTTTGATTTTTGACGGCGTTGCTGAAATTTTCAGATCAATTCAAATTCAAATGAAAGAGGAAGACAATCAATTGAATCGAATTATCAGCTTCTAGTCACTGATTCAACCTGCTTATTGTATATTTTGTGAATAGTCAACATAATTGAGTTTATAAACATTGTACATTGAAGGTTAATTATTACATAATTACTATGTAATGAAGTCCTTGATTATAAAACAAATACTAATATCCATAGCTCTACATAGCAAATTTGCTTCTACTGTATTTTTCATCTTCGTGGTTTGAATGTATAAAAATTAGATCAATGGGGTAATTTTCAAGCCAAAAATGGTCCAAATAGATTTCGTTTGGACTGATGAAGAATCCATAGTACGAAAGTAAACATGATATCTATCGAAAGAAGGAACTTTACAAGGTAGGTTTGATGTTAATATGCGCTGGTCGAATTCTAAAAAGGTCAAAATCCGTCTGAAGGTTTCAGAGATATAACCATTTAAATTTGTTCCCCAATATTTCCAAATCTACAAATCTGATCGAGTTTAAATTTGGTACCTAGAGAAGCGAAAAAATTGTTAAAGGGGGTTAAAACAAAGTTTTCTGACACCACCTGGCCGATTTTGCCCAATAACGAACTTAACCGAGATATTCATCTCCCAAAGCTACTCTGAAAATTTCAGCTGTCTAGATCATTTAGGGCTTCACACGAGACGAGAGTAGGTTTCGTTCTCGTCTCGTTATCAGTTGTCTCGTCTCGTCTCGCTTATTTCTGAATAACGATAATAAATATTATAATATATAAACGAAATTGTATACAATAATGAATAATTTTGTAAAGTTATATTTATTATGCTCTTATAAAAAAATATTTGTACATGTACATATTATTTTTAATTTTAAACACTGATAATTTCAACTTTTAAATTACTCGATGACCAAGAATTCAAACATAATCACGCTTGCATCACATCATCTTTCAATGATGTATGTGTTTTTGCCATGATCATACCTGCTGTGGAAAATAATCTTTCAACAGGTACGGATGTAGCCATTAATAAATCATCGGCCATCTTGAAAAGTGTAGGAAGAAATTTTTCATTCCTCTCCACCACTGTAAAATATTTTGATTCCTATTTGCTCTTTCAAACAGCAAATATTCTTCAAACTCAGCTTTCCAATATTTCGAAAGTTTTGTTGATGTTTTAATTAGGCAATAGATGTCGATAAATGTTTTAATAGAATTGAACAATTGGTATAGTTTTCAAAGAATACCTTCGCAGTGGGTAGATCATTGAGGGTGTTCTTGGCGTATTCCTCATAACACTTTTCGAAACATTGAATAGCTTCATTTCTTTACCAGTTTTATTATACGTAGTTCCACAGATGTATACAATAATTGTTCACATCTTCACAACAAGGAGCACAAAAGAATAAATTTCTCCAGATGTTCAGATAGAGACGAAATTTTCAAAGCATTGGGATTTAGAGGCAATAAAAGTTGTCCGTTAAGAATTGAATTCATAATGGCATCCGTTTCTATGGTTGTGAATTTTATTTTTTCTTGAAAAATAATCTCAATTATCGCAAGGTCATAACGAATTAATAATCTTCTAAAAAATCGTGTATGTATGATATAGACAAAATAAATTGGTAATTATAGTGGAAACTCTTCATATTCAATTGTTTTCTGTGGGTGTTGAAAAAAGTCGAGTCGTATATAAAACTTCATACAAAAAATTTTACGAGAACTAAAACGAGACTCTCGTGTTGCGCTGTATGCGGTCTCGGTATCGCCTATAATATTTTTGAAAACGTCTCGTCTCGTCTCGCTTTTCCGAGACGAGAACGAGACGAGACGAGAAAAATCTCGCTCTCGCGTGAAGGCCTAAGCTCATTCCGTTCTAGAATTATCGTTATGATGGACGGCTGGACTGAATCGATTTTGACCACGGATTCATGATCAGTGAGTCCAACTAAAACGTTTGAGACCATTTTCAGCCAAAAATTCGAAAATTACAGACATTTAGGCAAATTCATAAGCACTCCGAGGATCAAGAGCGTCAAAAAACGAAGTATATTTTTAAAGAATACAAGAATATACAAGAATACAAGGTACATTTCACAAAATGCATCTATTACGGCTGAAAGAGAAAAATTTCAAAGGTTTAGTAGATGAACAACGCTATGGGAAGAATCTTGATATGATCTAAAGACAAAATAGTTAATTGTGCGTCAGGCACAAAATATAAATACAAATATATTTCGTTCAAAAAAGGGCCGAGAAAATTTTTGTTGGAATTTAAAGAAGTGCAGCGTTTCTTGTTGCAAAACGGAAAGAAATTCCATTAAAAAGTTTCGAATTACAAATGAAATGAAGAATAAATGCTTGAACCAGGATCTCCTAGCGCTTGAGTGACACATTCGGCGATTTGAGTATTTCGACCACGATAACTTTCGAACGGAAGGAGTTTCGTGAAATCGAATCACTTTAAACAAATTTTTTTCTTCAAAAATTTTATATTTCAGAAACTATAGAATCCGCTGAAATTCCGCACATAACTTCGAGCCGCCATTTTACAATCGAGTACCGTATTTCAGCTGGATCGTTCTGTATGAGGCGTGATTAGTCAATCGAACATGCGCGCCGAAGATCCTGACTTCACACCATTGGTTTTTAAGAAATCTTTCACAAAAGAACTCTCAAGGAAGGTTTCAATAAACAGTTAACATAACATCATATCACTCCTACTGCCAAGTGGTACTTTACTATTTGGAAATTTGACAAATTCATACAACTCTCCTTATTTAAATCTAATAAACATTGACCTTATTCCACAAGGAAAAAAATACAACTATATCGTTTGTAGTTTTGAAGTATTTGTAATAATTACATTACAAACCTAATGATGTGATTAGCGAAAACAAATAATTACCCATATTTCATTGAATGCAGCTGCAATATCTGCCCAGTATAATTTTGCCAAGAAAGTAATTGCCATAATAACTAAATAATTAATATTTAATGTTTTCAGAGCTCTCTTGTTACGACAAGCTTCGTTGATGAAAAGGCGGAAAGCTGTGGAAGATTTATTGAGAAGACATCAAAAACTTTTGGAGGAGGAGAAGAAAATCAAAGAATTGGAGGTGGCGGCAAACGCAATCATTATGCAGCTTCCTCATACTCCATCCAGCTCAGTTACAACTAGGGAACCAAGAATCAAGAGTAATTTGAAAGATATTAATTCAAAAGAAATATCACTAGCAGACACTAAATCTTTGCAAGAAAAAAGTCTTTCAGATCCACTGCATAAGATAACTCTTAGGGAAAGTTTGCCCCAACAAAAAGACGACAGTCAAATATCATTAAGGAATGTCTCATTAAGAGATTACAGTTTCAACACTTTTTATGAAAATGCAAAAGCAACGATTAATAAAATGAAGATCAAACAACATCTGAAAGATGAGATAGAAAATTCAAGTAGCTATGTGGAGAAAGGAAGTTCAATAGAATATTCAGAAGATTTTGAATCGGAGAAACAGATTATCGAAACCGAATCAACTGAGAATAATCTTTCATCAATCAGCGAGCTAATTGAAGATTTCACACAAATTGAATATGGCATTTCTATGTTTAGTAAACAGTTTAATGAAACCACTGAAACTGGTAGCAATGGGAAAAAATTAAATGAATCAACACAATCACAGGATACAACACAACATCTTAACGTGTCATCATGGCCTAGAAGAGAATCAACAAAATCGGGATCTGCCATCATTCACACAGAGGAAATGCAAGCAGATATTGACACCCTAAATTCAATTAAAGAAATATCTATTAGTCAAGAAAAACAGGTTTATAGTACAAGTAAATCTGAAGAAAGAGATTATATGCCTGAACAAAATTCAAGAACTAGGAGTGGTGAAAATATTCATTCAAAATTATCAGGATACGATGCAGAATATATTGAGAGATATACAGCAGAAAGTGTTGAGTCTACTTCAAGCGTATTGTTAACTTCCAACAAAAATGAAGAATTAGTTGAAGATCCGAGTATTTGTTCAGACCTGAGTTCATTTAAAATAATCACTACAAGAGAAGAAACAAATGAAAATAATATAAAAGTGTTTGAACATGACAAAGATATTACAGAAGAAACTATAGAAATAATTTCAAATTCCAACATATCATTACATTCTGAGTCAGAAGTAGAAGATAAAATTCACTTGGAAAGGAAAAGTGATGAAGATTTTGTTGAGAACAATGATAAATCAACAACACTTTCTAAACCTTTAGAAAAGTATCAACTTCCTGAGGTAAATATATTCGATAAAAATGAACCCATTATAGCTGTAGATAATGAAAAGGACCTGATTTCTTCAGAAAATGAGGAATTCTCTGAAGTAACAAATGTTGATAAAATTGAGGAGAGCAGTGCAACATCTGAGAAGAAAATAACACAAAACATTATTGATGAACTAATTCCATCAAAGTCCAAGGAAGAAACTGTGGAACAAATTATAATAGATACAGTTTCAAAGATGCCTGACACTGAGCAAAAACAGGATATTAAAATCGTCCAATCATTAGAAAACGAAGAAACATACCAAGATATCCCATCTATTGAAAACAACACTGAACTATATGTTTCCGAAATTAAGACTGATGATACAACAAACAAGGATATTTCAGAAATAGATGATGTTTCGGAATTGAATTTGCAGCATGAAGACATTGGAATGAATAATGAAGTTGAAGAATTGAACGATATCGAAAAAAGTATTGAATACACTGATAACAGAAATTTGAGAAACAGCTCTGACGAAAAAGAATCTATTCAAGAGATTTTTCAGAATGATGCTGATGAAAACAGTGTTGAATTATTGAAAGAAGTTGGTAGCAAAAATGATACCTTAGCAGATGTTGTCGAAAATGTTAGTAATGAAGAACCTGAAATTATTGAAGAAATAAAAGATCCCAAATCTGAATTGGACATCACTGGAAAATATGAAGAAGGAAAGTTACCTGATCAACATATCACAAATTCTACATTGAGAAATGTTGAAAAATCAGCTACAGATAATAGTTCCTCTAACAGCTACACAGATGATTTCGATGAAGATAAGGAAGATAGCGTATCTACTCAAGAACCTTTAAATATTTCAGAAAAATCATCATTGGATTCAACTTTGACTATTGAAGGAGATGGTGAAGTATCTGATAGTGATGAGAATGAAGCGGTCATGTTTAAAATAGATTTAACAATGAATTCAGGTAAAAATGAAGCGAAAATAGTTCGAATTAAAGAAAACTCAAACGAGATATCTGATCATGCTGACAAAAAGAAAACTGATGGAATACATCAAGAGGATGATAAATTGAAATCAACAGTTCATCAGAGAGTGTCGGAAATTTTAGCAAACACAGTGGGTTCGCAGAAAAGTCCTAGAGATAAAAACAACTGTCAAGATTATTACGTTACAACATACGAAGATATAACTCCTATTAATTCTCCCGAATCAGGTAAATTCAATAGTTTTTTTCAATTTTACTGTAGTATTTCATTCTTTTTCTTCACTAGTATTCACTGTTGTTTTTTCTTCTTATCTTAAATCTTCATTCACAAGCTTGATGTTTTAAGAAATTTAAAATTATTCTTTCACTTCTGTTGACCATGTTTACTCAGTGACTCGGTTACACCCAAAAGGAATACTTTTTGCGCACATGTTCTAGGGAACAGCGCCCTGCTATTTTGGTGACTTTCCATTCTCATGGTAGGTTGTGCATCCGAATGCGACGGTTAAATTCTATGATGGGTATAATCTGAAATTTGGTTATTTCCTCCACAACTCAAAAAATATGATGCCGATTAAATTAAAACATGGTTATTAGTTCTAGAATGCCGAAGCAAAAATGTTTGCAAAATGTCGTGAAGATCGTATTTCTAGATAATTAAAAAAAATTCTATATATCAGAAAGTTTTCGTCCGACATCTCTGAAATTTTGCGAAAACTTTCAAAACCTAACTCTAAAACCAAGTTGCAAGTTTGAACAAGATCGCATTTCTATTGTTGGAGATCCGAGCAGACTTGGGTGAGTTCTGATATTTTAAAAGTAATTTAAATCTAATACTCAGTTGAATAGATACGGCAAGAGGATTTATGCAGGATATTTCTTCCTATATTATTAGATATTTAATGAATCTCAATTCCGTTAAAATACATGTCAGAAATAAAAATTTTCTGATCTTAGACGATTCTCTCATTACCCAAGTCCTTAAAATGGTACGAAATGTATTCATATCTTGTAAAAGCTGAGAAAATGGTCTAAATCGATGGTAAATTCGATTGAGAGGAGAATGGACAATAGAACATACGCGCAAAAGCTCCTGACTTCACGTCAGTGCTTGAACCAATTTTTGTTATTGGATCTCCATCTACTAATGTATCTTGGATAATTTTATGCTGTTTTATTGTCAGTAATGACAATAAAAACTGAAACTCAATATCATTATCAAAGAATCAAGTTGAAAAAATGATTTCTTCTGGGCGTAACACTTCTTATGTCACTGAGTATACTTGGATTTTCATCTGGATCAATTTCTGATATTTAATCTCAATTTCATTTCAGTATCACCAGTCAAGTCCAATCAACTAGTTTCTATCAATACATTCAATAACGAAGCAGAAGAATTGTTGAAGAAACAACTTGCCATCGAGTTAGAAATTAAGCATTTAGAGCAACAACAGAAAGAACAATTGCCATTTGTGTATATAAGAGAAATTCCTAATAAACCTCCCCCTCCATATACACCTCCGTCTACTCACTACAATGCCCTTACCATATTGCCAGCCCGAGCCGATGATTTGAAAGAAATATGCAGATATTCAGCTGGAGTTTTGTATAAAGCTTACTTATCCAATAATCTACACGCTGTAACATTCTCTGAGACACATTTCAAGACAATCAATAGTACGAAGAGCACAAAGGAGTGTTGTTCGTTTGTTTTTGATTTATGTAAAGAAATTGCCGAGAACCACTATAAACGTTTTCAAACTAAAATGGCTCCGTCGTGGTTGAAACTTCCAGAAAAACCTTGTTTAATGCTAGGCAAACATTTTACTTACCAACAACTAGAAAACTATATACATCTCAAAGTAAGCGAGTTACTAGGATTCAAAAAAACAAATATTAAGGAAAATTCTATGGTAAGATGGAGTAAGAAAAAGAAAGATTACGTTGATGAAATTCTGATATTGGAATCCCAAGAGGAGGAACAAGATTGGCTCAACTATGATAATGATGAGTTGATGGTTAAGAATGAAGTTACAGATGTCATTTTTGATATGTTGTTAAAAGAAACAATTGGAATTTATAAAAATATATTTTCTTGAGGAAAGGACATAGTCTAAAATTGTCATAAAATTGTCTTTGATACTTGTTAAATAGTTTTAATCAATATTGAGTGTTTTATAATTTTTTTAATAAAACTTAAGAAATCTATGTTGTACATCCTTTTCTTGTACAATGACCTCTTTGTACAAAATTTCTCCAAGATTCTATTGTTACGTTCATGATTCTTCAGAATCTGAATCTTCCGAGTCAGTAGTTTCTTCATCTTCCGACTCCGAGCCAACCCATGATAATTCTGAATTTTTATCTTCAATAATAGTCTTCCATTCATTAAATTTCTTTAAGTCGATAGAATAAAAGTCACTTAAAGTGATTTGTTTATCTCCTACTTCAAACATACCGCCATATAAATATAATACTCCTTTTCTGATTGCAAGACCACAGTTGATCCTTGGGCAGGGCTGAAATACGGATACTTTCTCATTTCTGCTTTCAGACACAGTAGTCGCCTGCATAGCAGGTCCCACAGTTACTGTGAAGACGCCATCGTTAGATACTTCTTGTGGTATCGCAGATTCTAATGGATCCTCGGCTTCTTCATCTGAAACTAAGGAAATATTTATGAGAATACAACCGTGTGAACTAGATCGCGCATTATATGATACAATTACGGAAGAGAAATGTCTAAAATCACGTTTACAAAAATAAATAAATGAAAATGAACTCTGTACATAAAAAAAAACTAAAACAACACACACGGTGAAATATTCATTGATATTAACCATCAACAAATATTCCGCGTGGTCGGGCTAGATCACCTCATCGCTCAGTGTTCCTCAAAAAGGAAAGTATCATTCAGGGGCAGATACAAACCCAGGGTTTCATGTTTATTACCAATCATCAGTGTGACTAAGTCAACGAACACTGAATGAAAACTGACGGCGTTCTAGGACACTTAAATCGATCGGTCGAGAACTGATAGGGAAAGAATCCCACCAGCGCCACCTATGGGAATCCTTACGAACTCCGACCCTCTGCGATTAAGAAACCTTGAGCAATGTTGTAACGTTCCTTTTTGATCCAGGCAGAGGTTTGTTTATGTTTTGCTTGCGATAAATTTGTCGATTGTATTGACATTGAATTTGAGGTTGGGTCTAGGTAGTGCCAAGCGACGGATAAGGAATTGTGTTCAGGGAACCGGATGAATTGGCAATATTGTTTCGTTTTGACGTTTTGAAATTTTGTCAGATTCGGTGTCGGTCAGATAAGATCGTCCATTTTGTGGAAGTTCAGCGAAGGAAGCAAAATGTGATACGCATTTACGAAACTTTATAAGAATTATTGGAATCTTCTTAGTTGGATATAGTTTCGAAAATCGAATTAAGTTAGTGAGGGTTATATTGGTTTGATTTGGAAAGATAACAGGTAACCTTCACTTATCTCGAAAGAGGATTTAAAGACATTTTGCAAATCCAAGTTAACCACGTGAATGTTCTTGGCGACTTTGACAGGTATGTGTTAAATGTTCTATTCTCGTCATTTCTAATAGAAACAATTCATGTGGTAATTATTTTTCTGTATCCAGAACATTGCTGTGTATTTGAGGAATTATTTGATTTATTGACGCATGGCCAGATTTAATTTTGAAGCAAACTTATACAAGATAACCCCGACTATCAGGGTATCTACGAAGTGTATAAATATTAGATAACAACGGATAATTTGTCTGTTTGATATTCTGATAACCGAAATTATTATGCATTGGGGAGATTCATTTATTTCTTATCTGAGAGGAGTCACTTATGGTTTCTTTTCTGTCATCAGGGTTTTAATGTTAGGAAGAGTAGAACTGAGGCATTGGATTATATACAAGGTGGTCAGGTCAGTAAGTAACGCTGTTAGACAGCCAACGCAGGGTTGCAGATTCTGACTATATACAAGGTGGTCAATAAACAACGCTGTGGGACATCCAATCCAGGGTTGCAGATTACGAGCACCGAGGTAAAGAGGACAGTATTGCGAGACCATCATCGTAATACTACATTCAGAAATAGGCATAGAGGAGGATACCAGGATACCTGGGTGGATTGACGGAATAGGAATAGCCAGCACGCAAGTTATTGGAAATA
Source organism: Halyzia sedecimguttata (assembly GCA_937662695.2). Taxonomy (NCBI): domain Eukaryota; kingdom Metazoa; phylum Arthropoda; class Insecta; order Coleoptera; family Coccinellidae; genus Halyzia; species Halyzia sedecimguttata. The sequence continues at coordinate 13,580,176 of OW569411.2, read as the reverse complement.
GATCTCAAAATATATCTTATACATGCTATACAGGGTGAGTCTTTGACCACTGCATTCCATAATTAGAAAACCAGTAGAAGTAGAAAATAATTAATATTTGGATAATATGTCTCATAGTTATAGGAAACTTTACACCAATATTCATTTAATTAGAAAAAATGATGTCAAAGCTACAAAATAAAAACTGATTTTTTTTCGAAATTTCAACAGCCTGTATCTTTTTACCTGAGCCGAATCTGGAAAAATGGTGAAAGAAAAAACTGTTTTATTTGATGAAAGGAATCTTTCGTTAAAATTAATGCAGTAGTCAAAGACTCACCCTGTATATGACCTGAATATAATATCATCAGATTATATAAATCATTATTGTTGTAAAGCGGAAATTGGGGAAATATTTGTGTTAATCGTATATGATCATAGATAAAAACGTGGATGCGCCTGAGCTCAAGCGACGCGTATTCGAATCAAGGAAGAATATCTACGTACAATTTCCGCCGCACCCTATTCAGGGTTTCACAGTGGTTTTTTTTTGTTGAATCTAAATATCTGGGTCGTAAGCTACTGGAATAAATTGTTTGTTTTTAGCGTGAATATTCTTTTGGTAAATTTAGGAATTATTTGATTACGCTGGGGTATCTGGGAGAATTAAATTTGCCTGGCGCCCATTTACTAGGTCCCCTTTTGGAATCCACTCCCATCTCCACTGAAGCTAGACCGCGGATCCCCGAGTTCTAGTAGCTCCGAGTTTAACTGCTGCGACTTGGAACAGTCGTAGAGGTTATAATGTTCAGCGGCGTTTATTCTTTTGCCGTAAGAGGGTCAAGGAATGGCAACGCCATCTACCCGTGAAGCGACTCTTACGGACTGAAAACGCCCGGTTCAGTGTGGTTAGATAAACCACAAACCACACGCAATATTTGTTGAAGGTTAAAATCAATGAATATTTCACCGTGTGTCTTGTTTTAGTTATTGGCAATTAGCCACAGTTCACCTCATTCAATGAACTCTGTACATGTTATCATACAGCGTTTTATTTATTTACTCAAGAGTGTAGGCAAGAATCATCATACCCCTAGGCCATCGATAAATATCTCTAGAATTATATCTACTGTCCCTTAATTGCAATTAACAATTAAAAGCCTTCATCAAGTAAGATTTAATTAACAATAGTATTTCTTACAGGTAAGAATCAAAAGTTGACCATTACTTTTTAGTGCACACAATAACTTACCATCTTTATTCTCAACAAGTTTTGTTCTGGCTTTACCGCCTGTTGGTTGTATTATTTTCCATTGCATTTTATCTATATCTAACAAGCAGCAATCATTAAAGAATTGGCTATTCAAGTCATCTTCTTCATCTTCCACATCGAACACTCCACCATAACAATATGCGATAGAACTGCTTGAAGTCATTGTTGCAGACATACTACATCTGGGTGAGAAGTAAGTACCGCTTATTTTTTTTTGAACCCATTTCCATTTCTGTCCGGTGGTATCATTTTCTGAAATAAATATCATAAAAAATAACTGCATGATACATTTTGCCAAATTCGAAAATGCCGAAAATGGTATCAAATTTGAATTACTGATTAAGAATCGGTATTCAAACTAGATTCTGTCTGTCTGACCTTGAGCACATACATATCTTTCGAAAGGAACAACTCACAGACTTGAAATTTGGGGATAGGTTCGACGTCAAACACCACCCAGTGGCAATATACATATCTATATATATATAATATATAAAAGAAAGTCGTGTTAGTTACTCCACTTATAACTCAAGAACGGCTATACCGATTTGGCTCAAAATTGGTGGGGAGGTAGCTTAGAACCAGGAGACAGACATAGGTTTTTTTTTGTTGTAATAAAGGGTGTTTTTCTTTTAACGTCAATTAAAACTTGCTGTTTTTCCTGCCATAATCGTACAATTTTAGTCATATGTGTTTAAAAATCTACTTTCGAGGCATACACCATTGAAAATAAAGCATTACTATACAGGGTGTCCTTTTTCTCATGGCACAATTGTACGTGATTGAAGTGATTTGTGTCACAAACAAAGCATTAACTAAATAGGTACCTTGGATGGATTCTCATAATGTATTCGTCCGAAATCTCCATACAGGGTGTTCTTCTTTTAACGTCAATTGCAACTTGCTGTTTTCCATGCCACAATCGTACAATTTCATTCATTTGTGTTAAAAAATAAACTTTAGAGGGATACATCATTGAAAATAAATCATTACTGTACAGGGTGTTTTTTTTCTAATTGCACAATTGTACGCGATTGAAGTGATTTGTACCACAAACAAAACATTAACTTAATAGGTACCTCAGATAGATTCTCATAATGTATTTGAATAGGGACCTTATGCGACCGCAGAAGCGGCGTCGATTATCTTCGAATGTTGCAAATTGATATATGATTAACTGGACGCAGTTAAGCAGAAATATATGATTATATATATATAAACTATCTATATTTTATGACAAACGTGTATAATAAAATCTAAAATCTGCTTATTTATTGCCTCTAAGGCGGAACAGAGTTCGCTGGGTCAGCTAGTTTATTTATAAATTCTACATTTCCTCTTGCAACATCATTTGAAAACTTTAATTTTAAAATACTGTTCAAGATTTGATAGCTTCGTTGCATTGAAAAAATGGAAGTTATTTTAGAGTAAGGAATATTATTCAAACGAATGCAATTGTTAAAATTGACTATATTTCGTTGTACTTACTGTCCTGTTGCAATAAAAATGCATCTGAGTGAACATGTCCTTTATCAACATCTTTTTTGATATTTTCTTTGCTATATCCACCATGAATTAAAATTCGTGCATCTTGAGTTGAAAACATTACACAGCCAGATCTAGGAGATGGACCAATTCCACTGACTTCTAATTTTGTCCATTCATACTTTTCCAAATCAAAGATGTGTACATCGTTGAAATACTTGAACGACCTCAAATTATCATGAAATCCACCAAATACAAATAACTTCTTCTTTTGAAGGACCATTCTATGACCACTTCTAGCAGTTGGTCCATTAGGAGCAGTGATTTTTTCCCACTTTTTATCGGCTATATGGTATACCCATAAATCTTGATAATGATAGAATTGTGACTGTGATGGACTGGTGAATTCCCCTCCAAAAACCCATAATTGTCCACCATTCATGGATGTAGCGACCATTTGATGCCCACATCTTGGTGGAGGCGCACCAGGAGCTTTAACAATATTCCAGGTGTTATTTGATATATTAAAAAATATCAAATCATTGTAAATAAATGTCTGCAATCAGAAAAGATAATGTCTGATAATTCTAAAAAAAACCATTTACTTCTCAAATGCAAACCAGATACGAGGACGAAGGAAAGGAAGAAGATAGTTGTCTTTTCTGCACCCTGTTTAAAATTTTGGCACTCAATAGGCACACAAAATTCTGCTCACAATAAATGTTCTATTTCTTAATCCCAAAATTATATTTAAAAAAAATTGGTTCAAGCACTGACGCAAGTCAGGAGCTTTAGCGCGTATGTTCTATTGTCCATTCTCCTGAGATAATCGACAATATTATTTACCATGGTAAATTCGATTAAGAGTGTCCAATACAGGAGTATGGACAATAGAACATACGCGCAAAAGCTCCTGACTTCAAGTCAGTGCTTGAACCAATTTTTTTTTTCGTATTTTTTTTCAATATTCTAGGGGTACGGTTCTTATAAAATTTTAAACACGTGTTTATGTCGATATTTTACAACTAGATACCAAGCTTCAATTCGATCGAGTCTATATTTTTTGAGTTATCGAGAAAATAATATTCCAGCTGGCTATAACTCTGAAACCGTTGGACCGATTATGCCCGTAATCGAACTCAACACTCCCATTCGGATACGCAACATACCCTGAAAATTGCAAGTCCCTATCTCCTTTCGTTCGAGACTTATCGGGGCAACGGTCACCCATCCATCAACTAAACAAAAGGCTGCTCGAATCTCCAACAATATATATCCGATCGTGTTCAAACTTGGAGCTTGCCAGTAGAGTTAGGTTTTGAAGGCGCTCGCAAAATTTTAGCGATGTCGGACGAATAGTTACTGATATATATAGAATTTTTTACAATCATTCTCAATGATTTTTTGAACATTTTCCAGTAATACGAACCTCAAGAAATTTTGTAACAATTTTCGCGTTAGCATTATACCTACTACTAATAACCATATTTGAATTTAATCAGTTTAGCATTTTTCGAGTTATTGAGGAAATAACAACCAAATTTCAGATGATTATAACTCCAAAACCGTTAGACCGATTATGCCTATAAAAAAATTAAATGTTGCAGTCAGATACACAACCTAACCTGAAAATTTAAAGTCTTTTTCCATTTTCAGGTTATCGTGACATAAAAAATAATATAATAATAATACAATAATTTATTCAATATTCCTTAGTTGTTACAGCTTTTAAAAATTTTCTAGTGATGCGATTCTCACAAAATTTGACAAACGTGCTTATGTTCATATTCTACAACTATTCACCAAGTTTCAATTTGATCGGATTTATATTGCTTGAAAATAAAATTATTACTCGGGAACAATTGGGCCGATTGTGCCCATTAACGAACTTGTCTGTCGTATTGGGATGCGCCAACTACCCTGAAAATTTCAAGTCGCTCTCTCATTCCGTTCTCAAGTTATCGTGGCAACGGACGGCCGGCCGGCCGGACAGAATCAAATTTATCCGCGAATTCTTCATCAGGTAGTCGAACTCAATCGTTTGGGACCATTTTCGGCAAAAAATTCGTAAGCTACAGACATTTGGGCAAAATGATAACGCGATGTTTCCCAAAACATACGCGCAATGACATGCAAGTGTATATAAAAGTTCATATCATAAACAGAGAACAAACTATAACTTCTTTTTCAAGAGTTCTTTTAATTAAGTATTTATAAACATTAATTACTCAATAAACAATCCACACTAGTTCATATGTGTGTTCATCAGATTTAAATTAAATTTGCAAAGTTTGCCGGCTTTTACCTTGCTTCGCAAACTTCATTCTCATGAGTATTTGTTATGATTACACACTCTTTGAATAATACTTATGGCTTATACTAGGGATATTCTTTCGAACTGATCCAACTGATTTTAGTTACAAAAAATCACTACGTTCAGTACTGATTCAACTTATTTTGGTTACATAAATCACTTTGTTCAGTCCGAAAGAACATGCTTATTGTGATAAAGAAGTCTTTTATTGTCTCTAATACTGTTTATAATATGTATATTCACATTCGCAATACCACTCGTATCGTGTTGATGTATCTCTTTTTAGTTAGTTCCATTATTAATAAAAATATATGCAGGATTAATTAGACACAACTAGCAAATTGGTAGCATCAACCACGAGATATTAAGCAATAGCTAGGAACTTACTTTTTGTCCATTAAAGAATTCTCCACCAAACATGACAAGTTGATCTTTGTCAGGATGTGCAATGAATGTAAAATTTAATCTTCGGGTAGGAGGATCAATTACTTTCTCAACTACTTTTTGTCTTTTTTTTTCTTCATTTTCAATTTGAGCCACAATGTTCTCAATATCATCCTACAAATTAACATGACCAACAATTCAGGACACTTCCAATTATATATGAAGGAATGTCGTTCATATTACCTCTCCTTTGAGTAACAGCTCTTTTTTCAATTTGTTCGACAGTTTCTTATCTGTTTTCAAAGCAGTTTTTTCTGCTCCCTTTCCTTTCTTTTTAATATCTTTATTCTTTTTACCCATTTTAGATAATCGTTAATCCGGCTCACAAAACACCATTTAACCTGTAAAAGTAAACAAATATTTTTTACGCATGCAAGATGCATAGAATATTCTATGCATCTATTACGCATGGTAAAATTCATAGAACTGAATTCTATGGTATAGACCATTTCCAAGTGACGTCACAGCTGTCAGTTAGATTCCTTGAGGGGCACATAAACGTTAGTCGCTATTTGTTTACATGGAGTTTATACTCATTTTATTGCAAGTTTTTGATAAGATGCCTTCGATTTGTTGACTTGTGGGCTGCTCTATGTGAGCAGAAAGGTACCAGGCTACATTTTTTAGAATTCCGGCGGAGTTAAAAAATAGAGAAGATGATGTAAATCGATTGTCAAGTCTTCCATGGGAATGGTGAATAGGAAGCTTGAAAAGAGGAAAGTTGTCTGGAAAGAAGCTCAAATTTGTTTTATATTTGAAGGCGAATCTTCCATATTACAGGATGAAAACGATCTTGATTGGATTCCAACCCAAATCCTTGGTTATAAGAGTGTTAAGATGTGATACATCAAGTAGTAACGTGGCCACAAATACGGAAGATGACCCAATGGAAAGGTGTTTCACAACTAATTATCAGACATTCAATATAAAATAAAGAAAACAAGATTGAAACAGTAATAATTGTTATTAAATTTTCAGACATTTACAATTAATAAATACCTTAATTGATAATAAATTACATTTGAATGATAAATTCACCCCTCAAGGTATCCGTACCATCTTTCGTGGATAGCAATTACTTTTTAGGAGTGTTAATGGAAGCTTCTCGATGTTTTTTCAATTTGATCCTTCAAATTTTGAAGAGGAGATTCTTCCACATCTGTAATTGGATCATATAAGCTATTCACCAATTGGTCATTTGCAACAATATCATTGTGAATTTCAATGGCTTCGCAAGCTTCTGGTATTTGTTTGTAGGAAACTTTCAATGCATCTTCTTTGTAAGTTATAGAAGAGTAGCCAGCAGAACAAATGGCTCTATTGAACGAGCAATTGCTGCATATCGTGTAATTATTTATCGGTCAATTCCGTTGCCTGTGTCAGTGTTTTTCATATATATATCCTTGATTTTCAACATGTCGACATTTTATATATAGAAGGGACAGTACATCTTAGGGACGAAACACCAGGTAGAATAATATAGCTGCTATGTGGCTGCATACCGTACTCGAACCAGCCATACAGACGCAATGGGCACAGATGTCATTGTTTTCGAAAACAACTAAGCATAAATTCATTGGTTTTACTAGAAGTGTTGCATTTGGTATTAATATAATTGAAACACCTTTAGCTTTATATCTTTATTGTTCGACTCTGACTATAACAATGACTAGCGGCAGTTGTAGGTCACGCGCATATGTTGACCTTATCTGTATCTAATACATAGAATATAATGATGAGCGTTTTTCAGTTATGCATCATCTCCTATCTCTTAAAAGTACTTCTTCATTTTTCACGTTTGATGCTACTAATAATTATACAATAGGTATCTAAAACTTAATTATTAATTATTATCAATATGTCTTACTTAATTAAATGAATAACCTAATCTAAAACTTAATCTATTCCCTAACTAATCTGAACTAAAAATTCCTAACTCACTAACCTAATCTAAATCTTAATCTATTCTCTAAATACTCTGAACTAACAATTTTTAATATAAATTCCCTTAATACAATCAGTATTCTTTACCACACCTCAATTTATGCATACAATTAGATTTATCATTTCCCTCTCTCTGAACATTAGCTTCATATTCATTTTTAATAATTTGAGGGGTGATATCTTCCTCGACTTCAAGATAGGGTTTTTTAAAATGTTTAATCTGTGAACTATTTCGTCTATATATTTTACCATTATCCGCCTTAAGAATGAAAGAGCGAGGTGTATTCCCAGCCTTGATAATGAAACCTTTTATCCAATTATTATCCTTACGGAAGATGACTTGATTTCCTTCTATTAAATCCGGTTTTATTTTGCTACTATTATTATAATAATGTGAATAATTATTCACCTTCTTTTGAAATTGTTTTTCTACTTCTACATTCAATTTAGGTTTTAACAAATTATCTGCAATAGGTAATTTAGTTCGACAAATTCGATTTTGTATTAGTTGGGACGGAGAATATTTCAAGTCTTTTACAGGCGTATTTCGATATTCTAAAAGTCCTATATAAATATCAGTAGTATTCCTGGCCTTTTTGAGAATATTTTTACAGATATGTACTGCTTTTTCAGCTAATCCATGCCCTTTTGGATAGTGAGGACTTGAAGTAATAATTGTAAAATTGAACTCGGAAGCAAACTTTCTACATTCGTATGAACCGAATGGTACATTATCACTAATTATAGTTTTAGGTATGCCAAACCTTGAAAATATCTGTAGCCACGCACTAATAATTTCTTTAGATGATTTATTTTTCAAAGTAATCAATTCTATCCATTTAGAATAAACATCGATTAAAACCAAATAGTTCTTTGAATTAAGTTCTAAAATATCACATGATACCTCACTGAATGGAACATTTGGTAAATGGGATTTATTCATCGGTTCTTTACAAAGTTTAGACTGGGTAAGTTGACAAGTCTCACATCTACTAACAAAATTTTCAATATGCACGTCCATATTTGGCCAATATAATAATTGTTTAGCCCTGAATTTAGATTTCTGTATACCCAAATGAGATTCGTGTAAAAGTTCTAACATTTGTAATCTTAGGCTACTTGGAATTATAATACGATCATTCATGTACAAAATACCACCCTCTAATGTAATTTCATTCCGAAATTTATAATAAAATTTTATTTCATCCTTAACCTTTGTTTTCTGTTTTGGCCAACCTTTCATGCAAGCTTCAATTAAATGTTTTAAAATTGTATCTTCCTTCGTTTCCCTTTGGAACTCTTTAATTTTCTCATCACTTACGTTAATACTGTGAATAACTTCACTCAAAGTTTTTTCTTCTTCTCCTTTGATTTCAAGAAAATGTCTAGATAAATAATCAGAGAGATACATATACTTCCCTGGAACATATTCTAGTTTTATATTGTAATTTAGTAATTTTAATCGCATTCTTTGTAACTTCGCCGAAGGTATCTTATGTATTTCTTTTGACATTATAGATAGAAGTGGTTTATGATCAGTCTTAATTTTAATATCTCTAGAATATATATAATTATGAAATTTGTTGCAGGCAAAAACCAAACCTAATAATTCTTTTTCAATCATTGAATATTGTCTTTCTGTGTCAGATAGACTTCTGGAAGCAAAAGCTACTGGTTTATTTTCTTGAATCAAACAACATCCTAATCCACTTTGACTACTGTCACTTTCTACAACAATTTCTTTTGATTCATCGAATGTTTGTAATATTGGGGCCTCTAAAATACTTTTCTTAATGTTCTCAAATGTTTTTGTATGCTCACCTGTCCATATAAATATTACATCTTTTTTTAACAATTGACGCAGAGGAGTTGTTAACTCAGATAAATTTATAATATAACTTCTCATATAATTAATAAATCCGAGAACCTTCATTAATTCCTTCTTATTTCTTGGAATCTCTAACTTTTCTAAAGCTTTTAATTTATCTGTATCTATTGCTCTACCTTTCTCTGAAAAAATATGTCCCAAATATTTTACTTCTTTCAAACGATATTGAAATTTTGAGGGATTAAACTTAACATTGACTTCATTGGCACGTTCTAATACTCTACGTAAATTTTCATCATGTTCTTCAATTGTTCTACCCATCACTAACAAATCATCCACATATATGAAAACACCTGGTAAATCTCCAAAATTTCGATACGTGTAACGCATGAAAACTTCTGGTGAAACACTGAGCCCGTAGGCTAACCTCTTAAAACAATATATTTGACCTGAAGGTGTTGCAAAACAAGTTAACAATCTACTTGAATCATCTAACTCTACATTCCAAAATCCGGAACGAAAGTCTAATACCGAAAAATAGTTCATTCCACATAGTTTCTCTGAAATATCTTCTAAGGTGGGCATCACGAATGGCTCTCTAATTAAATATTTATTTAATTCTAAAGGACTTAAGCATATTCTCAAATTACCTTGTTTCTTTTCAACTATTACAATATTATTCAACCATTCAACTGGCTGATCAACTTTTCCAATAATATCTAACTTTTCAAGTTCCTTTAGAGTTTCTAGAAATGGTTTTCTTAATTTCAAAGGAATTCTTCTTGGGGGGTTCATAACTGCTTGATAATCATTTCTTAATTTCAATTTATACGGAACCCTATATTTCCCAACACCTCTGAATGAGCTACTATGTTTTTCTATAAAATCTTCACGATTAACACATCTAACATCATTTTCGATATATTCAATTTTCCTAATCAAATTCAATTTAACACAGGTTTCACCACCAAGTATAGGAATATAACTTCCATTCAAAATCAAGAACGGAAATACACCTTTCTCACCTTTATGCTCGCAGACTAAGTCAACAATTCCTAGAGGTTTCAATCTCTGACCTCCATACGCTTCTAATATAATTGATGTAGGCCTCAATTTCTTACAAGACTCATCCATTTTCTTGTAAATATCTAGGGGGATGATATTGCTGTCCGAACCACTATCTAATTTGAAGTCGACGGGGATACCACCTACTCCGATTTTCTCTTTCCAGACTTTCCTAGACATAAAATCAACATTAGAAATAGTGTTCACATAATAAGAACTAGAATCACCACAATCAGGTTCAGAATTTTCATCATTAATAATATTATCTTCAACAATTGCTCTGACTTTTTGAAATTTACATGCCTTGGCAAAATGATTAAATTTATGACAATTATTACATTTTTTATTATAAGCTGGACATGCTTTGATTTTATGATATGATAAGCATCTAGAACATTTATCATTATGTACCCTTGATTTCGAGTTTGAAAAAATAGAATTATTATTTTTGTTAAAATTTCCCTTTGGTGATCTGTACTTATCTTTCTTTATAAATTGAATTTCTGCCACATTGGTTCCAACTTGTAATTTCTTCGTCTGTTCTCGAGTAACTTCCCAAGATCTGCAGAGGTCTGAAGCCTTGTCCAATTCCATATTTCCAATTTGAAGAAGTTTTTCTTGCAGAGATTTGTCCCATACGCCCAGAACAATCCGGTCCCTGATCATCGATGTTTCTTGATTACCAAATTCGCACGATTTTACCAATTTCTTTAAGTCCATGAGGTAGTTATCAAAGGGCTCACCATGTGCTTGATTCCTTGTGTAGAATTTGTACCTTTCGAACACTATATTTTGTTTAGGCGAACAGTATTTATCAAAAGCTTGTATTATTTCCTGATATGTACTTTCATTGGGCAGGTTGAAAGTCAGGTATAAGTCTAGCGCCTCAGATCCAATTGCGTTCAGGAACGTTGCCTTCTTGATTTTGTCTTCTTTTCCATCTAAATTCGCTGCTGTTGAAAATATTTCGTAGTTAACCCTGAATTTGTTCCAATTTGCCTTGAGATTCCCACTCAACACAAGGACTTCCACGGGTTTTATATATTGTGCCATGTCGTTCTCACACGTGACGAAGGTCTTGATTCTGTTCTTATCTTTACAATCCTTCGACATGAATTGTATATATTCACTTTTTCACCCAGAATATTTAATTATTATAACTTTATCAACTATATTTTCCGTATTTTCAGTTCTTCACCGACTGCGCCATGTTGCATTTGGTATTAATATAATTGAAACACCTTTAGCTTTATATCTTTATTGTTCGACTCTGACTATAACAATGACTAGCGGCAGTTGTAGGTCACGCGCATATGTTGACCTTATCTGTATCTAATACATAGAATATAATGATGAGCGTTTTTCAGTTATGCATCAAGAAGTTTCAGGGATTGTTTCTCCTAAAACAAAATTAATAATGAATCACTGCAAATATGTATTGTTCTGATGGAATACAACAATAATGCTCTGTTACACTTCATTTTGAAAACTAGTGGTATTAATCTTACCTTTCCCAAAGCAACAAAAGCACCAGATTGATCAGTTCAGCCAAACCCTCCTGCACAATACCAGATTCATTAAATTTGTACTTTGTAGGCTTGTAGACGTTTTTTGAGAGATCGCAGTCTTTCATGGTGTACGGGTCAATATCATCAATAACTGCCATTTTTTGTAGATAGCGCTCATTCCCATCACTGCTGAGTGATTCATAATATCCCTAAGAGACATTCTTCCAGAAATAATCAACAAAAATCACATAAAAGCCTTTACAGCACAACTTATATGTGCATTTTCTATACTTGGCAAAGGGAAAATGAAGTATGGTTGCCCCTCAGCACGTGTTTTGATGTTGTCAAAAACAGCTGACTGGAAATGGTCTATGTGACATGTCCATAGAGATATGCTTGTCAGATATTAATGTTCTGTGCCTGACTGATCGAGATGTCAAATTTTAAAAATTTTTTGGACGTTTCAGCCGCTCGACTTCAATATAATGCTAAGATTGCTAAGAATATATTTAAAAGAAAAATTGGTTGAAAGATCAATAGTTTTTTCAGTACCTACGAGAAATGTCTTCAATGAATCCATTCTAGCCGGATCCTTTTTTAAAAAAAAATGTTTTCAATGCGGGTATTCAACGACTGTAAAAAATAGGACTACGAAATTCAAACCTAACTCTTTAGAATTTTCAGATGAAGAACAAGCTAAAATATTGAGAGTATTTAATAATGACACTGATGATTCCTTCAAAAGGTACCTAAGGGTCAGAAAATTGTTCTTGTTCTTTTACCGATATATCTACGCACCCCATCGCAAAAAAACGGGAAAATATAATTAATTGTTTACAGCCTCAACATTCCCCCAATGCAAGTAAATAAATTAAAGGTATGGAAATTCAAAAAAGGCCCTTTCAATTCTGTTAATGATGTTCTAGATATTGAAGGTATAGATGTGAAAAGTTTGATTAAAATTTGTCAGAGTATTATTTTGGACAAACCAGTTTCAACAAATCGTAAATCAAATGTTTTCAAGAATCGACAATTAATTTCACCGATTCTTACTAATGATATCATTCAGGTAAGCAGAATTAAAATGTCTGAATATTACAATTTCATTCATCAAATAATGAATACCTGATTCAAGTACGAATTGGTTACACATCAGAATCACGATATGCATATATTCCCAAAACCTTAGTGAATGCTCATGTGATGGGTGCGGTCGTAGGTTTTGAGGAAGGTTTATTCCTTATCACTTGACCTAGAGAAGTCTTGTGTTTTGTTTTTCTATGATTTTTAGACTGTCTTGTGGTGTTTCCACATCTCTTTTTTGTTGTAGTAGTACATTAGTATACCCTCAACAAGTCAGTCATTACTGGCAGCATGCAACGTACAAACATGAATATCATAACTTCCTTGGCGAACTCCACAGTTCTAACATTTGAGTACAGAACTCCGAATGGAAGCAATTAAGCTTCAAGTGGATTAACATAGTATTCTTAAAAAAAAATTAATTTGAATGGATTATACATATTTATTATTTTCAGTCTCTAACAACCGCAGTTGGTTTGCATTTAGGACCTGCCGGAATCAGTTGGGCTCATATTTCAGGTCCAGTTAAAAAACTCAATTATTGGGGAAGTATGATATTTTCTGATCTTCCCATGAAAGTCTCTTCTTGGGAAAACTTCGATTTGGTAAATATATATAACTTAATAATATTTATTTCTGACTACAAAACAGTTTTTAAATAAAACTGGTAACATGACCTTCAATATAGCTATAACACAGTCAGTTTAAATAGTACAAAAAACTATATTCGCCTCATTTGAAATGTAGAATTATATTTTTCAGGCCATCAAAGTGTTGAATGAAATACCACCTGCCGATTTGTATATATTCGAGGCTCCTCCTGGGTTAGGCTTACAACCTCAAAATCAATTGAGTGCAGTGGTCAGTTATACACAACATATCGAATTCACTTCAATGTTGTTGGCTCTGTTGAACACAAGTAAAAAGCATAACAAACGAATTGGCGCAGAACAAAAACCAGTTGAAAATGTGGTTCATTACCTGAAATCCAAATTAGCTGCAAGGTAATCATTGAAATATTCTCTGTGAGCCGGGCTAGGTCAAATCATAAAGAGTTAGTTATTGGCAATTGGCTACAGTTCACCTCATTCTATGTTCTCGGGTTTGTAACCAAGCGTTTTCAGTTCATGATGGTCTTATATAGGTAGATGGCCTTGCAGTCCCTGACCTCCTTAGTGCAAAAGAATGAACGTCACTGATCATCGCTCAAGGTTTCTTCATTGCAGAGGTTCGGTTCGTATTTCCATGGGTGCCGCTGGCGGGATTTTCTCCCTACCAGTTCACAAACTGAAGTGTCCTAGAACTCCTTCGTTTGTCATTCAGTGTGATTTAGTTACTTTGACGATTGGTAATAACCATGAAACCAGTTCATATCTGCCTCTGAATGATTCATTCCTCTTTGGGGCACACCGAGCGATGAAGTGACCTAGCCTGGCTCACGAGGAATTTTTGTTGATGGTTAAAATCAACGAATTTTTCACCGTGTGGTTTTTTTAGTTATTGGTAATTGGCTACAATTCTGTATTTCTTTCTCATCAAATGTCATTTTTAAATTAGTTGAAATTCTATCACAGTTTTCAGTTTCGTGGTCTTAAGGGAGTTTCCCATAGATTCACGGGTGTGAAGCCAGCAACGGTCCAGATTTGGCAACGCTGCTCATCGAGGTATAAAACGGACAGGATGTTCTCCAACGGATCTGTGGTCCACGAGAGCAGTATTGGGCTGGCCATATAGCCCGCTGCGCATGGCCTCCACATTGCCAAAATACAATTTTTGGCTTATTATGATAATATGAATATATCAAAAATATTAGTTGGATTTAAGTTTTTATCAACTAACCTAACTATGACCGTTGCTGGCTTCACGCCGGGCGTAATTTCGTATCTAGAAAACCCAGCAGTTTTTCAAGTTTCAGTAACAGTCTGTCGTTATTCGCAGGCTATTCAAAACTTGGGTGGGCACTGAGAGTGTATCAACCATTACCACAGTTAACCAATTGTTCAGTTATCATGAATTTGAGCTACCTTGTTCACCCATAGAAATAGATCAAACAATGATGCATACATTCGAAAGACAAGCTTCTTGTAACAAAGAATTACTAGGCCAGTCATTATTGTTGGCGATTACTTTCTTTGATCTATGTGTATATAAAAATCCAACGAGCTTGAAAGCAATGACGTCGGCTAAATGGAACAAATAAACTGCCATGAAACAGTTGGAAAAAACTACAGGGAATGACGCTTATGGGATACCTGACAAGACACAAGCCATGTGGATTATTGTTCTGAAGAAAATATGAATAAATTATTCTTTATTTAATGTATTTCATTGAACCCCTGATGGAAACAGACACATGTCATGTTTTTGGAGCTCTACTTCCTCGGAACAGAGTGCTTATCAATTTGCCCAAATGTCTGTAATTTACTAATTTTTGGCTGAAAATGGTCTCAAACGATTTGGTTCGACACACTGATCAAGAATCCGTGGTCGAAATCGATTCTGTCCGGCCGGCCGGCCGTAGGTACGATAACTCCCGAACGAAAACCCTGAAAATTATATATAATTTTCAGGGTCTATTTGAGGAATGAATATCTCGTTCATCATAGATTTGGGGAATGAATATCTCGAAAAAGTCGTTGGATAGAATTGATCTGTTGGTTTTGGATTAATAATTTTTGGCACTCTTGTTGAATTAAAATTATTTTATGATGTTGAATTTGATTCATTTCTATATGAGTTCGTTTCTATTATTGTGCCTTTCTTAGGATGTTTATTTTATTTGTATCCCCATTCTGTAGTAACATGTTTCCATAAAATACTTTTGGCCACGCTACTGCCCTCAAACTACCAAATGGAGCAACCCGGACCTCTACAAACAGTTTCCCTGTCTTCCTTAACTAATAACCCAAATCAGAATTCTGATTATTCGGTGAGGAATTACTATTCAGAATTTTCCTTAATGTGGCTCGTAACAGTAGCGCTGCCACACAAGAGGCTTCCGTAAAATCCATGTTGTTATTGAATGTGTTTTCGATTAATTCGCCGATCCTGTTATTTTCAGCCGTTTAATAACTGAAGGGTTTTCCAATAGGGACTTGACAACTTTGAATCTAAATAAAACACAAACCATTTGAGATATTTCAAAAACTTTATTATGGCTTGAAGTACAAACATAACATTTATGAATGGACTCGACTTCGTTCATATGGCCACCAAGGGCCCGTTTGCAGCGGTCAATTCTCTGGACCCAATTTTCGATGACTCGGCCACACATTTCAGCCGAAACAGCCGCTATTTCGCGTTCAATGTTGTCTCTGAGCTCTTGCAATGTCGTCGGCTTGTTGGCATAGACCAGTGACTTGACGTAGCCCCAAAGAAAATAGTCCAGAGGCGTCAAATCGCACGAACGAGGCAGTCAATCGACGGGGCCGTTGGTCGAAATTACACGCCCACCAAATATCTGCTTCAATAAACCGATTGTTACGTGTGCTGTGTGGCTAGTGGCACCGTCCTGTTGTAACCACATGTTGGCCAAGTCCATACCTTGCAATTGGGGCCAAAAAAAATCGTTATCATGGCGCGGTAGCGATCGCCATTGACCGTAGCCTGACGATTGTTGGCATCAACGAAAAAATACGGTCCAATGATGCCGCCGGCGTGAAGACCGCACCAAACCGTGATTTTTTGGAGATGCAATTGAGTCTCGTGAATCACGTGTGGATTGCTGCCTGTCCAATAACGCATATTTTGCTTATTCACAAAGCCATTTAGCCAAAAATGAGCTTCATCGCTGAAGATGATTTTTCGATGAAAATCATGATCGTGGCGCAGCTTTTCTAGAGCCCAATCGGAGAACGTACGTCGCTTCAAATGGTCCAACGGCTTCAATTCTTGAGGCAGCTTGATCTTGCACGGGTGTAAACCAAGATCCTTACGCAATATTCGCCATAGAGTGGTCTGACGGATGGCCCAATTCTTGAGAACGCCGTGGAATTGACTGATTTGGGTAGTCGGCTACGGAGGCCCGAACGGCAGCGATGTTTTCGTTACTGCGACCGGTCCTTTGTCTCACTGGCACGACAACATCCAACAGCGAATATGTAGACTCAAATTTTTGCACCAAACTTGTAATTGCCTGTCAACTAGGGCACGAATTACGCCCGAAAATTGGAGTTAAGGTTCTTAAAGTTGCGGTCACCGACTAAGAATTCCGGTAGTAAATTTTTATAACTTGCAAACGTTGTTCGTTCGTGTTCTTCACCATGATGAAAATGTTCACTTTACTGAATAAATTGACGTTGACAGTTCGATGATTAGTCTAAGGGTGCGTTCACAAATTAAATTCAAAGTTGTCAAGTCCCCATTGGAAAACCCGATATAAACTGACCGAACTTATCATGCGATTCAAATATCGCATTCAAGGACTAAATTATATCAACGTCATTTCCTGGATCACAAATAGATCGACAACTTGAGGATGATGGAAAAACACATAATCGCTACACGGAAATCAGTGATATAGTTCTTACAAATAAAAAAAAACCCATTATGGCAATTTCAGTATGATACCAAGGTGAAGAGAGAACCAGTCTGAAATCTCAAATATTGCTATTCGAGCCTATATAATGTGTTGATATTTGCACTGCATCTTTTGAACATCTCGACTTATGGTTATGGCTTATGGTTATTGGTAAGTAAAGTTATGAATGCTTTCGGTATATTCCTCATATTTCATATTTGATTTTTGGGCCAGTTTGAAATCATTTCCGTGTAGCTAAAATCAGATCTTCAGATGGCGTCTAACAAGTAAAATGATATAATTACATTCTATAACCAACGGTAACTAACATTCGCGCGAAGTGCAGCCGTCGAGCACTGCTTCGGTTCTTTTCAATTGAAATGATTCCGTCAAGGCGGCCCGCCGTCCACGGCACGTCTCATCTGCTCGAAAATAAGTCTTTCATCTTTTTCCCCCATAGAATGCAGTACACCAACTCGAATAATTATTAATAACCAAGATTGTGTCGAAAATCTTCCCGGGCCGAGCGGTTTAAAGATTACCCGCCGACTAGTAGAATATAGTGATAGTACAGAAGATGAGCAGTGAGGTATAGCGTCTGAAGAAGAAAATATGTACGCATTTATACGCAGGCCTATCCCCCAGAAACGCTTAACAATATATTCTTCTTCAGACACAGAGTGTGACATCGAGAATGTAAATCCTAATAACGATACTTTCACTAAGTCTGATGGCGAAGACACTGAAGATGACCAAACTTTAGCAAAATTTGCTAGAAATATGAAGACAATTTATGCCCACACCAGACTACGGTGTTGTTAAGAGCCGTCCACGTAAAAAAGCTTTAAATAATAAAGGCCAGAGAGTTACGAAAGATTTATTCAATACAGATAAAGAACAAAATAAGAAAAAATCGAAGAACAAAAAAAAAGAAATAAAACTACCAAAGAAACCTACGAACAAAAGAAGAAACGGACGATTAAACCAAAATCAACTGAAGATATAGAAAAAAAAAGAATAATTCGAAGAATACAAAAAAAGGAAAGAAAACTACCAAAGAAACCCACGAAGAAAACAAGAAACGGACGATTAAACCAAAATCAACTGAAGATAAAGAACAGTGGTACTGTCTTGCTTGTCAAGAGGAGAGGATTGCAGATATGAGACAATGCCTAGAGTGTCTTTAAAATGAATAAACAGTTGTGTCATGTGCGGTTTTCTCCAATAGCTACTGTTAATGAAGATCTGATCTGATAAGTTCTGCTACCACTGAAGTACAACTGTACAACCTGAAGGAGCCACATTGTGGCGAAACAATTGTTGTTCCTAGAATAGGAAGATTGTGGAAATTTTTATCGTTCTCAGTTGACTAAGGACCAACTCGATTGAACATTTGTGTTGGTTCAGACATGATAATATGTGGCCAATTCTTAAGATATTAGTTCTGCTTATAGTAGTAGTAGTAGCACTGTAGATATTAGAGTTTATTTAAATTATCTTCACTACATACCATAGAAATCGAAGAAATCTCTCTCGTCATACAAATTTGCGACATACTCAAACTAGGCATTGTCTATTACCTATAAAAATGAATCGAAACATGATCAATTCTTCAATATATGTAAGTACGTTAGTAGGCGAAAAAGATATTAACGACACATAGGCGACAATAGTTTTTTCCACAAATATAGTCAAGCTGCATGTAGCATAGCTTCCTCCACTAGTGCAATTCAAGCGATCAACATATTCTGCCGTTTACGATTTGAAATCGCAGTGTTTGCTTAAATCGATAGCACCGCCTATGTGGCCTGCATATATTCTCGTAGTTTCGGGACTTAAAACCTGCAATGTTCCAAGTTTGGACATCCCTGCCTTTAGTGGTCTCTTTAATATTGAGCTGCCATAATTCTGTCGGTAATTCAACACTCCCGTCGCTGGTGGATAAGGAATATTTTGGTTGAAATATAAAGATACGCTCCTGCCTCGAATCAAAATTACTGTTGTCTTCAAGAAAGCGGACTTGAAACCTTTCACTTCAGGTACTGTCGATGTGCGGCATAGAGAGCCTTTGGTAAAGGATCAGTGAACTTTCCCAACTATCAGATGATATCGAATGTGGTGATTATTAACTACATGGCCAAACCTTAGGATTTAACCGATGGACCTCTTATGTCACCAGTCCGGAAACGATGTCGCAACTTGTAGAAATGGGCCCAGTGGCTATTCCTGAGAAGAATGTTAAATGCATGACTGTTACGGCGAATCTTTCTCGAGTATTACAATATCTTGATGTGATTACTCTGGTGAGAGTAGATTGTTAATTGGTCAGTCAGGATGTGTAAATGGTTTTATTGCGTCGGTAAATTTTAAGTTCGATATGGGTTTATTATTTCCTCATAATAAATGTTCAGTTCCAAACAGCGCATCGATTCGTCGTTGTTTTTGGTCTATTATTAGCACACACGGCACTCTCTTCGAAACCAGGTTTCTGGAAGAAACCGTACTATTGATACATTCAGAGTGTCAGCTATCATCTGCAGCTTCACCTTACGGTTTGCCAAAAAGATTTTGAGGATTTTATTATGTTTTCCGGTATAAACATTTTTTTTGGACAACTAGGGCATGGGACTATCTCCGGTGTTCGTACGACTCCGTTTAGATTTAGCAAACCAGTCAATAATAATCGACATTTCTTGAGTAGAGTTCAGAGATCGTCATTAAATTGTTGACAGCTACATGTTGAAGGTTTGTGATTATTGAAAAAATTGGTTCAAGCCCTGCGGACAGGAGCTTTTTGGCGCTCTTGTTCAAACAGAAAAAGTATTGGTTTCTCAGAGTTGGGAATTAAATCAATGGATTCCTGTGATAGAAATGCATGATGGAAGAAATTAAATTCAAAACAAGAGCACCAAAAAGTGTTATTTAAAAAAAATGCTTCAAAAATTATCTTATAGAAAAAGAGCAATCTAAAACCCTTCAATGCCTTAATGCTTCAAAAATTGTCATTAAATTTATTTATCAGGATTCAATGAGCAATCCGCAATGATTCAACCTCGTGGAATGGGTTGTTGCAACTTACACTCGGTGCATAGTTTTCACAATTCGAAATAACTAGGGAAAGTATCATCGAAATGTCTAGAGCAAGTCTGGAGACAATCATAGCAGATTGTCCATTTATTCCTGATATTTGAGTAGGTAGTGGATTACAAACGAATTAATTCAATAGTTCTCAATATATTAATAAAATACTATCCTCTTTTCATAATTTAAAATTTAATAGTTCATACCACTAACACATTCTTTTCTGTATTATGAAACGCAAGTGGGCAAAGTTGTAAGCGCTGGGCAAAGTTGCCAGGTTTTACAGTACTTAAAATTGTCAAAAATGAATGAAAGAAGGTAAATCAGAGAATTAATTAGGTACTATGTGTTTTATTATAATAAATATTTCAATGAATTAATTGAAAATTATATGATCTTTACAGGTAAGATGTACATGTATTTGTTGTAAAAGTTTTTAGACATCCTATTCACAAATCGAAATGATTTATTTTCCGACTGTACACTAATACGTGAATGTGAATACTCGATATTTCATGTATCGATACTTTCGAAGCGGTACGATTCAAGTATCGATACTACTTATTTCGATATATTACGATCCCAGAGTATTTTCACTCGCCTATACTAGACATTTTAACCAGGAAATACATACATATTACATTAGCAGAAAATTAGTTTTTAGTTTTAACTATCAATTGAGTCTCAACAAGATAAAGTAAAAATTAAATAAAAGGTTCAACTCCAGGGCCCCCAGACCCCCCCCCCCAACGGGGGGTCTGGGGGGGGAGTACCTTACGCCACTGAGTCTTGGTAACGCAAAATGAGGGAATCATATACTAATAGCATGTTTTGCCTATTTTTAGTGGATTCTACTGCATTAATAATTCGTTCCATAAATTGTTTTTATTAATTATGAATTTCCACTGCGTAAGAAAGTTGTTTTAAATACACCCATGCCAAATAATCCAAAGGATTCAATTCAGGTGATCTCGCAAACCATAGCAGCTGATCACGCCGACCAATCCATCTCCTATTAAAAGTCGGCATTCAAACAAATGCCGATGTGTACCTGAAATTTTTAGAAAACGATGTCACCAATTTGCTTCAAGATTTTCCTGTGGATTTGGTATACTATAGTATGTGGTAACAGCATAATGGAGGTCCACCGCATGTTGCATGAAATGTAGTCTGGTTAAACCAAACATTCAATAGGAGATAGATTGGTCGGCTTGGTCAGGTTTTATGGCCTGCGAAATCACCTGACCTGAATCCTTTGTATTATTTTGTATGGAAGCATTCAAAACAACTTATTTACACAGTGAAATTAATAACCAAGAACAATTGATGGAACGAATCATTAATAGAGTTGAATCCACTCAAAACATAGTATACGATTCCCTCATTTTGCGTTGCCACGACTGATCGATGTTAATGGTGGTATTTTTGAACATTTGATTTAATTATTTTTGTATTCTTAGATTACGTATTGATGTTGAAAATTGATGACATGCAAAAACTGTGAAGGCTGATATCTTGGAAACAAATCCAAAAATTTTATTTCACCTTTTTAATCAAGGAACATCAACCTGTATATATGTTTAAAATTAATCTATAATTTGAAGATTCTCCCTGTTTAGACATGATCGAGTTTATATGAAGAACTTGGTCTTTAAATGAGGTTTAGTCTGGTAAAATGTTTGCGATATCTGATGGATAGTTGGAAATAAAGAATTGTTTTCAATAATTTTTCAATCAGGTCAACTCAGTATTTTTTGAGTTATTGGGAAATACAGATTTTGGATGACCATAACTCTGATGCGGCCCGATAGATTTTGTCCATTAAGGAACTCAACCGAGATGCCCTAAACCTACCTTGCACATTTCAACTCTCTAACTGATCTCCTAAAAGAGTTATCGTACTTGCGATCGCTAGACGGACAGAATTGGATTTGACCAGATTCATCAGTGAGTTGATCCCAATCGTTTCAGACCATTTTCTGCCAAAAATTCCGAAAATACCTACATGAGGGAGCAGGCCCGCCAAAAACTAGTTATTAAAATGAATACTTTCTGCCATTCGACACACAGCAGAATTGATCGTCAATGGGGATGGACATAAGATTTTTTATTTCACACTAGTTATAAGATATTGAAAGGTTTTTTTCTGGGTTTTCTCTCCCAAACTCTGAAAAAAACTATAAAATAAATAGTATATTATATACCGCGGGACTGAAGTAGTACATTTAATCCTGAAGGTAAAGTTTATGGCCCGACCGCAGGGAGGGCCATAATTTACCTGAAGGATTAAATGTACTTCAGTCGCAAGGTATATACGATACTTTTCGTACTTCCGGTATGATTTTATTAATTATTTCAATAATTTCAATCAGTTTTTTCTCTCTTCAACTCATTTAATAAACTGTCTTTAAAATAAGTTACCATAGTAACATAGCGTTGTGACAATTATATAGAAACATTGTCATTACTAGTGTCAGTTTGTGATTTAATCGTTCCGGGAGTTTCGTCAATATTTAATCCCGGAGGGATTAAATGTGACACTTTAGTACCTGTCACAAGGGAGTGAAGTTGTCACTTTAGGCCGATAAATTTATTATTTTGTGATTTGCTTCTGCGTAAGAAACACAGGATAAGTGTCAGAAGCAATCAATTGAACAATGTTGCCTAACAACGAAACAACATCAACGAAGAAACAACTATATCGTAACGTTTCGGAGTCTATTTCAGACTCCTTCGTCAGACGCTTAATGAAAATCGTTAGAATTATTTTGTTGATAGTTATTTTGTGAAATTCAAGAATTGTCACATTGACAGTATTTAAAAATCATAGCTAACATAGTTTTACTTTGCATAGAAATTTCCAAGTTCCAACTCCTTTTTCAATAAATTTAGCCAAATATGGTCAATACCAATTGAGCAATTTGCAAAATTGCATTCTCAGTTCAATAAAATACAAGTTGACTCCTTAAGTTTCCTTTTCATAAAATCAGGTTCTATCATTAGAATCTTTGTATTACTCCAATCCATCATGTGATCTCCTTGGATTGTACACACATGTTTTGCTATTTTGATTTCTGTATGTCTCTATTTCTCAAGTTATTCTTATGCTCTGACTTTCTTACTTCTAGTGGTCTTGATGTTTCTCCTGTGTATGATTTACCACAAATACAAGGAATATTAAATACACAGATTTTTTATTTTTGTTTTTCATTTATGGGTTTTGTTTTCGTTAATAAAGACCTAAGATCATTCTGTGTTTTGAGTGCGGTTCTTATATTGAACTTAGAACCGATTCTTCTAATTTTTTCAGAAAGGCCACGAACATAAGGGATCACATTCAACAGATTGGGTTGCTGTTCTTGTTGATTATTCTGTTGTACTTGTTGATTATTTTGTTGTTCTTGATTATTTGCTCTTCTATCCAAATTCATGATACATGTATTTATGAATTGCCTTGGATATCCATTTTCTCCAAGAAATTTTTTGATGAAATCTATTTCATTATTTCGAATTTCAAGAGTAGAACAAATTAGGTTCGCTCTATCATAAAGTGTTTTAATAACACCTCTTTTTACACTAAGTTGATGGTTTGAATAGAAATTTAAATATCTATTGTATGTGTCTGCTTCCTGAAGACACTCGTTTCGAAATGGTTCGGATACTTAATTATCGAAACATCCAGAAAAGAAAGCTGATTATTTTTCTCTTTTTCCATAGTGAATTTTATTGTAGGTTCCTTTGAATTTATGTAATCGAAAAATTTGCCTAACTCTTCTCTACCATGTTGCCAAATTACAAATATATCGTCAACATATCGCCACCAAGCTTTGGGTTTCAACAAATATGTATCCACAAATTTTTCTTCAAAATTTTTCATGAATATATTACTCATGACAGGTGATAAAGGCGAACCCATTGTCATTCCAAAATTTTGTCGATAAAAAACATCTCCTAGTTGCAAAAAGGTAGTATTCAAACAAACATCAAGCATTTCCATGATATCATTGGCATTAAATTTTGAATCTTTAATTATGAGTATACCTCCCACAGTATCCTTTAATGATTACTATAAGATGTTTGATATAATCTATCATCTATCTGTACTGCATCAGAAGGTCAATGCAACCTGAACGGTCTCGAACTCCGACTCGAAAGTGAGAGTGTGAACGCGAAGATGTTCTTCAAGAGAAATTCTCGATTTACATGGAAGTTGTTCCGCAAGCCTTGTGATTGAAATTCCTGTGAATATTGCGCATACCTACTTTTTATATGATGATAGCGTACTTCAATGTGAGAGTATACAGGATCGCTGATATCTATGGGAACGGTAGATTATCTTCTTATGTAAAATAGCTAGCGAAAAATGTGAGGACACAAAGGTTGTACGGTTCTTTTCAATCTATTACCATGAAGAAAAAAAAATTGGTTCAAGCCCTGTGGACAGGAGCTTTTGGGCGCATGTTCATCTTCCTTGTGGCCCGTACTGACCAGTAAAGAAAAAAAGCAGTATCATGTTGAATACCTTAATATTATTCTGGAACACAAATTTTCCATTACAATAATCTTCATCTAGCTTCTATTTAGTATCAATTCCTGTAGAACGTGATCATAATAAGTGTTTTCCATATAATAAAATGTGTTTGAACTTGGTATGTAGGAAATCTGACATCAATTATTGGAATTAATTGATTTGACAAACAGCCGTCAAATGAGGTAAATAGATTTTTGTGACGATTTTCTGTGACCATAGAACGTCAAAACACGCTGGAATGTGAATTTTAAGCAATATCTTCTGGAATTGAGATCGTATCGAACTGAAATTTTGCACACTCGTGTAGAATGCTTGATTTAACGTCGGTACAAATTTTTTTATTAAAAAATTTTCCAACTGCCCGATCCCAACAATACTTAGATAATATTATATCCATAAATTAAGCATTTCATTATTGCATGTCTTGAAATAGGTACCTTTTCAAGTCGATCAACATCGTCCTTCTTTCGACGTCTAAACTATGACTTGATTCTTTATGTTTATGTCTTTGAATTTGTTTTCGGTGGAATTCAAAGAGTTCATAGAATAATCGATGAAAATACTGAGAGAGACCCAGGAAATTTGACACATTTTGTCTTATATCTCCAGAAATTGAAATCGTATAGAGCCAAAATTTTGCACAATGTTGCAAAATACTACAATTGACGTTAGTACAAGTTTTTGTTGCAATCTGATGAATAGTTCACGAAAAAAAAATTTTTTTTTCGAAAAAATTAAAAGAAATATTTTTTTAAAAATTACCAACATTTCGATCATAACAGAATTTTGCCAAAAGTTGCGCGTTTATATCCTCGAACTGACTACCAAGTTTCGATTCAACATCTTCTTTAGTTCCTGAAATATCAGGGAAATAACCTCAAAATTTTAAATGTCTATAACTCCTAAACCGTCCGGCCGATTTTGCCCGTTAACGAACTTAACCGTCGCATTTTGATCAGAAACCTACCCTGAAAGTTTGAAGTCGATAGGACCTTCGGTGCTCCTGTTATCGTGCCTACGGCCGGCCGGCCGGCCGGACGGCCGGACGGCACCCAAAAATCTGACACCGGATTCGTGATCAGGGAGTCCGAATTAGTCTATTAGCCAATTTTCAGCTCGAAATTCGAAAATTACAGACATTTGGACGAAATGATAGGACGATGTTCCCCTAGAACATGCGCCCAAAAATGGGTTCAAGCCCTGTGGACAGGAGCTTTCTGTCGCTCTAGTTCAAACAGACAAATTATATCTCCGAAAGTATTGGTTTCTCAGAGTTGAGAATTATATCAATGTATTCATATGAAAGAACTGCATCATAAAGGAAATTAAATTGAAATAATGGTTTATTTATCAAGATTAAATGAGCAATCTGAGAATGAGAACTGCACCATGTTAGAAACCAAATTAAAATAGCTGAAATGAATTTGACTCTCTCATATAGAACAGGATGAAATGTACGAGTATGAACACAGATCATATAATAAAGTTAAGATAGAATATTTATAGCATTCTGTGAAAACATAGAAGTACGATTCATTATTGAAATTTAGAACTTCATCTTAGCAGAAATTGAATTCAAACATCATAGAAGAATTTAAATTCAACAAGAGTGCCAAAAATTATCAATCCAAAACCAATAGACGAATTCTACCCAACAACGAACTCATCCGAGCTATTCATTCCTCAATTCTATGATGAACGATAATATATATCTTTCCTCAAATCTACTCCAATACACCAATATTCCAGTTTTATTTTTAGTGGAGATATTCTGAACTCAATATTATTAACTTATCATTACCATTCCCATCATCATATGGATTGACCATCGGCATGAAAATATCAACCAACTAAAAGTATGATATTATATTATAATTCTCATATTTATAGGATTGCTGGAATGAATGACAATGAGACAACGTCATGTCTCAGGAAAATAAGATGACATTATAACAATTCATAGAATACCCACAGAATAATTCTATCATTCATTGAAATTTTGAAAAATCATATCTCCGAAAGTATTAGCTTGTTAGAGTTAAAAATAATATGAATGGATTCTTATGATAAAACTGCTTATTGAAAAAAATATAATTTGGAATTTGTTTTGTAAAAAAAAAATTTTTTTTTGTTACTCCGAAACCATCTGTCCGATTTTGCCGAATAACGAACTTAGCCGAGATATTTATCCCCCAAACCTACTCTGAAATTTTCAACTGTCTAGCTCATTCCGTTCGAGAGTTATCGTGCCTACGGCCGGCCGGCCGGACAGAATGAATTTCGACCACGGATTCTTGATCAGTGAGTCGAACCAAATCGTTTAAGACCATTTTCATCGAAAAATTCGAAAATTACAGACATTTGAGCAAATTGATAAGCACTAAGTTCCGAGGAAATTGAGCGCCAAAAAACAATAACATTAGGATTATGTCATAATACTTAGGTTATATGTCAAATTACTGACATGTGAACTGTCGAAAATTACTATTTTCTACAAAGTTAAATTTAACCGATACTCCGTGTACATCATTAACCTTAATACCGTAATGAAGCCTCGCTGTAGCAGGATTTAAAAGAATCCTATTGCATGATTTTTGGCACCCTTGTTCCCCTGAACCCAGTTTATCAAAATATCTCTAACTTTGGATTTTTTCATTTTATAGATATTTTTCAGAGTTTGGGAGAGAAAACCCAGGAAGGAACCATTTAGTGATTAATTCACCTCATAAAGTATCCATTAATGATTACAGGAATATGCGAGATTGTAAATTTGGTATTCAAATGTTGAATGATGTTCCTTAGATTCATACAAAGTTTTGTGAGGATTGTACCACTAGATGGACAGAAAAATTGATATCTCAAAACTGACACACATCAGTGGTGATTTTCCATTTTTTTTTTGGAATTTCCATTCTTTTCAGTTTTAATAAACTTACCTCTGTTATTGTGTAGCGCAAACATTTTTTTAACCCCTCGTGAAATTTTAATAATTGGCGCTCTTGTTCCTCGGAACAGAGTTTTTATCAGTTTGCCCAAATGTCTTTCATTTTCGAATGTTTGGCTGAAAATGGTCTTAAACGATTTTGTTTGACTCACTGATCCAGAATCCGTGGTCGAAATCGATTCTGTCCAGCCGGCCCTCCGTTAACACGATAACTCTCGAGCGAAAGGAGTTAGAGGATTGAAATTTGCGGGGCAGGTTTGGAGCGTGAACATCTCGGGCGAACTCCACCGAGTGGTTTCAGAGTTATGGCCGTTTTTAGTCAAAACATTTTTTATGAATATTTCCGAAACCGATCACTCGATCTATCTGAAATTCAGCATTAAATTGTAGAACAATGGTCTTGTATTGATCGGCTTGCCGTAAAGTGTAAAAAAATTTTTTAAACATTTTTATATTTTGTTTCTACAATAACTCTCGAACAGATAGAGCTAAGCAGTTGAAATTTTCAGAGTAGGTTTGGGTGATAAATATCTCGGTTTAGTTCGTTATTTGGCAGAATCGGTATGATGGTTTCGGAATAACGAAAAAAAAGATTTTTTTTTTTACATTACAAATTTCAAATTATTTTTTTTTAGGATGCAGTTTTATCATAAAAATCCATCGATATCATTTTCAACTCTAACAAGTTTATACTTTCGGAGATTTGATTTTTGAAAATTTCAATATTAAATTGTACTTCCGTTTTCACCGAATGCTCTAACTATTTTATCTATGAATTATCGTATGATCTGTGTTCACACATGTCATCTTGGACTTGCGTCCAACTTTTACGTCTGAGTCGGACGCAAGTCCAAGATACTGTTTAAAACGGAACATACCAATTTGAACTTTGTCACATTGAAGAGAACTACTTATATTTCAATAATTCTGTTACGTTTTACGCGCCATTTCTGAGTGCGTTTTTCAGCGGGTGTTGGTTGCTTCCTAATCATTCAAAATTAAATATACAAAGGTGGTTTTGAGCAATTGAATTTCCTTGCCTTTTATGTGGTCGGCTCCAGTTTCATTTTACAATATTCATTCATATACATTAAATATTTGTTAAAATTCTTAATTTCTGAACTTCCTGGGAAACGTATGAATATAAGGTAACTTTGAATCGTTCAATGTTACCCGCAATTTGAATTTGGTACATCGGGTAACTTTGAATTTTAAGGTGGAGAATGCCACGAAAATAAGAAAAAGCGACAA
This sequence comes from Halyzia sedecimguttata, assembly GCA_937662695.2. NCBI lineage: Eukaryota > Metazoa > Arthropoda > Insecta > Coleoptera > Coccinellidae > Halyzia > Halyzia sedecimguttata. The sequence continues at coordinate 13,550,927 of OW569411.2, read as the reverse complement.
CCGGTGTCAGAAAATATGGTACAAAAAAGTGGGAAAGTCCTGTGGACAGGAGCTTTGACACTCTCGATCAAACTTTGATGAATCATATCTCCGAAAGTATTCGTTTCTCAGAGTTGGGAATGATATCAATGGATTCTAATGATAGAACTGCAATATAAAATAAATAAATTAAATGAGAATCCATTGCTATCATTCCCAACTCTGAGAAACCAATAATTTCGAAGTTATTTTTTAATACACATTTTGTTTTATCATAAGAATCCATTGATCATTCCCAACTCTGAGGCACCAATACTTTCGGAGATATGATTTTTCAAAGTTTCAACAAGATTGCCACTTTTTCAAATTTAGTTTAGTACCTCCGTAGAATTCACATATCGACCTGAAAAATAAGTATGCCCAGGCTCTATGTCCAAAACAACTCAATGAAAATTCATGATATTCCAAACAGAAATAGATTATCGGCCTGGAAGGATCATCTCAATTTTTGGTCCAATTATATCAATTTTATCGTTGCAATTGGGATCTGAAATTTAAGAAAATATAACTGGATGTATCAAAAATGGGTTCAAGCCCTGTGGACAGGAGCTTTCTGGCGCTCTAGTTCAAACAGACAAATTATATCTCCGAAAGTATTGGTTTCTCAGAGTTGGGAATTATATCAATGTATTCTTATGATAGAACTGGGAATAAAGGAAATTCAATTCAAATAATAGTTTATTTTTCAAGATTAAACGAGCAATCTGAGAATGAGAACTGCACCATGGAAGAAATCAAATTAAAATAGCTGAAATGAATTTGACTCTTTCTTATAAAACAGGATGAAATGTACGAGTATGAACACAGATCATATAATAAAGCTTAGATAGAATAATTATAGCATTCTTTGAAAACATAGAAGTACGTACGATTCATTATTGAAATTTAGAAAAATCATATCTCCGAAAGTATTAGCTTGTTGGAGTTGAAAATGATATCGATGTATTTTAATGGTGAAACTGCATCTTAAATAAAAATTACATACATTTGGGCAAATTGATAAGCACTCAGTTCCGAGGAACTAGAGCGCCAAAAAGTGTAATTCCCTTTCCGGGATTTGAGCCCGCCTTCTCTCGTTCCGAAACCGAAAACCAAATCAAAAAAACCGAAACCGAAAACCCGACGGCCTAGACCAACCGGCTATCGGGCTCCTTGTACGATCTTTTCGATCTCCGGTATTAGAATAAAACGTCGGTACTTACCTGGGATATATATTCTTAATTTTCACTTTTCGACATAAAATCGCCACATGGGGGTTTATTTGATGGTTTTTTACCCTTGTCTCGATTTTGACGTTTCTCGAACCAACTAATAGCAAGGAATTAGACAATGTCATGTCTCAGGAAAATAAGTTGACACTATGAAAACTCATACATAGAATAATTACATAATTCTGTGAAAACGTAAAAATACGATTTATTATTGAAATTTTGAAAAATCATATCTCCGAAAGTATTAGCTTGTTAGAGTTAAAAATGATATCATTGGATTCTTATGTTAAAATTGCTTATTGAAAAAAAATCAATTTGGAATTTGTTCTGTAAAAAAAAAAATTTTTTCTTGTTACTCCGAAATCATCTGTTCGATTTTGCTCAATAACGAACTTAGCCGAGATATTTATCTCCCAAACCTACTCTGAAACTTCCAACTCTCTAGCTCATTCCGTTCGAGAGTTATCGTGCCTACGGCCGGCCGGACCGGCCGGACATAATGAATTTCGACCACGGATTCTTGATCAGTGAGTCGAAACAAATCGTTTAAGACCATTTTCATCGAAAAATTTGAAAATTACAGACATTTGGGCAAATTGATAAGCACTCAGCTCCGAGGAACTAGAGCGCCAATAATTATTACTGTGCAAATGTTACAATCTAAAATGATTCATCCTAATATTTCACGATATTTTAATTGTGACCTTCGAAAAATTTAGAATTGGATAGTGCTGTGGAATTGATTGTGTTCAATTTGTAGAGGATTCATTTAATCTAAAACAAATTATATTATAAGATAGAGTTACTTTTATTGGAGCGGTTATCTTCCATTCATGTTGTCGTTGCGCATTTTCACATTATTATCCGTTTTGTGACAAAATTTACACTAAACAATTAAGCATTCAGTAATTATACAATAGAAAGTGTAAACCATGAATAGATGTGCATTTTTATTTCCCGATATTATGAATATGGTTCACAGGAAAGAGAATAAACATTAAACTTCACGCTCACTTCTTTGTAATTTCCACATTAATTTAATTATATTGGACAAAGCATATATTATAACGATGGCAACAGTTGTTATATTTTCCATGAGGATTTTGATATATTCAGGACTGAACTTATTAAACTTGCGTGAAATTCTTAAGAAGAGTTCCTAGTGAATTTTACACAGAGATTTATTATATTCTCATGAAAATACAACAGTTCCCTATATAATTTAAACACAGGGTGAGACTTTAAGTTGTACATTAATTTTTTAACCATAGATTCCTCTCATCAAATAAAACACTTTAATCATTTACCATACCTCATGTTCTGGGTAACATCGCCTTACCATTTTGCCCAAATAACTGCAATTTTTTGCACAATAACTTGAGAACGGTAAGAGATATGGACTCGAAATTTTCAGAGTAGGTGGCGCATTGCAATACGACGGACAAGTTCGTTAATGGGCATAACCGGTCCAATGGTTTCCGAGTAACAATTTTGTTTTCAACCAATACAAATGAGAAAATTAAAATTAGTTCAATCGATGGCGCGAAGTCAGTCTATTCCCCCCTAGTATAGAAACTATTAATCAAATTAAGCTTCGATTTACACCGTTTTCTCAGATTTTATAATATATGAATATATTTCATACCATTTCAATGACAGACTTCAGTAACGAGAGAATAGTCTATGATCACAAAATCTTTAATTCTGACACGTGTATTCTATTGGAATGGCATACGAAAAAACTTACGCGTCAAGTAACTCCAGTATACGATATTCACGAAATTCCGTGAAAATTAGTGGGCTGGCGTTTTAAAAGTAATCACTGAGTTTTAATTGGATCAGATTTGTATATTTTGAATTATATAGCAAATAGCAAAATACTTTCAGATGAGTATAAATCCAAAACCATTTGGCCGATTATGTCAATCAAAGAACTCAAATGTTGCATTCGGATGCGCAACCTACCCTGAAAACTGCAATTCGTTACCTCTTTCCGTTCTTCCAGTTATCGTGAGATATATAATAATATTTCGTAATTTTTTTTTATTTATCTAGTGGCAGGTCCTCACAAAATTTCGCAAACGTTTTCATGTCGATATTCTACAACTATTTACTAAGTTTCAATTCGATCGGGCCTGTATTATTTGAGTTATCGACAAAATAATACTCCAGATGGGTATAACTCCGAAACTGTAGGGCCGATTTTGCCCAATAACGAACGTGACTCTCCCACTAAGATACGCAACCTACCCTGAAAATTGCAAGTCCCTATCTATTTTCGTTCGAAAGTTATTGCCAATTATTCCAGCTACTGAACTAACCCAAGGCTGCTCGGATCTCCAACAATATAGATCTGATCATATTGAAAATTGGGACCTGGCAGTAGAGTCAGGTTTTGAAGGATCTCACAAAATTTCAGGGATGCCAGACGAATAGTTTCCGATATTAGTTTCAATGATTTTTCGATTTTTCGAAAATTGTCTTAAACGATTTGGTTCGGCTCACTGATCAAGAATCAAGAAGAAATCGATTCTGTCCACCCAGCCGACTGTTAATACGATAACTCTCGAACGGAACGAGTTAGACGGTTGAAATTTTCAGGGTAGGTTTAGGAGATGAATATCTCGGTTAAGTTCGTTATTGGGCAAAATCGGCCAGATGGTTTCGGAGTATCGGAATCAATTTTTTTTTAAATTACAAGTTGCAAATTGATTTTTTTTTATGCAGTTTCATAGTTTGTATAATATTTCCATTGATATCATAATCAACTCTAACATGCTAATACTTTCGGAGATATGATTTTTCAAAGTTTCAATAATACATCGTACTTCTATGTTTTCACCGAATGCGAATTCTATCTGTGGTTACTGTTTATACATATACCACCGTATTTACAAGGCATTCAATCCGCCGTATCCACAAAGCATTCAATCTCTATTAAGTCCTAACTGAGGTCCTCAGTTAAGGATAAATTTGAATCGCAACCTCAGTTAATGTGAAAATTAACGTGAAACAGGCTTGTGTTTACTGTTTATACATATACCGCCGTATTTACAAGGCATTCAATCTGCCGTATTCACAAAGCATTCAATCTCCATTAAGTCCTGATTGAGGTCCTCAGGTAAGGATAAATTTGAATCGCAACATCAGTTAATGTGAAAATTAACGTCAAACAGGCCTATTTCACCGCCGTTAGATAAGTTGACTAAGATTGCGATTCCAAAGTTAAATCCTAACTGAGGTCCTCAGTTAAGGATAAATCTGAATCGCAACCTCAGTTAATGTGAAAATTAACGTGGAACTGGCCTATTTCACCACCGTAAAATACGTTAACTGAGGTTGCGTTTCATATTTATCCTTAACTGGGACCTCAGTTAGGACTTAACGGAGATTGAATGCTTTTGAATATGGCGGTATATATTATCTACCTATGACAGATGTGTCAACTGTATTTATGTTCTAACAAAGTATGATTGAATGCAAAATGATATTTTAACTACCCCTATTCTATGTGCCCTGGGATAATCCATATGATGATGGAAATATAAAATTTAGTAAGTTCATCAATTTGGGTTCAGAATATCTTCAGTGAAAAAAAAACTGGAATATTGGCTAAGTTTCAATTGATATAATATAATTTTCAGACCAGATTTGAGGAATGAATATCTCGGACAAATTCGTTATTTAATTTTATTTTGCTTTCTTTTATGATGCAGTTCTATTAGAAGAATCCGTTGATATCATTCCCAACTCTGAGAAACCAATATTTTCGGATATGAATTGTCAAAGTTTGAACAAGAGCTTCAAAGCTCCTGTCCTCAGGGATTTCCCACTTTTTTTGAAGTCTTCTAGAGATACAATCCTGACGAAATTCTGCAAGAATTTTTGTGTCGTCATTCTACAACTAAATATATATTCTTTTGACTGATAGCTGTATATGTGTTAGCAGAGGTTGGTGTAACGGGGTACCATACAATCCGACGTATGATACAAGAGCTTAGGGAAAAACCTCAGCAAAAAACCCTTTTTCCCCGTGAGTGTGGTGATTTGTAACTATTGTTTACAAAATTTGCTGAAATTTAAAAATATTGATGGGGATATATTTCTTCAATGTGGATTCCCTCGTCAAAAAACGGATAGGTTTCTCCAAGGTACCCGAAACACAACCTGAAAAATGAAAAGACAAGAGGAGGAAACGAACAAATTAAAAATAATACATAACCTTTCAAAAGTCTCCTCTCACAAAAATACTTCTCTGTCGGCGAATGGGATCTCGTGGAGAAGAATCGCCTCCGCTAGTTTTCGAAGATATTCACTCCTGAAATCCTTTCAATATTTGAATTCAAAAATGAAAATGTTGCTCGTAAGGCCAGGAGGGTCTCTTTCAAAACCAGGTCTGACCGGTCCAAGTCCAAGCGATGATTATTCAGAACTTCAGATGTTCGAAGCTCGCTACAGGGCCCTTAAGAAGGGCTAGCATCTCCCATAGATATATATTTTACTTTATATTGTATAAAACAATGAAAAAATGCACCGGACGAATTACGACTAAATACCACGTTTGAATTGGATCGGATTCATATTATTCGAGTTATTGAGGAAATAACAACCAAATTTCAGATGGTTGTAACTCCAGAACCGTTTGGCTGATTATGCCTATTAACAAATTCAAATGTCGCATGCAGCACCTACCCTACAAATGGCAACGGGATATGGGCGTAAAAGGCCGACTCACTAATCATCATATTATCTAGATGGAAAGTTCGTGTCCATGATGCATTGGACCATTTCATATCGCTCGTTTGCCGTTGAGGAGTGCATCTCTTTACAACAATCGGACGATCGAGTGATTAATGAAGGATTATTGTCTTCTGTGTACACGGTAATTCATCTTCAAAACGCAATGGAGGGTGTCAGCGATCAGTCAAAATCCCCCAAAAATATGAAACGCGTGGCGTTTGTGGCACGAAGCCCATGACTGTCAACAAGACATCGCATTCAAGCTCTCGTAATTTCGTGGTGTAAGCCTTAAGTGGTTTTGAAGTGAAATTTCAACATCCTTCTGTACAAGAATAGTCCAGAAGCTCCTTCAAACGGATAACATTCAACGGAAACAATTTTCTGTTCGAATGTTGTGAAATCTTTCGTAGATCTGACGAGATGTTGGAGAACGTAACGCGCAACTTCGCCGATTATGTCGAATAAAAGCCTCCCTGTATATACTAGTTACGTCTCGAATTAAAACTGAATTGTGAATATTTATATATTATTATGTTCTTACTTTCTATAAATATTCAACTATTAATATTACTACTTGATGCAATATACATATGAAGAATAATTACAAAAATTGGTTCAAGCACTGACGTGAAGTCAGGAGCTTTTGCGCGTATGTTCTATTGCCCATTCTGCTGTATTGTACACTCGAATTTACCATAGTAAATTCGTTTATCCACTATATTGGATACTTTTAATCGAATTCGATTAAGAGTGTCCAATACAGGAGAATGGACAATTGAACATACGCGCAAAAGCTCCTGACCTAACGTCAGTGCAAGAACCAATATTTTTTTTCGTAATGTTTTCGAATTTTTTAGGGGTACGGTTCTCACAAAATTTTACACACGTCTTCATGTCGATATTCCACAACTAGTTACCAAGCTTCAATTCGTTTGAATCTATTTTTTTGGAGCTATCGAGGAAATAATATTCCAGGTGGTTATAACGCCGGATCTCCAACAATATAGATCCGATCGTGTTTAACCTTGGAACTTGGTAGTAGAGTTTCAGCGATGTCGGACGAATAGTTTCTGATATATAGAATTTGTTTCAATGATTTTCTAAAAATTTCCTACTGATACGATCCTCACGAAATTTTGCAGGAATATTCACGTTGGGCTTCTTCATCTAATAGCCATTTTTTGTATTGGATCGGTTTTTTTATTCTTCGAGTTATTGAGGAAATAGCACCCAAATTTCAGAAGGGTATAGCTCCAAAACCGTTTGGCCGATTAGGCCTACTGACAAACTCAAATGTCGCATTTGGATACACAACAGAGCCTCAAAATTCGACATCTCGTTCCGTTCTCAGATTATCGTGACCCAAATAATATTCTTTAATAATTTTTAAAAAATTAAAGACAAATTTCTTTAGGTTTGTATTCTACAACTACCTACCAAGTTTCAATTCGATCGGATGTGTATTGGTTAAAAACAACTTCATTACTCGGAAACCATTGGGCCGATTAATGAACTTGTCCGTCGTATTGGGACGGGCCACCTATTCATTTCCAATTCGAATTTACCATGGTAACTTTGATTAAGAGTGTCCAATACAGCAGAACGGACAATAGAATTCACCATGGTAAATTCGACTAAGAGTGTTCAATGCAGGAGAATGGACAATAGAACATACGCGCAAAAGCTCCTGACTTCACGTCAGTGCTTGAACCAATTTTTTTTTTTAATTTCTTGGGGTACGGTTGTACTGGAATAATATTCCAGGCGGGTATAACTCCGGAACCGTTGGACCGATTATGCCTATAAACAAACTTAACTCTCCCATTCGGATACGCAAGATACCCTGAAAATTGCAAGTCCCAACCTCCTTTCGTTCGAAAGTTATCGAGGCAACGGTCACCCATCCATCTACTGAACTCACACAAGGCTGCTCGAATCTCCAACAATATATATCCGATCGTGTTCAAACTTAGAATTTGGTGGTGGAGTTAGATTCTGAAGGATCTCGCAAAATTTCAGCGATATTGGATGAATAGTTTTTGATATATAGAATTTTTTTCAATAATTTTCAATAATTTTTTTAAAAATTCCTAGTGATACGATCCTCACGAAATTTCGCAGGAACTTTCGCGTTGACATTCTACGTCCAATAGCCATGTTTGAATTCGATAGCTTCTACTATATTTTTTGAGTTATTGAGGAAATAACAACCAAATTTCAGATAGGTATAACTCCAAAACCGTTTGGCCGATTATGCTTATAAACAAACTCAATTGTCGCATTCAGATGTACAACATAACCTGGGAATTTCAAATCGCTTTCTCTTTCGTTCTCAGGTTATCTCGTATTAAAAATTATTATTTAATAATTTTTTTTTAATTCTCTAGAGAAACGATTCTCACAAAATTACTCGAACGTGCTTAGGTTCATATTCTACAACTATTCACCAAGCTTCAATTCGATCGGATTCTTATTGGTAGAAAACAAAATTATTACTCGGAAACCATTTGGCCGATTATGCCCATCGAACTTGTCCGTCGTATTGGGATGCACCAACTACCCTGAAAATTTCAAGTCGCTAGCTCTGTCCGTTCTCGAGTTATCGTGGCAACGGCCGGACGGCCGGCCGGGCAGAATCAAATTTGACCTCAAATTCTTCATCGGGGAGTCGAACCAAATCGTTTGAGACCATTTTCGTCAAAAAATTCGAAAGTTGCAGACATTTGGGCAAAATGATAACGCGGTGTTCCCCAGAACATACACGCAAAAAGTTTGAAATTTTCAACACTGGGTTTCAAAATCGAGATACTTCAAAGATTTGCGAATATATTTTGTTTGTTTTCGAGAATGAAATACTAATATAATAAGTTTTGGTTTAGCCTAATGCGAAGTTGATCGAGCTGAAATTCGGTACTCGATTGTAAAATGAGGAACCGAAGGTATGTGCGGAAATTCAGCGGATTCTGAGGTATAGTTTTTAAATATAAAATTTTTACCAACAATATTTTTTTCTAGTGATACGATATTCACGAATTTTCCCGATAATTAGCGCGTCTGCATTCTACAATTAAATAACAAGTTTTAATTGGATCGGAATTTATATTTTGAGTTATGGAGAAAAAAAAACAAAAAAAAAACAACAAAAAATAGCATGGATATAGCTCCGAAAGCATTTGTCCGCTTATACCCAACAGCGTACTTAACTGTCCCATTGAGATTGCATGTCGCTATCTTGTTCTACAACTAGTAACCAAGTTTCAATTCGATCGGATCAATATTGTTTGAAAACAACCCACTATTGCACAATAAGAAAAATCAATAGTTATTAAACGAGCAATATCAATCCCTGGTTTATTCCAAATAGAAAAAAATGGGTTCAAGCCCTGTGGATAGGAGCTTTCTGGCGCTCTAGTTCAAACAGACAAATTATATCTCCGAAAGTATTGGTTTCTCAGAGTTGGGAATTATATTAATGTATTCATATGATAGAACTGCATCATAAAGGAAGTTCAATTCAAATGATAGTTTATTTATCAAGATTAAATGAGCAATCATGAGAATGAGAACTGCACCATGGAAGAAATCAAATTAAATCTGGCCAATTTTGCCCTATAACGAATTTAACCGAAATATTCATACTCTGAAAATTTCAACTAAAAATCTCATTCCGTTCGAGAGTTATATCTATGTCTATGGATGAAAAACAGTCTCACTACTCTCAGATCTCTTACTTCATGTTCCGTTCCGAAATGTAAGACTTTTCTGAGAAAAACTAATTTCGGAGCAAACAACTGAGATTTTTCTCACTTTGCTCACAATTCTTCGATTGATTAGATAATGACATGTCTCAGGAAAATAAATTGACATTATGACAATTCATACATAGAATAATTATATCATTGTGTGACAACGTTGAAATACGATTTATTATTGAAATTTTGAAAAATCATATCTCCGAAAGTATTAGCTTGTTAGAGTTAAAAATTATATCATTGGATACTTATGGTAAAACTGCTTATTGAAAAAAATTTAATTTCGAATTTGTTTTGTAAAAAAAAATTTTTTTTTTGTTACTCCGAAACCATCTGTCCGATTTTGCCCAATAACAAACTTAGCCGAGATATTTATCTCCCAAACCTACTCTGAAAATTTCAACTGTCTAGCTCATTCCGTTCGAGAGTTATCGAGCCTACGGCTGGCCGGCCGGACCGGCCGGACAGAATGATTTTCGACCACGGATTCTTGATCAGTGAGTCGAACCAAATCGTTTAAGACCATTTTCATCGAAAAATTCGAAAATTACAGACATTTGGGCAAATTGATAAGCACTCAGTTCCGAGGAACTAGAGCGCCAAAAAATGTCAGGATATGCTTTCGCGTCCCTAGTTAACCTGAAATTTATTTCTTCATTTCATTGAACTTTTGATGCAACATCGTGAATTCGCTCAAGGAAGCGAACTGAATACAGTTCATTATCGATTCTTCTCCAAGAGATCCCATGCGCCAACAGAAGAGTATATTTGTGAGAGGAGACTTTTGAAAGGTTATGTATTATTTTTAGTTTGTTCGTTCTTCTCCTCTTGTCTTTTCATTTTTCAGGTTGAGTTTTGGGTACCTTGGAGAAACCTCTCCGTTTTTTGACGAAGGAGTCCATATTGAAGAAATAAATGCCTATCAATATTTCTAAATTTCAGCAAATTTTGTGAACAATAGTTACAAATCACAACACTTACGGGGAGACAGGGTTTTTTGCTGAGGTTTTTCCCTAAGCTCTTGTATCATACGCAGAATTGTATGGTACCCCGTTACACCAACCTCTGCTAACATATAAAACTCTCAGTCAAAAGAATATATATATATATATATATATATATATCAAATGTGGATAATTAATACATAGTTATACCACATACCTGTGTTTGAACGAAGTAAAAAATTCAAATTGATTTCCAATGCATAGTATTTCATTATTATTTATCATCGAATTCATTGACGCTGATCAAGACCGCCAGCATTTAATTGTAGGAAGTAAACTGAGTGCTTATGCAGCATACCGTTAGTGTATTCTATTCAAAGTGAAAAGCGAATTTCAAGAGCAAGGATCAACCTTCCGTTCTTTCACTCTCGCTCAAGCATCAGCTGTAGGTCAGGGCTGAGATCTTGTGGACGAGAATTATCCCCACAGACCATTCCCATCCCCGCTTTCGCTGAATTTCGATGAGACACGCTAAGATTATGATGCCTATAAAATAATGGCTTCTAAATTATTTCTTCACAATACAAACGCAGATCATACAACAAACATCTGTGTTTGGAGTATTGGAGGTCTAGTTCGATGGCTTCCAAGTTAATTGTAAGTAGTGGAAAAAAGAGGAACACGAAAAACTGTACAAAATGTTTTCTAGAATTTGTGTCACACAGCAATTTCTATTGTTTCAGGTACTGTTGGTACTACCAGCACTGGTAACTTATTGTGCTGCTACATTTGGAAAAGAACAGTAAGTACTAAATTTTATATGACCCATAGTTACTTCCAACTAAATGTATACAAACGCTTAATCATATACAGGGTGAGTCTTTAACCACTGCATTAATTTTAACCAAAGATTCCTCTCATCAAATGAAACACTTTTTTCATTTAACATTTTCCAAATTCAGCTCAGGTAAAAAGATACAGGCTGTTGAAATTTTGAAAAAAAATCAGTTTTTATTTTGTAGCTTTGACATCCTTTTTTCGAATAAAATGAATGTTGGCGTAAGGTTTCCTATAACTATGATACATATTTTCCAAATATTATTTATTTTCTTCTTCTACTGGTTTTCTAGTTATGGACTCGTGGATTCATAAAACTAAACGAAATTAGCATAAAGAAAGCATATAAAGTTTTTCTTGAGTCATTTTAAGAATATTCCATCGTTTTAGAACATTATATTATTCTTCATCATTTCTCCTTAAACTCACCGTTTTCGAAATATTCTTCATTGAATGTTTTAAAATGGAAAACTCCAGAAATTTCACCACTTTTATGGATCCGTCCCTGAGCGTTGGAATCCCGAATCAAGCTGCAAACCACGTTACCATGCCTTATTCTCGTCCGCCAACAATGTCATAGATAATTTATTTGCGGGAGTGTATTAGCACATTGTGAAATCTTTAAACGCTTGTAACTTTTTACCTGAGCCGAATCTGGAAAATTGGAAAATGAAAAAAGTGTTTCATTTGATGAGAGGAATCTTTGGTTAAAATTAATGCAGTGGTCAAAGACTCACCCTGTATTATGGTGATTTATGATAAAACATAGTGTGGATTAAGATCATTATACGTATAATATTACATTTCTTACTCAAATTCCGTCCGAAATTCTATCAAAACTCACCTAAGAAAGTTTGGACGTAATCGTAGAAATGAAAGAAAGATCTCGTAAAAGTTCTATTCTATTCTGCTAAATTTTGAAGAAAATCGTTAGACAACAGTGAAAATTATAATCAATTTTAAGACCTGATCTGTTTCGTGAAACCTCTGTGATGGTGGGTTTCACGAAGCTTCGATTAGCTTAATTGTGGATTTAATTCGATGATTGTATCAAAAATGAACTGAAAATCGACATAGAATCGCACTAATTTGGCAATTAAGAGCTGTCAAAGCTTTGTGAATCCCACCGTTAGTGTTGTAAACAAACATTCAATGAATTTTAGTCAACTAACGAATTTAACCAGCGGTGGGCAGAATTAAGTTTTACCTCGGATCAGTAAGTCAAAACTAAACGTCTATGCCAAAAATTAGAAAATCACCGTATGACGTATTTAATTAAAAAATTCACAGTCTTCCCCAATATTACGAAATATTTTTCAATCCATTACTCGATACAATCTGATGAAAGTTTCAAAAATTAATTCAATAATTTATCATAAATGCAAAAACTATTTTCCAAAGACTTATGTTATTATAGATATCATCATTTATACTCAAATCCCACATTTAGCCAAGTACCTTCGAAATGAATGTATGCTGACACATATTATGAGAATATCATTATGGCCTTCCTATGGCGAGAAACATTTTCCAACGCAGTCAGAAATCGTACCTGTTACCATATTATCGGCAGTCAGCTCTTACCACATAGAAATATTTCATATTTTCGGTAAAAAAATGGGTTCAAGCCCTGTGGACAGGAGCTTTCTGGCGCTCTAGTTCAAACAGACAAATTATATCTCCGAAAGTATTGGTTTCTCAGAGTTGGGAATTATATCAATGTATTCATATAATAGAACAGCATCCTAAAGGAAATTCAATTCAAATAATAGTTTATTTATCAAGATTAAATGAGCAATCATGAGAATGAGAAAAGCACCATGGAAGAAATCAAATTAAATCTGGCCAATTTTGCCCAATAACGAACTTAACCGAGATATTTATCTCCCTAAACTACTCTGAAAATTTCAACTACCTACCTCATTCCGTTCGAGAGTTATATCTATGTCTATGGATGAAAAGCAGTCTCACTACTCTCAGATCTCTTACTTCATGTTCAGTTCCGAAATGTAAGAATTTTCTGAGAAAAACTCATTTCGGAGCAAACAACTGAGATTTTTCTCACTTCGCTCACAATTCTTCGATTGATTAGATAATGTCTCAGGAACATCATTTGACATTATGACAATTCATATTCATACATAGAATAATATCATTCTGTGACAACGTTGAAATACGATTTATTATTGAAATTTTGAAAAATCATATCTCCGAAAGTATTAGCTTGTTAGAGTTAAAAATGATATGAGTGGATTCTTATGATAAAACTTTTTATTAAAAAAAATTTAATTTGGAATTTGTTTCGTAAAAAAAAATTTTTTTTTGTTACTCCGAAACCATCTGTCCGATTTTGTCCAATAACGAACTTAGCCGAGATATTTATCCCCCAAACCTACTCTGAAAATTTCAACTCTCTAGCTCATTCCGTTCGAGAGTTATCGTGCCGGACCGGCCGGCCGGACCGGCCGGACAGAATGAATTTTGACCACGGATTCTTGATCAGTGAGTCGAACCAAATCGATTAAGACCATTTTCATCGAAATATTCGAAAATTACAGACATTTGGGCAAATTGATAAGCACTCAGTTCCGAGGAACTAGAGCGCCAAAAATGGAATCAACGTTGATCCGTTCTCGCGAAATATAATGTTATTTCTATTTATACCAACAATGAAATATTAAATGTTAATTCTATCTTTCATCACCAAATATTATGCGGCAATTGAAGGAAGTATAATGTTCTAACCGTTAATTGCTATTAAAAAAAACTCCATATTTTCAATGTTTGAACATTTTCTCGTAAATGGTGCTTCTAATGTATAAAGTGATCTCAAGAAACTCATCATAATTTGGGCTTGCCATTCCATTTTTTAGGTCATATACAGGGTGTTATATTCAAATATAAGCCATACAACCCAAATTGAGTCACTTCTCCTCTGCTAATGCGTAATCTACTCGTGGCTGAAAGTCATCTCAAAATCACACACCTCACACGAAACTCCGATTCTTCAACACCCTTAGTTCAGTAGATATCGCAGCTTCAATCCACGCATGCGCGGACATTCCCAAGGGATTCTATGGAGGAATAGCATCCTGCTAACTCAAAACCTCAATCCTCGCAGACAAAAACTCCAGAAGTTGAATCACATCTCGGCTGCTCACGCGCATTACTAAAAATGTCTGTAAGCGGTAACATGAACCTCACAATATCGGCTCAGCACCCATGACGGATAGTCCTAAACCTCTCCCATCATAACTCATACAACCCAAAAACAGTCAGTGCAAAATGCTCCGCAAAATAGTAGTAATTTGTGATCCGATACTTGAGGAAATAACAACCAAATTTCAGATGGTTATAACTCTAAAACCGTCTGTCCGATTATGTCTATAAACAAACTCAAATGTTGCATTCGGATGCACAATCTAACATGAAAATTTCAAGTTGCTATCTCTTTCCGTTCTCAGGTTATCGTGACATAAAAAATATTTCCTAGTGATTTTTTCGGAATGTTTTTAGTGATGCGATTCGAACAAAATTTCACAAACGTGCTTAAGTTCATATTCTTCAACTCTTCACCAAGTTTCAATTCGATCGGATTTATATTGGTTGAACATAAAATTATTAATCGGAAACCATTCGGCTGATTATGCCCATTAATGAACTTGTCCGTCATATTGGAATGCGCTACCTACCCTAAAAATGTCAAGTCGCTATCTCATTCCGTTCTCAAGTTATCATGGCAACGGACGGCCGGCTGGCCGGACAGAATCAAATTTGTCCTCGAATTCTTCATCAGATAGTCGAACTCAATCGTTTGAGACCAGTTTCGGCAAAAGATTCGAAAACTAGAGAAATTTGGGCAAAATGATAATGTGATGTTTCCCAGAACATACGCGAAAAAATCCCAAACAAATCTGAAAATTTTTGGGACCGATTTTCTCGAAAACTGTGAAGCTAAGTGTCTTCCACCAAGATTATAATTTAAAATGTCGGTGCCAGTTGGATGTGAGTTGTAATGTAATATCCAATAACCTGCTATCTTTGCCATTAAACATGTTTGAAACATGCAAGGAATATTAAAACTTGACTGAAGGCAAGCAAGATGATTGATTTGAATTGCATCGAAATATGTTGTGCATCCATTTTGAAGTTATTACAAACCAAAATTATATCGCGATGTTCCGCAGAACGCAAAAACTATATATTAGGGAAAATATATAGTTTTTGCGTTCCTGTATGTTTTTAATTTAGCGTTTTAGGATATAAATTTTTGTAGGAATATTCAGTGATGAGAAAGAGCCTTTAATATAATGGTGAGTTCGTGTTACAAATAGCTGACTCACCCTGTATATATGAGTATGTTAGAAATTGTTAAAGTTATAAATTTGAAAGGAAGAATAAATTATTATTATCGCTGAACGGATCTTTGTGTAATTATTTAGTTGGGCTATAATAATTGCTCTTGTACCAGTTGAATTTAAATTTTTGCAAATCCATATATCAAGTCTAACCAACTATGTCAGCCAAATTTGGATTATCTCGAACACTTTATCTCTCAGCTTTTATATTGCTTGAATTTCTCACATTATGACATGAAGAAGAGAAGAAATCTCTTCTCGGAATATGCAACGCATTAATTCAAGTCTCATCCTGAATTATTTGATTATTTGTTATATGTAACAGTGTTACTTCTACATATTTATCTGAATATCCTAAAAGTGCTGATTGGACCGACTCTTATAATCTCAGGAGGATAACAATCTAAATTCTATTCACCGCTACCAAACAAATCCTGAAATTCATGAATATCAAATTATCTTCAAAGGATAATAATCATTCTTTGAAATCAAACTTTGAAAAATGTATCACAGTATGACTAATTTTAGAATAAGTCTTCAAGAACGAATAATTTTGAGGATTTTCGCTCAGTGTCTGATTAAGGAGGCTGATTTAGGCTCTGAAACCTTACAAAAAATTATTTTTATCATTGGTGATGTTTCGTTCGTGTTTATTGGGTAACAGATTTCTATATATTTCTTCCAACAAATACCTAGTGTTCAAACTTATAAGCAGTTTTCGAAAAATTTAAAATTTTGTATTTGATAGATATTTTCCATAGAGAAAACGGAGAACGAAAATGTCTTGATAAATATCAATCCAGATATGGTCAGCATTTTTCATAGGACCCTTTCTACTGTTCCATCTTCATCATGTCATGTCCTAAGTACTGGCTCTCAAATGGCGAATCATTATCATGTTACCGATTACTTTTATAACGATTTTGTTGAGAATGGATCTTACTATGCTCATATTGCTCATCTATTGCTACCATACTAACATAACTATTTTGCAGCGTTCATATTCGAGTGCATCTTCTCCCTCCAAAACAGCATGAACATCATGATGGTGGCCCACATAAGGAAATTATAACGATCCATGGCAGTGGCGGAGGCTTTGGAGGTGGTGGACACCATGGAGGCGGAGGATACGGTGGTGGCGGTGGATATGGAAGCGGCGATGATCACCACGGAGGAGGGGGAGGAGGTGGCGGATTTGGAGGTGATTTTGGTGGAGGTGATCACCACGGTGGAGGCGATGGGGGAGGAGTCTTTGGTGGTGATGAACACCACGGAGGCGGAGGAGGAGGTTTCGGCGGTGGATTTGGAGGAGGTTACGGAGGTGATGACCATCATGGAGGAGGAGGCTATGGTGGCAGTGGTGGACATAGCCATGGTGGTGGCACCATTGTACTTAATACCGCTGGCAGTTCTATAGGAAGTCTATTGAGTGGAGGAGGTCACGGTGGTGGATATGGAGGAGATCATCATGGTTATGGGGGTGGTCATGATGATCATCACAGTAGTGGTGGTGGCTTTGGAGGTGGATTCAGCGGTGGATACGGAGGTGGTGGTCATCATGGAAATGGAGGAGGAAGTAGTTACGGAAGTCACCATGGCGGAGGAGGAGGTGGATTTGGAAGCTCCGATGGAGGCTACGATAGCCATCATGGAGGTGATGCAGGAGGCTTCAGTGGTGGTTTTGGAGGGTCTGCTGGAGGCCACGATAGTCATCAGGGAGGTAGTGGGGGAGGAGGTTATGGAGGAGGCTTTGGTGGTGGTTTCGGGGGATCTGCCGGAGGCCACGATAGTCATCATGGAGGTATTGGAGGAGGTGGCGGAGGAGGAGGTTATGGAGGAGGCTTTGGTGGTGGTTTCGGGGGATCTGCCGGAGGCCACGATAGTCATCATGGAGGTATTGGAGGAGGTGGCGGAGGAGGAGGTTACGGAGGAGGAAGTTACGATGGAGGTTTTGGAGGATCTGCTGGAGGTCACAATAGTCACCAAGGAGGCAGTGGAGGAGGTGGCGGAGGAGGAGGTTACGGTGGGGATTTTGGTGGTCATGGAAGTGGAGGATTTAGTCCTAGCGCTAGTGGCCATGGTGGTGGCAATGGCGGTTACCATTACTAATTTCCGTACTCCATACCAAAGTACCTCTCAATCAAGTCTGTGTCAGTTAGCTACTAGGTCCATTATTTATCGTCACTCTTATGTGTCTTGTGTGCTGTATGAATGTTTTGTATATATTGTTGAGTTTTTAACACGGTGCAATAAATCGTTAGGAGATGTTAAACTTTATTGCGCATTATTTACACAAATTTCCTTGAACTCCACATTTGAAATTTTGTTTTCCCAATAACTCGAAAAATACTTATCTGATCGAATCAAAGCACTGTCATTAGTTGAAAAATACCGACACGAAGACTTATGCAAAATTTTTCCAGAATCGCATATCTGCAAAATTAAAAAAAAAATATTTAAAACAATTCTGTATCTCAGAAACTATCCGTTAGATATCGTTGAATTTCTACGAGAGCCATCAAAACCTTATTATACAGTAAAGTTCTAGATATGAGCTTGATCGGATCTATATTGGTGAATATAGCCAAAATTTCAAAATATTGCAAAGATTGGGGTCAACTGGTCTACTGTTTATACATTCAACCAAACAAATTCTCAACAGTTTTTTTGAAGAAATTAAATTTAAAAAAAGTTTCGTTTAAATAAAATACTTCAAAAATTATCATAAAAATATCTCCGAAAGTATTGGTTTCTCAGAGTTGGGAATGATATCAATGTATTCTTATGATAGAACTGCATCATAAAGGAAATTCAAATAAAATAATAGTTTATTTAATAATATTAAATGATATAACCTCTACGACTGTTCCCGAGTCGCAGCGGTTAAACTCGGAGCTACTAGAACTCAGGGATCCGCGGTCTAGCTTCAGTGAATATGGGAGTGGATTCCAAAAGGGAACCGAGTAAATGGGTGCCAGGCAAATTTAATTCTCCCAGATACCCCGGCGTAATGTAATAATTTCTAAATTTACCAAAAGAATATTCACGCTAAAAACAAACAATTTATTCCAGTAGCTTACAACCCAGATATTAAGATTTAACAAAATAAACCACCGTGAAACCCCGAATAGAGGTGCGGCTGAAATTATACGTAGATATTCTTCCTTGATCCGAATGCACGTTGCTTGAACTCAGGCGCATCCACCTTTTTATCTACGATCATATACGACTAACGCAAATCTTCCCCAATTTCCGCTTTACAACAACAATAATTTATATGTTCTGAGGATATTATGTTCAGGTTGTATATAGCATATATAAGATATAGTTTGAAGTCTATTTCCAATAACTTGCGTGCTAGCTATTCCTACTCCGTCAATCCACTCCTGATACCCTCCTCTATGCTTATTTCTGAAAGTAGTATTACGTCGATGGTATCGCAATAGTGTCCTCTTTCCCTCGGTGCTCGTAGTCTGCAACCCTGGATTGGATGTCCCACAGCGTTGTTTACTGACCACCTTGTATATACTCGGGATCTATAACCCTGCGTTGGCTGTCTCACAGCACAGAATATACCTTAGAAGAAGTGCAAGCTCCAAACAAATTGTGTGGCAACAAAAAATAGCGTACCCTGGTGTCCGGGTGCTGTATTATTTGTTTGGCGCGAAATTTGAACACTAAAATAGGCGGGAAATTTGAACCACTCTTCCATGTTTCTAGATTATTCTTCATGAATTTGAATAATTCGTATCAATTTAAATTTTACCATTCAAAGCTTTATTTTGAATGGTAAAATTCAATTGATAACTTTCATTAAGACCATTGATTGAAAAAAAATGAATACAAACACAAATTCTAATTATGCTTTATTGCAAAATTGAACATAAATAAACATAATAATTTACATATTCTTTTACAAATTATATTGTGTATTACTTAAAAATTTAAATAACAATGCTCTAACAAATTATAAAAATAAATAGATTTTCCCTAATGTATAATAGGTACTTTATAAACGAAAACCAGATATCAAGAAATACACAAATTATAAATGTTCATCGCTATCAAGTTTCGAAATGAATAATACATATAACCAATTCAAAAATGATTACAGACACAAACTGTATGTTTTATTATGAAATAAAAGATAAATAAGCAACCAAGAATTCATTGGTTATTGAATAATGTGGTAAGAAATAATTGTATTCTTTAATAATTGAATTTGAATTGATTGAGAGTTCTTCAGAAAGTTTTTGAACATTCAAGGAGCTACATCGTGGTTCCGAGAATGATTTATTGCAAACTGAAGTAAAAAATGTATGAGGTGATGCATGCTTAACGAGTTTACTTGTTCTGCTATTAACAAAATCAGTATCATTGAAATGATCCTCACATAAATAATGAAATTTGAGCAAATGATGGAATCTTTAATCTAACAAATGTTCCTCCTTTTAGAAAGCTAAATTTCTTCCTGAAGCAATTTGAAAAACTGTTTTCCTCATCCTACAAAATATCCATTCTAGCAATCTGGATACTTACAAGAATAAACCTGTCTTGGAGTCGACATATTAATTTCAATAATTAAAGATGATTATGAAAAAAGCTTAGCTGTTCAACTAGAATGCTGCTACCACAACGTCTATGTTATTTGTTGCTTCGATTCCTCTCTTCCCTGGCAACAATTTCTGTAAAGATGTATGATGTTTAAAATGAATGTGCGGACAATTTCAGTGCAAATTTATACTTACATGAATACTTTTCTTCAAAAATCAGTAAATGCACCGAGCACTTGAAGTGTCGTCTCCATTTCTCGGCTTCCCTGGCCTGGACACGATTTCTAAACAGCTGTGAAGATGTATGGTGGTTTGTAGCTTATGATGAATGTATGAATCGGCATTTTTAGTGCAAATTTATACTTACATCAATAAATAATTCGGAAATCGATAAATATAGCTGGCGGTCGAATTGACAAATGAAAATTGTCAATTATCCAGTATCCTGTCAAACGAAACCACAAGAGCAAATCTTTCACACTATTTATCACCTTATTGTGCCTCTAATAAGGATTATATTTGCATCTACTTGCTATCACAGTCGCGCCTCTGGTGTTCGGGTGCAGAACTACTAGATTGCTTCCAGATTTTGGTCATAGTTATCACTTCTTCTAGGGTATATTCTGTGTCTCACAGCGTTACTTATGGACCACCTTGCATATACTCGAATGCCTCAGTTCTACTCTTCCTAACATAAAAACCCTGATGACAGAAAAGAAACCATCAGTGACTCCTCCCAGATAAGAAATAAATGAATTCCCCAACACTTAATAATTCCGATTATCAGAATATCAAACAGACAAGTTATTCGTTGTTATTCGATATTTATATAGGTACTTCGTACATACCCTGATAGTCGGGGTTATCTTGTATAAGTTTGCTTAAAAATTAAATCTTGCCATGCGTCAATAAATCAAATAATTCCTCAAATACACAGCAATATTCTGGATACAGAAAGATAATTACAACCTGAATTATTTCTACTAGAAATGACGAGAATGGAACATTTAACACATACCTCTCAAAGTCGCCAAGCTCATTCACGTGGTCAACTTGGATTTGCAAAAGGTCTTTAAATCCTCTTTCGAGACAAGTAAAGGTTGCCTGTTATCTTTCCAAATCAAACCAATATAACCCTCACTCTTAATTCGATTTTCGAAACTATATCCAACTAAGAAGATTCCAATAATTCTTACAAAGTTTCGAAAATGCGTATAACCAAATTGCTTTCTTCGTCGAACCTTCACAAAATGGACGATCTTATCTCATCGATGCTGACTCTGACAAAATTCCCTGACGTCACAACGAAACAATATTGCCAATTCATCCGGTTCCTCGAACATAATTCACTATGCGTCGATTGGCAATACTGAGACCCAACCTCAAATTCACGGTCAATACAATCAACAAATGTATCGCAAGCAAAACATAAATAAACCTCTGCCTGGATTAAAAAGAAACGTTACAATGAGCAATCTGAGAATGAGAACTGCACCATGAAGGAAATCAAATTGAAATACCTGAAATGAATTTGACTCTATCTTATAGAATAGGATAACATGTACGAGTATGAATACATATAATATAATAATTCATAGATATAATAATTATAGCATTCTGAGAAAACATAGAAGTACGATTCATTATTGAAATTTCGAAAAATCATATCTCCAAAAGTGTTAGCTTATGCTTGTTAGAGTTGAAAGTGATATCAATAGATTTTTATGGATAAATTGTATCTTACAAAAATTTAAATTGAAATTTGTAAGTTAAAAAAATTTTGTTTTTCGTTACTCCGAAACCATCTGCCCTATTTCACCCAATCACGAAATCAGCCGAGATATTTATCTCCCAAACATACTCTGAAAATTTCAGCTGCCTAGCTCATTCTGTTCGAGAGTTATTGTAGAAACAAATTTTAAACATAATTTTTTTTTACGCTTTACGGCAATCCGATCAATACAAAACTTCGCATGCGTATGGAGGTCATTATTCTACCATTTGATGCAAAATTTCAGATAGATCGAGTGATCGGTTTCGGAAATATTCTTAAAAAATATTTTTACTAAAACGGTCATAACTCCGAAACCGATCGATGGATTTCGCTGGTTAACGAACTCGTCCAAGATATTTATGCCAACCAACGAACCAAATCGTTTGAGACCATTTTTAGCCAAAAATTCGAAAATTACAGACATTTGGGCAAATAAATAAGCACTCTGTTCCGAGGAACAAGAGCGCCAAAAATGATTGAAATCGAAACTGAATGCCTATCCCGGGTCGAGAGTTAAATATGGTACGCATGGACATATTTTAAAGAATAGATATTTACTTTGGCTGTATTCCAGTAAAATAGTTTAACCCAGAAATATGAAAGAAAAAATTGGTTCAAGCCCTGTGGACAGGAGCTTTCCGAATGGATTGATTTCTCAGAGTTGGGAATTATAATAATAATAATAATTTCTCAGAGTTGGGAATTATATCAATGTATTCTTATGATAGAACTGCATTATAAAGGAAATTCAATTCAAATAATAGTTTATTTATCAAGATTAAATGAGAAATCTGAGAAGGAGAACTGCACCATGGAAGAAATCAAATTAAGATAGCTGAAATGAATTTGACTCACTCTTATAGAACAGGATGACATGTACGAGTATGAACACAGATCATATAATAAAGCTTAGATAGAATAATTATAGCATTCTGTGAAAACATAGAAGTACGATCCATTATTGAAATTTCGATAAATCATATCTCCGAAAGTATTAGCTTGTTGGAGATGAAAATGATATCAATGGATTTTTATGGTGAAACTGCATCTTAAATAAAATTTGAATTTGAAATTTGTTACTTAAAAAAAAAATTTGATTTCGTTACTCCGTAACCATCTGGCCTATTTTGCCCAATATCGAACTTAACCGAGATATTCATCTCCCTAACCTACTCTGAAAATTTCAACTGCCTACCTCATTCCGTTCGAGAGTTATTTTAGAAATTTTTTTTTTTAATTTTCAAAATTTTTTTTTTACACTTTGCGGTAACCTGTTCAATACAAAACTTCACATGCGTATAAAGGTCATGATTCTACAATTTGATGCTGAATTCCAGATAGATGGAGTGATCGGTTTCGGAAATATTCATAATAAAATTGGTTCAAGCACTGACGTGAAGTCAGAAGCTTTTGCGCGTATGTTCTATTGTCCATTCTCCTGTAGTGGACACCCTTAATCGAATTAACCATGGTAAATTATGTTGTCCATTCTCCTGTATTGGACACTCTTAATTCGAACTAGTTAACAAGCTTCAATTCGTTCGAATATTTATTTTTTGAGATATCTAGGAAATCATATTCCAGGTGAGTGTAACTCGGAAACCGTTAGACCGATTATGCCCAAAAAAGAACTCAACTTTCCCATTCGGATACGCAACCTACCCTGAAAATTGCAAGTCCCTATCTCCTTCCGTTCGAAAGTTATCGAGGCAACGCTTACCCATCTACTGAACTCACACAAGGCTGCTCGAATCTCCAACAATATTTAACCGACCGTGTTAAAACTTCAAACCTGGCAGTAGAGTTAGGTTCTAAAGGCTCTTGCAAAATGTCAGCAATTTCAGACAAATAGTTACTGATATAGAGAATTTTTTTTTTCAATTTTCATTGATTTTCTAAAAATTTTCTACAAATACTATCCTCACGAAATTTTGCAAGAATTTTTGCGTTGGCATTCTACAACTAATAATCATGTTTGAATTCAATCGGTTCAGTATTTTTCGAGTTAATGAGGAACAAAAAACAACCAAATTTCAGATGGCTATAACTCTGAAACCGTTTGGCCGATTATGCTCATAAACAAACTCAAATGTCACATTCAGATGCACAACCTAACCTGAAATCTTCAAGCCGGTGTCTCTTTCCGTTCTCAGGTTATCGTGACAACAAAATGTTTTGAATAATTTTCTAGCGATACGATTCTCACAAAATTTCACAAATGTGCCGAGGTTTATATTCTACAACTATTCACCAAGTTTCAATTCGATCGGATCTATATTGATTGAAAACAAAAGTATTACTCGGCAACCATTGGGCCGATTATGCCCATTAACAAACCTGTTCGTCGTATTGAGAGGCGCCACCTATCCTGATAATTTCAAGTCGCTAGCACTTTCCTTTCTCAAGTTATCGTTGCAACGGCCGGACGGCCGGCTGGACAGAATCAAATTTGACCTCGAATTCTTCATTGGGGAGTCGAACCAAATCGTTTGAGACCATCTTCGTAAAAAAAATTCGAATGAAACAGACATTTGGGCAAAATGATAACGCGATATGTTCCCCAGAACAATTCCAAGGTATAACTGTCTGTCACATAGTAGAAATGGAGTGAAATATGCTGCAGCCACCAGTACGACTGATTCGTGAGTATTACATTTTTTCTTTCAAGTTTAATTTCAGAGAAAGTAGGACCAATTTTGGAAAAACTAAAATCAATTTCGGAAAAATTATAAACAATTTCGGAAAAAGCAAAACCAATTTCGGAAATAGTGAAACCAATTTCGGAAAAACTAAAACCAATTTCCGAAAAAGTAAAACCAATAGGTTTCTTGCATGTAGCACGAAGTTCATCATGTATGCCCTCATACACTTTCATAATTTATAAAATTTGAATATTTCGTTATTGAAAATCGGTAAATCAAGAAGCAATTTCAAATGAGATGAAACGCTTCTGAATCGTTGCTATGACGAATGACGTAATCAAAATTTACCAAGAGAACACGTTAGGTTAGGATGAAACATTACTAGGTATGATATGTCATCATGATGTATGATATGTGTTCTGTGGGTTACAAAAGACGTAATAAGTAAGGATATCAAGGAAGCAGCAATAGTAGTAGTTGGACTTAAAAAACTCAAATTCAATTTTCGACAGCTGTGGAAGTCCCATCTTCCACATCTGTCGAAAATTGAATTTGAGCTATTTTTTCAAAGACGTCCTTATCACCTTAACAATGGCAGTTTCGTAAATATGTGGTTCATAAAATATGAACCGAATTATTCAAGGAATCCGATGCCAGGTAAAAAAAAATGGGTTCAAGCCCTGTGGACAGGAGCTTTCTGGTGCTCTTGTTCAAACAGACAAATTATATCTCCGAAAGTATTGGTTTCTCAGAGTTGGGAATTATATCAATGTATTCATATGATAGAACTGCATCCTAAAGGAAATTCAATTCAAATAATAGTTTATTGATCAATATTAAATGAGCAATCATGAGAATGAGAACTGCACCATGGAAGAAATCAAATTAAATCTGGCCAATTTTGCCCAATAACGAACTTAACCGTGATATTCATCTCCCTAAACTACTCTGAAAATTTCAACTACCTACCTCATTCCGTTCGAGAGTTATATCTATGTCTATGGATGAAAAGCAGTCTCACTACTCTCAGATCTCTTACTTCATGTTCCGTTCCGAAATGTAAGAATTTTCTGAGAAAACCTAATTCGGAGCAAACAACTGAGATTTTTCTCACTTTGCTCACAATTCTTCGATTGATTAGATAATGTAATGTAACAGGAACATCAATTGACATTATGACAATTCATACATAGAATAATATCATTCTGTGACAACGTTGAAATGCGATTTATTATTTAAATTTTGAAAAATCATATCTCCGAAAGTATTAGCTTGTTAGAGTTAAAAATGATATCATTGGATTCTTAGGGTAAAACAGCTTATTGAAAAAAATTTAATTTGGAATTTGCCTTGTAAAAAAAAATTTTTTTTTTGTTACTCCGAAACCATCTGTCCGATTTTGCCCAATAACGAACTTAGCCGAGATATTTATCCCCCAAACCTACTCTGAAAATTTCAACTGTCTAGCTCATTCCGTTCGAGAGTTATCGTGCCAACGGCCGGACGGCCGGACAGAATGAATTTCGACCACGGATTCTTGATCAGTGAGTCGAACCAAATCGTTTAAGACCATTTTCATCGAAAAATTCGAAAATTACAGACATGTGGGCAAATTGATAAGCACTCAGTTCCGAGGAACTAGAGCGCCAAAAAGTAGGTACCTATGTATATTTAAATTCCAAAAATGATGGCTACTTCCGGTAGAAAATGCGATTTAGACGAAAATTATTTTAGAAACATGACAAAACGTCCATGTGCCAAATTTACAAACTAAAGTTTGCTTGTAACCCAAGAGAAGCCTAATCAGTCAATTATTTATAGGAACCTGTATGTATGAAGGTAACTTTGATCAAAAACGCATTCTGAATGAATTTTATTGGAATTGATCGATTTGTATTTGCTGTTATATTTTCATCAGTCATCTTCGATATTCAATGAACAAATTGATGTCAAATTAATCAATTCCATCCATGCATATAGTCAGAATTTTTTATTCGACATACCTATCATCATGATACTCATCAATAATTTTTATTGTTTATTTCTTATACCGTTCAAATATGTTAAGATTTCATATTTACGAACTCATTTTTATTTCTTTGTAGCTCTGACGATGTTGGAAGAATTAAATCTTCCAACATATTGTACATATCCTGCATAAATGACCCACTTTGATTCCTCCTAAATATGCAACATTGAATTTATCTCTATCGATTACAATAAAACAAAAACCAATACTGCTATATAAAGAGAGAAAATGAATTCCAAGGTATAACTGTCTGTCACATAGTTGAAATGGAGCGAAATATGCTGCAGCCACCAGTACGACTGATTCGTGAGTATTAATTTTTTTTTTCAAGTTTAATTTCAGAGAAAGTGGGACCAATTTTGGAAAAACTAAAATCAATTTCGGAAAAATTATAACCAATTTCGGAAAAAGTAAAACCAATTTCCGAAGAGCAAATCCAATTTCGGAAATAGTGAAACCAATTTCGGAAAACCTAAAACCAATTTCCGAAAAAGTAAGACCAATAGGTTTCTTGCATGTAGCACGAAGTTCATCATGTATGCCCTCATACACTTTCATAATTTATAAAATTTGAATATTTCGTTATTGAAAATCGGTAAATCAAGAAGCAATTTCAAATGAGGTGAAACGCTTCTGAATCGTTGCTATGACGAATGACGTAATCAAAATTTACCAAGAGAACACGTTAGGTTAGGTTGAAACATTACTAGGTATGATATGTCATCATGATGTATGATATGTGTTCTGTGGGTTACAAAAGAAAAGTGAAGAGTATGGATATCAAGGAAGCAGCAATAATAGTAGTTGGACTTAAAAAACTCAAATTCAATTTTCGACAGATGTGTAAGATGGGACCAAACGAAAGACTTTTATGTCAGATGTAAAAAATGTGGACTTTTCGAAAGTAACGTGTTAAGTTTTTTGCAGTGGCAATGGGTATAAGGACCTGAAAGCTGGTCTGCTACCCCTACTGCTCAGGGTCGAGAGTGTTCATAAGCCATGCTTGAAGTTGAAGGTATGTTCTGAATGGGTGAAAAAAGCAATCGCCAGAATATCGATCAAGAACTTTCTCGGTTATAAATATATAAATATTCAATTCATTTAATACCACTTTCTTCCTCGAGATTTTTCAGAAATAATTTGTTTTCAGACGATCCTATGAATTTTGTGATGGCATTTCACCAACTAATGTTCGCCCACAAATATGTGAGTCCACTGGTTTATGGGGGTTGTGTGATTTATGCAGTTCTGGGCGTTATTTCACTGATCCACCTCATTCTTTATGATGGAATGGACCTCTTATTGAAGTATGCGATAGTACCATCCACTGCACCATGGGTAAGTTGAAATGAACCAAGGAATATGTCGGTCGAGAGTCCTGTATCAAAAATACTTAAGGGTATACCACTTCCCATTCAAAATAACAACAGCAATAGTCAAGGGCGCCCATATGAAAATTGATATTCATAAAAGATATTCAATAAGTATAATTATTTGACAAAACAATTTGTCCACATATGATGATATTTTTCTTTCCCTAAAAGCTAGGGAGGGGGCCCGAGCCCCGCCTTGCCCCCGAGTATGGGGACCCATGGCAATAGCGGTGTTCATACATCTTTCATATTCGTAGGAGGTGATTAAATAGCAGTGCTTGACCTCAGGAGATAACTAAAGAGCAGTGTTGGACTTCACTCTTTCCTTATCGATCCAGTGCTTGACCTACAGCTATCGGGATGCGTAGGATAAGCACAGAGAATGCACTAATCGCTGTAGTGATCGGAGTCGTATAGATTCACCAGAAGGATCAATGAATTTGAACAATGTATCAGAGAGCTAAGCCCTGAGTAACGGAATTATGTTCCCGCTTCATCGGTGCGCCTGAAGCGGAATATTAAATAATCGGTTAACGAGGAAATGTAAGCTGGTTGTTTTATGTTACCAGGAAGCTACCTAATTAGACGAAATGTAAATATCAGAATTAGTAGGTTTTCTTGAACTCGATAGATTCGAAATGGAAAAGGACGGCTACTTATATATATTTTTCGGTTTAAAACGTTCTTCGACGTTGTCCGATATCTAGTGTAACGTTTCTTTTTAACTCAGGCAAGGGTTTGTTTATGTTTTGTTTACGATAAGGTTGTCGTTTGTGTTGACGTCGAATTTGAGGTTGGATCTCAGTGGTGCCAATCGACGCTAAATAATAATTGTTGTATTCGAAGAACCGAATAAGTTGGCAATATTGTTGAATTGTGACAGTCTGAAATTTGTGAGGGTCTGCGCCAGTCAGGGAAATGAGGTCGGCCATTTTGTGAACACTCGAAGGAGGAGCAGTAGGTTAGGCGTATTTTCGGAACTTAATAAGAATTGGTGATTTCTTCTTAGTTGGATATAGTTTCGAAAATCGAATTAGGAGTGAGGGTTACATTGGTTTGATTTGGGAAGATAACAGGTACCTTGCACTCGTCTCGAAAGAGGATCTAACGACCTTTCTGCAAATCTAAGAGTTGAACACGTGAACGATCTTAGCGACTTTGACAGAACATCGCTGTGTGCTTGAAGAATTATTTGGTGGAGGCACGCCAAGATTTGGTTTCGAAGCAAACGTGTGCAGGACAACCCCGAACATCAGGGGTTTTTTGTAACATCAGGAGTTTTTGTGTGCCAGCACGATTTTTATATCAAGAGGAATAGAAGGATTTTTGTGGCAGTCCGAAGTTTATGGTGGCAGGAGTTTTTGAGGCCAGCACGATTTTTTATATCAGGAAGAGTGTAACTGAGACATTCGAATATATACAAGGTGGTCCATAAGTAGCGCTGTGAGACAGCCAACGCAGTGTTACCGATCCCGAGTATATACAACGTGGTCAGGAAGCAGCGCTGGGGGACATTCAGTCAGAAGTCGCAGACGGCGAGTACAAAGGGAAGGAGAACGGTATTGCGAGACCATCGAGGCAATAATATGTTCAGGCACAAGGAATAGCACGCAAGTTATAGAAAACATATCCCGAATCATCTTATACCTACTATATATATAACTTGAACATATATTGTTATCAATTATCTAGGTTATTGTTATTGGAAAGCGGAAATTGGGGCAAGATTTGTAGTAATCGTATATGATCATAGAGGAGAAACGTGAATGCGCCTGAGCTCAAGCGACGCGTATTTGAATCCAAGAATAATATCTACGTACAATTTCCGCCACCCTTATTCAGGGTTTCATAATAGTTAAATTTTGCTGGATCTAAAGACCTGGGTTGTATGCTATTAGAATAAATTGTTTGTTTTTAGCGTGAATATTCTTTTGGTGGATTTAGGAATTATTACATTACGCTGGGGTATCTGGGAGACTTAAATTTACCTGGCGCCCATTTACTAGGTTCCCTTTTTAGAAACCCACTCCCATCTCCACTGGAGCTAGACCGCGGATCCCCGAGTTCTAGTAGCTCCGAATTTAACCACTGCGACTTGGGAACAGTCGCATGTCGTTATACTAGACTCCACTGTCTTCGGTCTTCCCATTGGATTCCACATCACAAACGAAAACGGGAAAGACCTAAAACTTCATGGAGCCAAGGAATACAGAAGGCGATGAGTATCAGGAGCTTGCGTGAAGGACGGCTACTTACCATTCTTAAATTTAAAATTATCTAGAGATAATTCAAATTTAATTGGTTTTGACGTTTTTAGAAAACCTACTAATTCTGATATTTACATTTCGTCTGATTCGGTAGCTCCCTTGTCACACAAAACAGCCAGCTTACATATCCTCGCTAACCGGTTATTCAATATTCCGCTTAACAATGTGAACTTCAAGAAAGAAAAATGTTTTTCCAAATTGCCGAAAGAAACTGGTATAGTCATCAACTAGTTCAGAAAATTATCAACAAACATAAGGCTGATCTTTCACACTCCTAAAATATATGGAGTGCAGATTTCGACTCATGTAATCTTCGAGATATAGTGTCTTAAGTTGTGTCTGTTTGATCTCTCTGCTTTGGTCTGTTAGCGAGATATGTATTCCTGCTAGCTCATGATCGATGGATATGCCAGTTATACTGAGCTTCTCTAAAGCTCTCTGACCAGCCCTAAATAGGAAAGCTCCTTGGTTCCTCATTTCATGATGAGCTGCCATCCTCAGAGTTGGGTCTTCACTTCTCAATAACCTTATTGCTATTCCAACGTTGGTTGATGGTGTTAATATTCCAAACTTTGCAAACCCCTGCCTGCGTTCGTGGAAGGTGTACTCTTTGTATCAAGCAGTTGGGATGCAGGCTACGGCTCATGTTCATCACTTTAAGTGTGAATCTATCGAGCTCGAGAATTCCATTCACTGTCCAGTTAACTACCTCGAAAGAGAAGGTGACTATCGGAACTGCCAAGTAGTTCGTAACAGACACTTTATTTTACCCGGATAGTTGTGATTTCCATATATCTCGAAGCCATTTTTTTTGTAGCTAGCTGTTAAGGCAACATTGATTTGGGTTATCACCAAAAACCTCCTCGTTTCATTCCCAGAAATTTGTAAGTTCCTTTCTCTTCGATATGTCGAATATTCCCAATGGGATTTTCTTTATCCACTCGAGAGGAAAAACCTTTCATAGGCCCACCCTGAGAAGGTCCGCTTCTCTCAGGTGTGTGAGACTCCAGATGTTGATTGGTTACTCATTAAAAAACCTCTCACACGTTCCTTGGAGTAGTTCTTCGTCCTGTCCTTACAGCGTCTCTTAACAAAAGAGATGAGCTGCAAGCGGCCTTCATAGTTGATGGGACCTGATGACTCGAAGTGATCTGAGCAACGCTTTCTGCATTCTGTGCGCTTAATCCTCGGCCAGAGATTTGCAGGCCGGAATAATCTTCAATTGAGTCACGTAGTTCGCTCTTATTCCGCCTAGGCTTCCTATGATTAGTACGACCATCCTATCCTTATGCCTTGGATACAGGATCCCCATTTCGAACACTAAATCTTTCAGTTGCTCCCTCTCCTGTTCATCATTCATCACCATATTATTTTCTGCGGAGGAGGAAAATTCGACGACAAACAATTTCTTGAATTCTTTGTCCAGCAGAAGTATATCTGGTTTTATGGCGTGGATCTGCCAAGTTGTTGGATTCGCATAGTTCCAGTAGATGCGAGCATGCGAGCTCTGCCATTTTCAACAACTGATTCAATCTCCAGAGGCACATGTGGTAGCACTGGTTCCTTGTCTATACCATAAACCTCTCCCAATTGGAAGTAGAGAATTCGGAGTGCCGCATTGTGCCTTTCCACATATCCTGATGAAGCATAGACTCTGCAAGCAGACAGAATGTGCATAATAGTTTCTTGCTGGCTGTGGCATGCTCTGCACGTAGTGGGGGTGTCCACTTTCATGATGTTCTTCTTATACCATCTGGTATTTATAACCCCACCTTGACAAGCTATAACAAATCCCTCCGTTTCTGACTTGGGTCCAGCGGACTTCAAAAAGGCGAAGGTTAATTCTTCCGACAGGCCCTGATCTTTCAAACTCCTGAAGTATATGGAGTGCAGGTGTTTACTCATTTAATCTTCGAGTAGTTCTTCATTTGTGCCTGCCTTATCTCTCTGCCCAACTCTTCTTTGATCTGTTGGCGAGATATGTGTTCCTGCTAGCTCATGATCGATGGATATGCCGGATATACAGAGCTTCTTCAAAGCTCTCTGACCAGCCCTAAATAAGAAAGCTCCTGGATTCCTGATTTTATGCTGAGCCACCATTTTCAGAAGCGGATCTTCGCTTCTCAATATATTTATTGCCATTTCCAACGTTTGTTGGATTGGATCATTATTATTTGCTTTATTAATACTCGTCTACCGTTATGATGAATCATAGAAATAAAGTGTTATCAACACCTCTAGTGGTGGACAATGTTACTATTTTACGATGGGTCACTAATGTTTCAACATAACTTGAAGTGATCAATTCCAGTATCTGGCCATGAAACATGCGTATTACTAATTGCAATCAATGAATGATTCATTTTGATACTCAAAATATTACTTTCAGGCACTTGCAACAGCTATGACGGAATATTTTTGGATTCAACCTGGAATAGCATTCATACACAAGGACAATTATTGGGACGTTTCATCGGCGTCTGAGCCAAAGCGAAGTCAAATGAAAAAAGAAATCAGAATCTCTCGATTTATATGCACGTTATTTATACTTGATAGTAGTATCAACACATTTTTCGCTTTTTTTATTGGTTACTTTAGTGACGTACGTGCGGATATGTATATTCTTAGTAACGTTTTCGCCGACAATAGCCTTCTGAGAATAGTTTCGCGTTTTATAGCGAATGCATCGCATTCAGTGGTCACATTATCATCTATTTCGATTTACTTGGTGATGAAGTATTTTGCGGTTACATCTAAAATACAATTTCAACTACTGAGCGATTACCTTGGAAGAATACGGATTTATGGAGCAGGAGATGATGAGGCAATAAGGAATCATCTAAAAATCTGTGCTTTTCAGCATGCAATGTTGCTGGAGTGGGTATTTATTTATTTCATACGAGTTCTACAGGGTCTTTATAAATGATTTGTAACATCGCAGTTGGCTCTGGATATTCATTTGCCACTTCTCACTTTTGTGTTCTGTTTATATCATATAATTAATGAACCAACAGCCAATATTAAATTGTTGTCAAGCCTTCAGATTCTTTTTAAAATTCGTGAAAATTGAGTTTCCAAATTATTTACATCTGTAATGACTTATGATTTAGAACAAAATACATTCATTGTGATGTCCTTTTACTACCGCATCGGTACTTTAATCAATGGTGAGTGGATTTACTCTGTAGAGGCCTGTAAAAATGAATATTTGGTGAATATCCTGATGTTCAGATTCTAGAATCTTCTCTGAAAGTCTACATCAGATGTGTTATAAACAGATTCATGCAGACTGGAAACGTTAACAAGAGAAAATCGTCAGAAAGACCTCTAGTTCCTCGAGAAATTGTTGAAGAAATGAGAACACGAGTTGAACAAAATCCTCAAATGTCTCTGAATGAATTATCTTTACAGTATAGAGTCCCATTGACTACTTGTCACAAAGTATAGAAAAAAAAAATTTGTACCCTTATAGTAGGGGAGCCCACGAGGCTAATTCGGGATTTACTCGAGCGTCATAGAGAGCTATTGGGTTGTCAAGCTTAGATGATAAGAAGAAAAAAATGTTATATAATATATACCTGTTCATCGGTGGGGTGAGCGGATATAAATTTTCAAAAATGTAAAAAAAACCGTTACGTGGACATACTCGAGCGTGTCAGATATTGATAGCATCTGTGTCCTACGTATTTTAAAACATGTACATATGTTAATCTGGCCGTTTCCATGATGGAGGTGATCATACGTAAGGGTTGAAAATGAAAAAAATTTTTTTTTATCGAGCTCGTCTGCGTTTAGTGAACCTTAAAAGATGCTCTTGTATAATAATCTGACGATTGGGATGTAACGCAAACTCGTGGTCATTATTAGAATATGCAAAAAAAAATTGCCATTTAGAAATACTCAAGCGCGTCAGATTAAGATATATGTGGTTCATCAATATGGCCTAGACCTGCTGTCTCCTAATCTGACGATTGTCTGGAGGGATTCGCTAAATCTGACAATAAAAATTTTTTTTTTTTAGTTTTTTTTAAATCATTGAACTTAATTAATCGAAAAGCTCAGGAAATAGCGTGCAAATGAAAAAGCTTATGTTGTTTTGAGGAGAATATTTATACAAATATTAATTATACAAAATTTAATTTTTAATTTTATCGTGATTTTCGAAGAATCGGTTAGCTCCGACGATATTCCAAAGAAATTATACATTTTTGTAAAGTTTCTAATGAAAATTTGATTGTTTTTTGTAAAGTACTTTTACTACAAAATACACAATTCACATTAATATCACTCAATCACTCATAGTAATTATTTATTAACTATAATTCACATAACTTTTATTAAATTCGCAAAATAACCTAATACGTTGGAAATCCGTTGTAAACAAGATCATACCGCGAACGAGTCTGCGTGACCAGCTGTCATGGCAACAGAAACCGGAGTGGAACGGAGTGAGAGAGCAATAGATAGAGAAAGAGTGAGAGGAGAATAGAAACACGGGGAGGGGAATATAGGCAAGGCATAGCTGCACGCATTAAACTTTATCAATTAATTTTTATTACTTCGGCTTGTGAAAATCGTCAGATTATATATTTTTCGTAATTCTTGCATTATTCCCTTCAAAATAAAAAAAAAATTTACCACGCTCGAGAATGTCAAGATGTCGTTTATTTTTACAACTTTGTAACCCTCCCCCTTCTTTACGTCGCTCTCAAATTGTCAGATTAATGGAACATACACTTTTTAGCATGTAACTAACTCACCCTACCTTAATCTGACGCGCTCGAGAATTTCCGATGATCAACTTTTTTTTACTAATCTGATGCTTTATCCTTGACGGGCGGCCATATATATATGGCTCATGTTTGGTGGAAAAACTTAACCAGGTACAAGGTATCCCCCTATATATTAATCTGCCGCGCTTTAGTAAATCCCAAAATCCCCGCTTGGGCTCCCCTACTATTACAAAATAACTATGGTACAGCAACCCCTACCAATACATATTCCACGTCGCCTTCTAAATAATCTTAACGTCGACAGATTATTAGACTTGAGTTTTTTTAGTATTGAGGCTTGGTTTAACCCGTCAGGTTATGCTAATTCTCAAAAGTACAGATTTTGGACATCTGAGAATCCCCAATGTTTTATTGAGAGACCATTACGTTCGCAAAAAGTTGGTATGTGGTTTGCAGTTACTCGAATATATGAGCCAGTTTTCTTTCAAGGTACCTTTAATGGTGAACGCTACAGAGGAATAATGCTGGAGCTATTCATAAACGAATGTGCTCCCACAAATGTTAAAAAATATATTTGACAAATAAGAAGATATAAGTGCCTTGAGAATAATGGAGCACAATTCGAACATTTGGTGTGAATTCATTGTTAGAATCCTCACAAATAGCCTAACTCCCAAACTGGGAGTTATCTTACAGTTATTCAATGTATTCTGTCCATTTGTATGGATTGATTACCTGCATTCGAACATTAAAAGTAGTTTAACAGTATGCATTCAATTATCAGTAGGTACTTACATCTCAAAAATTCTAAATAGGATTTATAAAATTCTTCCATTCGAACACAAGGGAACAGATCTTTCATATTTGTTCACTAGCTAATATTTTGATCTCTTTTGAAACTGACTTAGGAGAATCCCAACTAATGAATAATTCACTCTCGATTCCATCAGCTTGTTATTTTCTGAAAGAATACTCCTTAAAAGTAAAATTCCAGTATCATATATCATTCATTATTCTTTCAATCAAATTACCCTACTCTAATCATAAAAAGGTTTGTTGTAAACCCAGAGAATGAGTTAGGCTCAGTAATTATGCTTTACCTAAATACCTACTTATGATTTACCCAAAATCACGTGTAATTCAAAAATTGCACTTTCTACATACTTAATCGAACTAAATCATCTATATAAATTAATTTATTTTGTATAATAAAAAATTGGTTCAAGCACTGACGTGAAGTCAGAAGCTTTTGCGCGTATGTTCTATTGTCCATTCTTCTGTATTGAACACCCTTAATCGAATTTACCATGGTAAATTCGAATTAAGTGTCCCATACAGGAGTATGGACAACATTCTCCTGTATTGGACACTCTTACTTCGAATTTACCA
Organism: Halyzia sedecimguttata; assembly: GCA_937662695.2. Taxonomy (NCBI): domain Eukaryota; kingdom Metazoa; phylum Arthropoda; class Insecta; order Coleoptera; family Coccinellidae; genus Halyzia; species Halyzia sedecimguttata. Next base: position 13,514,286 of record OW569411.2, on the reverse strand, counting down.
TGGTAAATTCGAATTAAGTGTCCAATACAGGAGAATAGACAACATAATTTACCATGGTAAATTCGATACAATGTCCAATGCAGAAGAATGGACAATAGAACATACGCGCAAAAGCTTCTGACTTCACGTCAGTGCTTGAAATTTTCTAGGGGTACGGTTCTTTAAAAATTTTAAACACGTCTTTATGTTGATTTTCTACTACTAGTTACCAAGCTTCAATTCGATCGAATATTTATTTTTTGAGTTATCAAGGAAATACTATTCCAGGTGGGTATAACTCGGAAACCGTTAGTCCGATTATGCCCGAAAACGAACTCAACTCTCCCATTCGGCCACGCAACCTACACAGATAATTGCAAGTCCCTTTCTCCTTTCGTTCGAAAGTTATCGAGGCAACGGTCACCCATCTACTAAACTCACACAAGGCTGCTCGAATCTCCAACAATATTTAATCGATCGTGTTAAAACTTGAAACTTGGCAGTAGAGTTAGGTTGTAAGGGCTCTTGCAAAATTTCAGCAATTACAAACGAATAGTTACTGATATATAAAAATTTTTTTTTCAATTTTCAATGATTTTTTAAAAATTTTCTCCAAATACTATCCTCACGAAATTTTTCAAGTATTTTCGCGTTGGCATTCTACAACTAACAACCATGTTTGAATTCAATCGGTTTAGTATTTTTCGAGTTAATGAGGAACAAAAAACAACCAAATTTCCGATGGCTATAACTCTAAAAACGTTTGGCCGATTATGCTCATAAACAAACTGAAATGTCGCGTTCTGATGCACATCCTAACCTGAAAACTTCAAGCCGGTATCTCTTTTCGTTCTCAAGTTATCGTGACAACAAAAATATTTTTTTATAATTTTTTAATAATTTTCTAGCCATACGATTCGCACAAAATTTCACAAACGTGCTTATGTTCATATTCTACAACTACTTACCAACTTTCAATTCGATCGGGTTTATATTGGTTGAAAACAAAATTATTACTCAGAAACCACTGGGCCGATTATGCCCATTAATGAACTTTTCCGTCGTATTGGGATACGCCACCTACCCTGAACATTTCAAGACGCTAGCTCTTTTCGTTCTCAAGTTATCGTGGCAACGGCCGGACGGCCGGCCGGACAGAATCAAATTTGACCTCGAATTCTTCATTGGGGAGTCGAACTAAATCGTTTGAGACCATTTTCGTAAAAAAATTCGAAAGTTACAGACATTACAGACATTACATTACAGCAAAATGATAACGCGATGTTCCTCAGAACATACACGAAAAATTATTGGTCCAAACTGGGATGAGAGGAAACGTAAACTGTACCGGGAGGAAAAGTAATCTCCAAGTGACAATCATTTCGGAACTCATCATTTAGAATTGCAAATGTGAACCAAGGAGAAAGTGAGGTTATGCGTATATTATGAATTATGTGGGTGGAATTGCAAATGTCAACAGTTTGCATATGAAGAGGCAAAATGAGAGGATTTCAGAACCAAGTACGATGTTACAATCATGTATAAAGACCCTGCATTACTGAATTATTAACTCCCATTATTTTGCAGCCAATTCGCGAGGGTCCAAGCAATATCATATTTTCCTCTCATACCATCTTCTGTGAGCGCGTCCGTTGCCATTTTTGGATGCCTCATATGTTTGTACTATGTAAGTTTCCACAATTCAGTGATAACTTCGCTGCAATTTTCTTCTGTGGTTCGGAATCTTATGAAAAATATTTTTCCACAGAATCGAAGTATTCAAAACATACTATACGTTCTACTTCTCCAAAGTTTGATTGGGATACTTTTGATGGATTGCTGTGAAAGTGGACAGGACGTAGAAGATGCCGTAAGTGAAATCTAAGATGTAAAACAATGGTGTATTCCCCCATATAGCGCTCTGTGCCGCTGGTGCAAGAGCATGGAAGAAACAGCTGAACATATTCTGTTCGACTGTAACAACCTTAAAGACTTGAGGGTCATACACCTAGGCAACCCAACACCTACGATTCCTACGGTGAGAGGGACTTCTCCTTTTAAACTCGCGGCATTCCTGTCAGCGTGTTTTTTGGACTGAGTCTCACGAGTTTGGCAAGCGGGAGAACAATGAGCCAGAAGGCCTCAGTTCAGCCTGAGACGGCACCGCGGTAGAAGAAGAAGGATTCCCCCATACATGAAAAAGCTTGGGCTAGAAAGAAGTACAACACTTTAATTAAAGATGGGATCCAAACCCTTTTTTCATGTTACTCACATCGGTTTTAATCGTAATTGAGTTGACTGAGCTGTTGAGGTTATATGAATGCTTAGAAGACTTGCAAAAACCAAATCTGTAGAAGTATATATACAGGGTGGGTCTTTGACCACTGCATTAATTTTAACCAAAGATTCCGCTCATCAAATGAAACACTTTTTTCATTTACCATTTTTCCAGATTCGGCTCAGGTAAAAAGTTACAAGCGTTTAAAGATTTCACAATGTGCTAATACACTCCCGCATATAAATTATATATGACATTGTTGGCGGACGAGAATAAGGCATGGTAACGTGGTTTACAGCTTGATTCGGGATTCCAACGCTCAGGGACGGATCCATAAAAGTAAAATTTCTGGAGTTTTCCATTTCAAAACATTCAATGAAGAATATCTCGAAAAAGGTGCGTTTAAGGAGAAATGATGAAGAATAATATAATGTTCTAAAAGGATGGAATATTCTTGAGCTGACTCAAGAAAAACTTTATATGCTTTCTTAATGCTGATTTCGTTTAGTTTTATGAATCCACGAGTCCATAACTAGAAAATCAGTAGAAGTAGAAAATAACTAATTTTTGGAAAATATGTATCCTAGTGATAGGAAACTTTACGCCAACATTCATTTTATTCGAAAAAAGGATGTCAAAGCTACAAAATAAAAACTGATTTTTTTTCAAAATTTCAACAGCCTGTATCTTTTTACCTGAGCTGAATTTGGAATAATCTTAAATGAAACAAGTGTTTCATCTGATGAGAGGAATCTTTGGTTAAAATTAATGCAGTGGTCAAAGACTCACCCTGTATATATATATACAGTATGGTGCAATTGAAAGGAATAAATTCGTTATTTCGTAAACCGGCGACTTTAAGGAAAAATCCCAAAACCCGTCGATTTTTATTCTTAAAGTGGCTATTCGTAAGGAAACCATTTTATCTTTGACGTAATTTTATTTTTGACGTCTTGGTTTCTTGGTTGCCCTGTCCTGAAGAAGCCAACTAGCAGAAACACGTGTCGGCAGGTACCAGAAGAATGATTTTCTCTGCTCCTTTTGCGGAATTACCCGTTATACTTCTCCATTTTAATAATAATAAAATTTTATTAATTTTTTAAACAAATACAAAAGTCAATTTTTGTAAATTATTGATATGGCTGAATAGGTATTTAAAAGACCTTTCAAATAATGTATTACAACACCCACCTTTCCATCTGAAAATTTAAGCGATGACGTCATCACGCTCACATAGATGACGTCAAAAATAAAAAGGTATCCTTACGAATAGCCCGTTTAAAAATAAAAATGGACGGGTTTCAGGATTTTTCCTTAAAGTCACCGGTTTACGAAATAACGAATTTATTCCTTTCATTGGCACCATACTGTATATATCAACCAATTCCTACTTTAATCCATTCGATCATTTGCTGGATATAAATTATGGAATGGTCTCAGAATATTTTCATCTAAGGACAGATTGCAGTGAACCAGACCTTATCCTTACATAGTATAAAACAAAGTCGCTTCCCGCTGTCTGTCTGTTCCTATGTATGCTTAGATCTTTGAAAGTACGTGAAGGATTTCGATGCGGTTTTTCTTAATTGATAAAGTTATTCAATAGAAAGGTTTGTGTTTATAATACATGCATAACATATTAGAGAAACACTGATAATTTTAGAGGTTTCTAATGAGATGTCGTAAATAAACACATTTTTTTGGGCTTACATTGCAAACGCACGCTGAAGCCTACGAGATAAATCAAAATAATGTAGTACAGTATGGTACACCTTAAAATGGTCTACAAAAAAGTCTGCGATGGAATATGTCTATCTCTCAAGGATAACCCACGATAACCATTTTTTATCCTTTACATTCTACGAGAAATGATGGCTTGATTACGAAGCTATTTTAAGCAATACAGCATTGATCCTCATCCAAGTAATTACATTAAATGCATTGTGCATTTAATATTGATCAATATGGCCCTTCACAGCATGTAATTTAAATGAATATTTTCGAAGATATCGCAGATTCTGTGTTCATTTAAATTTCTTCAGAAATAATCACATTTTAATTATGGCCCCTCTTAATCAAAACTCATTGAATATTCTTTCTACAGAAATCTGCAGAAGAAAATAGTGTCCAAGTAATGTTGATCACAAAGTTCCAAACAAAATAGAATAAGTTAACACACCAGTGTATTAGAAATCTTATTTCTAATTCTTATATTGGGTGGGCATATCAAATAATGAGTTATATTTAAGTTTGCAGATTTCTCAGAAGATCTTACCAATGTAGAATGGTATGATTGGAATGAAACCAACAAAAAGACTTTACTCATAATGCTGATGCGTAGTCAGAAAAAAGAAGAAATGAAAGCACTCAACACTTCGTTCAATAGGACTCTTATTATAGCGGTGAGTGGGCTAGGTACTTAAATTAACCGCATATGCAAGATACACTGAAATTTTAACAGGATTGACTTCGTTACTAAGTTTTCTTGATTTATACTAACTGACAAAGAAACTGCAACACCCAGAAGGAGCTGTTTAAATTTTTAATTTTTTTTCGTAAAACATAGAGTGTAAACAATGTTCACATGAAAAAACCTTCACGATTTTTTTCTCCAAATTTTAATCATTTACTCCTTGCATATGCAAGGAGTAAATGGTTTTTTCATGTGAACATTGTTTACATGAAGTCGATATTTAGTTGTTGTTAAAATTCCTAGAGCACGTATACGCGAAATTTATCGTCAGCTAAGTGAATTTTAAAGAGGTCGAATTATTGGTCTACGGGAGGCGAGGTTGTCATTTCGAGAAATCGATAACGGTACGAACAGACTGTGACAACAGACTGTGACAACTACTGTTATGAGATGTTGTCAAGCGTGGTTCGATAATGTCTAAAATCGAAGAAGAGTATGCAACGGACGTAGAAGGGGCACAAATGAAATTCAAGATCGACGTCTAAGACTTATGGCTATTAGAGACAACTGTATCTTTACTTTGGCTGATGAGGGTTAGGAGAACAAGGCCATCCTGTAACTGTCCGAACGGATTACCGCCGGATAAGGTCTTTTGGACTGCAGCATTATCGACCCCATCTTGTGTTACCTCTGACGGTTGAGCATCGTGGGCAACGATTACAGTGGTGAAAAGAACGTCAACATTGGTATGTGGAATGGCATCAGGTCGTCTTTTCTGATGAATCTCGATTATCCTTGGGTGCACATGATGGCCGAAGAAGGGTTAGACGACGTCGGGGAGAAAGACGTGAACCTCAGTTTGATATGGAGCGTCATGTACACCGGACAGTAGGCGTTATGGTGGAGAACGTGAACCTCAGTTTGATATTGAGCGTCATGTACACCGGACAGTAGGCGTTATGGTATGGGGCGCTATTGCACATGCAAGTAGGTCACCTTTATTCTCTATTCGAGATAACATGACAGCGCTGCGTTACCGTCAATAATTAGTAGAACCCTATGATTTCCCTTACCTTAACCGGCTCGAGAATCCAATATTTCAGCAAGATAATGCTCCACCTCATGTTGCCAGAGTTAGTTTAAACTTTTTTGAACCGAACCATGTGAATCTTTTGCCAAAGCTGCCCAGATCTCCCGATCTTTCTCCCAGAGAGCATGTTTGGGACATCATGGGTAGAAGGCTTGGAAATTTACCCCAGCCTCCACGGACTTTGGGGCTTTGGGGATAGTATCCCTCAAGAAGAAATAGACCATCTTATTGCATCAATGCCAAGACGTGTTGGGAAGTGTATAGATAATCGCGGTGGACAAACACATTATTAACCAATTTATTAAAAATAAATTGTAAACCCTTCGTTTTTTCTTCAAATTTCAATCATTTACTCTTTGCTATACTATCTTTGTTCAAACAAAAAATAATTGAAATTTAAACAGCTCCTTCTGGGTGTTGTAGTTTCTTTGTCGGTCAGTATATGTCAACAACTTCGATAACAATCAGAATTATATTTCTTCGTCGACCTCTATGAAAACTGACATTTCACGTACTAATTTACGGCCGTAAAATCGACTATTATTGAAGGCAAGTACTTTGCGGACGATAAAGTACTTCCTCGTCCGAAACTTCTAAAAATATGTGGAGATCGACAAAAAAATGTAATATGCACGTCTGTGAAAAACTGTCTATTGTCTCGCCTGCTTAATATTCAGGCTCGACTATAATGGACAGTTTTTCGTCCTTGGTACATAAATGCTTATAACATTTTTTTCCTATTTTACAGATTGTCAGATCAGCCTATCAAATATTCGTTCTTCTCCAAGGAAGAATTTAGCTATATTCTATATATTCAATGGTTTTCGTTTATCAAATTCAGATGTTTTAGATTCCTGAACTATTACACAGGATTGTTCAAGACGCTAATCTTTCAACAAGTCTTGAATTTTTGAGTAATTTGGTGCAATTAAATACATGAAGAAAACGTGTTTATTATTTCATAGTTTAACTCATTACATTATAAATGGAATAAGGATAATTTCGATTTGCCAACTGCATCAACCTTGAATTATACCGAAAACCATTCCAATTAGTTATCCAACCTTTTTGGAAAATTCTTGTATTCTTACTGAGAGATAAACCAGAAAAAAAATCTTAAAAAGCACTGACGTGAAGTCAGGAGCTTTTACGCGCATGTTCCATTGTCTATTCACACCTCATATGAAGTCGAAGAGTTTTGCAGTTATACACATCTGAATTGTTGTTGTTATTTCCAACATTTCCGGATATACAAATCCGATCCAATGGATATTCGGTAATTACTTTTAGAATGCCGATGCGCAAACTCGCTCCGAATTTCCTGAATATGGTATCCTGAATTTACCTGAGACGTAAGGTTTTTCGCATATAATTAGATTAGTTTCAATTAAGATAGAATACATATTGTGTCAGAATTAAAAAATCTGTTATCATAGATGATTCACTCATTACTTAAGTCTGTCATTAAAATGGTATAGGAAATAAATTCATATCTTATGAAACCGGAGAAGATGGTCTATATCGATGGTATTTTCGAATAAGAGTGTCCAATAGAGGTGAATAGAACATTATTAACGGTATTTTTGTCGGCCTAAGGTTGAATTTCCTTTTTTTCAGATATCTTGAAAAATGTTATATTTCAGAAAATGTGCTCGATTGACTTCCTATGAGACGAGAATAGACGATGGAACATGAGCGCATGAGCTCCTGACTTCATGGCAGTGCTTCTAACAGTTCTATATATGAATGTCCAGTGGAGTCAGGTTCAAAAGGGTTTCCATGACTGATGCCCTTGATGCCCAGAAAGTCAAGTCTTCGAAGCTTATGTAACCTCCAGTGTCTCTATACTCCATCCACTTGTATAAAGTCTCCCGGTTGGCCTTGAAATTTTGACACATTTCACCGTGTATATTTTAAAAAGGTTAGGATATGCACATTTTCGTGTCAGATAACTACGCAACGTTGTCATCTCTACATAGAAGTCGTAGTAGTTACGAATTTTTCACAATGTGAATTTTCGTGGGAAAAATAATGAATTTGAGGATATACTATGTGAATTCAACAATTCCAAAGACCTGGCGACTGTCGAAGAAAATTTTTCATTTGTTGTTACTATGGAAATATTTCACGTATATAAACTGGTTTGAAGATTCAGTTATGCTATTTTCTTGTACGAAAAACAAGAATCAAGTATTTAAAATTTTAATGAACAATAATGGTTACAGTAGTCCTTTACTGAAAAAAGAATAAAAATACCTGAATAACCGGACAGGAAAACTTCTAAACGAACAGACGTACCTATGGAATTCCCCACTTTTCGATATTCTCAAGAAATAAGCTTACAGAAGACATTTAAATACCTTGTTGCGCAACTTGAAATTGACCAGTTTCAAAATGTTAGTAGTAATACGAAACCCGAGTCACTGATTCACTGTTCAACCTCCATAAAATATAGTGATAGGAAATGAAACTAAATAATTTCATTGGAGAATTGAACATGTGCTAAGACAGAATGAAGTTTACCTATTGCAGATTTCAGTTCTGAATAGCACCTTCCGATACATTGTCTCTGCTTCTTCAAAACTGCTTTCGGCATTTTCAATTTCAAAGCGAAGAGTTCTTTATTATTCGAAGTTAATGATCTGTGATAATACAGATTAGGGCATACAGCCATCTATGAGAACTATATGATAATAATTAATATCTTGTCTAAGATGGAACATTATGTTGATTGTTGAAAGTAGAAATTGGCAACATCTCAGAGAATTGTTTTGACATTGACGATATTCCAGCCAACCTGCCTTAGTTTTAGTTAGAATTAGTATATAGTATTAGTATTAGTAGAATTATTCAAACGGTCATTTTCTTATAACGCGGCCAAGTGTCTCAACGAATTCTCTGTTGACTATGCGAACGTTAGTCCATCATTTTCAAGAAAATTTAGCGGTCTGGTGTTGAAATGGGTCATGGGAGACTGAGATTAAGAGCAATCTGTACAACAAAAGTACCATATTCCTCATAATTCTCCTCATTCCTAAGGTGTACCTCATAAATATTAGTTTCTATAATCTCTTGTTATGTATGCTTTATTTTTTCAATTTATAATATTTTTAGTTTTATTTTTTGGATGGGTTAGTTATACCTCGCCCATTGAATTATGAATATTAGAATAATTTTTTGCTAATATTTCTCAATGAATAAAATTCCTTTATCATTATTATTATTATTATTATTAGTTACAAAAAGGTGATAGACCTAAATCATGGTCAACCGGAAGACTTTATAAAAGTGAAGGGAGTATAGTCTTGGTTGACCATAAAAGAGAGGCATATGTGATGATGGATCTGATCTGATAATACGGCCAGTGGATCAGTATTGATTAGACCAGGACAGGCTAAATATATTTTAGTATACCCAGAAAGCCACAGTGAACCTAGCTATCAATTTATCTAGATGCCAGTTCCAAGTGGGTTTTTTTGTACAGTATGTCCAAAGATATTTGACATACGCAGAACATAGCCGCTTAGTACTGGAGCAGTAATTTTTCTTGTTTTCGTAGATCCCTAACGCCGCCACTGGGCATAAGTAGGAATGAATGCGTAAATTCCCTTTGAAATAAAAATACATTCTTGATTAAAATTATATTTGTTATGTTATTATCACATTGTATGAAAGTCACTGAGTACAACTATTCTACACAAATATTCATAAACAAATATTCGAGGTTTATTGATTTTGATTGAATGAATGATTAAAATTAACATTTATGTCCAGTTTTCATGTCATCCATTACATATTGTGTTTACACGTCTTAACACCTATATTTCATCTATATTATTGACTTGTTTTATGTTAACATTTTATTGCGATGATATTTACATTTGTCGAACATGTAAAATGATTTAATAGGTATGTATGTCGCGTACAATATCCTGAAGCGAATGTGTGTTCAACAACGTTTTGTCCATGTACTCTATTTAACAAGTCTCATCATTCTAAAATATCCTCTCCAAAAAATATCGTTTCGTTTATACAAACTGAGGGGATACATGCTAGTTATCATTTCAATTTTGTAAAATTAACGCAAATTGTCATCACAAATTAAAGACACTTCGTATGCAGGAAATATTCTTCTCTGTGTTTCGGAATGAATGCAGCAAGTGTACAGGTTGAAAATGATTGTTACAAGTTTCTAATCGATATTATATAATAAGCGCAAGTATAAGTAGACATCAAGAATCATCATAACATGGAAGGATATGAACGAACGAAAATATAATATAAGTCTGATGAAACTTACAACCCGAGGTAAGAATCGGACACAATATACAGTGTTTAAAGGCCAAATGGAATAAATTCATTATCTTGGTTACCGTATACTGTACATATTCATGGAAAGTCCTGAAATACCTCAAATTCAAATTTTGAATTGTCATCTTCGTAAAAATGCGAACCCTACCTTCAACCCCCTTCGAAAGACACGTAAAACCCCCAATTTTTCAAAAAGGAAGGAAGGGCTAGTGATAGGTCGTTTGAAAGGTCGCGTTATTGTCTATTCAGAAATGTTATCACTTTCATGTTTATTGCAAAACTCAAAGTAGAAAAAATAAAATCATTTGATTACCGAAATTCAGAAAATAACAATTTTACAAATTATTGTTTACGGACACAAAAAGAAGTAAGTCGCTTGTTTCAAGAGAAATATCTGAATTTGGCGCCTATAACCCAAGGTACAATAAGTGAAATAGAGAAGCAGTTTCGTGAGTTTGGGATGTAAGGCAGATTAAAAAACCAGCTACTAATACACTGTGTGAGGATGTGAAATTATACAGGGTGAGTCTTTGACCACTGCATTAATTTTAACCAAAGATTCCTCTCATCAAATGAAACACTTTTTTCATTTATTATTTTTCCAGATTCGGCTCAGGTAAAAAGTTACAGGCTGTTGAAATTTTGAAAAAAAATCAGTTTTTATTTTGTAGCTTCGACATCCTTTTTTCGAATAAAATGAATGTTGGCGTAAAGTTTCCTATAACTATGATACATATTTTCCAAATATTAGTTATTTTCTACTTCTACTGGTTTTCTAGTTATGGACTCGTGGATTCATAAAACTAAACGAAATTAGCATAAAGAAGCATATAAAGTTTTTCTTGAGTCATTTCAAGAATATTCCATCGTTTTAGAACATTATATTATTCTTCATCATTTCTCCTTAAACGCACCGTTTTCGAGAAATTCTTCATTGATTGTTTTAAAATGGAAAACTCCAGAAATTTCACTACTTTTATGGATTCGTCCCTGAGCGTTGGAATCCCGAATCAAGCTGTAAAACACGTTACCATGCCTTATTCTCGTCCGCCAACAATGTCATAGATAATTTATATGCGAGAGTGTATTAGCACATTGTGAAATCTTTAAACGCTTGTAACTTTTTACCTGAGCCGAATCTGGAAAAATGGTAAATGAAAAAAGTGTTTCATTTGATGAGAGGAATCTTTGGTTAAAATTAATGCAGTGGTCAAAGACTCACCCTGTATGTGATACTTGGAGAAAATCCACATAAATCGAGTAGAGATGTCTCCACCACATTTGATTTCAGGCATACATCGACTCTAAATATATTAAAACTTTTTCATAGAAGGCAATTTGAATGGTAATAATTATTTAGCACTACTTCAAAATGATGTCGTTCCAACTTTGGAAAATTTATATCCTGATCAAGGAAATCTTCAATGTCCATTGAATACAATAGGTTGGAGCACCACCACATTATCAACGCCATGTACCACATTACCTCGACGCAATATTTCCAAATTGGTGGATAGGAAGGCGAGGAATTATCAAATGGCCAGCGTGATTCCCTGATCTTAACCCATTAGATTTCCTTTTATGGGGATATGTGAAGATCATTATCTACAAAACTAATACTCCCTATTCGAAAAATTGGTAAGAGGTTCGCATGTTTACGAAAAAGAATGACAATTTAAAATTTTAATTTGATGTGTTTCAGGATTTTCCATAAATATGTACAGTAACTAAAATAATGAAGATATTGCAGTTAGCTTTTCCACACTGTATAATGTCCCCAATTCCTAGAAGAATATTGAAAAAAAAAACAGGTTACAACCTTATCACATTGAGGGCCGGCTCAAGTGCGAGTTAACTCAAGGTTGCAGTATTACGCGTTCATGAATATTGCTAAATACATGCGTAACTCATAACCTTGAGTTAACTGGCAATTGAGAAACCCGCCCTCAGAGGGTAAAAACTCTACAACTCCGAGATTACCTCCCAAGAGTTGGATTTTATCAAATGATGATTCGAAAAAACCGGGAGGATCCACGATTCTATGAGAATGTTTTAAGGTCTGATTAGGTTTACTCAAGACCTATCGAAAATGTATCTGAGCTACGGCGAAGAATAATGAAAGCCGTTCATCATATGTGTTTCTTTTTGGTTATTTTTTTTTCTTGTTTCTATTATTTGTTTCTCATCAATACTGTTAATCACAAAGTGACTTATGTTTAAGCTTTTTACATTTAAAATGTATATTTTTTTGAGCCCCTGTAGGTATGAGCCTTGGCTCTTATATGAATTGAATAATAATCATTTGAATAACGGAGGATAAGCCAGTCTGATACTACGATCTTTTTAACGACGATGTCGAAGGTGTATTGCGGCTGAAGGGATACAGTTTGAACATTTCTTTAATATTTATGTTGTTGTAATGTTTACTAAAAAAGTTTTCCGAATCAGAAAATTCAATTATGAACATAAAACAGAGAAAAAAGACCTCTAAACAGTAGAAGAGCGACTTTTATCTGGCGTCATTACCTGCATCGCTCACACATAGGACGTAGAATTATTAGCTTTCTCTTCATTTCAATCAGAAATCTTACAGTAACGACCTGAATTAAAGGCTTGGGTACATAAGAATCAATTGAAGTTTTTAGAAAAAATTGGTTCGAAAATGGATTTCTCAGTAGAAAAAATTCTAACCGAAGAACTTGCAGAATTACTACCATTTTTTATAGCATGTTGGAATCCTCATTAAATGCGCCAACTTTTGAAGTTACTTGCCGAACTAGCTTAGTACATTTTTTTTCAGTACAGGCAGTTGAAATTGGACGAAATATGAGCTTTGAATATTTAGTGGTGCAAAAAGTAATATTTTGCTCCAAACGGGGGCAAAAGTCATGAATTTTTGGCAACAATACACAGACGCGTTATTCAGGATGACATAACAAAAATAAAATTGGCAAAAAATTAAGATTTGTGGAAATGGGAATTGAATAACCATCCCAAAGTATAGATTTTGTCGATTTTCTTTAAATGCCTATAATTTTGAAATTACATGACCTAATTTTGTTTTAATAATTTTCTGATAACTATCATGACTTGTAATATCACCCGCTTTCGGCTTGACGTCGACTTCTGGGACACCCTGTATATGGGGTCAAATTTTATGGGATAATTGCGCCGTCTACGTGTTTATTTTTATAGCTGTTAAAGCTATGTGAAACCCACCGTAAGAGTTGGGAATGATATCAATGGATTCTTATGATAGAACTGCATCATGAAAAATTAAATTCTTCTATGACTCACCTCATATGTTGGAATTAGATACATTAGTAAATTAAAATTAGAGATTCTATGAAATCATAAAATTACGATCAATTCTTGAAATTTTGAAAAATTATATCTCTTAAAATATTAGTTTGTTAGAGTTGAGAATGATATCAATAGATTCTTATGATGAAACTGCATCTTAAAAAAAAGGAAATTGAACTTTGTAATGCAGAAAAAAAATTTTCCTTGCGAACTAACTTACGCGATATATTTATCTCCCAAACCTAATCTGAAAATGTTAACTGTCTAGCTCATTCCCTTCGAGAGTTATCCTGTTAACGGGCGGCCAGCCGGATTCTTGAACAGTGAGTCGAACCAAAACGTTTAAGACTATTTTTAGTCAAAGTTTCTAAAATTGCAGACATTTGGGCAAATTGACCAACACTCTCTGTTTCGAGGAACACGAGCGCCAAAAAGTATTTCATTTGATGTGTGGAATCTATGATTAAATTTAATGACAACTTAAAGACTCACCGTGTATATTCGAGAAATGAAGTGGAAATAATGTAATTGTATTTTCAATTTTTGTAGGAGTTTCAACAATACACCCTGTTATTTCAAGGTTCATCTGAAGTACCTACTCGACGTCAAGGAAAGAATGGAAAAGGGGTTAATCTGACATACTCTTTGACATTTCAACTTCTCATTATGAAAATGTTAGAAAATCACTATTTCACCCTCCAACGCAGCAAATGAATATTTATTGGTGCTGATAACAGAGTCCAGTAGTAACGGTAGATGCTCGGGGTTATATTCATCAAACTTGATGTTCTGAACTCTGTCTCAAGTTGAAAATTACAAGCCCCCAAAGTCCATAGGATATTTGCTTTTCGAATCACTTTCTTAACTCTGAAAACAATCACTAATGGCTTTTTCCATTGACACGCTCGGATCACTCGAAATCGATCTCATCTGTCATGCATCTGTCCAATTGAACCGAAAATATCTGTCAAATATGACTCCGAGTGATCCGAGCGTGTCAATGGAAATCACCAAAATAATTTGCCATCTTTGAACTTTTCCACGTCACTACGGGGTGTTATCTCTGGAAACTGACCAACATTCCATCAAAAAATGTTATGGGACTATCCCAAGCCCAATTAGCATAACCTGATCTACTGAAATACATCTTATTAGCTGAAATGGTGTCGTTTTATTTTCTTGGACTTGTGTCAGAACAGAAATCCATCTGACAGCTGAGTAACTTCCTAGTCTGACAGCTGACTCTGTTCGAATCCCCGCAAACTCCCGTTGGATACCAGCTGGAATTCTGGAGAATGGCTGCTGAAATGATTTCTCGGTAATCTCGATTTTTTTAATTGTATATAGAATAACCTTTAGAAAAAATACTCTAAATCGTCGTGCATAGGTTCAGTGATGATTTGGAATCTATTAGGTCGTTGAGTGTTCTTTTTCTGTAATGGTAGAAATAGTAACTTGAACAGAAAACAACTTTCGAGCCATCAGGGCAACTTTCAAGCCACTGACCGTAAAAAAATCTATTTTAGATTTGTTTGTTAAGTATAAATTAACTAATTAGAACCTCAATATCCACCGTAAATATACAAGTCTTAAATATATTAACTCCGATTTCCATAAACATCAATATACACAAGAAGGCTACAGGATGTAATGAGGTAGAAGATTATACAAAAAAAAGGTTCATCGAAAATAATAGATGATGGTGATGTAAAAAAATTAATATTAGAAACTATACAGCTTCATTTATTTCTAACCTGGGTTCTTTTTGTTATTCATGTGAGTGAAAACATCAACAATAACAGCAACAATTTTATTCAGCAACAACAATGCAGAAGTTCAAAAAATTATACCAACATCTTATGCCACCTAACATGAGGTAGGAGGTACCTATATAAGTACCTTACAGGATCAACACGAAATTGTACCCTAAGACTTGCCATCAATGATGATGATTTTATAGATTTGATGGTGAAATTTTCCTCCATCAACTCTACAAAAATCCAACGAAGTTTTTTTTTTATGGAAACGCCACTCAATATGGTTGTTTAGATGGCTATTCTATGGGATCAATAAGAAATAATAGTGGAATGATAGAATGGATTTTAGTAAATTATCAAATATGTCAACATTTGTCTGACCTCGACTACATCTTCATTGTTATGGCAACTAAGTTGATGGTCTAATTTTCTTCATATTCTCTTAAACCTAATAGGATTAACAGATGTAGGTAATGTACAATATTCGTATCAATATGAAAAAGTGTTGAAGAATTGAGTGAGCCCTTCATGCTTTGATATTTGATGATATATACCTACGAGAATCGAATTTTATAAAAAAAAATTCATGCAAACAAAATATCCCTACGGGGGGCTGTTATTCAACAATATACAGTTCTCCACCATTTTAATTTACACCACTGAGCAGGATGGTTTCATGAGATAAAACTTATTGAAATTATTTATTACACAAAAAAAGTAAGTTGCAAGATAGCCAATACATACTACACAATCACAGCTGCAATTATGTCTCATTTATTTTCAGTACTGTCTGTGGCTACAGCAGAATTGAATTGATGCAAATTAAAGAACCGTATTAAGATTAATTTTATCAGTGAATATTTTTTATCTTCGTTATGCTGCAGAATTCATATATTTGATTTTTGGCTAAATGGCTAATTTTGATGGGTACTACCTACTTCCTTTAAAAACATACCCACGTTTAAATAACTTATGTGCAGTGGTGTATCTAATCTAGCAGCATGGGTTTGCGAAGTTGTGATTGGTTAATTTAGGCTAGAGTAGTAACGCCAATAGCTATAGAGAAACTGCGTAAACACTAGTGGCGCCTCTTTCGGTAATTTCGTAAGCTTATACGTGATGTTGAACTGTCACTTAACGTAGAAATCCAAACATGTAAAATTATAATTGGGTGATTATGATTGGAAATAACGTTAAAAACAAATCCAGATCTGGTAACACAAGTTGTTGTATTGTATCATGTCATAATACTTTAATACTTATGGAAAGACTGATACAAATATAACATTTTATTCAAAACCAAATTTGTTAGAACGTCAACAAAAGTGGATGAAAGTCGTACATCGTATCAAGTAAGTCTAAATGGTAAATGTGTTGAAATCATCTTTATTACCACATTAATTTTTTACTTTTTTTAGTGCCGATGGTACCCCATGGCTATCTACAAACAACTCAAGAATATGCAGTAATCATTTCATTGGCGGAAACGCCTGTTCATCCACCAAAACATACGACAATTTTTCAAGCTATGTAATTATAGATTTAAAGAGCGTTAAACATCCAATGTAGATCGTTGGAAAAAAAGAACATGAGTATCTGAAGTGTCATGTGATGATAGTGAAGAAATTAATAAATGATTTATCTGAAGGTGTTCAGTTAGCTACAAGGATCAATTCAACAGTCAATAGATCGATTCCAGTGGTCTCATTTGAGCACATAAGTGATGACTTTGTTTTTTCATGTGACTTTGATCGTGAGTCAAAGAGTTTTTTGTGGACCTGACATACCAATTTCATTATCGATTTCGAGGATGTACTTCTATAAAAAATGAGAAACAACTTTTGGCTATAACCGCTGTAAAGGGAATAGTTTTTAAATTATTATTAGATGTGTAACCACTGATCAAAATCCAACAAAATATCTCTGGAAACAGATTACTAATTTTTATTTTTTATACTTAAATACAGACAGGTCTATTTTTTTATGGTACTACTTAATTTTTGTTATGTATATCCAACATGTAGATCTAGATTCACTAGCGCAGAAAACAAAAAAATATATTTTCTGGCCTAGTAAAAGAGAATATGTAAGAAACTATGCCACTACCATTTACCGTATATCACATTGATCTTGTGCCGTACTTTGCCGTTTTAATTATTCATATATGCTGTGTACTAGTAAACTTACAAAAACCTATTTTTAAAGTAGGAAAATAGAATTAAATGTATTTTGACAAGTTCATATCTTTATTTGATATTTTAAATGATATTAATAAATAACAATAATCAAATGGTTTAATATTAGTTTGTCTTCCACTCTTCTACATTTTCAGCATGGTTACTTCTGAATACATTTTCACCTTTTTTGTTTGACAACCTCTTTTAATAAATAAAACGTTTGAAATTTTTCAAAATTTATAATTACCATAGACAAGATATAATTCTTATAAATAATAATTAATAATTACTTTGTATGGCGATCAGTACAAAATGTTATTTCTCTCACGTAATGAATGCTAAAATTCGCCACCATGAGCGCTAGTGTCGAATCTCAAGGTCACGCAGGTTCTCTATAGTCAGTTCATCTTAGCTTTGCAGTGATGTCATAAAAAATTTCTAGCATCGTTGCCAGACTGTGAATTTTTCCTGAACATAAAATCAGCAAACCAAACCAAATCAGTTTTTGAGGAATAAAATTCAAACGTCAAATTTCAAATACAATCAGAATGACACATCGACAGCAACATGAATTTATGGATATGTAACAGTAAGGCAAGTAAATATCCCCAGATTTGCGATTGCTTCAAGAGGTAACAAGAAGATTTTGGTTGAGTGAACAGACTATTCCTCATAATTCATTGACCCAATTTTTTTGATATTCCGACCTCAAAATGTTCAACTCTGGTGTCGTCAATCGTCAATCATCACGTAGGATAGCATTTGAAGTACTTTGACGTGTTTCACTGCCAAATTGCCTACGGTTTGAATTGGCGCAAAATTTGGCATTGAATTTGTGATTATTTATTTGAGTTAATCACATTTTTATAGAATCTTTGTAGATAATATTATAAATTGCGACATTCAAAGAAGAATATGCATGAATATTCTGTATCCTCTAAAGAAATAGTCGATTTATAATATTATAGCTTGATAAGAATTTCATAAGCTTCCGACACTCCTTTTTGGCGTGCTTATTCTTTCGTCTTTTGTTTTGTCCAAAAGTCTGTATTATTGTAATTTTTGGCTGAAAAGTACCTATCAAATGATTGGGTTCGAGTATATCATGAATAATTCGGATTCAATAAATTCTGTTCGCCTGTACATCCGTAAGCACGAGAACTCTCGAACCAAATGAATTAAAGAGTCGAAATTTGCAGGCAAAGTTTGGGGTTTGAATGTCCCATATTGAAGTTCGTTGATGGGTAAATCCGATGAGTTGTTTCGGAGTTATACCCATCTGAAATTTTATTTTCATAATAACTCGAAAAAATGCTGATCTGATCGAACTGAAACTCGTTTGTTGGTTGGAAAATAGTGACACCAAAACGTATGCAATTTCGTGAGTATTATATGACTAGAAAAAATATTTAAAAAGAATGATATTACTCAGAATCAGATATCACTCAACTTTTGCAAGATCCTTCGAAACCTTATTTCACAGGAAAGTTATAGATTCAAACTGGATCGGATTCATGTTGTTGGAAATATTGTGAAAAATTTACTTGGAGGTACAATAATTCGTTCAAGTACAGACTGATCACAACATTCTCAAATCAGTTCGGTGGCGCTATAATAAACCAGTTTGCTTCACGCTCAGACTAAATCGGCTTCTATTCCTACGGTGGAATCTCAGACCAGACTGATGCAATGAACAAAATTGTCCAAAATTTGAAAAGGATTGAAGTCAGGTCAATCTGCTTTTTTCAATTCAGTTCGGTCAACCTGAACAAGCGCGCCAAAGTAGACATTATATCCGCATATCTCATATTTCTTCTGTCATCTGCAATTTATTACCATTTCGTTGATAATCTAGTGCTTGAGGCAGTCATCAAACTTTTGTCCAACTCAACGTAAATCTGTTCCATCAAATTATCTAATAATTTATGGAAATTCATATTCATACTTCCCTTGATCTGTGAATTAAAAGTTCTAATTATTCGCAGACAAGTGAAATTCAAATTTCCTTGCGAGGGCGAAAACATTCCTGAACTACCTCAGAGAAGGCACACAGAGAGGAAATTATTCATGGATTGCTTCACATAGATGGAACGAGGCTAATGAGGATATGGCCTCAGTCTATATTTTCACGAGTCAGAAATTACTCCAACAAATATTTAGATTATGCTCTAAACCAGAACGTGTCAAAATACATGTAGAAATTATGTTTCCAACCTTGTGAATAATAGAGTCAAGATTAGTTTTAATGGTGTAGATGACGTTCTTACCAATGTTTCATTCGTATTTCTGGATATATCCCTGTATGAAGAAAAACCAGGAAATCTCTAAGAAAATATTAGTGTCTGTTGTGTCATGAATTAGTTATTACCAATTATCAGTGTGACAGCCGAACACAGAATGAAAACTGGCGGCATTCTAGGAAACTTATATCCATTGGGCGAGAACTGGTAGGGAAAGAATCCCACCAACGCCACCTATGAAGAAACCTAACGAACTCCGACCTTCTGCGATGAAGAAACTTTGAGCGATTCAGCGACGTTCATTCTCTTGCCGTAAGAGGGTCAATGATTGGCAACGCCATCTACTTGTGAAGCGACCTTTACGGACTGAAAACACCCGGTTCAGTGTGGTTAGATAAACCACAAACCAGTGAACATTGCATGAGGTGAACTGTGGCTAATTTCCAATAACTAAAACAAGACACACGGTGAAATATTTATTGATTTTAACCGCGTGGCCAGGCTAGATCACCTCATCGCTCAGTGTTCCCCGAAGAGGAAAGTAAGTCGCACTAATTATTGGTAATAACCATGAAACCCTGGGTTTGTGTCTGCCCATAAATGACGCTTTCCTCTTTGGGTAACACTGAGCGATGATGTGATCTAGCTCGGCTACGCGGAATATTTGTTGATGGTTAAAATCAATAAATATTTCACCGTGTCCCTTGTTTTAGTTATTGGCAATTAGCCACAGTTCACCTCATGCAAAGAGGTTGGGAACCTCACTAATCAACGATATTTCATGTATATTGAATTACGACTGCGATAAGTTGAACATTGTGGGGTTCAGTAAATAAACTTGTCGGTACAGATTACCATACATCATTTTATTTATTAATCCAAAAGTGTTAATGTAGAACTATTATCCCCTAGACAAGGATAAAATGACTACATACACGTTTATGAGTCGAAATAAAGCGGAGAAGCATAATCTGATGATTATATTTTCTGTCATAAGAATAAATGTTATCATGGGACTGAAATTCAATTAAGAGGAAATAACCCAGCATAGAATTAGGTCGAATTCGCTGAAATTTTATTATGTTGTAGTTAGATGGGTCGTTAGAAATTTGTGTGAGTTTAAATGGTTTTGTACATTTAGTTTCTGGTATATAGTGGCCAAAGGTCATAAAAACGTCGTTTTGTAATTCTTAACAATACTGAAGTGAAGTCAGGACCTTATGCGCGCATGTTCTGTTGTATCTTCACGCTTCGCACATCCCCACGAAATAACGCATGTGGTTGAGTATGACAAAAAAGCATTACACGTGAAAATGCTTTCGGCATCAACTGAATTCAAATTTTAAAATGAAATAATTCCGAAAATACAATGCCAATCGAGCTGAAATCCAGTAATCTATTGTAGAATGGCTGCTTGAAGGTTTGTGTTTTTGAAAAATGTATAACATTTTGGGAAAATTTAATTTTTTTTCGACAAAAACTTTTAATTTTTTTCTATTTATCAGACCCTCGAAATTCAGCACAAATTTGAGGGTTAGAATTTTACGACTAATAACAAAGTTTCAATTCGATCGGATATGAATATTTTGAGTTATTGAGAAAATAACAAAAAAAACTACGAATGGGCATAATTCCGAAACCGTTCGGTCAATTTTGTCCAATATCTAATTCGACTATCACATTTGGTTGCGAAATCTAACCTGGAAATCGCTCTTCCCTATCGGAAGATATCGTAGCAACGGACGGCCGAACAGATTCTAATTTGATCCCGATTTCTTCATCAGTGAAGAATCCAGGTCCGTATCATGTAAAAATTATTTTTTCTCCTCATGAACAACACCCTGTACATTCGAATTGTTCAATTAAGGTTACATAATTGAAAAGATCATCAATTAATTGAAACATTTCGAAATTATTTCTGTTTGTTCATATGAACCAATTAAAAACTTAGTTCCAAGTCGGTATTTGACATTGAACATATAACCTGATAGCTCCTCAAAACATCCTGTAGAAATTGTGTCTGAGAATTAATTTTTATACTTTCTGAAAAACAAAACAAATAAGGTTGCAGCAAGATGGTACTCCAGATAATTCTTTATTTGCCTTCAGAGAGCATTTAAAAAAACTTTTTAACCCTCATGAGTTGGTAGGGGCTGAGTATTATTGTGGCTTGCGAAATTGCCCGATCACAAGTATATGGTACTCCTGTGATTAATCTAGACGTGCTGCACGTACGATTTTTTCAACGAATCAAAGCCAGTCGGAGGATATCAGAAAAAGTTCAATTATCCTTTGAATAAATATGTAGAACATCTCATGTAGTTTTGTATGATGAAAGCTTTTCTGGTTTATTGTTACAAAGCAAATGAAAATTGAATAATTAATAATGAAATAATAATGAAAAATAACGATACCGTTGTTAATAAATCAACAAGTCCAGAGCGTTCCTGTCAATAGGGTCTTCAATGTCTTCGTAAAATTAATATGATTATGCATATATTGTACAAGTCAAATAAATCCCAGGGGATTTCATTGATTTGCCGAGAAACAAGAGCGACGCGTTTGTGGCTTCTTGGCCTTGAGAGGCTTAGCACGGTTCAGTTTAGTTGAATTTGTTGGGAAGCTACAGAGTACTGATGGAGGCCAAGAAGCCAGAAACGCGTCTGCTCTTGCTTCTCGGCAAATCAATGAAATCTCCTGGGGTTTATTTGAATTGTGAAATATCTGCATAAGTTTATTAATTATACGAAGCCATTACGAAGACCCTATTACCAGGAACACTGTGGACTTGTTGATTAGTTATAGTATATAACGTTACTAGCAAGGTAAGAGGGTTTTTACTGGCGAATGGAGGATATAACTGACGAGCCGCAGGCAAGTCAGTTACCTCCTTGAGCCTGTAAAACCCGTTTCCTTGCGTGTATTGTTTTATATTTCATTTGTTTCTCATTTGTAAAAAGGTTAGATAAATTCCAAAAAAATCTCAATAATTTGTCGCAAATGTCGTAAGCTATGGAAGCGTTGCCATGAACATCTCTGTTTATTTTTCTTTACATTTGTTTTGGCGAAAGCGAAAATGAATGTACCAAAAGATATTATTGAGGCAGCCAGCAGTGTAGCTTCAAGTTTATTACCTGCAAAATCAGCTTCAAGGTACGAGCGAGAATACGACGAAAAGTGACAAAACAAAAATAGTGTGATTGGGGTAACTGAAGATGTTTTGTTTGTCTTTATGGGCAAAATGGTCTATACTGAAAAGCTGCTTGGAAATGAAAGAAAATGCCCCTACTCGCAGGTTTGTTTTCCTTAAAAAATTTATTGAAAAATATGACGTTTAGTTGTCATTTGCAGATTTCAAAAGGTAATAGCGTTTCTGAAACGAAAAAATGAGCGTTATACGCCAAAAAAGGCCAAGGTATTAAGTAAAGAAGAGGTTGAACAATTTCTTTTACATGCTCCTGATGACCAGTGGTTGCTGGCGAAAATTGTAACAATATTTGGGATTTTTGGATGTTGTCGGTGTGACGAAATTCTCTCCTTAAACATGAATGATGTAGAAGATATGGGAAAATACGTTATTGTGACATTGCGACAAACAAAAAATTTAACAACAAGAAGATTCACCATAACCGATGATGGCTGCAGCTTCAAGCCCTGCATGATATACAGAAAATATGTAAATCTTCGGCCTCCTGGAACAGAAAGCCTAAGATTTTTTTGACATACCGACATGGAAAGTGCATTTCCCTTAATACTGGCCAGCACACTATTGGTGGTGTCCCAAAGCAAATAGCGAAATATTTAGGTTTAAAAGACCCAGAGTTATAACCAGCCCCTATTTTCGCAGAACTGGAGCCACTATGGTTGCGGATTCGGGTGGAGATATTTTAGCACTAAAGCGTGCAGGAGGGTGGAAGCGCACCGAAATTGCGATGAGTTATGTCGATGATTAGGTCAACAAAAAAATCGAAATGTCTAGCAAATTATTTGGTAGTAAGGAGAGTACAAATGTTCTGCAGTCCTCGAGTGCAGCATTTTCTGAGCCAACAGATGGTTCATCATCATCAGTATCAACTCTTTCATCATCAAAAATCTGTGTTACTGGAAATAACAATTGTACCATGATTTTCAACATATATAACGATAAAACAAAATTTTCTAATGAAAATAATACTACTAACTTGTAAAAATTTTGCAAGTTAACTGTCAGTTTTACAAGTTAGTGACTTGATAAAACAAACTTTCTTGATTAATATTGTGTTTTTGGAAACTGACGTTTACAAATGAGAAACAAATAAAATAATTATTGTAGATAAGTAAAAAAAAATCTTTCATATCTCCAGGACTTTTCTTTATATTCTGATCAACACTATTATTATATAATTTTTTTTAACAACCTTCATAAGAATGTTTCGCTCACTCAATTTTTCAGGAGAACCTCACAAATACCTTTCGAAATACGCTACATCTGTCATCCTAACTTACCTAACCTATATTCAATCTAATTCAATAGGTTAATCTCGTCTTATTCTCTTTTTGAGTATATAATAAGTAGTGATATCTGTGGTGATGATGAAAATATGACCTTATAATTTATATATTATATATATAATTTACGATTTCTTCGGTTCAGTTCACTACCCACGAATTCTAATATTAACAATGCACCACAATCATAAGTTTATGTTAACACGTAATGGCAGATTTTTATATGTGATACGATGATACGAAGTGAATTTTGGTGTTGTCAATGATGCAGGGTTCCTCTGATCACAGCACAGTTTCCATCTCTGCTATTTCGGTCCTTTGACTGAAACACAAAATTGTAACACATTAATAATGAAAAAATAATATACTGTAAAATTTAAGTATATATATTATATGACCAATCATCAGGTGTTTCTATTCCTCAAATGTTGTCCTTACATAGTATAAAACAAAGTCGCTCCCGCTGTCTGTTTGTTCCTATGTATGCTTAGATCTTTAAAACTACGAGACGGATTTTGATGCGGTTTTTTTAATAGATAGAGTGATTAAGTAGGGAAGTTTGTATGTATAATACATGCATAATATATTAGAGAAACACTGATAATTTTAGAGGTTTCTAATGTGATGTCGTAAATAAACACATTTTTTGAGCTTACATTGCAAACGCTGGCTGAACCCTACGAGATTGATTGAAATAATGTGGTACAGTATGGTACACCTCAAAAAGGTCTTCAAAAAAGTCCGCGATGGTTCCGAGGAACTAGAGCGCCAAAAATAATCTCATTTATCGCAAGGTCCTAAAGAATTAATAATATTCTGAAAAATCGTGTATTTCTAGAACGATCGATGCATAATATAGACAAAATATATTGGTAATTATAGTGGAAACTCTCCATATTCAGTTGTTTTCTGTGGGTGTTGAAAAAAGTCGAGTCGTATATAAAACTTCATACAAAAAATTTAACGAGACCAAAAACGAGACTCTCGTGTTACGCTCTGTATGTGGTCTCGGTATCGCCTATAATATTTTTGAAAACGTCTCTTCTCGTCCCGTCTCGCTTTTACGAGACGAGACGAGACGAACGAGACGAGACGAGAAGAATCTCGCTCTCTCGTGAAGCCCTAGTCGTAGATCCCTGCTCTTGACAGTTTCAATTCAAAAGAGCTTGCTCTTCAACCGATATTTCACTTGGGTTCTATTTTATGAAGCAAATTTAAATGTATTGTTCTAGATCAAGAACACTTTACCAAATTCGCCATATGTACTCACCCAAATACATCTGAATTGCTTCCTTTATCTTGATTCAATCCTCTTAATCTAGCTCTGGCTTGCTCTCCAGAAACGATGACACTGAAAATATTCAATATTTGAAGGAAAGTAAGACAAGAACAATTTTTATATTCAATGCATGTATCTGTTCACTATACTAAATTAATGAAATAACGGTATGTAATACCGGGTGGCCCATCACAGACGCGGAGCTCGTTTTGAGGAAGTAAATGAAGATATTTTGAGAATATTTTTTTCTGATGTTTGTAGGGTGTTCAAAAGAACAATTTGAAATTATTTTCATCTATACAGAGTGTTCTAAAGCAAAGATATAGACCAAAGTTATAATTTTTAAATGTAACACCCTGTATTTGACCTAAGAAATGGAATTGCAAGTTCAAATTATGATTATACGCAAAACAGTGTTCATGGCCATAAAAAGCTACTGTGTGAGCTCTGCGGGACTCGTTTTTCGTTTTATATTATGCTAATGGGAGTATATCTCTTCAATGTCTTCAACAGGGAGGAAAGGTTGATTTCCTTGTTTTATCTCATAGATGGCGTGAGCGTTTATAACTTTCCCTTTATAGCTTTCCGGCTTTTTGAAGCTTAACACGGCTCAGTTGAGTTGAATTTGTCGGGAGCTACATAACACTGCATGGAACGCGTCTGTCTGTTCTCACTTTTCGCAAATCGATGAAATTTCCTGGCTGTTGATTTGATTTGTGAACTCCAATGATTAAAGGATAACCATCCCTCGAACTAGGTCCATTATTCAACTACGGTTTCATTATGGAACTATAGTATCGTCCTATTTTGACTAAACAACAAAAGCTTGACTAGTCTAAACAGTGCTTACGACGATGCCGACTTACTCAGGTGAGTTGGATGAACCCAGGCAGGAGGTAAGACAGTTGTTTCTACGTGGACGCCTAGTTTGATACACAATCGATTAACAGGTTTACTCAGCCTATGACA
The DNA here is from genome assembly GCA_937662695.2 of Halyzia sedecimguttata. Taxonomy (NCBI): domain Eukaryota; kingdom Metazoa; phylum Arthropoda; class Insecta; order Coleoptera; family Coccinellidae; genus Halyzia; species Halyzia sedecimguttata. Next base: position 13,488,002 of record OW569411.2, on the reverse strand, counting down.
CTCATACCATGAATGCCATTTAACAAAGTTATCTGTCCAAGTATAGCCAATTGGGGATGGAATAAACTGAATTAGCTATCTCAGTCAGTGCCTTAATTTACATGCATTTCAAGTTAGAATAGTCGAGTTACCATACACGATGAAAGTTTCTATTCGACTCTGTTTTCACTAGTAATATCTCAAGTAATTGAATTTTCGCGATGAGTCTGTCGACTTATTTCTTAACGAAACTGATTTGCTTGAAACCACCACGAGTCCAAAGGAAGAGTGGTGTTCTCTCAAAGCAACTCAGTTGAGTTAAGAAATAAAAGACAGACTTATGAGATAAATTCAGTCACGAGTGATATTTCATTAGACTATTACACGAACAAAATGACACATGTTTACGTCCGTAATTTATATTTATCATTTGTCAAACAGTCCGTATCCAAGGTTGAGTCGTTGAAAATAACAAATTTGTAAGACCAATCATAATTCAAATACAGTTGGTGTTTTCGCGATAATACGAGCTGTCTTTGGCCTGTGGTAAGTCAGATTTTTATATGAGTGAAATAGTCACAGAATCAAAAGTCCGCCATCTTAAGATATATAAGGTTGTAGTTTTGACGATCCTTCTCTACGTTTGTATGAAACCAATAATGCTAAAAACAGAAATTCGATATCGCACCTAGATTCGGATATACAGGCTGAAATTGAAAACTTGTAGTTTCTGATCATCTATAGGCTATAGGGTGCCCGGAACCTATCCCCAGCACCCTAAAGGTTTGTTGGACATATTGAGTGATTTATTACGAAGTTTCTTTTTGGAAACACTGTATTTGACAGCTAACGCAGGTTTCGTGCCTTGTGTGTATGTCAAACATGTTCAGATAGGTCTACAATTTAACCATGAAACGACTCACAAACGAACAACGCTTGCAAATTATTGAATTTTATAATCAAAATTCATGCTCGTTTGAGAAAATGTATCGTTTACTTTGCGGCTATTCGGAATCTTGTGACTAAATTTCAGACGACCTCCCACAACGGCTAACTTTCAGTGAATGGGCACAGGCAAAGTTGGAAGAAGATCCACGTTTTTATCGCAAAATTGTGTTCAGCAACGAAGGACATTTCTGGTTGAATGGATAAGTGAACGAGCAAAATTGCCATATTTGGAGTAAAGAGCCACCAAAAGCACCCCAAGAACTACCAATGCGTCCCAAAAAAGTCACTGTTTGGTGTAGATTATGAGCCGGCGGCATCATTGGGCCATACTTTTTCAAAGACGACGAGCGCTACCGTTCGACGACTGCAAACATTTTTTTGCCCAAAATGGACGAGCTAGACTTGGATGACATGTAGTTTCAACAAGACATTGCCACATGCCAGACAACATGCGAAATAATAGCCCAACTGAGAGGCGAGTTCGGTGAGCAGTTTATGTGACGTTTGGAGCTGGTCAATTGACTGTACCTACGTCGTGGGATTTAACTCCTATTTTTGTGAGGGTATGTTAAGGCTCAGGTCTATAGCGTGAAGCCCGCAACGATTGATGCACCGTTGTACCGATGTACCTTTAACTAAGTTAAAGGGGGTGAATTTATAGTGGGAAACCCGGCACAATTGATCGAACTCACTGCGTAATATTTTTCCGAGATCAAGTCAACAGACGCACTACTGGCTACGGCCTTGGTTCATCTGTAATTTCGGGAAATAGTATTTCATTTGAAAAAAGTTATTTAGTCAGTTTTCCAAACCAAGTTTATTAGGAAAATTTAATTAAAATTATTACAATTTTCTTAATAATAGAACAAATAACAAAAAGTGTTGATTTCTATAAAAGTTATTTTTCTCCTCAAAATGGTAATTTAACAAGAAATAATGCTATTTAAATCATTTTAATAATCAGAATTGCCTCTAGTATCGATACAAGCACGAAGTCTATGCCATCTATCAAGTTGTTAATTTCTTCCAGGGGAACATTTACCCATTCCTCCAAATCCGCTAGTATAAGTTGCTCTGTAATACCAGGGTTGTTTAGACGAGCTCTAATTTTTCCTTTGATCTTATTCCCTGAGTGCTCCATAGGATTCAGATCCGGTGAGCAAGAAGGACACTCTAAAACTGCGACACCTAACTATGCTGGTATGTGAAGGTGCATTATCTTGCATTAATAAAAAAAACCCAAAACCACCTCGCCCGGGACTACATGTTGCAATACTAAATCAACATACTTTTGACCTGTAAGGGTTTGTCGAATGGAAGTTCATTCACCAATCATAACTCCACCTCAAAACATTACGGTACTTTTTTGTATTTCGAGATAGTTTTGGCAGCACGGAGTCTAGCTTGTCTCCCTTTACCTCTTAAAATGCGAATATGCAGGGCATCGGATAGTAGGCCGAAAATAAGACATTTTTGGCACTCTTGTTCATCGAAACAAAGTGCTTGTCAATTTGCCCGAATGTCTGCTATTTTCGGCTAAAAAAGGTTTTAAAGATTTGGTTCGACTCACTGATCATGAATCCGTGGTCAGAATTTATTCTGTCTGGCCGGTCCAGCCGTAGACACGATAACTCCGGAATGAGCTAGACAGTTGTAATTTTCAGAGTAGGTTTGAGAGATAAATATCTCGGCTGAGTTCTTTATTGGGCAAAATCGACTTGATGGTTTAGCTAACAAAAAAAGTTTTTTTACATTACAACTTTTGGATTCAGTTTTTTTTAGATGCATCATAAGAATATATTGATGTCATTTTCAACTGTCACAAGCTAATACTTTCGGAGATATGATTTTTCAAATCACACAATGCGAATTCTATCTGTCTGTGTTCTATCTGTGTTCACTGTTCATTCACGTTATCCTATCTACTTATAAGAGATGTCAAATTTATTGGCACTCTTGTTTCCGTTCTAGTTTGTTCATATAATTCGTAACTTGAAAATATTTTGTGTTAGAAAAGAAGATTCCGCATGTTGAATTTGTGAATATATACAAGACTTATTGAAAGGTTATTTTCTGGGTTTTCTCTCCCAAACTCTGAAAAATATCTATAAAATAAAAATCAATTATTTTGTGACTAATGTTGCCTTACAAATAACAACGAACAACATCAACGAAGAAACAACTATATCGTAACGTTTCGGAGTCTATATCAGACTCCTTCTTCAGACGCTTTTTGAAAATCGTTAGAATCATTTTGTTGATGGTTATTTTGTGAAATTCAAGAATTGTCACATTGACAGTATTTAAAAATCATAGCTAACTTCTGAAAAGGATGATTGAAACGTTACGATATAGTTGTTTCTTCGTTGATGTTGTTCGTTGTTATTTGTAAGGCAACATTAGTCACAAAATAATTGATTTTTATTTTATAGATATTTTTCAGAGTTTGGGATAGAAAACCCAGAAAATAACCTTTCAATAATGAGTGTACCTCCCACAGTATCCTTTAATGATTACTTATATACAAGACTGTTTTGATACCAAAAATACTATTGACTTTTTGCACATTGAATAATTTATGTGCAAATATTGGGGATGATATTTCAGAAGATTTAGAATTGGATGATGTAGTTTATGAATGCAATAGAAATGAACAACATAATGGAATCATCAAACGAAATTACTGTTCGTTGACCACCGAGGTCAACATTACCTTTTACTTCCTCAAGTAGCGACACATGTTCCTATATTCCTAATGTTGGTAGCAAAAAAATATTGAAATATTGATCTACATTTGTGTATCAAATATTCTTTCGTGAGTTAAGGTTCATAATAGAGAATGAATGTGTTAGTGGTAAGAACTATCAAATTATGAAAAGAGGATTGTATTTTATCAATATATTTTGAACTATTAAAATAATATCAGCTTCTACCTACTCAAATATCAGGAATAAATGGACAATCTGCTATGATTGTCTCCAGCCTTGCTCTAGACATTTCGATGATACTTTCCTTAGGTATTTCGAGTTGTGAAAATATGCACCGAGTGTAAGTTTCAACAACCCATTCCACGATGTTGAATCATTGCAGATGAACGAAAGCCTATGAAAAATTGCCTATACTCCCAGAAGTGTTTCGTGCACAAATAGACATTTGTTGAAAAAAAATACACATAATTGGGCGTGTAGAAGCAAACCTTATGAGTTAAAGTCGAGGACCTATACAGGATCAAAAATCCGAACACTTCATGAAGTGCTTCAGGAACAAACCAATTGTCACGTGGGGAATCGAGGGACTTGGAAGAACGGACCGAAAACGAAAACAAAAGTTCAGAAAATAACCGCTGGTATTTTATTTCATTTAAAACGTCTTAGATTACGCCAACTTCGCGAGAGAACCTCGAGGGTTTATAAGTTTAACGTTACAGGCGGGATTTACCTCGAAAGTTTCCTCCGGGGATTTCAATCCTGATTAAAACCAGATCTCCTAAAACTTATTTTATGGGCCTTCTTCCAAAAAATAGCCATGAGTCGGTATACATAAAAGATGTGATGTATGAGTTCGGCTGTCCAAAGTGTCCAGAAAAAAGGTTTATTGGAAAATATCCTAGGGAAATTTCCCATCTTTCTCAAAACGATCAATACGCCAATTTTGAATTTGACGTAAGAAAAGTGTGAAAGCCCTGTGGACAGGAGCTTTGACGCTCTTGTTGAAACTTGGACAAATCATATCTCCGAAAGTATTGGTGTCTCAGAGTTGGGTAATGATCGATGGATTCTAATAATAAAACTGCATCATAAAAGAAACTAAATTAAATCAAGAGCTCTATTAAAAATAACTTCGAAATTATTGGTTTCTCAGAGTTGGGAATGATATCAATGGATTCTTATTTAATTTATTCTATTTTATGATGCAGTTCTATCATGAGAATCCATTGATATCATTCCCAACTCTGAGAAACCAATACTCTCGGAGAAATGATTCGTCGAAGTTTGAACAAGAGCGCCAAAATCCCTGTCCACAGGGCTTTGCCACTTCTTGTACCATATTTTCTGACACCGGTTGTCGCTCTTTCCGATTTTCGTGGCATTCTCCTTAAAATGAGAATTCAAAGTAACTCGATGTACCAAATTCAAATTGCGGGTAACATTGAACGATTCAAAGATACCTTATATTCATACGTTTCACAAGTAGTTCAGAAATTAAGAATTTTAACAAATATTCAATGTTTACGAATGAATATTTCTAAATGAAACTGGAGACGACTACATAAAAGGCAAGGAGAATCTATAAGTCACCTGCTCAAAACCGCCGTTGTTTATTTAATTATAAATTATTAAGAAGCAACAAACACCCGCTAAAAAGCGCACTCAGAAATGGTGCGTAAAACGAAACAGAATATTTAAATAATTAGAGCATTCTGTGAAAACATAAAAGTACGATGTATTATTGAAATTTTGAAGAATCATATCTCCGAAACTATTAGCTTGTTAGAGTTTAAAATAATATTTATAATTCTTATGGTGAAACTGCATTTAAAAAAAAATTCAATTCAAAATTTGTAATGTAAAAAGAATTTTTTTTTACTCCGAAACCACCTGACCGATTTTTCCCAATAACGAACTTATTTATCTCCCAAACCTACTCTGAAAATTTCAACTGTCTAGCTCATTCCGTTCGAGAGTTATCGTGTTGACGGCCGGACGGACGGATGGCCGCACAGAATTGATTTCAACCACAGATTCTTGATCAGTGAGTCGTACCAAATCGTTTAAGAGCATTTTCAGCCAAAAATTCGAAAATCACAGACATTTGGGCAAATTCATGAGCACTCTGTTCCGAGGAACAAGAGCGCCAATAGCTATAATGCTGAGCCCTAACAGTGAATTATTTTTCGGTCCTCAGCTACATTTGCTAGGCTACTTGAAAAACTAATATGGTTTCCACTGATATCGACTTTTTGAGGACGAAATATCAATTTACCAATGTGGTTGTTAGTAGACTGATTTATTGGTTACACATAGAACGGAAATTCCCGACTACGCCTTTTGTGTTTGGCAGTTGGCAGCAATTTTCACTTCAGAGTGTTGAAAGAGATAATTAGGCGAGAAACCCATAGCATGAAAAATAATTGCAGGGGATATTTTTGCAATGGTAATTGAACAATGTCTGCTCTAATTTCACGTTGCAGCAATGTTCTGAATATGAATTTATGATTGGTAGAAAGAATAAAAATAACTACCCCAATGCAGAGATGTAACAGTAAAACATTATGAGCGATATGATGAATTCTGTGACCTATACTATGAAGCGTGCATCACCGGTTATAAACATTTCAAAAGCACTCACGTGACCTCATGAGCTTTAGCGCATTTATTCAATGATCAAATATTTCATTAATTCGAAACAATACTGAAATTTATATGCTTTTGAAGATCCATTATTTTAAGGAAAATATTTTTCAGTGACAAATAATATAGAGTAAGATCCCAGGGCCACCAGACGTCACGTATTTTCTGACGAACGAAATGTGGACGATTGAGTAGCGTTAGTATGTACTAAGAACGTAGGCCTACCTGCTAATTTGCTTGGACGGCCAATTTTCAGGTACCAGGTAATCAAGGTACATAAAAACATCACTTACCTCACTTGAGGTCAGTACTCCTTGGTGCGCTTGTTCACGTTGACTAATTTGAATTGAACGGTGAGTGCTTCAAGCTCAGTGGATAGAGCGAGTCGGAGATCTAGTCAGAAGGTATTGGCCACCATTCACTGTCGCGTCAAAAATTAGCAATGCTGTGCCTAACCTAGCGTAAGGATACAGTCGACCAAGCTTCGAGGAGGGATTACCTTGGGAAGACCTAGGAGGGTCAAATGTCTTTAGCAAGACATTGATGTGAGCTCAATCTGCTTTGGCAAGCTTGCTATAGACATGATTATGATCATACTGTCCCTCCTAGGTCTGCCACAAGGAGATCCCTCAGAAGCTGATGCGGCTAAGGAGAGTCAGTTGGGTTATTTATCACTGTATTCTTATGCCAGCTTTGGCTCAGCACTGTTTTGACCCGTCAGTGGATGGTGTCCACTACCGTCTGACCAAATCTCCGGCTCACTCTATCCAAGTTAGCCAACGAGAAAAAGCGCGCCATAGAATACTAACTTGTAACAGGATTATTTAGTGTTTACATTTTCACCAATTCGTCTCATCAAAATTCATATTTAGGCGTAAAAATTTTATAATTTACTTTTGAAAAGTGGGAAAGCCCTGTGGACAGGAGCTTTAGCGCTCTTGTTCAAACTTTGACAATTCATCTCCGAAATTATTGGTTTCTCAGAGTTGAGAATGATATCAATGGATTCTTATTATAGAACTGCATCATAAAGGAACTAAATTAAAATTAAATAACGAATTTATCCAAGATATTGATTACCCTAATCTCTTCTGAAAATTAAATTGTCTCAATTGAAACTTATCCAATAATCCAGTTTTGTTTTCTCTGAAGATATTCTGAACCCGATTTGGTAAACTTACCAATTTATATATTTCCATCATCATATGGATCATATAAGGGCATATAGAGTGATTATAATATCCTATAGTTGGTCATTTTGCATTCAATCATACTTGTAAGAATAATTTGACATGTCTGTCATAGGTAGATAATATTACATGTATGAACAGTGAACACAGATAGAACACAGACAGATAGAATTTGCATTCTGTGAAAACATATACCTACTTACGTTGTATTATTGTAATTTTGAAAAATCATATCTCCGAAAATATTAGATTGTTAGAGTTGGAAATGATATCAATGGATTCTTATTATAAAACTGCATTTAAAAAAAAATTGAATCATCATCATTTTCAACTCCAACAATCTAATATTTTCGGAGATACGATTTTTCAAAATCACAATAACGTACTTCTATGTAAAATGTAATGTTATGTAAAAAAAAATTGTTTATTCGTTATTCTGTAACCTCCGGCCGATTTCGCCCAATAACGAACTTAGCCGAGATATTTATCTCCCAAACCTTCTCTGAAAATTCCAACTGTCTAGCTCATTACGTTCGAGTGTTATTGTGTTTACGGCCGGCCGGACAGAATCAATTTCGACCACGGATTCTTGATCAGTGAGTCGAACCAAATCGTTTAAGTCCATTTTCAGCCAAAAATTCAAAAATTACAGACAGTTGAGCAAATTGATAAGCGCTGTGTTCCGAGGAACAAGAGCGCCAAAAACGTAAATGCCATTTATGGTTCATTACGCGTAGATCCAACAGTAGGTTTCGATAGCTCGAATGAACTCTGACATACGTGACCGGAGGAACGCCAAGCTGTCGAGCGGCTTGAATTCAGTTGGTGGGGTGCATTTTCCGGGGCCACATTGTGGTTTCCGGTCAGCTAACCCCAACATTGTTTCTATAGAAGATAAAATGCTGCTTGCGTTTTGTGTAAAAATAAATCATTTTTGTTATATTTAACGTCTGGAAAGATGAATGTTGAATTGGGATAATGGTATTTTATAAAATTGAGGATTGACAAAATCAATTCTGATTTTCGTATTTTGGATAATCCATTATTCAATGTATAATTCTGCTTCTCAATATTCCCGAGTGGTTTCAGAGTATATTATTGAGATTTAAGATAAGATTCAAAGGGTGCAAACGGTGCATTACCTATACGTGACGTTCTCTGGACTATCGGGCGCCCCAAAAACCATTAGTATATCGTTACTGTTCCTAGATGGATCCCGAAGAACATGCATTACCAGACAGGAGATGAAGTATTCAATCCAAAATCTCGACACTCTGGCGTCTCGAAGGAGGTCAGGATTAATATCTGTTTCATTCTGGTGCAACGTTTACGACGGCTATTTTCTTGTTTTCCTTCGGATCGTTCCTGTGGAATCCTATAGCTCTAAGGCGGGGTGTTTTCAGCTAGGAAATCATCAATCGTTGCACAACCCCTCAGGAGACCTATGAGATCGAGGGATAGCATACATAAGTGTGGGAGGGGGGGTTAAAAGAGTAAGTACCTCGTGGGTATCGCTAGTCGGGTTGAAGACCAGTTGTGATTGGAGATACGAGTAAGACGGAGACGATTATCGTGTATACGAGTTCTTATCCCTGATACTTAGACGATTTTTTGCACGCGAGAAACTCAGACAAAGTTAGAGCTTACTGCGGTAGTTATCGAAGTCATACAGGTTTCCATCGAGTTATAAATAGAGTGTTAATATCAGAACCAGTGTTTTGAAAACCAAAAACACTTAAAACGAAATGATAAGATCGAGTTTATAAATGAGCAAAATCCGCCGAATGCTTATATAAATGTCTGAAATATTATTTTTCTTGAAAGTACAGACTCATTTATACAGATAGTCACTTACAGAATAGTATATCCTAAAACAAGTTGCAGAATGGGCTCCTATTTAAACACGAATGCGCATGAGTGTACTTACGGCATGATACGGTTCAATACAAACATAAGTGCCTGTAATAATAACTATCAGTGCTGTGGTCATTATGGATACGGTTCAATACAAACATAATTCTATGTGCCATTTGCTGTTGTGAAATTAACGGTAACGGTAACCCATCCAGCTACTGAACTCACACAAGGCTGCTCGGATCTCCAACAATATAGATCCGATCGTTTCCAAACTTGCAGCTTGGTAGTAGAGTTAAGTTCTGAGGGCTCCCGCAAAATTTCAGTGTCGGACGAATAGTTTCTGATATATAGAATTTTTTTCAATGATTTTCAATGATTTTTGGGAAATTGTCTACTGATATGATCCTCACGAAATTAATTAAACAACTAATAACCATGTTTGAATTGGATCGATTTTGTATTTTTCGAGTTATTGAGGAAATAATATCCAAATCAGATGGGTAACTCTAAAACCATTTGGCCAATTATGCCTATATACAAACTCAAATGTCGCATTCAGATGCACAACCTAACCTAAAAATTTCAAGTCGCTATCTCTTTCCGTTCTCAGGTTTGTGACACAAATAATATCTTTTAATAATTTACCATTCTCACAAAATTTCACAAACATCCTTATGTTTGTATTATACAGCTACTAACCAAGTTTCAATTCGATCGGATTAGTATTGGTTGAAAACAAAATTATTACTCGGAAACCATTGGGCCGATTATGCCCATCAACGGACTTGTCTGCCGTATTGGGATACTTCACGTACCTGAAAATTTCAAGTCACTATCTCTTTCCTTTCTCGAGTTATCGTGGCAACGGACGGCCGACCGACTGGACAGAATCAAATTTGACCTCGAATTCTTCATAAGGGAGTCGAACCCAATCGTTTGAGACCATTTACAGCGAAAAATTCGAAAATTACAGTCATTTGGGTGAATTGATAACCTGATGTTACCCAGAACATACGCTAAAAAATATGTTGGAGGTCGGCGAAATACTGTAATTATCATCAAACGTAGATTTACTTTTCTTAACGGGTTGACAACGCTAATATAAAATTCTGAACTGAAATATACACTATTTCCATAATTTAATGAATATTCTTCAATGTTAAATTCCCTATTCTTCCTCGACGTGATACTCAAATTACCCCAATGCAACTCTTTGCTACTGAAAAACTCGTCTCCATGTAGTCTACGAAGAATGAATTTGATTAAAGGGGTAGATATTCGAGAGAACGTAAGTAAGGTACGAAATTCAACGATAATTCTCAGGGAATAAAAAGAATGTCTACGTCTCAACGCAGAAGGGCCATTACTGAACTCCGCTAGTAAAAAAGCCGCAGCACATTTACATGTTGGATGAGGACTCCCGCCGGGATTAGAGAATAATGACTCTGAAGGAACTGAAGTGGGATTAAGGGTTGAATCGTTTCTACCGGTTCTCCTGTCAGGATAGTAGTTGCATTTGTCCGTTGGAATTCTTCGTCCCATTCATGAGGAATGACGTCATACTTTTCATGCTGACATTTCGGAACTTTTGTGAAAGAGGTTACCTTGAATCGTTCAATATATGATCGTTGAATTCAGTTTAAACTGTACGAAAACTCATATACGATTTATACTAATTTATTAAATGTCTGACGCAACAGAGTACATCAAACTAAATACATACAATAACAAGTAATGGTCTCCCTATACCTCGATGACCTGGACATTGAGTCTTTCTGCTCTTCTTCTTTCTTCTTCTACTGATATCATTCTCTGACAAACTAATACTTTCGGAGATATGATTTTTCAAAATTTCAATGATTAATCGTAATTATATGAGTTCATAGAATGCTGTAATTATATTTGCTGATATATGTAAATCGAACATATAGGTATATGAGGTGAGTCATAGACCTACGTATTGAGTTTAATTTTCTTTTGATGATGCTGTTCTATTATGAGAATCCATTGATACCATTCCCAACAAACCAGATGGTTTGGGAGTAACGAAAAACAAAATTTTTTACGTTACAAATTTCGAATTCAAGTTTTTTAAGATGTGGTTTCATCATGAGAATCCATTGATATAATTTTAAACTCTAACAAGCAAATATTTTCGGAGTAAAGATTTTTAAAAATTTCAATTATACATCTTACTTCTATGTTTTCACAGAATGCGAATTCCCTCTGTCTGTGTTCTATCAGTGTTCACTGTCAGACATTTCTGATGTATTTCTTTTCTAACAAACAAAGTATGATTGAATACAGACTGATCAATTATAGGATATTTAATTACCCCTACCTGTATGCCCATGAATAATCCATATGATGATGGAAATATATAATTCGGTAAGTTTATCAAATTGGGTTGAGAATATCTCCAGTGAAAACAAAACTGGAATATTGGCTAAGTCTCAAACGATATAATATAATTTTCAGAGTAGATTTGAGGAATTAATATCTCGGATACGTTAGTCGTTATTTGATTTCAATTTAGGTTCTTTTATGATGCAGTTCTATTATAAAAATAAATTGATGTCATTCCCGACCCTGAAAAACCAATAATTCCGGAGATGATTGTCAAAGTCTGAACAAGAGCGCCAAAGCTTTTGCCACAGGGCTTTCCCCCTTTTTCATTAAGGTTCTGATCCAGAAATGAGAAGAATATGAAAAAGTTGATGATTTTATGGATTAATGCTGGGAAAGTACCACCTCATTATCGAAACATCTAGATTTAACTCAAGTTAATAAGTAAAAAAGTTTTATGCGAAAGCACAAAACTAAATCTTACTTATTTTTTCTGCTTTTTCAATATTTGTAAAGAATGGTTTGAAATATTGACATGCAGGTTGTTGTTTCGACTCGAAACCTACGAATTAATTTTTTAATGCCTGACCTGGAATAATAATTTTTTATTATGTTGATCGACATCACCATGGACAAATGAGCTACTAACCAAATATTACAAAAATATATAGGATAATTTGGGAAATACATAAATCATCCTATATCTTGATTATAAAAAACCCATAAAATATGGGTTATTCAGAAGCACCTCGGTATCCTCCATCCACCCTTACTCTATGCGAATTTATCAATGACTCACCCTTTATAGTGCACCTTAATCAGTGATATTTTGATATTTCATAGAATATTTCGAGATTTGCTTCTGCAGCTCAGTTTAACATTAATGAATCCCGCAATAACAGCAACTAGTAAAATTTAAGAACCAGCAAAATGCTAGTGAAACCAGCAACTGACTGAGAAAGCTAGTATGAACAAGGGGGTGCTCAAATTTTGATGTGTCACATGCAACATTCGAAACTGAAAAAGTTCCCAGCTGTGTACTTACCGCTTACAAGGAGGGGGTGGTTTGATTCCATGGCACTCCATCTCTTTTTCCAATTGCTTGCACCTCAATATCGCTATGTCTAGTTCCCTCTTCACCTTCCACAAGTGCGTATCGCAGATCGGGTCTGTACACCTATGGTTCTTCAGGATATCCTGTGCTTCGAAGACTGCTCCTCGGAATGTTAGGCTCTTGCCCATCGAAAGGCTTATCAGGGCACAACACCCACCACGATCAGTCTTAGCTAAATGCTTCCTTATATACTTAAAATATACGTATTCTAAAAATAACAAAATGGCTGCTAAGAGGATGCCAGCCATCAGGAGGAGAAAGGCCGACAAGAACTGTTCTAAGGCCAAAGGATCGGAACTCTTGTGTTCCTGTTTACCCGGTCTACATACCCCCGTCATCCAGTAGCGTCTCAGTCTCTCCAGATCCCCGTTTTCTCTATAGTCTAGGAGTCTTTTGTTGAACATCTTGAGGTATTTCGAGTTGCGCGGAAACGCCAGGCCGTATCCTGTCATGGCGTACCACGAACCCACTGTAAGTAGCCTGCAGTCTTCGTCCTGGGAGGTGAGGTATTCTAGGACTGTTCCGTCGTAGATGAAGGCGTCCAGATCGCCGCTGAGCACGTCCGTTACCCCTTCTAGGACGGTGGACTTGTTGAACTGCCTCATGTAGTTGTGCATGTCTTTGAAGTATTTGGCTATGGTGGAATCGGTATGCGACCATGGGATGGTACCAAATTTGATGAGCGGTTTGTTGGAGTAGGGCCGGCACAGTCTGAGGTCGTCAATTCCTGTAGGATAGAAGAGAAACCTTGTGTCACTACGGAATTCATAATGAAAATTTCGATTTAAAAGAGAATATTAGCGGTAAGAATCTTTCAAAGATTGAAATAAAGTGCTCCACAAGAGTTAGGGATATCATATTAAGTTGTTCTGAGGGGCAATATCAAAATCATGATCAACTGCCAATAAAAACTTATCAATTCGATTTGAATGCATATTTTCACCATCTGGTCGTCTTTTTTCTTGAGTTTGGCAGTTTTTCACATTATTCGTAGGATTTAGCATTTCAATATGCAGTTAATTTATTGTCAGTCTCTTAGCGATATCGAACTTAGTAAATTTCACGAGCTTCTTAAGATGCCAAGACGCAAATTAATAAACGCCGAGGCTAATAGGGCTATCGGTATGCTACAGGGTGGCCTCACTCAAGTCACTGTGGCAGAAATATTTCAAGTATCGCAAAGTGTAAATATCGCGACTCTGGAATAGGTTGAATGAGACAGGTTCGGTGCAGGAAAGACATACGGTTGATGGACCAAGAAAAACAACACCCGCACAAGACTGTTTTGTCACCATTTCGGCGAGGAGATATCCTTTTTCTTCATGTGGGATGCTGAGAAATCGACCTTTAAATGCCAATGGTCCTGAAATTTACATTGAAACCATCCAACGTCGTTTGGGGGAGATTAACCCGGCTTCTAGACGTCCATTGAGGGATGTTCCGTTAACACGTGAGCATAAACGACAAAGATTAGAATAGGCCAGGCAGCATGTTCATCTGAACGTCCAATGGCATAGTGTAGATACTTTTCACAGATGAATCCAGATACGGTCAATTTTCAGATTCTCGAAGAATAAGGGTATGGACTATGCCGCGTATACCCGGAAATCGCCGTCTTGTGCAAGAGGTTCATCCATTTCGAGGAGGCTCTGTTATGGTATGGGCTGGGATATGTTACAAAGGGCGCACCGACCTTCACATTTGTCCTGGCAATATGACTGCTTTACATTAGAGGGAACATGTGATTGGCAACGTAGTGCCAAATTTTCATGCTGCCATTGGTGAAGCTCTCGAATTTCTTGACGATAACGCAAGACCACATCGTGCAACAATAGTAGAAAATGCGCGAGACGAGCATGGTATTCGGAATTTACCAATACCTCCACATTCGCCAGACTCAAACTGCATAGAACATGCATGGGATATGCTACAACGAAGACTAGGTGATCACCAACCTCCACCAGAAACCTTGAATGACCTCAAAGCACTACTGCCTCGTTTATGGAATGAAATTCCTCAAGTTATGCTCACCACCCTCGTTGACAGTATGCAGCGAAGATGTCAGGCGGTCATTGATGCCCGTGGTGGCCATACCTTGTATTGAAGGCATTTAAATACCAAAAAAAAAAACAATAAAATGTCCGGAAATAAAAGTTGTTAAATTTGACCCTATTCTGTTAATCACCCTGTATATGTTGCAGACCAAAAAACTTACGTGCATTTATAGTTTTGAACCTAAAACTATATTAAATTACGTTTTCAGCGCAAACAAAGGTTTCAGAATGTCAGTTATTTTAGTTGAAACGATTATCCCTAACTCTTGTGGAGCAGTTCATAGCAGAGCTAGCATTCAATGCATAGTTCAATACTCGAAACAGAAAAGAATATGAACCACATTGCTTAATGGTCAGTATTTCAGGGGTTGTGAAATATTTAAATGCGTTGGCAGAAGTAACTGATAACACCTTTAGGGGACTATTTGTTAGACTTGGTACTGTCTTGATTTTACTTGATTTCAGAAAAAGCATTTGATACCATATATCATCTTCTAATGTGTGCAAAAAATGTTTAATATTACCGGCGATTTATATATTTTTCGTTCGTATTGGTCGTTTTTCGTGCCTTGGTAGTATGAATTAGTGATCGTGATTCAGACTGTAGAGACGTTCGTTCAGGTTTGCCCCAGGGGTCAATATTGGGTCCATTTCTATTTATTATTTATACTCCTGACTTGTTACATAATTTGGAGATATGCGTTAAATCTACAAATGCGGATCATATACAGTAGCATTGTAAGCTTGATATTTCTATACTTGGCATTGATATTCGGCGATTGCAAACCAGGATGAAATGAGATTGCCAGCGAACATAATCTCAAGCTTAATGCCGATAAAAGCAAAGTTGTGATAAAATGTGGTCGCAAGGATTATCAAGTAGCCTTAAAGGGTCTTAATTTGCACATTGATAATGTGGAGTTGCCTGTTGTGAATTCCGCTAGGCACCTGGGTATGATTGTGGACCTAAACTTCAGTTTTAGGAAGCATTCAACTAATAGAGCATTGTGGGTTGTTGTCTGCCCAACAACACAGGTCACATCATAATTCATAGATAGAATAATTATAGCATTCTGTAAAAACATATAAGTACGATTCAGTATTGAAATTTTGAGAAATCATATCTCTGAAAGTATCAGCTTGTTGGAGTAAAAAAAGAGCTTTGGCGCTCTTGTTCAATTTTCGACAAACCATATCTCCGGAAGTATTGGTTTCTAAGAGTCGCAAATGATATCAATGGATTCTTATAATAGAACTGCACTATAAAAGAAATTAAATTAAAAAAATAGTTTATTTATCAAGAATAAATATGCAATCTGCAATGATTTAACCTCGTAGAATGGGTTGTTGCAACTTACACTCGATGCATAATAATAATAATGAATGTCTTTATCACCAACCAATGAAAGATAAAATCCGTTTTGTTCATAGTTTTCACAACTCGAAATACCTAAGGAAAGTATCATCGAAATGTCTAGAGTAAGGTTGGAGACAACCATCACAGATTGTCCATTTATTCCTGATATTTGAATAGGTATAAGCTGACGAAAAAATCATTTTAATAGTTCAAAATATATTAATAAAACATAATCCTCTTTGCAAATTTGATAGTCCTTTCCACTAACACATTATTTCTGTAATATGAACCTTTACTCGAGAAAAAATATTTGATACACAAATGTATATCAATTTTTCAGCATATTTTTGCTAGCAACATTATGAAAATACCATATATAAGAACATGTCTCACCACTTAAGGAACTGAAAGGTAATATTAACCTCGGTGGTCAATGAACAGTAATTTCTTTTGATGATTCTATTATGTAGTTTCCAATTGCCTTCATAAACTACATCATTGAAATGAACCACTTCTAAATCCTCTGAAACAATCATGCCGAATATATGCACATAAATTATTCAATATGTAACAAGTTAATATTGTTTTTGATATCAAAACAGTATTTAATACAGGGTGAGTCTTTGACCACTGCATTAATTTTAAACAAAGATTCCTCTCATCAAATGAAACACTTTTTTCATTTAACATTTTTCCAAATTCAGCTCAGGTAAAAAGATACAGGCTGTTGAAATTTTGAAAAAAAATCAGTTTTTATTTTGTAGCTTTGACATCCTTTTTTAGAATTAAATGAATGTTGGCGTAAAATTTCCTATAACTATGATACATATTTTCCAAATATTAGTTACCTTCTACTTCTACTGGTTTTCTAGTTATGGACTCATGGATTCATAAAACCAAACGAAATTAGCATAAAGAGAGCATATAAAGTTTTCCTTGAGTAATTTCAAGATTATTCCATCGTTTTAGAACATAATATTATTCTTCATAATTTCTCCTTAAACGCACCGTTTTCGAGATATTCTTCATTGAATGTTTTAAAATGGAAAACTCCAGAAATTTCACTACTTTTATGGATCCGTCCCTGAGCGTTGGAATTCCAAATCAAGCTGTAAACCACATTACCATGCCTTATTCTCGTCCGCCAACAATGTCATAGATAATTTATATGCGGGAGTGTATTAGCACATTGTGAAATCTTTAAACGCTTGTAACTTTTTACCTGAGCCGAATCTGGTAAAATGGTAAATGAAAAAAGTGTTTCATTTGATGAGAGGAATCTTTGGATAAAATGAATGCAGTGGTCAAAGACTCACCCTGTATATTCACAAATTCAAGTCGCCGATCCTTGTTTACCAATACAAAATGTATTCAAAGTACGAATTATATAAATAAACTAGAACACAAATAAATATGACGTCTCTTATAGGTAGATAAGATGACATGAATGAATAGTGAATACAGATAGAACACAGACAGATAGAATTCCATTCTGTGAAAACATAGAAAGAATATTGCGATGAATTATTGAAATTTTGAAAAATCATATCTCCCAAAGTATCAGCTTGTAAGAGTTGAATATGGCATCAATGGGTTCATGTGATGGAACTGCAAAAATTGAATTTGAAATTTGTAATGTAAAAAATTTTTGAATTTTTTTTTGCCACTTTACGGCAATCCGATCATAATAAATATAAAACTGCGCATGTATATGAAAGCCATGATTGTACAATTTGATGCTAAATTTCAGATAGATCGAGTGATCGGTTCCGGAAATATTCATGAGAAATGTTTTTACTAAAAACGGCCATAACTCTGAAACCGCTTGGTGGATTTTACCCGTTAATGAACTCGTTCGAGATATTCACGCTCCAAACACACCTTGCAAATTTCAATCCTCTAACTCCTCTTGTTCGAGAGTTATAGTGCCTACGGCCGGCCGAATCGGCCGGACCAGCCGGCCGGACCGGCCGGCCGCACAGAATTTATTTCGACCACAGATTCTTGATCGGTGAGTCAAACCAAATCGTTCAAGAACATTTTCATCCAAAAATTCGAAAATTACAGACATTTGGGCAAATTGATAACACCTATGTTCCGAGCAACAAGAGCGTCAAAATGATATCAATGGATTCTTATGGTGTATCTGCATATTGAAAAAAACTGAATTTGAAATTTGTAATGCAAAAAATGGGTTCAAGCCCTGTGGACTGGAGCTTTCTGGCGCTCTAGTTCAAACAGACAAATTATATCTCCGAAAGTATTGGTTTCTCAGAGTTGGGAATTAAATCAATGTATTCTTATGAAAGAACTGCATCATAAGGGAAATTAAATTCAAATAATAGTTTATTTATCAAGATTAAATGAGCAATCTGAGAATGAGAACTGCACCATGGAAGAAATCAAATTAAAATAGCTGAAATGAATTTGACTCTTTCTTATAGAACAGGATGACATGTACGAGTATGAACACAGATCATATAATAAAGCTTAGATAGAATAATTATAGCATTCAGTGAAAACATAGAAGTACGTACGAATCATTATTGAAATTTAGAAAAATCATATCTCCGAAAGTATTAGCTTGTTGGAGTTGAAAATGATATCGATGGATTTTAATGGTGAAACTGCATCTTAAATAAAAATTACAGAGATTTGGGCGAATTGATAAGCACTCAGTTCCAAGGAACTAGAGCGCCAAAAAGTGTAATTCCCTTTCCGGGATTTGAGCCCGCCTTCTCTCGTTCCGAAACCGAAAGCGTAGACCAACCAGCTATCGGACTCCTCGTACGATCTTGTCGATCCCCGGTATAAGAATAAAACGTCGGTACTTACCTGGGATATATATTCTTAATTTTCACTTTTCGACATAAAACCGCCACATGGGGGTTTATTTGACGGTTTTTTACCCTTGTCTCTCTAAGTCGATTTTGACGTTTCTCGAACCAACTATTAGCAAGGAATTAGACAATGTCATGTCTCAGGAAAATAAGTTGACATAATGACAATTCATACATAGAATAATTATATAATTCTGTGGAAACGTAAAAATACGATTTATTATTGAAATTTGGAAAAATCATATCTCCGAAAGTATTAGCTTGTTAGAGTTAAAAATGATATCATTGCATTCTTATGGTAACACTGCTTATTGAAAAAAATTTAATTTGGAATTTGTTCATTAAAAAAAAAAATTTTTTTTGTTACTCCGAAACCATCTGTCCGATTTTGCCCAATAACGAACTCAGCCGAGATCTCCCAAACCTACTCTGAAAATTTCAACTGTCTAGCTCATTCCTTTAGACAGTTATCGTGGCTACGGCCAGCCAGATTTTTTATCAAAGAGTAGAACCAAATCGTTTTAAGACCATTTTTGGCACTCTAGTTCCTCGGAACTGAGTGCTTATCAATTTGCCCAAACGTCTGTAATTTTCGAATTTTTCGATGAAAATGGTCCTAAACGATTTGGTTCGACTCACTGATCAAGAATCCGTGGTCGAAATTCATTCTGTCCGGCCGGTCCGGCCGGCCGTCTGGACGTAGGCACGATAACTCTCGAACGGAATGAGCTAGACTAGTTGAAATTTTCAGAGTAGGTTTGGAGGATAAATATCTCGGCTAAGTTCGTTATTAGGCAAAATCGGACAGATGGTTTCGGAGTAACAAAAACATTTTTTTTTTTTACAGAACAAATTCAAAATTGAATTTTTTTCAATAAGCAGTTTTACCATAAGAATCCATTCATATCATTTTTAACTCTAACAAACTAATACTTTCGGAGATATGATTTTTCAAAATTTCAATGATAGAATTATTCTGTGGCTATTCTATGAATTGTTATAATGTCAACTTTGCCGTTGTCTCATTGTCATTCATTCCAGTAATGGTATTAATATGAGAATTATAATATAATATCATACTTTTTGTTGGTTGATATTTTCATGCCGATGGTCAATCCATATGATGATGGGAATGGTAATGGTAAGTTTATAACATTGTCATTCATTCCAGCAATCGTATAAATATGAGAATTATAATATAATATCATACTTTCCGTTGGTTGATATTTTCATGCCGATGGTCAATCCATATGATGATGGGAATGGTAATGGTAAGTTAATAATATTGAGTACTGGAATATTGGTGTATTGGAGTAGATTTGAGGAAAGATATATATTATCGTTCATCATAGAATTGAGGAATGAATATCTCGGATGAGTTCGTTATTGGGTAGAATTCGTCTATTGGTTTTGGATTGATAATTTTTGGCACTCTTGTTGAATTTAAATTCTGCTATGATGTTTGAATTCAATTTCTGCTAAGATGAAGTTCTAAATTTCAATAATGAATCGTACTTCCATGTTTTCACAGAATGCTATAACTATTCTATCTAAGCTTTATTATATGATCTGTGTTCATACTCGTACATTTCATCCTGTTCTACAAGAGAGAGTCAAATTCATTTCAGCTATTTTAATTTAGTTTCTTCCATGGTGCAGTTCTCATTCTCAGATTGCTCATTTAATCTTGATAAATAAACTATTATTTGAATTGAATTTCCTTTATGATGCAGTTTTATCATAAGAATACATTGACATAATTCTCAACTCTGAGAAACCAATACTTTAGGAGATATAATTTGTCTGTTTGAACTAGAGCACCAGAAAGCTCCTGTCCACAGGGCTTGCACCCATTTTTATCTATTCCAAGGAACAAGAGCACCAAAAAACTGTCTTTGATTCACCGAATTTATACTAAGTTAGATACTCGCACTGTTTACATTTTCATACTACGATTAGTTTTCATTTCGAGTCTCGCACTGTTTACATTTTCACTCGCATTTTCATACAACGATTAGTTTCCATTTCGAACCATGGACTACGAACAATCCAATAGAACGGGATTTCCATCACGTGCTGAATAAAATATCAATTCACATCAAGTAGTAGATTTTCACCGGATTCGACCCGAAATGACCAAGATGTTTACGAGGGGCAGAAAATGGCGCTCAGGAGCAACTTCCAATCTCTCTCTCACATGATTTGTTGCCCTTGGGCTCTACGATCCCAGCAACAACTTCCCACACGGGATTGAAAGTGTTAACCAGTTTTCCGGACGAGAAAAGGGTGGTCCGGCACGACCTCATCCGGCTTTCGAGTGCGACGTCGACGTGACGAAATGCTTTTACCTTGAATTTATAGACGACGTATACTGGAGTATTAACGAGAGCCCAGTATTGGATTTCGATCGAAAATTTATAGGGGATATAAAAGATTGTAACTGTTTTAATTAATTCCTAAGAATTGTTTTTGAATCCATTATTGAGTTTGTGTGTTTGATATCAAAGCCACGCTGCAAAATTAAGACCTTCTCATGAAATTGGGTAGTAAATAATATGACCAAATGTTAACTTTGTTGATATCAAAAGCCTTAAATACAGCATAAAGTTTAATATTTCCTCTGAATACAAATATGGATTGTAACATTTACTTCGCTTAATAAATATATAAACACAAAAAAAACTATGACATATTAATGAAAGAAAAAAATAGTAGGTAGAGAAAACGAATTTAAAAAATTGGTTCAAGCGCTGTGGACAGGTGCTTTTTGGCGCTCTTCTTCAAACAGACAAATTATATCTCCGAAAGTATTGGTTTCTCAGAGTTGAGAATTATATCAATGGATTGCTATGATAGAAATGCATCATGAAAGAAATTAAATTTAAAAAAGTGTCGTTTTGAAAAAATGCTTCAAAAATTATCTTTTAAAAAAAGAGCAATCTACAATGCTTCCATGCCTTAATTCTTCAAAAATTGTCATTAAATTTATTTATCAAAATTAAATGAGCAATCTGCAATGATCCAACCCTGTGGAATGGGTTTTTGCAACTTACACTCGGTGCACAGTTTTCACAACTCGAAATACCTAAGAAAAGTATCATCGAAATGTCTAGAGCAAGGCTGGAGATAATCATAGCTGATTGTCCATTGATTCCTGATATTTGAGTAGGTAGTAGATTACGAACAAATTATTTTAATAGTTCAAAATATATTAATATAATACTATCTCCTTTTCATGATTTAAAATTTAATAGTTCATACCACTAACACATTCTTTTCTGTATTATTAACCTTAACTTAAGAAAAAATGATTGATACACAAATGTAGATCCATATTTCAGTATTTTTTGGCTAGCAACATAATGAAAATACTGTATATAGGAACATGTCTCACTACTTAAGGAAGTAAAATGTACTATTAACCTCAGTGGTCGTCAACAAACAGTAATTTCTTTTGATGATTCCATTATGTTCTTCTTTCCTATTGCCTCCTTGAACTACATCAAAACAGTCTTGTAAATATTCACAAATTCAAGATTCGAATACTTGCTTTCCAAGAGAAAATAACAACTACAATTGACAATCCCTAATAGCTAGAAAATATGACATTTATGAATAGTGATCACAGACAGATTCTGTGAATACATAGAACTTACGATGTACTATTGAAAGTTTGAAACATCATATCTCCGAAAGTATGAAAATGTTAGAGCAGAATGATAACAATAGATTCCTATGATGAAACTGCATCTTAAAACCGATTTTGCCCAATAACGAACCTAACCGAGATATTTATCCCTCAAACCTACTCTGAAAATTTCAACTGTCTAGCTCATTCCGTTCGAGAGTTATCGTGTTTACGGCCGGCCGGATGGCCGAACAGAATCGATTTCGACCACGGATTATTGATCAGTGAGTCAAACCAAATCGTTCAAGACCATTTTCAGCCAAAAATTCGAAAATGACAGACATTTGGGCAAATTGATAAGCACTCTGTTCCGAGGAACAATAGCGCCAAAAAATGGTGCAAGCACTGACGTTAAGTCAAGAGCTTTTGCGAGCATTTTCTATTGTCTATTCACCTCTATTGGACATTCTTAATCGAATTTACCATCGATATAGACCGATTTTTCAGCTTTTATAAGATATGAACATTTCGTACCATTTTAAGGACAAACTGAGTACTGAGAGAATCGTCCAAGATCACAGAATCTTCAATTCTGACATATATATTATATTGAAATTGAAACACCAGAATATCAGATGTGTATAGCTCCAAAACCGTTTAGCCGATTATGCCTACTAAAAAACTCAAATGTAGCTATAGGATGCGCAACCAACAGTAAAAATTGCAAGTCGCTATCTCTATCCGTTCTCAAGTTATCCTGAGAAGAATTACATTTTCAATAATTTTTTCGTTATTCTCTAGCGATACGATCCTCGCAAAATTGCACATGCGTATTTATCTTGGTATTATACTACTACCAAGTTATAATTCAGATCTGAATTTGTATTTTTTGAGCTATCGAGAAAATAATATTCCAGATGGGTAAAACTCCTAATTTTTACATGAAACGGGAGATTTTTAGGAAAATGTAAAAATGTGTTTGAACGCATTTCGAGATTGGAGAGACTAAACAGTTTTTCAATTGAATGGTTTTTCTTACGGTTTAACAATTTTCAAGGAATTCAAATACGGTTAATGTTTAGTGGTTCCAAAGAAATTGTGTTCCAGTAAAAAGGGTCTCAAGCCATTGGCTCATTGCCAAAATAGCCAGCACTATGAGGTTTCGCATATCATAAAACTCCTGTGTACAAAATTCGATGAATTTCTCACGAACAGATTCTCAGGTAAAAACCTGTGGAAAAGCCCTGTGACGCCAGATGGTCGGGGTTTGGTATTAAATACTTAGTACTACGGGTGGTACATGATCTAAGGAACTGTCTACGATCGCTTGTAACGGTATAAAACCCGTCATTTTTTTAACATCGCCAATTCTTCAATTTTCGAGGGATTGTGTGCCTTGTGTTTTTCTAGGCTTTAATATATTCCGATGAATGAAGTTTGTGAACTGTTAACTGATATTCTCCTAGATTCGTACACAGAAATATTGTATTGTGGAAAGTAGTATTTGTAACACTGTTGTTATTATCTAGTTTTTGGCTTGGGTTGAAGTTGAAACCTATCTAGTAGAATTTTTGTTGGGGCGAAAAGCTTGGTTGCTACGTATTTGTGGGGCTGCATACCTAACACTAGGTGATTGAAGCTACTATTGAATTGAGATCCCTATATCATCTACGTCGTGAGTTCCAGTTTGAAGGACCATCACCTGGAGGGATCCTGGAGGAATAGAGGAATACCTTAAATTTTCGTTGGAAAAACTAAGCTGAGTGCTTTCCCTATAATCAAACGAATTTCATTATTAAAACCTTTAAAAACCAGCTCAATCAATTATCACTTTCTATCCCAGGAAGCATAACTGCTTCGTTGACCTCCCATCTAGTCGGGCAGGCATCCTAAAGGGGGTCAGTGTTTCATGCTAATGGTATACTAATGGGTTTGGGGTGCCAGGGGGTCCAGAGAACGACTGATGTGAGGATAATGCGTCACTTGCACCCTCAAAATATAATCTTAGTTCTTACTATGTACAAGTAGACTTGCATTCATTATTGAAATCCTACAAAGTGTTATCAAAATTTATATTATTATCGATTGAAATGTTTTTATTCGAGAAAATAATTAACTTTGGAACACAAAGTATAGTCAGTGGTAAAAACTTTCTTATTCTGATTTGACGTTTACTTAACGACACTTTTTGTATTACAAAAAATATACATTACCAAAGAAGCCACTTCGCCTTAATTAGTATTATTAATTCAACATGTTGGAAACAAGTTGCAAAACCCCCGAGCAGTATGAATTAAACTCTGCTTCAACAAGTCTCCATCAACTCCACAAGAACTCCCTTCGCGCACACCGGACGATTTTCTGCGCATACCATGCAAAAAGACACATCGTGGTGAACCCGATCCTCGATGGTATTTATGGATCAACCGGATTCTGTTGAATTTGGGAGGAAATTGATGTTCCGAAACGCCGAGTTGTGATCTGCCCTCTCCGCTCTTAATCCCTTTATCGATGGGACTCGATTCATCTAAGACAAGGGAGGGACTCATTTATTTCATTCGGTTTCCCGTCGGAGTAATAAGTTCGACTGTCTGAAATTGAGTTCGAATCGAATGA
Organism: Halyzia sedecimguttata; assembly: GCA_937662695.2. Taxonomy (NCBI): domain Eukaryota; kingdom Metazoa; phylum Arthropoda; class Insecta; order Coleoptera; family Coccinellidae; genus Halyzia; species Halyzia sedecimguttata. Next base: position 13,462,722 of record OW569411.2, on the reverse strand, counting down.
AAACTTCGTTGTGATGGACGACGGACCTTTTTTTTATCGAATTTTGGGAAGAATGTTTCTTGTTATAAATGGGGATATGTTCGCGTCCTAAAGATTTCGTAACTGGTGCATGAAAACAAAGTTCTGAAAAAGGTTGGGAAAGCACTGACGTGAGGTCAACCCGCTTTGGTGCGCATGTTTAAATTCATAAATAGAGCAATACCCACTCACTGTTCCAGAGAAAATCCTTGTAAAGGGATTTCCAATAAGAGGTGTTATTTTGAATAGCCCGCTATTTCGGTAGATGTCACTTTTGAATCTGTCATTTTTTGACATTTGACAAGTAAAAACTACGCCATTAATAAAAATGGAACGATACACGCTTCAAGAACGCTGAAATTACTCGAGACGTTTTTTCGTATTTTGTTGGATAATTAATGAATTTCAATTCCACTAGAATACATATTTCAGAATAAAAATAAAAATTTAAAAATTTTCTAGTGATTTTGCGCATCTACAACTAATTATCATGTTTGAATTTGAATGAATTCGTATTTTTTGAGTTATTGAGGAAACAACAATAAAATTTCAGATTGTTATAACTCCAAAACTGTTTGGCTGATTATATGCATATTAACGAAAGTAATGTTCCTATCTCATATGGACTGCATGAGCGAGTAGACGTCTGAAGTGTTCTCCCGGAATATTTTATAATTAACGTGAAATCGGAAAGTAAAGCACAGATATTACTACGTGAAGGGTTAAGGGGAACACCCTGATTTTATTGAGTGTTAAAATTTCCAGCGGTATATCGATACAAAATTTAATATGCCTTTGACAAGAGATCAAGTTGATGAAATAAACAGATTAGTAAGTGTCAACATAAAACAGCTGTGGAAGGAAGAAACGTTCGTGCGTACTATCTCCGAGCAGGTGTCAAAAGTATTGCTTGACATCTTAAACAAAACAATAACAACCCAAGAACAGAAAATAAATGATGTTCGGGAGGAGATGAAAACAATTGAAGCAAATTTTAACGAGCAACAAGCTAATCACTCAATCAGATTGGAAGAACTTGAGACTAAGTTTCAGAAGGTTGAGAGAAGGTATGAGATAATGGATCAATACTCACGTAGAAGAAATCTCAGAATTTTCAAACTGGAGGAAAAGCCCGGCGAAAACTTGAAACACAATATCATATTATTGATTAAAGAGCGTATGCAAGTGGTACTAGAGCCTGAGGATATAGAAGCCTGTTATAGAGTAGGGAAGAAAAGGGTGAAAAAGCCCAGAAGTATATTATTGAAATTAGTTGATCAGAAGAAGAGAAATGAAATTTTCAATTCCAAGAAATCGTTAAAGGGTTCTGGATTGGTTCTTAAAGAGGATCTCACTTATGAAAGGGTGAAAATATTGGAAGAAGCCTCAAAGCGGTTTTCCATCACCAATACCTGGACGAAAAATGGAAAAGTATTTGCTAAAGTAGACGGGAAAATTATAAACTTATTTTCGATGGAACATCTTTGTGCATTATAGTTGAGTCATTAGGGTCTTTTTCTTCTGCTGTACATGTATACTTCATTAAAATGAGTGTTTTTTTTTTTAGATTTTCATATATTCACAGTTTTGGAAACTTTATTGTTAATTTCTGGGGAACCCATCTTAGATAGGGGAAAATTGAGGATGTAGAATTTCTAGCAGAGAGTGGATACGAGGTTGTTGCTTCCGGTCTGAATTCGGTAGAGGATCTCAATCAGGTTTGTTTAATAGATGATGACTGTTGTGCGAGCGTCTGCCAGGTAAATATACGAAGTGTCACAAAAAATTTTGATGATTTTATTATTTTGCTAGAGCAAATTAAATTCAAATACGATATTTTGGTTCTTTGTGAGACTTGGGGAGTTATTGATTTGGATATATTTGAAATTCCAGGTTACGTATCCTACTATAATAAATCGAAATTTAATCAAAATGACGGAACTATCGCTTATATTAGCGAACATGTCGAACATTCGGTAACATTGATTGAGAAACAACAGGTAGTTTTTATGAAGATATCTTGTTCTGTGCGATCATTCAATTATGACGTATTTGCCCTATATCGCCCTCCATCAACAGATAAAAATAAATTTTTAGATGATTTGTCCGAGATCCTAGGAGAGCACATAAGTGAAAACACTACCACTATTTTTACGGGTGACATCAATTTTGACATTCGGGATCTACAATGTCCAGATACAAACCAATATTTAAATATTATGCATCAATATAATTTTACTAACTACCATGATCTTCCGACTAGAGGTCGTTCATGTCTCGATCACATCTTTGTGAAGACAGTACAGACTAATTATACCAGAATCGATTTCAAGGTACTTGAATATCATATCACAGACCATTTTCCGGTGTTCTTAAAGATCTTTCTAGATAATTCTGAAGTTATAAAAGACGATGAAATAGAACAAGTAAAATTAACGAATACTAGAGTTGATCATGAAAAATTGCGATCTTGTCTTCGAACTCATAATTGGGAAGACTTGTTTAGAAGCGAATCGGTTGATCAAGCTACGGGAATTTTTCTGAATAATCTCGATAAATATATTAAGGAATCAACTCATACAAAAAACATATCGATTAAAAGAAAGTATAAATCGCTCAAACCATGGATGACACCGGGTATGATGGTCTCGGTTAGAAAACGTGAGAGACTATACCTTGAATATAAAAAAAATTTGAATGATCTGGAGCTCAAAGAAAATCTCCGAAAGTACAGGAATACTTTAAATAATTTAATTAGAAGTGCTAAAATTCATTATTATCGAAATAGAATAGATGAAAGCTCTGGGAATATGGGAAAGGTATGGAAGGTTGTGAACGAAGCAACGGGTAGAAAGGTTAAAGAACGTACAAAAATAGCAAAAATTGAAATAAACGAGCGTGAAATTACTGACAATCAAGAAATCGCGAATCATTTGAATTCCTATTTCTGCAATATCGGTGCAGAATTGGCTGAGAAACTGAAGGCCCAAACTTCTAGATTCTCGCGAGACACGAGGAAACCAAAGATCAAAAATTCAATGTTTCTATTACCAATAACAGAAAAAGAGATAATCAGTCAAATTGTTATGCTGAAAAATAAGGCAACTCCGGGGCCCGACTCAGTGCGAGCGAGTACTATAAAACAAATCGTTGCAGAAATTTCAAGACCACTCGAATATGTTTTCAATCTGTCAATGCAAACGGGTAAATTTCCAACAGCATTCAAAAGAAGTATAATCTCACCAATTTATAAAGCTGGTCGTAGGAATGATGTCGGAAACTACCGTCCTATAGCCATCATAAGCAATCTAGCGAAAATATTTGAAAAGTGCCTCAAAACTAGACTTACTGATTTTTTAAACAAAAATAATTTATTGGCAGATAACCAGTACGGTTTCAGACCTGGACGAAGTACTGGTGATGCCATATTTGAGGTTACTAAAGCTATATATGAGTCTATTGATAAAGATAAAAAGGTGATTGGTGTATTCTTAGACCTACAGAAAGCATTTGACACGGTTTCCCATAAAATTTTGCTAGAGAAGTTAGAAAATTCTGGTGTCAGAGGAAAAGCTGCTGGTCTCTTTGAGTCTTATCTCAAGGATCGTACCCAAATTGTAGTGGTAAATGGAGTAAGTAGTAATGAACAATTGATTAATTATGGAGTTCCGCAGGGTACGGTTTTGGGGCCATTACTGTTCAACGTCTATCTGAATGACCTGCTTGACGTTCAACAGAATTCAAATTTCAAGATCTTTGCCTATGCTGACGACACGGTTATCTTATTTATGGATGATACGTGGGAGGCTGTATTCAGGCGGGCTGAGGTGGGCTTGAATTTCGTAGTATCAGAGATGAGAAGATTATTACTTACAATGAATCTACAAAAAACAAAATTTATAACTTTCGCGCTGACGGAGGCTGCTTGTTTGAACTTGAGGAGATTTATAGTTGTTCACGATAGAGACCATTGCGCCGAAGGCTGTGACTGCGAGTCATTCATTGAGAAGACTGATACCATAAAATATTTGGGAATACATGTTGACCATCTTCTTCGATGGAACGAACATATAAAATATTTGTTGAGAATAATCCGCTGTGCGATACCCAAATTCAAATTATTGGTAAATATATTGCCTCGCAAGATTCTGTTCATGGTTTATTACGCCCTCGTTCAGTCCTTGTTGGAGTATGGAATTGTTGGGTGGGGTGCGGCATATATGTCTCAACTTGTTAATTTGGAAATTTTGCAGAAGTTCATTTTGAAAATAATAATGAAGAAGGATCGCTTATATTCGTCTACGCTGCTTTTCTGGGAGGCTCGGGTTTTCACTCTGAAACAATTATTCTACAAAAGTGCTCTTATAACGATATTTAAAAATGCTTCTCGACTCGAGGTATATGAACATTCTTATTCAACCAGAAGTCAATTGAGGGCACAACTGCAGATGCCACGCTCACGCAAAACTCTCGCGCAGATGCATGCGCATTGTATTGGCATTCGTTTGTACAATACTATGCCAGAGGAGGCGAAACGCGCGAATAGCCTTAACAACTTTATAAAAAGTATAAGAAGCTTTATCTTTTCACTTTAGGATAGCTCATCATCGGTCCCTCTCTGTTGGAAAAGGAATTTTTGAGGGGTAAAAATGATTGATGAAAAAAATGTTGGAAAAAAAATAATAAAAAGAAAAAAAAGCAACGGAAAATAAGTGTACAGAATACCAATGTCAAATTAAAAATCGAACAGCTCATGTATAAGTTTATGTAAATTGAATTTTTACTACCTCCTTAAACTGCCAGGCACAAACCCTAGGTTTAATTGGCAGTTTCTCTGAATTAAAAAGAAATAACTTTATGTATATCATTTGTATTTTCTAGAGTAAATAAAATTGAAATTGAAAATGTCGCATCCGGATGCGCAACCTATCCTGAAAATTTCAAGTCACACCTTTTTTCCTTTCTCAAGTTATCGTGAGATAGATAATATTTTTGAACTCTTTTAAAATTTTCTAGTGATACGATCCTACCAAAATTTCACATGTCTATTAAAGAACATAACCATCGCATTCGGATGCGCAACCTACCCTGAAAATATTTTCAAGTCATCTCTTTCCGTAGCAGAAATATCATGGTAATGGCCAGCTGGCCGGACAGAATCAAATATGATCTCGAATTCTTCATCACTGAATCGAACGTTTGAGAACATTTTCGGCAAAAAATTCTAAAATTACAGCCATTTGGGCAAAATGATGACTGACTGTTTCCCAGAACAAGCGCGCAAAAATGGAATCAAATTCTATTTATTCAACAATAAAATCTATTAATCACTCTGTATGAAAGTACGAAGCAATATTTTTCGAAATTTTTGTTGAAATATTCCTCTACGCTTATAAGGGTGGAATAAATATTCAGCGGTCACGTTCAGGGTGAACTAATATTAACAAAGATAGCAAATCTCGAAAATTGTCTTACTACAGACCTCATTTTTTTCAATTTAAGAAATAATGAAATGAATTGGTTGAAAAGATGAAAAGGGTGCTAAGACTCCAAACTTTGAAATATTTGGGATGATCAGTTCAAGATTTATTGGACAATGAATTTTCACTGAATATCCGAAAATCACCCTGTATATCCAAAATCGAGGTTTTCAGGTGTTCATAATATCTCGATATGAATCCACCTAGATGACTTAGTTTCCGTTTATCGCAATCGTCCCGGGACCCCCTTTATATCAGAAACTTTACATACACAATTGTATGTCTGTAGCAAGATACAATCGGTTGGGTTGTAAAGGCTGTCGTAAACCTAAACCGCTATGAAACCCTCCTGAATGAAATTGGTTCCGGATAAATTACGGATTTCGCGAATGGTTATATATAGTGGCTATATATTACCGGGCTCAGATATCGGGGACATTTTGTTTTGGGACGTGGCAGGCAGTATCAGGTGTATTTCACCTAGTTCGATCTACTTTTGAATCGAGTAATAAATAACCAATATGTTATGCATATATCTCAGAAACTATTTGAGATTTTTCGAATTTAAAAAAAGATTCAAAATAAAGAGAAAATTTATTATTATATATTTATTTATAATATACTAATATAGTATAAGTATATATATATATATACTATAACTCCAAAACCGTTAAGCCGATTATTCCTATCAACAATGTCGGATTCGGATACGCAACCTACCGTAAAAATTGCAAGTCGCTATATCTTTCCGTTCTCAGGTTATCGTGACGTAATTAATATTTTTTAATAATTTTTAAAAATTTTCTAGGAACATGACTCTCACAAAATTTCTCAAACATCTTTGCATTTGTATTCTACAACTTTCTGCCAAGTTTCAATTCGATCGCATATGTATTGGTTGATGACAAAATTATTAATCAGAAACCGTTGGGCTGATTATGCCCATCTACTGTGAAAATTTCAAGTCGCTATCTCTTTCCGTTCTCAAGTAATCGTGGCAACGGCAGGCCAGACAGAATCCAATTTGACCTAGAATTCTTCATCAGTGAGTTGAGCCTAGTCGTTCAAGACCATTCTTGACAAAAATTCAAAAGATTCAGACGTTTGTGCAAAATGATAACGCGATGTTCCCCAGAACATATACGCGCAAAAATTGTTAACTTGTTAACTGATCTAAATGAAATTCTGAATATGTATTTGTGATGCTCTATCGGAAAAACTATCGCAATGTTGTAATTCACTAGTTATGAGGAAAAATATTGTGGGAATTGGAGCGAAATTCTTGAAACAGCTAGAGTAAGTATGGGTTGCAAAATGGCGAAGGCAACGTGATATTTCGTGATCCAGTTTTGAGCCATTTATATGGAAAATTCTTGAGGGGGTGGGATCATTTATCGGATTTATGATAATGCCATCAATTTCTGATACGTGTGCTGAATTTCAATTCATTCCGATGTTCGGTAGTCGGTAAAAATAAAGTCCACGAATATTTGGCCCATTAGACGTTTTTCGAAATGTTTTGAAACACTGTCGTAATTCGATGTGGCATGTCTTTCTTGAACATTTCCATCAGAATTTCACTTCCGGTTATACCGTAAGTAGTCTCCAACTTAGAGATTTCAAATGGAACCATCAATCTTTTCACCGGCGTCAGCTTCAAATAGATCAACTTATTATAAGTTGCAAAATGGCGAATGCGCTGTGATATTCCGTAATCCATTTTTGAGCCATTTATATCGAAAATTCTAGAGGCAGTATTCAGGAAAGACAGAAAGACTGCATTAAAATATGACAGTATTTCAAATTTCAAAACATCAATCCTCCGAAAAACTTCTGATGGGCCAATTATATGAATTGAATGAAACTTCATTTCTATCCACTACCGAACATCCAAATGTTTTGAAATTCACCATACGTATCAGAAATTGATAACATAATTCCGATAACTGATCCACAGTTATCGGAATTATGTTATCAATTTCTGATACGTATGGTGAATTTCAAAACATTTGGATGTTCGGTAGTGGATAGAAATGAAGTTTCATTCAATTCATATAATTGGCCCATCAGAAGTTTTTCGGAGGATTGATGTTTTGAAATTTGAAATACTGTCGTATTTTAATGCAGTCTTTCTGTCTTTCCTGAATACTTCCATCATAATTGCACTTATTGTTATACCTATACCGTAAGTTACTACCTATTTGTTCACCAGCGTCAGATTGCTTGCTTAATTTGATACATTATTAATTAAGTTTAGTTTAAGTTGAAGTCATGGTTACGAAGATGAGGGAAATTCCATGAAATAATGGTCATTTGATTCACACAGCTATAGAGTTACTATAAGTTGCAAAATGGCGAAGGGATTTGTGACATTTCGTGATCCAATACTGTGCCATTTATATCGAGAATTCTAGAGGAAGTTGGATCAGTTACCAGATTTATGTCATCAATTTCTTATACGTTTGTTGAATTTAAAATGATTCGGATGTTCGGTAGTGCTAATTGGCCATTTGTAGCAGTCCGCAAGAGAAACCATAACAGCTTCAATAGGCTGGGGTTAGTATGTGTTGCAAAATGGTGAATGCGAGGTTATATTTCGTGACCAAATTTTTAGCTTTTTTTGTATGGTCAATACTAGAGTTCCGATCACTTATCGGAATTATGATAATTTCATCAATTGCTGATACGTTTACTGACTTTAAAATCATTCGAACGTTCGCTATTGGGTGAAAATGAAGTCTAATTGCATTCAACGAATTAAGATAAGATAAGAGTATTTATTGATGTTTCATACAATCATGTATTTACACACGTCTATAGGAACAAAATCTCAAAATTCCTGCAACATATCCAGACATATCCAATCTTAAATATTCATCACAATCATAGGTTACTTGTACGGTTAAAAATGTCTTCAGTTACTTCCTAATATATCCTGATATCATATGTTCTTAGCGAGGACGATATTATATTATAAAATTCAAATGACAAGAAATCTGGACCACTCTGCAACTTACTCAACCTGCCATTTGGTAGCATAAAGCAATTTTTTTCCTGGTGTTATGCGAGTGAAAATCGGTATTTTTGGTGCTCTAGTTCCTCGGAACAGAGTGCTCATCTATTTGCCCCAATGTCTGTAATTTTCAAATTTTTGCTGAAAATGGTATTGAACGATTTGGTTTGACTCACTGATCAAGAATCCGTAGTTGGAATCGATTATGTCCAGCCGGCCGTCCATCCGACCATTAACACGATAACTCACGAACGGAATGAGCTAGACAGTTGGAATTTTCAGAGTAGGTAGGTTTGAGGGATAAATACCTCGGTTAAGTTCGTTATTGGGCAAAATCGGTCTAATAGTTTCGGAGTAACGAAAGAAATTGTTTTAAGATGCAGTTTCAACATAAGAATCCATTGTCATCATTTTAAACTCTAACAAGCTAATACTTTCAGAGATATAAAGTTTCAAAAGTTCAATAATACATCGTTCTATGTATTCACAGAATGTGAACACAGAAGCTGTCTGTGTTCGCTGTAAATGTCATCATTTCTAACTATTAGAGATTGTCAATTCTTAGTTGAATATATTTTCTCTTGGGAAACAAGTATCCGATTCTTGAATTTGTGAATATATACAAGAATGTTTTGAAACCGAAAATAATATTGCGACAATATAAGAGATCCATGATGAATATTCCGGGAACCGTTAAAATGTTCACTCTTTGGAAGGTGCTTCTACTGTATTCGCAGTATTACAAATTGGCACTTCTACGAATTGCTTTTCATTGCTGCCCAAACTCTCTCCCTTTTTCACTAATTATGACGTTCTCAAAGTCAAAATGGAAAATCTTAGTTTTCGATATTCAAACGAGTGTTGTCAATATTTGTTGTCACGTGGAAGATTATAGAATTTTTTCGAAACATTTTCGCCTTTTCAATGAAAATTACCCAAAAATGACGGAATAAAAGTTCAGAAGACTACAAAATAATTTTATCCAGTTTGTGAATTTTCCCGAAATTTTCCGAATACTTAGTTTTGCCTGCGTTTAATTGTGAAAAGTTTATTACGCCTTGGAAACATTATAATATCAGCTCATGAACAAACTTGATCTGCATACCCAGTCACTCTCTTCATAGCATAGTTGGATCCTATCAACCACGTTACAAGTTCAAGACATGTTCAAGAGGATTATAGAAGGGATACCATATTCGGAACAGGTAAAAACACACACGAACTTCAGTCTAACCTCATCCCATATTGATGTCTACATATTAAGTATTACACACATCGATAAGTTATGAAAATGAGGTATATCAACTTGACTTCAAGTCAACATTGATAAATGTCAATAGATAGTGAATAGGCCTGATTGTCGCATTCATTAACTTTGTTGCTTGTCAGGATCTGCCAAATCGACTCTTGCGCCATCATCGTTTGCAGAGTAAAGTAGAATAAGATATGACAGTTCTTGTTCCGTTTTTCCCAGGAAAATTTTTAACGGGTAGGCAGTGTCAACACCTTGTTATTCTATGCATCTTGGCACTAACTTTCAAAATTAAGTTGTCAAAATTGTGAGAATTCGACGTATGGTTCGAAGGTTACAAAGGTTTAGCATAGACATAAAATAACATGGACTGGTTGTGAGAAAGAGACCATTGAAATCAGCATTGAAAAAAGACAGAATAGTTAAAGGCAAACCACGGTATATGAATATTTTCATTTAATTTGGCGTTTGGCAAAACCACAGAATACAAAATATTGGTTTCCTTTATCCTCTGACCTTTCTTGTATAATGTATTGTTTGGTTTCATGTATTGTGTATGTGTTTTGGTGATTTGTAGACAGAATAGTTAAAGGCAAAACATTTTCATTTATATCCGAGACTCGTTTCTGAATATTCTGATACTTATAACACAATTTACTGTGCATCATTATTTTTATACCATTATTTGCCTTTAATTATTCTACCCTTCATAACATCTCTCTCTCTCTCTAATGTATTCCGCAACGAACTGTGTGATAAAATTACGTGAGGGCCAGTCCATGTTATTCTATGTCTATGAGGTTTAGTGAGACAACTTTCAAAAAAGGATTTCGTGTGTTGATAGTCCAATAGTTTTTGATAGGAAAGAACACCATTTCAACGATGGCAATTATTGACCTGATTGCTGAATTTTAACCTGTTCATACGAACACCGATGAAGCACCTTGCACTATTTGTATTTCTCACCTGAAAATTCGAAAAATTCTTCTCGGGTGATCATGAAGGCCGCGAGATTAGCAGTGTAGATGGCAAGGAAGACCACAGCGAACATAGCCCATACGTTGGTCATGAAACGTGCAGTGAAACCTCTAGGAGAGTCGACATGTACAGCAGCCTGGAAGAGAACGGCCCAAACGAGCCAGTAGGTGCGGAAGAGAGAGAAGCGATGAGATGCTGAGGGACCCTGAAAGAAAATCACATTTTTAGCAAAAAAGAACAATCGTAGGTGATCATTGATGGTTCCTTTCTGGGTTTTTTCTGCCAAACTCATAAAAAATATCTATTAAATAATTATTGCGCGTATGTTCTGGGGAACATCGCGTTATAGTTTTGCCCAAATGTCTGTAACTTTCGAATTTTTTGACGAAATTGGTCTCAATCGATTTAGTTCGACTCCCCAATGAAGAATTCGAGGTCAAATTTGATTCTGTCCGGCCGGCCGTACGGCCGTCCGTTGCCACGATAATTTGAGAACGAAAAGAGCTAGCGACTTGAAATTTTCAGGGTGGGTGGCGCATCGCAATACGACGGACAAGTTCGTTAATGGGCATAATCGGCCCAGTGGTTTCCGAGTAATAATTTTGTTTTCAACCAATATAAATCCGATCGAATTGAAACTTGGTGAGTAGTTGTAGAATATGAACCGAAGCACGTTTGTGAAATTTTGGGCGAATCGTATGGCTAGAAAATTTTAAAAAAGTTATTAAAAAATATTATTTTTGTCACGATAACCTGAGAACGGAAAGAGATAGCGGCTTGAAAATTTCAGGTTATGTTGTGCATATGAATGCCACATTTGAGTTTGTTTATTAGCATAATCGACCAAACGGTTTCAGAGTTATAGCCATCTGAAATTTGGTGGTTTTTTGTTCCTCATTAACTCGAAAAATACTGAACCGATTGAATTCAAACATGGTTATTAGTTGTAGAATGCCAATGCGAAAATGTTTGCGAAATTTGGTGAGGATAGCATTTGTAGAAAATTTTTAATAAATCATTGAAAAAAAAAAAAAAAAATTCGATATATCAGTAATTATACGTTTGAAATTGCTGAAATTTTGCAAGAGCGTTCATTACCTAACTGTACTGCCAAGTTTCAAGTTTTAACACGATCGGTTGAATATTGTTGGAGATTCGAGCATTCTTGTGTGAGTTCAGTAGATGGGTGACCGTTGCCTCGATAACTTTCGAACCAAAGGAGATAGGGACTTGCAATTTTCAGGGTAGGTTGCGTATCCGAAAGGGAGAGTTGAGTTCGTTTTTGGGCATAATCGGTTGAACGGTTTCCGAGTTATATCCACCTGGAATAATGTTTCCTTGATAACTCAAAAAATAAATATTCGATTGAATTGAAGCTTGGTAACTAGTAGTAGAAAATCAACACAAAGATGTGTTTAAATTTCTGTAAGAACCGTACTCCTAGAAAATTCGAAAAAATTGACGAAAAAAAAAATTTTAAGAACCGCGCCTCCAGAAAATTAAAAAAAAATCACGAAAAAAAAATTGGTTCAAGCACTGACGTGAAGTCAGAAGCTTTTGCGCGTATGTTCTATTGTCCATTCTTCTGTATTGGACACCCTTAATCGAATTTACCATGGTTAATTATGTCGTCCATTCTCCTGTATTGGACCGAATTTACCATGGTAAATTTGAGTTAAGAGTGTCCAATACAGGAGAATGGATGACATAATTAACCATGGTAAATTCGATTAAGGGTGTCCAATACAGAAGAATGGACAATAGAACATACGCGCAAAAGCTTCTGACTTCACGTCAGTGCTTGAACCAATTTTTTTTAATTTTCTAGTGATATACGATCCTCACAAAATTCTACATACTTTTTTTGTGTCGGAATTCTAGAACTAGTTACCAAGTTTCAATTTGATCAGATCTGTATTGTTTGAAAAAAAGTTAGTATATAGGTACATGGAAACCGTTTGACCAATTATGCCCATTAACGAAGTTAACCGACACATTCGGATGTGCATCCTACCCTGAAAATTTCAAGTCACTATATCTTTCCGTTCGAAAGTAATCATGGCAACGGTGACAGAATTGAATTTGACCTCGAATTCTTCATCGGTGTGTCGAACCTAATCGATCAACAAGTCCAGAGCGTTCCTGCCAATAGAGTTTTCATGATGGCTTCGTATAATTAATATACTTATGTATATATTTCATAAGTCAAACAAACCCCAGGAGATTCATTGATTTGCCGAGAACGCAAGAGCAGATGCGTTTCTGGCTTGTTGGCCTTCATCAGTACTGTGTAGCTTCTCAACAAATTCAACTAAACTGAACCGGGTTAAGCCTCTCAGAGCTGGCTTGGTCGATCATACCTAATCGCCCACGCCACCTATGAGACAAAACACGGAATTCAGCCTTTCCCCACCAGTGAAAATTTGAAGAGTGAAATCCGAGGTGAAATCATATGCCGCCATTCGCTCGATTTTAATCGAGAAACGATTCCCGCAGAGCTCAGACAGTATCATCAATCTTCAAATTTTCACTGGTGGGGAAAGGCTGAATTCCGTGTTTTGTCTCATAGGTGGAGTGGGCGATTAGGTATGATCCACCAAGCCGGCTCTGAGAGACTTAACGAGGTTCAGTTTAGTTGAATTTGTTGAGAAGCTACAGAGTACCGATGAAGGCCAAGAAGCCAGAAACGCGTCTGCTCTTGCTTCTCGACAAATCAATGTTTCCCCTGGTGTTTATTTGACTTGTGAAATATATGCATAAGTATATTAATTATACGAAGCCATTATGAACACCCTATTGGCAGGAACGCTCTGGACTTGTTGATTTATTAACAACGGTATCACCATTTTTGCGCGTATGTTCTGGGGAACATCGCGTTATCATTTTGTCCAAATGTCTGTAACTTTCGAATTTTTTGACGAAAATGGTCTCAAACGATTAAGTTCGACTCCCCAATGAAGAATTCGAGGTCAAATTTGATTCTGTCTGGCCGGCCGGCCGTTGCCACGATAACTTGAGAACGAAAAAAGCTAGCGATTGCAAATTTTCAGGGTGGGTGGCGCATCTCAATACGATGGACAAGTTTGTTAATGGGCATAATCGGCCCAGTGGTTTCCGAGTAATACTTCTGTTTTCAACCAATATAATTCCGATCGAATTCAAACTTGGTGAATAGTTGTAGAATATGAACCTAAGCACGTTCGTGAAATTTTGTCCGAATCGTATGGCTAGGAAATTTTAAAAAAATTATTATAAAATATTTTTGTTGTCACGATAACTTGAGAACGGAAAGAGATAGCGGCTTCAAGTTGTCAGGTTAGGATGTGCACCAGAACGCGACATTTCAGTTTATTTATGAGCATAATCGGCCCAACGGTTTTAGAGTTATAGCCATCTGAAATTATCTGAAATTTGGTGGTTTTTTGTTCCTCATTAACTCAAAAAATACTGAGCCGATTGAATTCAAACATGGGTATTAGTTGTAGAATGCCAACGCGAAAATGTTTGCAATATTTGGTGAGGATAGCATTTGTAGAAAATTTTTAATAAATCATTGAAAAAAAAAATTCTATATATCAGTAACTATTCGTTTGAAATTGCTGAAATTTTGCAAGAGTCTTCATAACCTAACTCTACTGCCAAGTTTCAAGTTTTAATACGATCGGTTAAATATTGTTGGAGATTCGAGCATTCTTGTGTGAGTTTAGTAGATGGGTTACCGTTGCCTCGATAACTTTCGAACAAAAGGAGATAGGGATTTGCAATTTTCAGGGTAGGTTGCGTATCCGAAAGGGAGAGTTGAGTTCGTTTTTGGGCATAATCGGTCTAACGGTTTCCGAGTTATACCCACCTGGAATATTATTTCCTTGATAACTCAAAAAATAAATTAGTAGTAGAAAATCAACATAAAGACGTGTTTAAAATTTTGTAAGAACCCTACCCCTAGAAAATTTTAAAAAAATCACGAAAAAAAAATTCAAGGTTCAAGCACTGACGTGAAGTCAGAAGCTTTTGTGCGTATGTTCTATTGTCCATTCTTCTGTATTGGACACCCTTAATCGAATTTACCATGGTAAATTATGTTGTCCATTCTCCTGTTTTGGACACTTAATTCGAATTTACCATGGTAAATTCGAATTAAGATTGTTAATTCGAATTTACCATGGTAAGTTCGAATTAAGTGTGTCCAATACAGGAGAATGGACAACATAATTTACCATGGTAAATTTGATTAAGGGTGTCCAATACAGAAGTATGGACAATAAAACATACGCGCAAAAGCTTCTGACTTCACGTCAGTGCTTGAACCAATTTTTGTTCTCTATTTCAGTATCGTAATGAGTTCATCACAGCACTAAAAGCAGTGCTGTAATAAACCCATTCCCGCATTGTTTCTAGTTATATTTTTCGTTTTGTGGTAGCCAGCACTGACATTCGATCCTATCATATTTCAACAAACGTCAATTGATTATCAATATATAATAATTAAAAACTGGATACAGTGAAATAATTGTTGAGAGGAAAAGTTTTAGTTTCATTAAAAAATAAGGTACCTACAAGAGATTTCCTTCTTGCTAATTTTCAATCATTCATGTTATTAGGAAAATATTTTGAATCTGATCTCCATGCCCTGCGTACGATTCAAATTCAAATTCCGAAAACTATCAACAATTTTTCGTTAAATTTCAACAGTATTTCACAAAACTGGCCTGAAATAGAGAAAATATCGGCTTATACTCGTTGCAGAAGGTAAATCCAACACTCATGCGTTCGAAAACTCGCTCCTTTTCGAATTTCGTTCCATTCTGCAACTTGTTTTACAGTTTCGCTATTTCAGTATCGTAATGAGTACATTACAGCAATAAAAAAAATTCGTTCAAGCACCGACGTGAATTCAGAAGCTTTTGCGCGTATGTTCTCTTGTCCATTCTCCTTTATTGGACACTCTTAATCGAATTTACCATGGTGAATTCTTATGTCTGTTCTCCTGTATTGGCCACTCTTAATCGAATTTACCATGGTGAAAATCTATGGTTACGAAGATATGGCGGTTTTTGAACTTTTTGGAAATTTTCTGCTTTGTTATCGAAAATAATTAATTTTGTGAAAAGTACTTGACTCTAAATATTCAATGAATATTTTTTTTTAATGCTGGAGAGATAGTCATCATTTCATGAAAAAAAGTATTAACTAAAAAATTAGATAAGCTGAGATATAAGGAGTCATAAATGTCATAAACTGTTTTCCTCATGAAATCTTGATGAAATAATTGAGAATTACACGGATAAAGTATTATGAACTTGGTATACAAATTCATGAAAAAACTTTCATTAGCTTTTTAAAAGGTACATTTGTTCCTTCGCGAAATCTAAGAATATGGCCGGAAAGCCGCTCCGATGAGGCGTATTTTATTCCAGGGACACAATCCATAACACAATGAAATATCAGCAATGTTTCTTTTTGGCGCTCTAGTTCCTCGGAACTGAGTGCTTATCAATTTGCCCAAATGTCTGTAATTTTCGAATTTTTGAAACTATTTATCCTCAAATTGAAATTCTTTAGAGTTACTCTCAGTCAATTGAGGTATTATATTATTATATATTATATTTCAATTCATTCATTCTAGAAATACTGCTATTTTTTTTTATTCGTACTAGTCCTACTCATAACAAGCAACTAATAATAACATTAATCACAAGTAAAGGAGAAGATAACGGGGATAAGTATCGAAAAATTCTGGTACTTGCTCTGATTTCCAGCTATATTTTTTGATCTTGTGAGAAAATTTACCACATATGAACATTTTTGAAAAGTTAATCAACCGAGTAAGTTTTCAATTACTTGTACGTGCGTAAATTATAATTTTTTCGAGGAATACGTAATTGTTTCATGAAAATTTAATGAGAAAAACAATTGTGGCCAATTCGGACTCTTTATTTTTCAGGTTATTCGAATTTTTGGTGGATGATTTTTGCTAGAAATGATCCTTACCTCATCAGCTTTCTAAGGAACCTTACTCTTAGCATTCAGTGATGAGTAGTTTCCACAAAATTAATTTTTTTATGGTAAGTCGAAAAACTTTC
Organism: Halyzia sedecimguttata; assembly: GCA_937662695.2. Taxonomy (NCBI): domain Eukaryota; kingdom Metazoa; phylum Arthropoda; class Insecta; order Coleoptera; family Coccinellidae; genus Halyzia; species Halyzia sedecimguttata. The sequence goes on along the minus strand of OW569411.2, from coordinate 13,445,898 downwards.
AAAAAGTCGAAATGTCAATATATCTCACAGTAACCATAGACTTTTGGATCATGGCTCAATGGACTCAAATCGCTGCATAATCTAGTATAACCCGTTAAAGGATCACGTCGAATTTCCAAACACCCTGTAGAAACATATAAAACACTCTGTGCTAATAAAGGCGAGAGAACAATATCCTCGAAAATCATAGCAGGGAATTATATTCTACGATAGATAATCGTGAAGATTATTTGAACATTAAGTGTTCTAGTTCTTCAGAATATCATAATCTAAGATATGGAGATGAAGCTTAGACCATCAAATCAAATCGATGTCATAAAGTTAATATTCCTACAACTGAAGGATATAAAATCTTTTGTGAATGTCACAATACCACAGTACCATTAAATAATTTCGTATATCAAATAACTGGGGCCAACACGCGGGATCGAACCTAGAATTTGATTTCAGAATCCTCTGCTATGAGTCGAACAATGATGATTTACAATACCTTATCTAAAAACATGAGGCAATAATTTTCCGAACGAATGAATCGGATGGAAAAGATAATAGAAATCAGCTTTCCATTTAGGGTATGATTGGATTGTTATATGTAGGAAAATCAGCCCAATGATAGGATGGTTGATTAACTTCTGTTAAAATGAATTCGTTCAGAAAGAATTGGGATTACTCTATGACTACAGTTCATAATAGTATTAGTCTCGATTTACATTGCAGTAGACTATTGATCGTGAAATTTATACTGAAGAAGTGGGAAAGCCCTGTGGACAGGAGCTTTGGTGCTCTTGGTCAAACTTCGATCACTCATATCTCCGAAAGTACTGGTTTCTCAGAGTTGGGAATCATATAAATGGATTCTTCTGATAGAACTTCATCATAAAACTCAAGGAGAAATTTTATACGATTTACTCTATTTTTTTTAATATTGTGACGTGTTTCGTCGACGCAGCAACTTCATCAGACTACATCATACTAAATTCTTAACAAATAATGATCTCCCTATACCTAGATGACATGGAGACAGAATTTTATTTGAAACTACTTACATGAGAGACTTATTTAAAACAAATTACATAATAGACTTCTTCAAAACTAATTACGTAATATTACACTGCTAGTTTCTTGTACCCATTTACAATAATTAATTCCTAACGCTTTTATAAATTGATTCTCTATTTGAAAAGATTGAGTAATGGTGAAAAGTTTAGATCTATTTGTTCATTAACTAAATTACCCATATATTTTTCTCTATTTATTTCCACCATTTCCCAGTAATTGAGTTGCGCACCTTTATTCAAATTGTGTAGAATTTTGACATCCAGGTTAAATTTCTGTCCTTCTGCTAATAAATGATTCGAATAATTTGAATTAATTTTGTTGCTTTTGTGGCTGTGATGATGTTCCTTTATTCTTGTGCCAAAATTTCTACCAGTTTTTCCTATATATGATTCGTCACAACTTCTGCAAGTTTTGCGAGTTTGCGAGGTTATTGTTTGTCCGGAATGAGATATTCACTGTTGGTTTTGACGAATCCTTTTAAGTTGTTGACTTGGTGTACCAAAATATGTTATATGTTACATTTTTCTGATTAACTCTGTGTTATATCCATTGTTTGCCGCTATTTGTTCGATAATTTCTAATTCTGTATAATAATTTTCTCCCGATAAAGGTATTTATATTAATTAGCCGGTGTAACATACTATGAAATGCCGCGACTTAATGTTCGAATGGATGACATGAGGATAGATGAATGATTGTATCCGTATGGGGTAGTTAACATAGAAGCGTTAAACTCTTTTGTTATATTCAAAGTGCTTCTAGAAGGTTCAATCTGTTGGATTTCTTCTCGATATGGAGAACTCCGAAATTTGCCAAATTCATGTCCTGTATCTAACAGATGGTTGGCATAGGTAGAATTCTGATTGTTCTTGACATATGAATTCTGGTGTGTTTTGATCCTATTTCCAAAAGCTCTGCCTGTTTGTCCAATGTGTACATATGGGCATGAACCACAGTTCAACCTATAAACTCCTGGTCTCTTGTTCTATTAACGATTTCTTTATTTGTTTTTATCGATTGGTCTATGGTATTTATATAATTTGACACACCAATCAAAATCATTCAAATTATCTTTCTTACATAGGACAAAAATCGACACAAATAGCTAGATATTCAAAAGAAAAACTATGATGTTGACAGTGCTCATAGAACTATAAATACCATAGACCAATCGATAAAAACAAATAAAGAAATCATCAATAAAAACAAAAGACCAGGAGTTTATAGGTTGAACTATGGTTCATGCCCATATATTGGACAAATAGGCAGAGCTTTATAAAATAGGATCTAAGAACACCAGAATTCATATGTCAAGAACAATCATAATTCAACCTATGCCAACCATCTGGTAGAAACAGGACATGAATTTGACAATAATTTCGAAGTTCCCCATACCAAGAAGAAATCCAACAGATTGTACCCTCTAGAAGCCCTTGAAATAAATTGGCTCAATAAAAAGCACATTTTGCTAAATCACCAAACAGACCTAAAACGATCCCCCTTACTTAAACTCTTTCAATAAAAATCTGGAATTCCCATAAAAATGGTCCGAATCTCATGAACCTTTTTCCAGTATATTCTGTATTTAAGTAAAACGATATTGTAGAATTAGTTAGTTACCATACTAACCTGAAGAAGTCAATATGTAATTCGAGGAAACAATTGTTGAGAAAATGAACAAATTGTATAGGAATTAAAGTGTTCACTTTAATCGATCACCCATTTCGTATTGAAGAGATTTACTTGGTTCCATATTTTATCCCAACCCTGTATATTTGAGCATATCCCTTCCATAGACAACTACTCAGATTTAGCTTGGATCATCATCATCATCATGGACATTCAGAATATTCCAAGTAGTCTAGTCAACAGTGCTTTTTAGGTCAAAATTTCTGCGTATTCTCCGAAAATTATGATTGAGGTGTCATTCGATTCGGAATGGCATGTAGATACAATTAAGTGGAAAAAAGAAGAGGCTATGGTTTTTTGCCAATATCTCAAAAACTGTTTGAGATAATTCAAATGTGAAAAAAAGATTCGAGAATAGGAAGAATTTTCCTACAAAAAGTCCTAACTCCCGGAACTAAGACCAATATTTATAATTTTCTCAGAAGGTTGAAAATTCTCCCAAAAAAAAAATTTTAAAAATTCAGGCGTCTGTATTAACATTGCAAAGACGATAATTTCAAACTATTAATCTGATTATTTTTTGACGTTTCTTAAAACCAATGAAATGCTTCTTTATTTGTCACAAAGGTATGTTTCAACCAATTATGTCATCATTATAGTGGGAATAAATCTCTTCTGATTATTCTCGGGAATAATCACTGTGGCTTTTATTTGCCTATAGCAAATGTCAGATAGTTGTCAAAATAATTACCTAATTGTGTCAACGCGATATATAAAATGGGTGAAAATTATCGGTTTAGTACCTTTTCTGAAGCAGAAATAACAAAAAAGATTTTAGAAACTACTTCGAAAAATACTCTAATAAGTAATCAGTCTATATCATTGACATAAAATAACATGGACTGGTTGTGAGAAAGAGACCATTGAAATCAGCATTGAAAAAAGACAGAATAGTTAAAGGCAAACCATGGTATATGAATATTTTCTTATAATTTGGCGTTTGGCAAAACCACAGAATACAAAACATTGGTTTCTTTATCCTCTGACCTTTCTTGAATACTGTATTCTTTGGTTTCGTGTATTGTGTATGTGTTTTGGTGATTTGTAGGCAGAATAGTTAAAGGCAAAACATTTTCATTTAAATCCGAGACTCGTTTCTGAATATTTTGATACTTATAACACAAATTACTGTGCTTATAATATGGAAATATTTCTCATAAATTTCCTTACTGTATTTCATTCAGCTTTTCCAATATACCCCAATTTCCAATTTGTGTATTTGTTCATGGTATAAAAACATCATTATTTGCCTTTAATTATTCTATCCTTCATATCATCTCTCTCTCTAATGTATTCCGCAACGAACTGTGTGATAAAGTTACGTGAGGGCCAGTCCATGTTATTCTATGTCTATGGTCTATATGGAGACATTTTGAGACCTTCACCAAAGAAAGAAATTATATTCTGGATCAATCTACTACAACAGCTACTCTGGCATTGATTTTGAAAGATTATGGGCTTATAACATGAAGAGAAAAGGCGGAAATGATTATAGAGAAGCAGTAATAAAGACAATGTGGAATAAAACGGCAAAATTAGTTCAAGAACTTTACTTTAATAAGTATAACAGGTATCATTTTATGATAGTTTTATTGATCTTTTTATTGTAAAAATTTGTGAATAAAAAATAATCTAGTCAAATATAACTCGCGAGTTCCATAAATTAGATTTTGTTCAAACTTGTTGCCATTTGGAAATAGCCACTCGAGCCCTGCGGGCTCTCGTGACTATTGCCTGGCAACAAGTTTTCAAAAAATCTGTCAAATTATTTTCAATTTATTTTCACTCTCTTGTTATATTATTACTGAGAATTTTTTCCTTTCGTGGAGCTATTTTTCAAAGGTCTTGGAATATATTTCTGTTGGAAAATTTGAAAAATTGTTAATTTTCGTTTTGTTATTAACGATTTACTTAAGTGAATAACTATGTTTCAATAGAAAAGTTCGGCGTATTTTCAACCCTCCAAGAAAATTATAAATATTGGTCCTACAGTTCCAGCAGTCGGGACTCTTTTTTAGGAAATTTCCTTCCCTATTTGAGTCTTCTTGCGCGTATGTTCTGGGGAACATCGCGTTATAGTTTTGCCCAAATGTCTGTAACTTTCGAATTTTTTGAAAAAAATGGTCTCAAACGATTAAGTTCGACTCCCCAATGAAGAATTCGAGGTCAAATTTGATTCTGTCCGGCCGGCCGGCCGTTGCCACGATAACTTGAGAACGAAAAGAGCTAGCGACTTGAAATTTTCAGGGTAGGTGGCGCATCCCAAAACAACGGACAAGTTCGTTAATGGGCATAATCGGCCCAGCGGTTTCCGAGTAATAATTTTGTTTTAAACCAATATAAATCCGATCGAATTGAAACTTGGTGAGTAGTTGTAGAATATGAACCTAAGCACGTTTGTGAAATTTTGTGCGAATCATATGGCTAGAAAATTTTAAAAAAATTATTAAAAAATATTTTTGTTGTCACGATAACTTGAGAACGGAATGAGATAGCGGCTTGAAATTTTTAGGTTAGGATGAGCACCAGAACGAGACATTTCAGTTTGTTTATGAGCATAATCGGCCAAACGGTTTTAGAGTTATAGCCATCTGAAATTTTCTAAAATTTCGTGGTTTTTGTTCCTCACTAACTCGAAAAGTACTGAACCGATTGAATTCAAACATTGTTATTAGTTGTAGAATGCCAACGCGGAAATGTTTGCAAAATTTGGTGAGGATAGCATTCGTAGAAAATTTTTAATAAATCATTGAAAATAAAAAAAAAAAATTCTATATATCAGTAACTAATCGTTAGAAATTGATGAAATTTTGCAAGAGCCTTCATAACCTTACTCTACCGCTAAGTTTCAAGTTTTAATACGATCGGTTTAATATTGTTGGAGATTGGAGCATTCTTGTGTGAATTCAGTAGATGGGTGACCGTTGCCTCGATAACTTTCGAACGAAAGGAGATAGGGACTTGCAATTTTCAGGGTAGGTTGCGTATCCGAAAGGGAGAGTTGAGTTTGTTTTTGGGCATAATCGGTTTAATGGTTTCCGAGTTATACCCACCTGGAATATTATTTTCTTGATAACTGAAAAAATAAATATTCGATCGAATTGAAGCTTGGTAACTAGTAGTAGAAAATCAACATAAAGACGTGTTCAAAATTTTGTAAGAACCGTACCACTAGAAAATTCGAAAAAAATGACGAAAAAAAAATATTAATAACCGTACCCCTAGAAAATTTAAAAAAAAATCACAAAAAAAAAAATTGGTTCAAGCACTGACGTGAAGTCAGAAGCTTTTGCGCGTATGTTCTATTGTCCATCCTTCTGTATTGGACACCCTTAATCGAATTTACCATGGTAAATTATGTTGTCCATTCTCCCGTATTGGACACTTAATTCGAATTTACCATGGTAAATTCGAATTAAAAGTGTCCAATACAGGAGAATGGACAACATAATTTACCATGGTAAATTCGATTAAGGGTGTCCAATACAGAAGGATGGACAATAGAACATACGCGCAAAAGCTTCTGACTTCACGTCAGTGCTTGAACCAATTTTTTTCAAATTCGTATTTTCTCAAATAGTTTTTGAGATATTGGCGAAAACCTAAACTTCCTTCTTTTTTTTTCACTTAATTGTTTACAACTATTGCAATTCTTGCGAGCGGCCTTAGCATTTTCTCAAAAACTATCTACAAGCCATTCCGAATCGAATGACACCTCAATCATAATTTTCGGAGAATACGCAAACATTTTGACCTAAAAAGCACATGTTGACTAGACTAAAGGGACAAGCATGAGAGAAATGGAAAGAGAGAGAGCAATTCCACAATTCATAGACGATTGATCACACATTTCGTTAATGGCATTATACGAGATGTCCATATCCTCCTCGTCTAAGGGCTACTAATAGTGAAGAGGATAGAATAATGTAGGTTTGTGCGATTCGAGACCCTACAATAATTACAGCAAGGGTCCGTCAATATCAGGTGGTTTCAGTAAGTGTGAGAACCGACAACTGGGTTCGCAGGATTCAATCAAGCTTCAGAGGATCTAGTTGGTGTCTCTGATCGACCATCGGTCATCAAAGGAGAAGCCATCTCTTTACCTCGTCATTTTCAATTATAAACCTTACTAAAGGGTCTTTGTAAATGATCGTCACAGCACAGTTGGCTTCGGAGTTTAGATTATTGTTTCTCGCTCGACACTGACAGCCATTATTCTTGATTTATTGAAAGCTAGCATTCCAGAAATGCATGTTTGTTTATTCTGAGGTGATGTTACGCGTAGCCAGCATAAGCACATGTTATCATCTATAGGAATTGTGGTTCATTTTGCTCAATTTTTTAATAAAAGTTGGTTCAAGCCCTGTGGACAGGAGCTTTCTGGTTTCTCAGAGTTGAGAATTATGTTAACGGATTCTTATGATAGAACTGCATCATAAAATAAAATAAATTAAATAAGAATCCATTGATATCATGTCCAACTCTGATAAACCAATGCTTCCGAAGTTACGATTTGTCAAAGTTTGAACAACAGCGCCAAAGCTCCTGTCCGCAAGGCTTTCCCACTTTTCCAATTTGGCTTCTGTGCGTCAGTTTTCAAGAATTTTCGTAATTAAATTCGAAACGTAGGTCTATGAATCATCATTGAAAAAACATATCTCCGAAAGTATTAGTTTTTTAGAGTTGAGAATGATATCAATGGATTCTTATGATAAAACTGCATCTTAACGAACTTATCCGAAATACCTGAACCCGAACCTGCACTGAAAATTTCAACTGTCTAACTCATTCCGTTTGAGAGTTATCGTGTTAACCGACGGAAGGCCGGACGGATGGACGGCCGGACAGAATCGATTTTGACCATGGATTCTTGATCAGTGAGTCGAACCGAATAGTTTTAGACGGTTTTCAGCCAAAAATTCGAAAATTACAGACATTTGGGCAAATTGATAAGCACTCTGTTCCAAGGAACAAGAGTGCCAAACACTGGTTCAAGTCCTGTGGACAGGAGCTTTGTCGCTCTTGTTCAATCTTTGACAAATCATATCTTCGAAAGTATTGGTAAGAGTTGGAAATTACATCAATGGATTCTTATGATAGAACTTCATCATAGCAGAAATTAAATTCTAACATCATAAAAGAATTCAATTTCACCAAGAGAACCAAAAATTATTAATCCAAAACCAATAGACCAATTCTACCCAACAAAGAACTCATCCGAGATATTCATTCCTGAATAATATGACAAACGATATATTTGCTCCAATCCACTGTGAAAATTATATTATATCAATTGAAATTTTGTTTTTACTGGAGATATTCTGAACCCAATATTATTAACTTACCATTACCATTCCCATCATCATATGGATTAACCATGGGCATCAAATATCAACCTGATTGCTGAAATGACTTTGACATGTCATGTCTCCCGAAAAAAAGTTGACATGTATCTACAAATATAATAATAATTCATAGATAGATTAATTGTAGCATTCTGTGAAAGTTCGATTTTTTATTGAAACTTTGAAAAATCATGTCTCCGAAAGTATTAGCTTGTTAGATTGAAATATCTCTTTTCGTTGTCAAGTTATCGTGGCAACGGTTGGCCAGACGGACAGAAACAAATTTGACCTCTAATTCTTCATCAGGGAGTCGAATATAATCCTTTGAGATTATTTTCATCAAAAATTCGAAATATACAGACATTTTGGCAGAATTATAACGCGATTTTCCACAGAATATGCGCGCAAATACGGACTGGATCAAAAACCTCAGATTGCCGAAGCGTGAACTTAACTCCCTAAGTCTTACTCTCATTATCACGCATATTACTAATTAAACACTGTTTTCTTCTTTTACCCAATATAGAATTTAGAAATCTCCTCAGATATAACATAACATATAAAATATCGAATTATTTTCCATTTACTAACGAATTAATTAACTCATTTCAGAAACTAATATTGTAATAGTCAGTAATCATATTGACAAAAACATTATGGAATTACATTAATTTGGTATCCTCAGTGGAACTGGATTCAAGTAGGAATGCACTTTAATTCGATAGTTGAATCAAAATCCTCGTATAACTTCGCAGAATATATGTTTTGTTCGAGTACACAGATCCTCTTGATGATTGGATCTGCACTATCAATGCGAATATTCTATGAAACCCCAACTCTGTTAGGGCCGGTTTCTCAATTTCTCGAGGTTACGCTTCACAAATATCGCTAAATACATGCGTAACTCGCAACCTCGAGTTAACTCGCAATTGAGAAACCGGCCCTTAGTGGAATTCGACGTATTGTGTATCATAATGGTCGCGTTCGGCAGAAAGATCAGTAGCATGAACCGCTACGCTACCGGTGGGTAGCGGTATCGTAGTCTGCTGAACGGACAGCTCCTTTTGTCGGCAAATCACAGATGTTTCAAGTTCAGGTAAGGTAATTCGATGTCTTTTTGATTGCCTGTCGCAAAAATTAATATTCAATCATGAATCCAAATATCATTTCAATACTCTTCGAAGTTGATAATATTACGGCGAACATAACAAGTGAACTTGTTAAATTATTGGCTACACCTCTGCCTTTATTGGAAGATGAAAACAGAGAAATTATTCTAGGGAATGAGAATTTTTATGAAGATACAATTCCTCAATATAAGGTGTAGTAAAAAGAAATTTATTATTTTCACAATAGATGGCTTTAGTTATATGTAGTGACCGACCGAAAGTTCGGTTTCGGTTTCGGTTTCGGCCAAGAAATCTAGTTTCGGCCTTAGTTTCGGTTTCGGCCCAAAATGGCCGAAACTTTCGGCCGGGCCGAAACTTGAATGTTCGTGAATTATCCTGGTCGTTTGGCCAGGAGTTATAAGTAGGTATACATAATTGTCGTACGAGTTTTTGTGATCTATTTTTGTTATGACAGAGAATTCATGAGAATTCACTTTAATGAATTAATAAGATTACATAGGGTGATTCCAAATAAGACGTGAAACTTGGAGTATGAATCATTAGCTGTTGTTTAATCCATATTTATTAATAACCGAAAATCAACGGATTTTGGAGCTCGGGTGATTTTTAAAAGATTTATAAACTTATAGTACATATTTCGTAAATTTTTTCTACGTTGACCAAATTTGGTGATAATTTTGGTTTATTTTCATCAGAAAAGAATATGATATGTACGAAAAAATCAAAACTATGCTGTATAAGAGGTTGAAAGAGAATTAGTATAATTTGAAATGTGGTATATGAATAAATGAAAAATCAATTTCTAATATCAATTTGTCTGCAACTTTCGAATTTCACAATTTTGTATGCCAAAATTATTTTAAAAACTTGCCGAATTCCTTCTTCATTCTCTAAAAGATTTCGTTAGATTGCTTAACTAATTTCGTTTCAGCAGTTTTTTTATAAGGAACCTTTTGAATGTCCGGCATTTAAAATAGTGAATGCGTATCAAAAGACAGCGTGAGTAAATTTCAGGCGGAAAATAACAACTGAAGACATCAGAAAGACGGCACGTGCTAGCCTATGGAATGGTGGAACATAATTTATGAATACATTTTCTAATGTAATTTCGAGCTTAGTTGCAAAAAAAATATTGAATTCGTTATTTTCCTTTATTTGCTTCTTATATCCCCTTTCAAATCATACTTATTCTTTTTCAACAGAACCAGTACTCAAATATCTCGGAAACCGTTGATTTTTAGTCCTCAATAAAAATGGCTCAAACAACAGCAAATCATCCATACTAACACCCCCTCTAAGGTTCACATCTGATTTGGAATCACCCTGTATACTTCGACTGATTATTTGGATAGCTTGGTAATACCAAAATAATAAATAAAGATCTCAAAAAAAATGTATTTTTATTTTATTTAACACACCTTAACTATTTTTATGTATATGCGAATAAAATTGTAAAAAATACAGTAGATTTCAGTATGAACTATAAAGTTTCGGTTTCGGTTTCGGTTTCGGCCGAAACTGAGACCCTGGCCGAAAGTTCGGTTTCGGTTTCGGTTTCGGCTGAAATACCAGTTTCGGTCGGACACTAGTTATATGTATCTCGCGTTGTATAAGTCTGATCGGGTTCCACTGGATGGCGTTAGAAAGATGAGATTTTTACTAAAAATTGGCCCAAACCCTGTGGACAGGCGCTTTGGCGCTCTTGTTCAAACTTTGACAATTCATTATCTTCGAAAGTATTGGTAAGAGTTGGAAATTATATCAATGGATTCCTATGATAGAACTTTATAATAGCAGAAATTAGATTCAATCATCATAAAATGATTTGAATTCAATGAGAGTGCCAAAAATTATCAATCCAAAACCAATAGACCAATTCTACCCAACAACGAACTCATCCGAGATATTCGTTCCTCGATTCTATGATGAACGATATTTTTTTTCCTCAAATCCACTCTGAAAATTATATTATATCAATTGAAACTTTAGCCAATATTCAGTTTTGTTTTTACTGGAGATATTCTGAATTCAATATTATTAACTTACCATTACCATTCCTATCATCATATGGATTAACCATCGGCATTAAATATCAAAATTTGACATATCATGTTTCAGGAAAATAAGTTGACATGTACCAACAAAGATCATATTATAATAATTCATAGATATAAGAATTATCGCATTCTGTGAAAACACAGAAGTACGATATATTATTGAAATTTTGAAAAATCATATCTCCGAAAGTATTAGCTTGCTAGAGTTAAAAATGACATCAATGGATTCCTACCGTGAAACTGCATCTTAAGAAAAACTTATTTTGAAATTTTTAATGTAAAAAAATGTTTTTTTTTTGTTACTCCGAAACCATTTGACCGATTTTGCGCAATAACGAACTTAGCCGAGATATTTATCTCCCAAACCTATTCTGGAATTCTCAACTGTCTAGCTCATTTTGTTCGAGAGTTATCGAGTTAACGGCCGGACGGCTGGGCAGAATCGATTTCAACCACTTATTCTTGACCAGTGAGTCGAACCAAATCGTTTGTGACCATTTTCAGCAAAAAATTCGAAAATTACAGACATTTGGGCAAATTGATAAGCACTCTGTTCCGAGGAACAAGAGCGCCAAGAACTTCCCTGACAGTTTTATGATTAGTTGACTCAGTTTAGTTTGAGCGTGCGTCACAGATGGACACTAGCAAAGAGAAAATACGCAATATTTTACAGTTTTTCTTCGATAAAGGCGAAAGTGCAAGCCTGGTGGCTGAAAATGTATATAGTGTTTATGGTCCCGATACTGTAACAACCAATCACGCGTAATTTTGATTTAGTTGATTCCGTTCCGGTAATTTCGATGTCAAAGAGGCACCACGCACTGGAAGGCCAATTGTTGAAAATGTCGATAAAATCATGGACATTGCCGAGTCCGACCGTCATGTAAGCACTGTTTTGATTGCCCAAGAGCTAAATATTGCACAAAAAATCGTTTGGAACCATTTGAATAAGGCTAGACTCAATAAGAAACTCGATTTATAGGTGCCACACGAGCTATCGCAATAAAAAAACATCATTGACTGAATTTCCATCTGCGAAACGCTGCGGAGTCGCAACAAAATTGATCCATTTCTGAAGCGGTTGGTGAATGGTGATGAAAAGTGATCCACTTAGGACAACGTCAAGCAAAAACGGTTCTGTTATAAATGCGGTGAACCGTCGGAAACGGTGCCCAAGTTAGGATTGACGGCCAGGAAGGTTCACTCTCTAAAAACTTAATGCGAAATATACCTATCAACTATTAAATCAAATTATTTTGTATAATAAAAATTTTTGGTGCACACTGGGGATGGGAGAAAAAGTAACCTCCCAGTGACAATCATTCTGAAACTCATCATTTATCATTGCCAAAGTAAACAATGGAGAAAGTGATGTCATGCGTACATTATTAATTCTGTAGCTGGAATTGCAAATGTGAACAGCACGCATATGAAGCGACCAAATGATAGGGTTTCAGAACCAACTACGATGTCACAATCATTTAGAAAGACCCTGTATAAACTCACCTCATGTAGAGAAAGCTTCATGTTGAAACCACTGGGTGAGAGCCATTCGAACAAGAATATAGTAAATGTAGCAGCTTGAATAGCCACTACCCCCACCAACATCCAAGAAGCGGTGTCAAACGGTTCCAAGAAGGCCGTGGGTGATATGATTCCAGTTCGTTTCGCCACCACGATGGCTATACCGGTTTCCATGAATGGAACGCTGAAGTCAACCTGAAACAAGGACCAAATTTGATGAGCTTCAAAAAATTTTGTTATTACAACGGATTTGATATGAGGAGCCTATTGACCCACAGTTAAAAATTCTCTTGTGTCATTTCAATTACTAGTGTTTAAAAATTTACTCCGACGTAAATAAACACTAAAATGTCATGTTCTTTTTTTAATCATTTATTATGCTTGATCCTTTCGAAATCAAATGTGTCAAATGTTCATCAGTCCGTCTGAAGTAATGGGTTTTTGTACAATTCCGTTTGTTTTCCTTAGATTCCAAAAGAATTCCAATGGACTTCCAATAGAATTCCCATAGAATAGGAATTCTGGTGTCCAAAGTTTTTTCAGCGGTTTCCACCTCGCTTATCTATGAGTATTGAAAACGGAAGAAATTGATTTCCTACAATTTCAATTATTTTATTCCTTTCAAGTCTTTATTGATGAATCCCATCAAAGATAAGTCAGTGAAAAATATTTTCTCGTGATACTCCAAGTAATGATGGCGTTTTAAAAAGGATGTTGATAAGCTGTAAAAACCCTACATAATGAATAATCACCCTTCTCCATCACTGAGTAATTCACTGCCAAAAATAAACGTGATACTTGATCATCCTAAAACCTTTTCAGGGGAAATGAATACGAAACATCAATCCAGCTCAAAAAAACCTCAAAGCAACTGGTACGTTACATTTATTTATTACCACCCATTTAAATGGACATTAATCTGCCACTGAGCACAGTGGTGAGATGAGTTTACTCTTGTGAACGGATAAATTAATGTTTTATTGTAGGAGCCATCATATTTTTATGTCCATTAGGTGGGATACAGAAACTTTTTATTGCTGCTGATCTTCAAATCAGTGCTTTATTGGCGGATTTCGGTTGATATTTGACGCAACCATCGAATCAAATGTATTTTATTTTATTTTATTCAATAGACTAGCTAACCCAGCGAACTCTGTTCCGCCTTAGAGGCAATAAATAAGCAGATTTTAGATTTTATTATACACGTTAGAAAAAAAACACCCTGTACAGTAATGATTTATTTTCAATGATGTATCCCTCTAAAGTTTATTTTTTAACACAAATGAATGTAATTGTACGATTGTGGCATGGAAAACAGCAAGTTGCATTTGACGTTAAAAGAAGAACACCCTGTATGGAGATTTCGGACGAATACATTATGAGAATCCATCCAAGGTACCTATTTAGTTAATGCTTTGTTTGTGACACAAATCACTTCAATCACGTACAATAAATTGTGCCATGACACCCTGTATAGTAATGCTTTATTTTCAATGGTGTATGCCTCGAAAGTTTATTTTTAAACACACATGACTAAAATTGTACGATTATGGCAGGAAAAACAGCAAGTTTTAATTGACGTTAAAAGAAAAACACCCTGTATAACACAAAAAAGTATTCTATGTCCGTCTCCTGGTTCTAAGCTACCTCCCCACCAATTTTGAGCCAAATCGGTATAGCCGTTCTTGAGTTATAAGTGAAGTAACTAACACGACTTTCTTTTATAAATATAGATAATTCTTACAAACACCGCTTAAGCAGTAACAACAAGCAAGAATGCCACCTGCTTGGCTATAATACGAATATTAAACCCAAACAACATAAAAAAACTTAAACTATACATTATTCTCCAACTCTGATTACAAAAAAAAATACCTCTTAATATCTTCGACTGCCCAACTGAACAAATCAATATTAGAACCATTTGAAAAAGTATCGCATTGTTTCAACAGATGATAATTAATTGGAGAAGCATTAAAAGGGCAAGTAAAGAAGATATCATAGTTAAAAATCCTCAAATTTATCTTGGGAACATGGAATCCTAAGTTTATTAAATTATATTTCCTCTACTTGACATTGTTGATTACTTCGTATATGAAGATTACGCAATGCATATTTTTCCTTCGCTGCAAAGACTGCAGGTTAAATTTTTCTTAGCAAAGTCTTTGTAGGCATAAGGAAAGGATATACCCTATGTTTTTTGAGGAATGATTTCTGCACTTTATCAATGAAATTGCTGTTAGTATCAGCTTCAGGGGCCCTTCTTATTGATGCATATTCAAGGTTTGTTCTGACCAAAGAATTATACAGGGTGGTCCAGATCTTAACCAAGAAATTTTAACCACGTATTCTACATCAAAAATAAGCCCTAGTTTGTCATATAAACATATGTCGAGAAATGCTTCCTCTCCGAGATACAGGGTGTTAAAATTATTAGGAAAAAAAATGGTTTTTTTTCCTTTACTTCGAATATCTTCTTTAAATTCATATTTGAGTGTGGATATTAACGCTTATTTTTTCGTAATTACACATTTCTTACAAAGATAGTCTTATTATTACGAGTATTATTTTTATGTACCATATCAAATTTCAGCGATTTGATCATGCATGAGAGTGTTTAATTTTTTTACTCGGAAACGGTGCCTCGTACGTCAAAAAGTCAGGAGAATGAATTTGCTTCAAATTAAATAAGGATTTCAAGAATAAATTTTATTGTTGGAAAAACCAGTGGCGTATCATTTTTTTGTCCAAAAATATTCAGTCTCGATGCAGTACGGACACCATTGGTGAAAAAAAAAAAATTATTGTATTCAAAAAGTGCCTCTTGATCCTTAAAACCTCTGTCCCAAATTTAATAAAAATATTTTAAGAAGTGTGAAGTTATTGATAAAAAACATTTTTTTTCTATAATTTCAACACCCTGTATCTCGTAGAGAAGGCATTTCTCAACATATATTTATATGACAAACTAGGGCTTATTTTTGACGTAGAATACGTGGTTAAAGTTTCTTGGTTACGATCTGGACCACCCTGTATAATCGTATCGTTGTTTCAACACTGAAGTTCTTAGAATTTCTGATTCCAAAGCCCAGGATTTACAACGTGAATGTAATGGTTATTGAATTCCATGTTACCTGAACATTAACTCCAAGATATTTACACTTGGTCTTTCTGACTAATGTTTGATTGCCAATTTTGTATTCACTCTCAATAAAATTTAGTCTTCGTGTGAACTAAATGACACAACAGTTTTCCACATTCCAAAACATATTGTTGTCTCGAAACCATTTCACAACTGAGTCCATGTATGGAGATATAATCAAGTTAATCAAAGTTTTGTGAAACCCATTTTCATAAAGGCATATCATCACTATTGAGATTGCTGAAGCAATAAGTTCCTCATAGACTGAATTCTGCTGGCCACCAGAAATAAGTAGCTGAGCATATTTGTATCTGCACGCTTGGTACAGGCTGCCATCATTATGTCGCATGTCTACTCGGCAAATTATGGCCGAGATAATCATTCCTCAAATCTACTCTGAAAATTATATTATATCAATTCAAACTCGTAACCGAGATATTTATCTCCCAAACCTACTCTGAAAATTTGAACTGCGTAGCTCATTCTATTCTAGAGTTATTATAGAAACAAAATTTAAAAGTTTTTGATTTTTTTTTACAATTTACGGCAACTTGATCAATACAAAACTTCGCATGCATATTGAGGTCATTATTCTACAATTTGATGCTAAATTTCAGACAGATCGAGCGATTGGTTCTGGAAATATTCATAAAAAATGTTCTTACTAAAAACGGCCATAGCTCCGAAACCGCTCTGTGGATTTTGCCCGTTAACGAACTCGTCCGAGATATTTACGCTTCAAACCTGCTCTGCAAATTTCAATCCTCTAACTTATTCCGTTCGAGAGTTATCGTGTTAACGGACGGCCGGCCAGACGGCCGGACAGAATCGATTTCGACCACGGATTTTTGGCGCTCTTGTCCCTTCGAACAGAGTGCTTATAAATTTGCCCAAATGTCTGTAATTTCCGAATTTTTGGCTGAAAATGGTCTCAAACGATTTGGTTCGACCCACTGATCAAGAATCCGTGGTCGAAATCGATTCTGTCCGGCCATCCGTCCGTTAACACGATAACTCTCCAACAAAGGAGTTAGAGGATTGACATTTTCAGGGTAGGTTTGGAGCGTAAATATCTCGAACGAGTTCGTTAACGGGCCAGATCCACCTAGCTGTTTCTGAGTTTAGGCCGTTTTTAATAAAAACATTTTTATTAATATTTCCGAAACCGATCACTCGATCTATCTGAAATTTATCATCAGAATGTATAATAATGACCTTTATACACATGCGAAGTTTTGTATTGATCGGGTAGACGTAATGTGTCAAATAAAATTTTTATCTTTTTTTATTTTTTTTTCTACAATAACTCTCGAACAAAATGAGCTAGGCAGTTGACATTTTCAGTTCTCAGTTGAGTTCGTTAATGGGTAAAATAGGCCGGATGGTTTCGGAGTAACGAAAAAAAAGAATTTTTTCTAACTTACATATTTCAAATTCAATTTTTTTTGCAGATGCAGTTTCACCATAAAAATCCATTAATATCATTTTCAACTCTAACATGCTAATACTTTCGGAGATCTGATTTTTCGAAATTTCAATAATGAATCGTACTTCTATGTTTTCACAGAATGCTATAATTATTCTATCTATGAATTATTATATGATCTATGTTCATACTCGTACATGTCATCCTGTTCTTTAAGAGAGAGTCTAATTCATTTGAGCTATTTCAATTCGATTTCTTCTATGGTGCAGTCCTCATTCTTAGATTGCTCATTTAATTTTGATAAATGAACTATTATTTGAATTGAATTTCCTTTGTGATGCAGTTCTATCATAAGAATCCATTGATATAATTCTCCACTCTGAGAAACCAATACTTTCGGAGATATAATTTGTCTGTTTGAACAAGGGCGTTAGAAAGCTCCTGTCCACAGGGCTTGAAGCAATTTTTGATCAGTGAGTCGAACCAAATCGTTTAGGACCATTTTCAGCCAAAAAATCGAAAATTACAGACATATGTGCAAATTGATAAGCACTCTGTTCCGAGGAACAAGAGTGCCAAAAATCTAATCATAAGGAGAACCATATTGATTGACAGTATTAACATACGATTATTTTTTTAATATTTGGCATCGACTTCTGGTTCATTAGCCATATTAGTTTACTTCACACATGCATAAGTTAAAATGAATATAAGTGATAGAATATAAATAATATAAGGAAATAATGAATATACAGTAATACAATAAATAAGTTATTAATAAACTGAGTAAATAGTTGGTATGAGGAAAATAGATTTAATTTTTTATGCATACATGAATAAATAAATATATCTCCGAAAGTATTAGCTTGTTAGAGTTGATAAATATATCAATGGATTCCTATGTATCCTAAAATTTGTAATGTAACAATTTAACTTAGATATTTATCTCCCAAACGTACTCTCACAATTTCAACTGTCTAGCTCACTCCGTTCGAGAGTTATCGTGTTAACGGCGGGCTGGCCGGAAAGAATCGATTTTGTCCACGGATTCTTGATCAGTATGTCGAACCAAATCGTTTAAGACCATTTTCAACCAAAAATTCGAAAACTACAGACATTTGAGCAAATTGTTAAGCACTTTGTTCCGAGGGAAAAGAGCGCCAAAAATAAAGAGAAGTAAAAAACCAAAACCAAAGTGTGAACAAAAAGCATACAGTACGATCCTTTGACAACAGGTCCGCATTCAAATTTCACACAAATTATTGAGCACTGTTTTCAAATCGTTTCATGAAAATAATTAATAATTCGAAACAACACGATCTGAACGGCTCAAGTAACATCACAACTAATTATGTGAAAGCATCCTATAGCACTGAAAATCGGATGAAAATTTATAACATTAAGTACACCCTATACGATCAACCATAAATTTAGGTCCGTCAAACATTGCATACTCGATCATCGTAATGCGCACTTGGAGTTAATGAATCCATAACCATAAATCAGCTAAAAAAGTGCAATGAAACTATGTGAGCCATACTACAGTCATTCATTTCCAGCCAATTAAGCGACTAACGCTAACATCTGTTTAGAACGCCAATCTGTATTCGTTTGGACAGGCTCCATCCGAAAGAGAATAGATAAAATGACCTTTGAAATCACCAGAATCAACTAATTCATGGAGTTTACCTGAAATTAATTGGCGTTGGAAAAGTTACAGTTGTTAGTATTGCGTTCGGTAGTGGAACTATTGTTATCTTTCAGTAATGTACGTAATAGGACCTAACGGCCTCGTTAAGGTGCGGAACTAATTCGAAGTAGAACGGGATCAACTTGGCTGTAGCGACGGAGCTGTTTGGTATGAGATGAATATTTTAATTGTTCGGGATTTTCTTCCGAGGTTCAGTTAATTGCTGTTTTCCCTCTAGAGCTTATAGGTATGGAATTTAGAATACTGATGGGATGCGATTAACTGATTATTCGACTATTGAGTTGAACAAAAATTGGAGAAGCATTGACGTGAGGTGGGTCTGCTTTATTATTATTATTATTATTAACAGAAGGATAGAGTCGAGGCCTTAGCCTATTGTAACTCAATTAACAATTATTAAAGAAACAAGTGCTTGTAAAAGAGATAAAAAAAAACATACTAAACTTAATAGATTTCCAAACAAATATAAAACAAACGAAGCACGCAGAAACCACTGGTTCACAACATCACTGCTGCGGAAGCCGAACTCTCAACACATCATACCTGTTCTTGAAGGAGTTAACACTAGTCGCATTCACTACATCCACCGGCAAGCCATTCCACACATCGAAAATTCTATTCGGGAGAAAACCTTGTCGGACCGATGTCCGAAACCTCTCCTTAGCAAGCTTCAAACTGTGACCGCGAAGATTTATATTTGGGTTCAACACAAACATATCCGACAGATTAAGGCCAAACAGATCATTGAGAGCCCTGTACGTCACACTGAGGTCTCCCCTCAGCCTGCGATCACTAACACTTGGTAAGAAGAAAATTTTCAGTCTGGTTGGATAGTCGGGGCGATGCCACCCATAAGGCAATCTGGTCGCGAAGCACTGCACCGACTCCAGGAGGTCCATGTCATATTGACGGATCGGATACCAAACGGGCCCAGCGAATTCCAATATAGGTCGTATAGACTAGTCAACAAGTGCTATTTGGACCAACTTTTTTCAGCAGTCTCCGAAAATTATGTATGAGGTGTCATTCGATTCGGAATGGCATCTGGATGATTTTTGAAAAAAATGAAGATCCGCTTGCAAAAATTGTAAAAGTTATCAACAATTAACTAAAAAAAAGGGGGTTTTAGTTTTTTGTAAATATCTCAAAAACTAATAAAGATTTTTCAAATCTGAAAAAAGATTCAAAAAGAGGAGGAAATTTCCTAAAAAATGTCTTGACTCCCGAAACTGTACGATAAATACTTATAATTTTTCCAGAGGGATGAAAATATGGCCGAAAACGGGTACTCTGGCTTGGAGAAGCCACGTCCACTTCGGGCACTTCAACAATAAACATTTTTTAAACATAGTAAATATGAAAAAATAAAATTGAAAAAATTCAGGCAGCAACTGAATAGACGAATGAATAATAATCCGCTTGAACAAAATTTTTATAATAATTTTTCATTTAGTTATTCAATAGTTAATTAATAACTTTTTTCTGCTTGCACATTAACATTGCAAGTGTGATAATTGCTAAACTATAAGTTTTAGATTTTTTTCCTCTCTTGGAGCAATTCTTCAAAGGCTTGAGAATAGAATTCCGTTGGGAAAATTAAAAAATGTTTATTTTTCAATTTTTTATTAATTATTTTCGTTGTTGCAAAATTAAAAACTTAAATTAATCATCGAACAAAATTTTTTTTTTTTAATATTACTAACGATCCGTTTTTCATTTCTGCTTTTGTGACAGAAAGTAGAATAGAAAAAAAAATAAAAGGTAAAAATTTATTTGTTTATAACAAATTGTTTATTGCATAAACAATGAAAAAATAAATAAAATGAAAATTTTTTTTTATATCGAAAAGAAAAATAAATAATGATTTTTAAAAAAAAATATCGTTCCTTAATATTAATTAGAAGTGGGAGAAAATAATTGTTTATTAACAAATGCGTTTTTAAGCAATAATAAATTTTTTTTAAGGAACAATTTTTCTTTTAAAAATCATTATTTGTATCAAAGATTGAAATTCCAAAAAAAAAATTTCAATTATCTTATAAACAACGCATTTGTTTATAATAATTTTTTAAACAATTAGAGATAAAAATTTGAAAAAATTATTTCTATGCAGTTTCTAATAACATAAAAACGGATCGTTAATAATATTAAAAAAAAAAAATTTTGTTCGATGATTATTTTAAGTTTTTAATTTTGCAACAACGAAAATTATTAATAAAAAACTGAAAAATAAACATTTTTTAATTTTCCCAACGGGATTCTAGTCTTAAGCCTTTGAAGAATTGCTCCAAGAGAGAAAAAAAATCTAAAACTTTTAGTTTAGCAATTATCACACTTGCAATGTTAATGTGCAAGCGGAAAAAAGTTATTAATTAACTGTTGAATAACTAAATGAAAAATTATTATAAAAATTTTGTTCAAGCGGATTATTATTCATTCATCTATTCAGTTACTGCCTGAATTTTTTCAATTTTTTTTTTTCATATTTACTATGTTTAAAAAATGTTTATTGTTGAAGTGCCCGAAGTGGACGTGACTTCTCCAAGCCAGAGTACCCGTTTTCGGCCTTATTTTCATCCCTCTGGTAAAATTATAAATATTTATCGTACAGTTTCGGGAGTTCAGACTTTTTTTTAGGAAATTTCCTCCTCTTTTTGAATCTTTTTTCAGATTTGAAAAATCTTTATTAGTTTTTGAGATATTTACAAAAAACTAAAACCCCTTTTTTTTTTTTAGTTAATTGTTAATAACTTTTACAATTTTTGCAAGCGGAACTTCATTTTTTTCAAAAATCATCTAGATGCCATTCCGAATCGAATGACACCTCATACATAGTTTTCGGAGACTGCTGAAAAAAGTTGGTCCAAATAGCACTTGTTGACTAGACTAGTATGTAGGTTTTGTACAGTAAGGCACAGGTTGAAACGTCCATACCTGGGAATGACTTATGGAAAATGTACAACATTTTATTTGCTTTGGATGTGATGGCGGTTATATGGTCAGACCAGGTAAGCATTGTATTCACGGTTAAGCCTAGATCCACATGGGAGTCAATCGTCTGAACCGGAAGACCATTCAGTTAGTAAGTCATCTCCGGGATATTTTTGCCTATGTGAAGCACTCTACACTTTGAGATGTTCAATGTCATCAACCACACGTCACACCAGGCGGAAACGGATCTCAGGTCGTCCTGTAGAGTTGAATGGTCTGCTGCTGGATCAGCGTAGAATTTTAGATCGTCCGCATATTGATAGCACAACGACCGAAGACGAGGGGGGAGATCTGCAACATAAAGCAAGAACAGGATTTGACCCAAAACTGTTCCCTGGGGCTTTGGTGTGCTTTTTCAAATTCATAGACAGCGTTCACCCATCCATTCTCTGAACTGGACCAAGGCTGCTTGGTTTACAAAGAAATGGATATTTTAAATTTACTTAAATAGTGTATAATGGGATTAGGACAGCCTTTCAAGGATTACAACTTATTAATTATGCAACGTTTCGTCTATTTATTTAGACTTCTTCACAGCTAGAAGAGAGAATGTGTAGGAGCCGAAAAAGCTCCCGCGTAGGGATTCACACGAGACGAGAGTATAAAAAATCTCGTCTCGCTCTCGCCAATTCCCAAAAAATGAAGTCTCGTTTGAGTCTCGTTATCAGTTGTCTCGTCTCGTCTCGCTCAATTCTGAATAATGATAATAAATATTATAATATATGAACGAAATGGTATACAATAATGAAAAATTTTGTAAAACTATATTTATTACGCTCTTATACAAAAATATTTGTACATGTACATATTATTTTTTATTTTAAACGCTGATAATTTCAACTTTTAAATTACTCGATAACCAAGAATTCAAACATAATCACGCTTGCATCATATCAATGATACGTACGTACGAATTTACCATGGTAAATTTGAATTGAGAGTGTCCAATACAGGAGAATGGACAACATAATTAACCATGGTAAATTCGATTTAGGGTGTCCAATACAGAAGAATCGACAATAGAACATACGCGCAAACGCTTCTGACTTCACGTCAGTGCTTGAACCAATTTTTTAATTTGAATGAATTTCTGCTCAAAAAGTCGTACAAGGTGAGGAAATAAGTCTTCAATTATCAATCGATAATTTTAAGATTTCTGAGTTCCTATGATGATTTCAAATCAGCGCAAAAAGCCCTATCTCTCCGTTAGTGTAGAGATTTGTAAAAATTCAAATGGTCAACAAAATAAGCTGAAATATCAAACATTGAAGGGAGTATTTCTCTGCACTATCGATGTGAAGTTTTTAATGTCAAGTGGAGTTTTTCACGTTGAACATCGTTAATTATGATCTTTCCGAAACCTTATCGATCAGGATGTCATAATAAGCTATAACTAAGAGAAAACAAATCCGTGTCAGACAATCGATGGACTGTCAAACACTTCCAAGCAACCCAGATCGAAAATCCAATAACCATTAGCAGCAAATTGGGAGCCGGTGTGGGATTCCCTTTTAACCTGCCCGAAGATTACGAACCCAACCAATCCATCAAATGCAACTTATCGCGGTTGAACGGCCCAATAGGGGAAAGTTTTTTTCCTCAATGAAGATTGTTTCTTCCATGATAATATGAAACGAAAGGCCTTTTCAGAATGAACCGATTTTTCATCGTCGTTGAGTTATGATTCCTAATAAAGATGAAACCGTTATGTCACTCCTTAGATTTGATGATGGCCCTCTCCATGGATTGCTGTTTACATTGATCTCTGCAAGTCTGCTCATTTTTGCCCCTCCCCTTCACTCTCCCCGAGAGACAGCATGAGACTCCAAGCAGCGAAACGTAGTGGGGTAATTAATACACGCAGGGATCTATGGTTTCGAGTGACCGCAGTCGAGGAGCTTAGTTGGTTGAATGCCAGGTTTCACTTCTGTTTACTCATTACTCGGAAGTGGTTGCCCAATTCCCATAAAGACCCTCCTCCTCCTAGTGTTCATAGAGTTATGCATCACTGATGAGACCTGATAAGGATGAAACTCGTCTGTCGCTACTCAGCTTTTATATTGACACATTCTGTGGTTCCTAACATTGATCTCTGCTAGTCCGTTCATTTTGATTGATTGGTAGGTTGCATTTCCACAATGCATTTTCCCTTTTTTTTTAGGTCTTTATGATAATCCAGCAATAGCTTCCGAGCACTAAGTAAGCAGAAGTGACACCTGGCGTTCAACCAATCAAGCTCCTCGATTACGGTCACTCGAAACTATAGATCCCTACGTATATTCATTTCCGCACTACGTTGTTTCGCAAGTACTCCGATTCTCTCCTATATTCCAGACAATAAGATTCCCATCTTGAGGTCACGCAATCCTTCATTACTCTACTCAACATTTGATTCAGAATGGAAGATAAAATTCCAGTAGTTTGAAAGTTATATTAAAATTAAACTTAAAAAACCAGGTGAAAATAATGAAATGAAAGAAAACATAAAATTAGAAGTTGAAAAAAAAAAATAATTTTTTTTTGTAGAAAGTAATACAAGAATGAAAAAAAAATACAGAGACACAATCCATTTGTTTATAACGAATTTCTTATTAAATAACAATAAAAAATTAAATAATAATCAATTTTTTTTTAATATCAAACGAAGACCAGATAAATAATGATTAAAAAAAAGATTCCTTAATAATCATCACAAGTGGAAGAAAATAATTTTTAATTAGTAAATCCATTTTTAACTATTAAATTTTTTTAAGGAACGTTTTTTCTCTTAATCAAAAGATTAATTTCAGAAAAAGTAAAAAATTCATTTGCTGCAAGAACTCAGGTTTATGATTCGAAAAAATATCAAACAACAACCGACAATATTCCTGGGCTCCCTAATCAATCAGAAGCGTATAGTTAAATTTCAGTAAAAACAACCTCCTCACAGAACACTGTCGCCTTGTCAGACTCGGAGGAAAGTACTATGATAAACGCACGAAAATTCATTCAACATTTGCAGTCAAAGCACAGAATATTTGGGATATAATATCCTGTAGGACATTTCGGCTACAGTCCATTATAACTCTGGAACTGGATAGGAAGATTAATCTGACACATTCTTTAGCGAGTTCGAGATAGGGGCACAATAGAAGAGCAGTATGAGTTTGATTCATTATCAACATTATCTTGGGTGTTTTCTCTTTCAAACTCTGAAACATATCTATGAAATAAACAATGTAATTGTTGTAAAATTGCTTCTGCGTTATGCTGGGGCCACAATAGCGCGCGAATATTTTTTTAGCTTTATCGCGATGGAAACATCGCGATGTTCTTGTCTACATTTGCAGTCAACGTGACGTGAGGATTATTCTCGTGAATTGAAATGGAGGAAGCAGTGGCATTCTATTATATGTATTATCAACTACAAGTCGTAAGTTCCCTCCGAATTCAAACTTGCACTCAAAATCTGGAGCCCTACTGAACTCAACGCTGAAGTCAAATATTGTATCATAAAAAATGGGTTCAAGCCCTGTGGACAGGAGCTTTCTGGCGCTCTAGTTCAAACAGACAAATTATATCTCCGAAAGTATTGGTTTCTCAGAGTTGGGAATTATATCAATGTATTCTTATGATAGAACTGCATCATAAAGGAAATTCAATTCAAATAATAGTTTATTTATCAAGATTAAATGAGCAATCTGAGAATGAGAACTGCACCATGGAAGAAATCGAATTGAATCTGGCCAATTTTGCCCAATAACGAACTTAACCGAGATATTCATCTCCCCAACCTACTCTGAAAATTTCAACTACCTAGCTCATTCCGTTCGAGAGTTATTGTAGAAAAACTTTTTTTAAATTTTGAAATTTTTGTTTGACACTTTGCGGTAATCTGGTCAATACAAAACTTCACATGCGTATAAAGGTCATGATTCTACAATTTGATGCTAAATTTCAGATAGATCGAGTGATCGGTTTCGGAAATATTCATACAAAATATTTTTACTAAAATCGGCCATAACTCCGAACCGCTTGATGGATTTCGTCCATTAACGAGCTCGTCCGAGATAGTTACGCTTCAAACCCACCTTGCAAATTTCAATTTGCTAACTCCTTTCGTTAGAGAGTTATCGTGCCTACGGCCGGTCGGCCGGCCGGACAGAATCAATTTCGACCTCGGATTCTTGATCTGTGAGTCGAACCAAATCGTTTGAGACCATTACCAGCCAAAAATTCCAAAATTACAGACATTTGGGCAAATTGACAAGCACTCTGTTCCGAGGAACTAGAGCGCCAAAAAAACAAGTTTCGTATGACAATTGCCCAAAACAGGTTTAAATTACCTACAAATAGTAGATATTCCATAAAACATGTATGAAAGAAGAGAAGTAATAATGAAAAATTACCTTGTAATCGATAAAAAATTTCCTGATCTATATGTTCACCAAATTTTCTCCTCTCTCGAACTACAGAATTATGCTTTCAATATTTACGTAATATTTTCAAACAACGGGTGAGGTCCCCGTTGCATCGCTAAAATACGAGTATTTCAACCCCAATATTTTTGAAGTTATAATATTCCCTTCCGTCAGTCCCGTCATAAATTAAGAGAACTGAGCATTCTATGTCTATGGATGAAAAGCAGTCTCACTACTCTCAGATCTCTTACTTCATGTTCCGTTCCGAAATGTAAGACTATTCTGAGAAAAACTAATTTCGGAGCAAACAACTGAGATTTTTCTCACTTCGCTCACATTTCGGAATACACTTTATTCTCATAATTCTTCGATTGATTAGATAATGTCATGTCTTAGGAAAATAAGTTGACATTATGACAATTCATACTAGAATAATTATATCATCCTGTAAAACGTAGAAATACGATTTACTATTGAAATTTTGAGAAATCAAATCTCCGGAAGTATTAGCTTGTTAGAGTTGAAAATGACATCATTGGATTCTTATGGTAAAAGAGCTTATTGAAAAAAATTTAATTTGGTATTTGTTTTGTAAAAAAAAATTTTTTTTTGTTACTCCGAAACCATCTGTCCGATTTCGCCCAATAACGAACTCAGCCGAGATATTTATCTCCCCTACTCTGAAAATTTCAACTCTCTAGCTCATTCCGTTCGAGAGTTATCGTGCCTACGGCCGGCCGGCCGGACCGGCCGGACAGAATGAATTTCGACCACGGATTCTTGATCAGTGAGTCGAAACAAATCGTTTAAGACCATTTTCATCGAAAAATTCGAAAATTACAGACATTTGGCAAATTGATAAGCACTCTGTTCCGAGGAACTAGAGCGCCAAAAATAATGTAATAAAACTACTGCATGAGAGCATTTCTTATGTATGGGTCGGTCTTGTTTCTTATACAAAGTAAATCCATATACAACTCACAATTACGCCTCCTTTCCTTCTCTCATTTAACTGTCCCAAGTGTCAGTTGCTGTCAAGACAGGTTGCGAGAACAAAAAGAATATGACCAGATTGGATATGAACGGCCCAGAATGTAGAAGTATATAAAGCTTTCCCGATTGTTTCAATGTGAAAAGCTTTCAGACCATATCGGCGAAAAACAAGCTGGCTCTTGGCCAGAACGATACTCCTGTTGAAATATATCCACAAATTCTCGACCTAACTTACGTCTCTTTCAGAAAGAGCAATCCGAAATTTTCATCACGTATAACAGAGGAAAAAAAAGGAAAATGAGAAAATCATTTCGGAGTAAATGCTTATGCCGGTGATATCATGCAGAGATGACAGGATATCAAGAAAAAAGTGACAGATGTTTCAACTGTATGTCTGGAAATATTATTCCCGAAAATAGATAATGTTCATGCATGAATATGCGAACACTGAAATTATAGGAGGAAAGTTTATTTGAGACTTTCAGTGACCAACCTATCATCATCATCATCATCGTTTATTCACAAGAAATATCGCAATTTTTTTTATCGGCTCTCGAGGGAAAACCTTTTATAGGCCCGTTTTGAAGGGGTCCCCTTTTCTCAGGAGTGTGAGACTCCAGTTGTTGATTGATTATTAAGAGGTTTCTTTCTGGGTTTTCTCTCCCAAACTCTGAAAAATATCTATAAAATAAAAAATTGGTTCATGCACTGACGTGAAGTCAGGAGCTTTTGCGCGTATGTTCGATTGTCCATTCTCCTGTATTGAACACTCTTAATTCGAATTTACCATGGTAAATTCGAATTAAGTGTCCAATACAGGAGAATGGACAACATAATTTACCATGGTAAATTCGATTAAGGATGTCCAATACAGAAGAATGGCCAATTTAACATACGCGCAAAAGCTCCTGACTTCACGTCAGTGCTTGAACCAATTTTTTTTTTCGTAATTTTTTTGAAATTTTCTAGGGGTAAGTACGGTTCTTACAAAAAATTTTTTTCGTCGTTTTTTTCAAATTTTCTAGGGGTACGGTTCTTGAAACATTTTAAACACGTCTTTATGTTGATTTTCTACTAATGGTTACCAAGCTTCAATTCGATCGAATCTTTAATTTTTGAGTTATCGAGGAAATAATATTCCAGGTGGGTATAACTCGGAAACCGTTTAACCGATTATGCCCAAAAACGAACTCAACTCTCCCATTCGGATACGCAACCTACCCTGAAAATTGCAAGTCCCTATTTCCTTTTGTTCGAAAGTTATCGAGGCAACGGTCACCCATCTACTGAACTGAAACAAGGCTGCTCGATTCTCCAACAATATTTAACCGATCGTGTTAAAACTTAAAAATTGGCAGTAGAGTTGGATTCTAAAGGCGCTTGTAAAATTTCAGCAATTTCAGACGAATAGTTACGGATATAGAGAATTTTTGTTTTAATTTTCAATGATTTCTTAAAAATTTTCTACAAATACTATCCTCACGAAATTTTGCAAGAATTTTTGAGTTGGCATTCTGCAACTAATAACCATGTTTCATTTCAATCGGTTTAGTATTTTTCGAGTTAATGAGGAGAAAAAAACAACCAAATATCAGATGGCTATAACTCTAAAACCGTTCGGCCGATTATGCTTATAAACGAACTCAAATGTCGTGTTTAGATGCACATCCTAACCTGAAAACTTCAAGCCGCTATCTCTTTCCTTTCTCAAGTTATCGTGACAGCAAAAATATTTTTAAATAATTTTCTAGCCATACGATTCGCACAAAATTCCACAAACGTGCTTAGGATCATATTCTGACACTACTCACCAAGTTTCAATTCGATCGGATTCATATTGGTTGACAACAAAATTATTACTCGGAAACCATTGGGCCGATTATGCCTATTAACGAACTTGTCCGTCGTATTGGGATGCGCCACCTACCCTGAAAATTTCAAGTCGCTAGCTCTTTCCGTTCTCAAGTTATCGTGGCAACGGCCGGATGGCCGGCCGGATAGAATCAAATTTTACCTCGAATTCTTCATTGGGGAGTCGAACCAAATCTTTTGAGACCATTTTCGTCAAAAAATTCGAAAGTTACAGACATTTGGGCAAAATGATAACGCGATGTTCCCCAGAACATACGCGCAAAAATTAATTATTTTGTGATTTATTTCTGCGTAGGAAAAACAAGATATTTGTCAGAAGCCATCAATCGAGCAATGTTGCCGAACGAACAACAACGAAACAACATCAACGAAGAAACCTCTATCTTAACGTTTCGGAGTCTATATCAGACTCCTAGGTCAGACACTTAAAGAAAATCTTCAGAATTATTTCATTAATAGTTATTCTGAAATTGTCATTTGATGAAATCATACACACTCTGTGGATTACTCCAAAACTTTGGTCTCTGCTAGTCCTTTCATCTTCAATTACTAGTGCTTAGCTTTCCTAATGGCGCGTTTACATCAGTCAAGTGAGTTGATCAAGTCACTTGAATGCACAAAGTTGACCGTGCTTCAACTTTGAAGCCGTTCAATTCAGCCGATCGAGTGAAATGAATTGGGGGGTTTACACATTCGATTCGCTTTCAAGTCACTTGAATTCAACTGACTTGATCAACTCACTTGACTAATGTAAACGCGCCATAAAGCGTTATTCTCTTTGTATGGCTCCGTATTGCACATTGCGTATTAACCTGGGCGTTTTCGCTCCCCAGTGGTCAACTGCATGAGACTCCAATCCGAGTACTTGCTGATTACCACAAAGGGCAAAATAATGTACGTAGAGATCTATAGTTTTGGGTAGCGACAGCGAGGAGCTTGGTTGATTGAATTCCAGGTGTCACTTGTGTCTACTTTTTATTCACAAGTTACAACTCTCGAATTTCAGAATAACTACCAACAAAATAATTCTGAAGATTCTCGTTAAGTGTCTGACGAAGGAGTGATATAGACTCCGAAACGGTACGATTTAGTTGTTTCTTCGTTGATATTGTTTCGTTGTTGTTTGTTAGGCAACATTGTTCGATTGATTGCTTCTGACAAATATCTTGTTTTTCTTACGCAGAAGCAAATCACAAAATAATTAATCTTCATTTTACAGATATTTTTCAGAGTTTGGGAGAGAAATCCCAGGAAGAAACCTCTTAATAATGAGTTTACCTCCCACAGTATACTTTAATGATTGTTGATTGGTTACTCATTAAAAAACCTCTCGCCACGTTCCTTGGAGTAGATCTTCGTCCTGTCCTTACAGCGTCCCTTAACAAAAGAGATTAGCTGCAAGCGGCCTTTACAGTTGATGGGACCATGATGACTCGAAGCAACACTGCTTTCTGTATTCTGAGGCCGGAATCATCCGCAACTCTGCCACGTACTTCACTCTCATTCCGCCTAGGCATTATATGATTAATACGACCATCCTAACTTTATGCATTGCGTAGAGGATCCCCAGTTCAAAAATTAAATCCTTTTATTTTTCTGTCTTCTATTTTTTTTTCGTCACCACATTATTTTCAGCAGGGGATGAGAATTCGATGACAAACAGTCCTTGGTTAAGCAGGACTATATCTGGTTTTATGGCGTGGATCTGCCGAGTTGCTGAAATCGCATAGTTCCAGTAGATGCGAGCTCTGTCATTTTCAACAACTGCTTCAATCTTCAGAGACACATATGGTAGCACTGTTTCGTTGTCTATACCATAAACCTCTCTTAGATGGAAGTAGAGAATTATTACAAGACTTCATTATGTAAACAAACATTAGGAAACCCATAGAAGCAACAAATCATTCTTGTAGGTGGTAAAAAATATGTAAATTTAATGAATTATATTTAAATAACTTACTGAAATTACGGATGTTGTAATATAATCTACCTACAAAAATATTTGTGTGCTAAATTATATAAGCGTGAGCGATTCAAATGTTGGAATCGCATAGCTCCAGTAGATGCGAGCTCTGTCATTTTCAACAACTGCTTCAATCTTCGGAGACACATATGGTAGCACTCTCAGATTGAAGAAGAGAATTATTGCAAGGCTTCATTATGTGAACAAACATTAGGAAACCCATTTACATTCTACGAGAAATAATGGCTCGATTACGAAGCTATTTTAAGCAATACAGTATTGATCCTTATCAAATTAAGTACCTTAAATGCATTGTGCATTTAATATTGATCAATATGGCCCTTTACAGCATGTAATTTAAAGGAATATTTTCGAAGATATCGCAGATTTAAAATGCACGGACATAGCAGTTGTGGTGGTACCGACCGGGGGGCCGGCACAGCCAGGATAGGGATAGAAATTGAATACAGAGAGCCAGAGAATCATCTGTAGAGCGTGAGGCTCCCCAAATTCCTCTGATACCATCGAATTTATTGATCCAATTTAAACGCCTATAATTTCCGGTAAAGATATAATTATTTTGCAATGACCATTAATAAATCCCAGAGTCCAACTTTCAACGCTACAGGCTTATATTTGAGCTTTGAGTGTTTTTCACATGGCCAATTATATGTCACTCTTTCAAGAGTAACCTCTAGAGAAATTATGTTTGTATTGTCTAACGACAAAAATGCTGTGAACGTTGTATACGAAGAAATTCTGTAGTATATTTAGTATCAGCATTTCAACCGTGCGAAGCCGGGGCGGGTAGCTAGTTTCATAATAATTTATGTAATCAACTGATTTCAGAAGGAGAGGCTCTTTGTTATCGATTGCAAAATTTAAATTTTTTGAGCTCCAACCATTTCTCACCAGTAGGTACTGGAGTTAGATATGCAAATTTGAAACTCGAGTATGCTCGTTCTTCTGCCTTAATTGCTGAAGTACTAAAATTTCTCTATTACATATAGCATAAACAATGTGAAGGTTTTTGCGATTTCCTGTATTCTTGCAGTTCTTGCATGAATCTTATATTTTTGGTAATTCAAGGTGTGTAACTAGATTTACCTCGGAAAACTATTTTCTTGGGAGCACGGATATTGAGACGAGTCAAAATATTAAAATGTACAATTAAGTTTTTCTATCTATATTATCCGTGTGATATATTCAATTCCAAGGCTGCAATCTCAGATCAGCTTGAAAATCCAGATACATGTAGGATTTCAATAAGGATTGAATTTCTACTTGTATATAGTTAGTATTAATATTATATTTGAAGGGTGCAAAATACCCATTTGCGACACATCAGACGTTTTCTGGACTCTCGGGCGCCCAAAACCCATTATTATATCGGTAGTAATATTAGACAGACTCCAAAGACCATGTACCACCCGATAGGAGGTGAAAAATTTTATACCAATTCCCGACCCTCTGGCGTTATCAGGTTGGGGTTAACGTAATATCTGCGTCTGGAGTTCATAATACTCGAAGGGCTCTCATAGATTTTGGTGCAACAGTAACAACGGCTATATTCCTGGAATTGCCTTTATCCATCGGATTCTTCCCGTGTATTTTCAGTCAGGGAATCACCAATCGTTACACACCAACTTGGGCGTACTACCCTATGAAGTCAAGGTAAAGCCAAAGTGCTGGGAGGGGGGTAATAATAGTAGGTATCTAGGGTATCTGCAGTTGAGGTAGGGAGTAGCTTGATTAGGGAAACAAGGAAGACGGACCTCGGCAGAATTTAGACGTTGAGCGGAATACGAGCTTTTGTCTCATATACTTAGATGATTTTGTTGAACATCTGAAACTCTGACTTAGACGAAGTTAGAGCATATTGCGTTACTTGTTGAAGTTCAGATAGATAAAAATCTACATCTCAAAAGCGCTTGACCATTAATATAAAATCCCAGGCAACTGTTTTAATATCATTATCAAAGTTAATTAGTATCTCGTCGTCCAAAGAAGTTTTTATTAACTCTGTAATGCTGAACCTCTTTAGATGTCTGCCCGTCTAGCTGGAAGGTCAACAATATACTTATGCTTCCTGGGATAAAGGGTGATAATTGATACAATTGAACGATTTCAAACCACAATGTGATCAGCAATTAACGTATAATGCATCACGGTTTGCATAACAACGAAATAAGCGTTATGGGGTTTTATACCGTTACAACTCCGAAAATAAATATTTATTTTCAATGCTTTAACTACTTACCACTGCCTCACGTTCTGCATTTATCATAAGCGACGTCATGACCATGTCCGTCTTCCTGTTGGCTAGATCAGCAATCAACCCATTCCATTTTCCATTGACGTTAGTTCCCCACCTTCCATCTTCTACTCGAACCAACTCGTATGTGAATCCCAGCTCCTGAGAGAACTTTTCGAGCAGATCTATGCAGAATCCTGAGCAGCACTGGTAAAAACTACCATTGCGGTGTGCTAAGGTGCTATCAACCCTGAAAAAAAGGGATGTTTCCATGAAGTATTGGAAAACTGAAATAATATTGATATATAAAGGGTCCGCCATCTAACGTTTTTTTTTTCAACTAGTGCTTATTTCGTGAATGGTAACACTTAGCTCATGTCTGATTTGACAGATAATTAATTTTATCCTTCCGCTGAACGAATATGGTTGTGTATACGCTTGAACAACGCTGGGAAATATTGCGACATTACTTTGAAAATCATGGTAATGTTGCAGAATGTCTGCGAAAATTGCGTACGGATTTTGGAAGAAGAGAAGCACCGTCAGCTCCGTATGTTCGTTATCTTGTGAAAAAAGTTAAATAAACTGGCATCCTCATCGATAAAACCAAAGCGTGAAAAGCCAAAAACAGTGCGTACACCCGAGAATATTGCTGCTGTGGCAGAAAGTGTGCGTGAAACGCCATCAACATCAATTCACCGTCGTTCTCAATAATTGAACATTTCGGAGACATCATTGAGACGAATTTTGCATAAAGACCTTGGTATGACGCCATACAAAGTCCAATTGGTTCAGGAGTTGCCCTATTTTTGAAGATCGCATTATCAGCCGCAGAGCTGATGTCGTTTGACCACCTCGGAGCTGCGATTTGACACCATTGGACTATTATTTGTGGGGTGCCGTCAAAGATAAGTGTTACGCCAACAAGCCAGAGACAATTGACGCTTTAAAGGACAATATTCGTGAAGCCATAGGTGAAATACAGCTGCACACAATCGATAATGTGTTTAAAAATTGGACCGATCGTGTAGGCTACTGCATCGCCAGCGGAGGGTCCATTTGAATGAAATTATTTTCGATTATTAACCGAAAGGATTGTACTTTCAAATAAAAAAAGAAATTTGAGAAAATAATCAGTAGCTTTTTTTTATTGCATTTTCAAAAAAAAAAGTTATTTGGCGGACCCGTTATTAGGATCTAGTATATTTTAATCCAAATGCAGCGTTTCAGTAACGAACTATATTCTGTGAGGTTCTGTAGCTCCCCCAGAGTGGCAATTCCTTTTCAGTCAATTTTGAGCACAAAAGTACACAGCTAGTGCCTCTGCCCATAAGATAGAGGGCTCATAATATTCCAGGGGCACACATAGGTAAATTTGTCTAAATTATGATGCAGTTTTAATATGGAAATTTCCTGTAATATGTGAAAATCAATTTCGTTAAATGCGTAATTAATCAATTTCTACAAAGGGAAGCTTCTTCATTTGAATTTCTTATTATTAAATATAACATTCGAGTTATTCGATTTCGGTTTTCGTACTAGAAATTTTATTATGTCTGTATGAGTTCTGAAAGTATATTTTTGTGGATTTTGCTCATGAAGTGAACTTGAACTTTGAATAAGTGTTCATGTTAATGTGTGCTTGAGATGAAGAGACTTCAGAAATCACGAGAAAACAAATTGTCTGTTCGCAATTCACTTCATCGAATTAATATTGTATGTACTTCATATCGAATTAATATAGGTACATGGTGACATCGTATTTACCACTTACGACAGAATTCGCAGCTTGTCTAGAGGTCCTTGCTAACGTCAATATCCGTAGGGGGAAGTCACGATCTAATTAAACATGAATTTATTAGCATATTTACCGGATGTAAACAGGTAACCCAATTTCTGCTTGAAATTCTACGGCGCCAGATGTTAACTGATTAAGTATATACGAGTATATGCTGTAATAATTCCATGCGAATCAATATTGCCCGGAAATTGTCCATAGTAAAATATGTATTATGGAGATTTTATTGGTGTATAAACACCGTGATCAACAATATAGCAACGGTATAAAAATCCGTTATGCTGGATTCTTTTACTAACACCAAATTTTAGTTTATTTAATCATATAAATAGGGTAAATTCAAAATTCATATAAGCAACATAGGTACCCACATTTAGTTCAAAAACCTCTTGCTCACAAATTCCGCAGTTCACAACCAATAAAACGTAAATTCTGCCTACTTGTCATACGTTATAACTTGAAATTTTAATTTATTTCAATATAAATTAGAAATCTTTTGTCTCATGAATACAGTTTGATATTTTATAGTTAATATTTCACTATATCATAGAGATTGTTCTGGTGTGGTAAATTCATCATTTCGATTCAGTGCGCAAATGGATTTACAGAAATTTCTGTGGTCATGCGATGATTGATTGAGTTTAAGGTTCCATGATTCGTTCCTAACGATTAAAACCATCGAATATACTTGTATTTGGTTTATTTTGTCCTCGATGGTGCGATAGTTAAATGGTGTTCTAGAAATCTGAAAATAAATTTGTGTGTTTTATTGTTAAATATACACCGGGATTGGCGGCAAGTCTTTTTGGCGCTCTAGTTCCTCGGAACTGAGTGCTTATCAATTTGCCCAAATGTCTGTAATTTTCGAATTTTTCGATGAAAATGGTCTTGAACGATTTGGTTCGACTCACTGATCAAGAATTCGTGGTCGAAATTCATTCTGTCCGGCCGGCCGGCCGTCCGGCCGTAGACACGATACCTCTCGAACGGAATGAGCTAGACAGTTGAAATTTTCAGAGTAGGTTTGGGGGATAAATATCTCGGCTAAGTTTGTTATTGGGCAACATCTGACAGATGGTTTCGGAGTAACAAAAAAAAATTTTTTTTTACAGAACAAATTCCAAATTAAATTTTTTTCAATAAGCAGTTTTACCATAAGAATCCATTTATATCATTTCAAACTCTAACAAGCTAATACTTTCGGAGATATGATTTTTCAAAATTTCAATGATAGAATTATTCTGTGGCTATTCTATGAATTGTTATAATGTCAACTTTGACGTTGTCTCATTGTCATTCATTCCAGTAATGGTATCAATATGAGAATCATAATATGAGGAGCAACTTATCAAAATGCATTAAGTCCAAAAACCATTTTATTGGGAATCAACGAAAAACGATTTTTTCTTCCTCCCTGGCTTATAATTTGAGTATGTCGAGTTTGTTTGATAGAAATTTACATCAAAAGGTAATAACTAATCTCGTTTAAATCAATATTGATCAGATATACACAGAAAATGTAAAAAACGTTTGGACTTAATGCTTTTTGATTCATCTCATTGTATATAATGCGTTTTGATGTGGTTGAAATTGAAAATAATGCTGTTTGTTGCGATTTTTTATACATTTAGAGAAAACAGTCTGCACAGTAAGTGTTGGCCTGTAACCTAATTGACATGAGCAAATCGATAAAACATGTTTTTGGTTATATTTTATTTCTTTTAAAAATGCAAACGTAAACATAATTCATTGCGATGCGGCTTACATACTTTGGATTTGAATTACACAGGGACATAATGCCATTTGGAAGATTTTGTTTACATAGGGCTATAGAGCAACAGAAAACATTTCTGAATCCGCTTCAAACTCAATTTCGCCCAAATTGGACATAATCCGTTTTGAAAAGTTACTCCTCATATAATATCATACTTTTTGTTGGTTGATATTTTCATGCCGATAGTCAATCCATATGATGATGGGAATGGTAATGGTAAGTTAATAACATTGTCATTCATTCCAGCAATCGTATAAATATGAGAATTATAATATAATATCATACTTTTTGTTGGTTGATATTTCCATGCCGATGGTCAATCCATATGATGATGGGAATGGTAAGTTAATAATATTGAGTTCAGAATATCTCCACTAAAAACAAAACTGGAATATTGGTGTATATTGGAGTAGATTTGAGGAAAGATATATATTATCGTTCATCATAGAATTGAGGAATGAATATCTCGGATGAGTTCGTTGTTGGGTAGAATTCGTCTATTGGTTTTGGATTGATAATTTTTGGCACTCTTGTTGAATTTGAATTCTTCTATGATGTTTGAATTCAATTTCTGCTAAGATGAAGTTCTAAATTTCAATAATGAATCATACTTCTATGTTTTCACAGAATGCTATAATTATTCTATCCAAGCTTTATTATATGATCTGTGTTCGTACTCGTACTTTTCATCCTGTTCTATAAGAGAGAGTCAAATTCATTTCAGCTATTTTAATTTGGTTTCTGCCATGGTGCAGTTCTCATTCTCAGATTGCTCATTTAATCTCGATAAATAAACTATTATTTGAATTGAATTTCCTTTATGATGCAGTTCTATCATAAGAATACATTGATATAATTCCCAACTCTGAGAAACCAATACTTTCGGAGATATAATTTGTCTGTTTGAACTAGAGCGCCAGAAAGCTCCTGTCCACAGGGCTTGAACCCATTTTTAAAATATAGTTTTGGATTATTAAAATTGGTTTTGTAAATTCATTTACGTGATTATTTTATATTGATATTATAGTTGGTTTGGAGTGAAACTCTACCTGACATATTATTTGAATTGGAATCAAATCTACCCCTTTGAACATGTCCCCGTTTTGAACTGGGACTGATCCCTAAATTGAGTTTCACACAAATCCAAAATTAGCTCCACCTCAAAATATGTTACATATGGTACAGATATGCTCCAATCCAAAAACGCCAATAATGAAACCAGTGTTACGCATACTACTTTGCACAAAATACATCATTTCTCTATATGAATCTGAATTTCTGTACTAAACACAATTATACCGAAATAATTTCTATAAAATATTGAAATACTAACTAAGGAATATCCATAGGGATTCATGATACTAAACATTCCTTAATTAGATTGGAAATAAATTAACGAATTCAAATTATGAGGTGACCTGTAAATCAAATTAAGGTTTTACGTGTTGCGGACTACTAACAAGGAGTATGTTGAACCACGAAGCTAGAGATAAGGAATGAATGCTGAATATATTATATCTGTATGATTAAAATAAACCAAAAGATAATGTTAGAAAGAGTAGAATCCAGCGTGGATTTTATACGTTAAAATGGCAAAACAAAATCGAATCACACCATACATCAGTTCAAAAACAT
Organism: Halyzia sedecimguttata; assembly: GCA_937662695.2. NCBI lineage: Eukaryota > Metazoa > Arthropoda > Insecta > Coleoptera > Coccinellidae > Halyzia > Halyzia sedecimguttata. The sequence continues at coordinate 13,407,135 of OW569411.2, read as the reverse complement.
CTTACTCAAAACAACTGTCAAACTGTCAAGACGGCTGTTGCACAAAATCCTCTGCCTTTAAAATTAAAAAAACACCGTTTATATGATATTAAAGGCGACATAGCAACGCCCTATTCCATTTCCGGACGAGTCCCGACTATCGCAAAACATGTCGGCATCCGATATGACAGCTATTTCGACGTTTCCTCATTCCAAAATTACCGATATTCTTTTTCATCGCCTGACATTCAGAAATTAAATTTGTATGCGCCGTACTGTAGCCGGATTCGGCGAGGCAGATCGAGATGAGCTGTCTGTCAGGCGCGTTGTCCGCCCTCAAGCGTGTAATTAAACAGGGAACTGTTTATATATCTCTGATCCCTGATGAACCCGGTAGATAATTATAAGGAGGCAGAGAATTTTCCCTATTCAAACACAGATGCAAACTCTTGAAATGAAACATTGATGTAGCGATATGGCGATGAATAAAATATAATATCGGCATAAAAAGATCGCTTAGATAATATCGATGTATTAACATCAATGTATTTTTCTGGTGTAGAATAAAATACTGTAGGATTGGAATTCTATTTGTATATAGTTAGAATTAGGATTACATTTTAAGGGTACAAGCGACGTGTTATCGACACATCAGACGTTCTCTGTGCCCTCTGGCACCTGCCCCCAAATCCATTAGCATACCGTTAGCGATCCTATATGGATTCCGAAAACGATGTACCACTGACAGGAGATGAAGAATTTAAAACCAAAACCCGACTCTCTGGCACCTCCAAGGAGATCAGGGTTAACGGGATATCTATATCTGGATTTTATAATACCCGAAGAGCTCTTGAAGTGCAACATTAACAACAAGTATATTCCTGGAATTGCCTTAAGGCCGTGGAATTGCTCCCACGAAATCCTATTGGTCGAAGGAGGTGTAGGTCAGCTAGAGAATCACTAATCATTGCACTACCCTGTGAGATCGAGGGCAAGCCGAGTGCGGGGGTGTAAACAGAGTAGGTACCTATGGTATGAGGAATGGGAAACGGACAGAGGGTTCCGAGCAGGTATTAGAAGAGGACGGTACAATTAAGACGGTTAGCGAATACGAGTTTGTATCCCAGAGACTTTTTACGGTTTTATTGAATTCTGACTTAGACGAATTTAGGATATATTGCAGTAGTTAGCGAACTTCATCAATTGCAAAAGTATATACTGTCAAAGTTATAATTCAACTCAAAGAAATGTTCAACTTTCTTTGAGTTGAATTATAAATAAAGTGTGTAAATAGCAGAAAAAGTGTTTTTGAAAACCAAAGACGTTAAAGACGAAATTTGAGGAGCATAATTCAATCAACCCCTAGGCGATCGATATGAAAATCATACAATACAATTTGAGTTTTCAATACAGGGTCTTCATAAATGATTGTAACATCGCAGTTGGCTTTTGGATCTTTATGTGCCACTTCTTACGTTATGTGTTCTGTTTATATCATAAAATTTCTAAACTGACAGCCAATATTGAATAATTTGTGGCAAGTACTCAAGGGGGCACCTTGTAAAGATAATTTATTTAGCGACATTTGAGGATTATGTTCAACTCGTGTTCTCAGTTCTTCAACAACTTCTTGAGAAACGATTTTCCCTTGTTAACTTTTCCAGTCTGCATGAATCTGTTTATACCACTTTTGGTGTGTGCTTTCAGAGAAGATTCTAAAATCATCAAGATATTTCGCCAGATATTAATTTTTAAAGGCCTCTAGAGAGTAAATCCACTCACCATTGATTAATGTACCATTGCTGTAATAGGACATCACAATTAATGTGATCATAAGTCATCGCAGATTTAAATAATTCGGAAACTGAATATTCACGAATTTTAAAAAGAATCTTAAGAATAGACAGTAATTATTATTGTCTACACCAAATGTCCACCACATGACCACAGAACCAGGCCCCTTTTTCCTACTGTGGCTTTTACAGCCGTAAGCTGCATATCCTACCATTATGTGTAACACAGTTTTATAAAACAGTCCGTAAAAGCTCAGCTAAACACAATAAACAAACATCCACCACATCGTTTGGTGTCCACCAAACTGTTAAAGTTTTGGTTTCAAATCGATAGCGTTGCATAGTACGTCATGCGGTATTCCCTCTCTTCCCTAATCAAAGACTGGAATCCTCACTATAAAAGTAACTACACACTTGTCCACTACAGTTTTTTTGTCGTCTGACATATGTTTTGGAAACAAAGTTTCCATCTTCAAAGTGGAAGCGTTAAGGCGAAAATTCAAGAGACGATTTTGTCGTCGAAAACCAACGATTTTGTCGTCCAAAATTTCGACGATTTTGTCGTTCAAAAACAACGACTGTCGTTCAAAATTTCCCTTCCCCTATATTTCATGGAACGACAAAATCGGACGACAGATTATTTTGAACTGACAGAAACATAACCTAATTGAATTTAAATATTACAACTAAATACATATTTAGGTACAAAATGAGTTCCTAAAGTACTACAGTTATCTCTAATAATTATATAAATGTATTAAATCGCAAAAGAAAAACAAATGGGAACTTCCAAGACGATACAATTTCTGGAGTACATAGGAGCTTCAACTTCGAATTCTAGAATCCTTGTAGAAGGAGAAGAGGTTCTAAATGTAGATCATGTAATCATGTATGACAAAACAAATTGTGGTCCCATTTTTATAGACATTTGTTCCTTATGTTTACAAAGTAGTGCCCTTAATTCAGAACCCCATAAAATTGATGGCCCATATTAATGTGGAGAATGGTGAACTTAAAAAAAAAGTATGGTATATTCTTGTAAAGTCGGAGCATGGAGCAGGTGTAAACATATTACTGATGTTTTAATTCAAGTTCAGGTGCATGCTGTTCTAGTTCATTTATGAGGATATATAGTGTCTAATTGATCCAGATAAGGCTGTGGTAAAACAGTTATCCATAATTAAAATGATTTTTTCAAGATATGATACATATTTATTATGTGAAAATAATTATTAACAATAAGTGTAATGTTTGAGGTATAATAAAGTTGCTTTTTTTGTTTTGTTTTCAAGAATTTATATGACCATCTCTTCTATTCAATTGAAAATATCAAAATTGTTTATGCCTGTTAAACTTTTCAATGCACTGTCACTCTTCAAGATATCACTCTTTGTGGATAACCGGGATATATCAATGGCACAAGTGTTAGGTGGTCTGGTAACAATGTACACAACCAAGTATACTACTAAAATTATTATTGCTGTTCGATTAACTCAAGGGTGCTTGGGTGATGCTTATTTCTTCTTCTGAATGAGGTTTTTCAGCACAGCAATTCATCGACACATCCTTCCTCAGTTCTCTTTCGAGGTACCTCCTTGTACTCTGTTTGAAGATTATGTAGTTCCAAGTTGAGTACTCTTGGGTCTATTAGTTATCTTATTCCTAACGCAGTTTCAATAATTATATTTATATTTGGTTTTCCGGAGGTACGAAGTGAAAACACAAACCTATACTAGTAATTTTCACAGGGAGTTGGATAGAATAAAACCAGTACAGAATAAAACAATAAAGAATAAAACCTATACATTTTGGCATTTTTTTCGCCCATGAATTGCATTTGGGCACACAACAATAGTCATTTCTTGTCGAAGACATATTAGGATAATATTATCTACTTTCATTTGAATTTGTCCAATAGAGATGAATGGACAATAGAATATGCGCGCAAAAGCTCCTGACTTCACGTCAGTGCTTGACCCATTTTAATTTTAGCGGCTGTTACAGGTATGTCATCAGTTGTCGTTGGAATGCTGGATTAATCCAGCGACATGGACATGGACGACGTCGTCCAAATGACTGTATACTCATTTGGACGACAAAATCGTTGGTTTTCGACGACAAAATCGTCTCATGAATTTTCGCCTTTACAGTATCGCTTCGGAAACTTTGTTTCCGAAACATATGTCAGACGATAAAAAACTGTAGTGGAGAGAGTGTAGTTACTTTTATAGTGTTCATAATAAGTCCACAGTGAACTCAAAATAGATTATACTGGAATCCTCTATTGATGTTGGGGATCCATATAGATAAAGGGTTGTAACATTTTGACGGGGAACGATGAAACTTGAATTTGCAGCGATTTTATTAAAGTCATATAATCACTCTTCATAGAAACGAATCCCTGTCCCATTCCATTCCCATTACGAGGTTTTCGGATAGTTCAAAACACACGCTCCAATAAAACGTTTCTATCTCGCCAAGATCAACTCGCAAATTCCGTTGTTGCGGACAACTCAATTCGGGCAAACCATTTTACAGTTACCAGCACTGATGTCCAATATGTAGTAAATTTCTGGATTGTGCAAACATATGTTCCAACTTTTGTTGAAAGGGTTGGCTGGCGGCGATACTAAATTTATAAACTGGATAGTATTCGACGATGATAATTTGTGAATTTTCAATACAATTACTTTGACGCAAAGTTTCATGTTATAGACTGCAAATTGTTTGTAAACAACATGATATGAGTGGATTCTCCAGCAGAGAATATCGATTTGCCTCTCAGGTTTGTTGAATGATGTTCCGTGACACTCGAGAGGCGTCGTTTTCTTTACTGTATATTAACGTCCCAGATGCTTTTAGGGAGAACATTATACTTGAAATGTTGGTTTCTACCTTAGTATTTTCAAATATCGAACTGCGGATACCCAACCTGCCTTTAAATAATCAAGTTTTGACAGCGTATGTCTATCAGTGGGGTTATCTGAAGTATATTATACAGGGTCTTTATAAATGATTGTAACCTCCTAGATGGTTATAAAACTCTCTCATTGTTCTGCTTTATATGAATGATGTTCAAATTTGCAATTCCAGCCACAGAATTTGTTATATACGCAAAATAAATTTTAATGCTTGCGGCTTTTACTAGATGCAAATCCATTTTAACTCAATGAAAAATTATATAAGATTTACACTAATTTATTTAATATTGTGAGGCGTATCGTCGACACAGCGACTACATCATACTAAATTCTTAACAAGTAATGATCTCCCTATACCTAGATGACATGGACAAAGAGTCCTATTTGAAACTAACTACATGGGATACTTATTTAAAACAAATTACATAATCTTGCACTCTCAGTTATTTTTACCCATTTAAAATAATTCATTTCTAACGTTTTTATAAATTGATTCTCTATTTGAATAGATTGAGTAATGGAGAAGAATTTCGATCTAATTGTTCATTAACTAAATTACCCGTATGTTTTTCTCTATTTATTTCAACCATTTCCCAATAATTGAGTGGCGCACCTGTATTCGAATTGTGTAGAATTTTGAAATCCGGGTTAAACTTATGTCCTTCTGCTAATAAATGATTCGAATAATTTGAGTTAATTTTGTTGTTTTCGTAGCTGTTATGATGTTCCTTTATTCTTATGCCGAAAATTCTACCAGTTTTTCGTATATATGATATATCATAACTCCCGCAATTCAATCGATAAATACCGGATTTATCTTCTTTATTCCTTTTTGATTGATTGATTGAGTTTTGCGAGGATATTGTTTGCCCGGAATGAGATATTCACCTGTTGTTTTTGAAGAAACCTTTTAAGTTGTTGACTCGGTGTACCGAATATTTCATTTTTGCGCGTATGTTCTGGGGAACATCGCGTTATAGTTTTGCCCAAATGTCTGTAACTTTCGAATTTTTTGACGAAAATGGTCTCAAACGATTAAGTTCGACTCCCCAATGAAGAATTCGAGGTCAAATTTGATTCTGTCCGTCCGGCCGTCCGGCCGTCCGGCCGTCCGGCCGTTGCCACGATAACTTGAGAACGAGAAGAGCTAGCAACTTGAAATTTTCAGGGTAGGTGGCGCATCTCAATACGACGGACAAGTTCGTTAATGGGCATAATCGGCCCAGTGGTTTCCGAGTAATAATTTTGTTTTCAGCCAATATAAATCCGATCGAATTGAAACTTGGTGGGTAGTTGTAGAATATGATCTTAAGCACGTTTGTGGAATTTTGTGCGAATCGTATGGCTAGAAAATTTTTAAAAAATTATTAAAAAATATTTTTGTTGTCACGATAACTTGAGAACGGAATGAGATAGCGGCTTGAAATTTTCAGGTTAGGATGAACACCAGAACGCGACATTTCAGTTTGTTTATGAGCATAATCGGCCAAACGGTTTCAGAGTTATAGCCATCTGAAATTTTCTGAAATTTCGTGGTTTTTGTTCCTCATTAACTCAAAAAGTACTGAACCGATTGAATTTAAACATGGTTATTAGTTGTAGAATGCCAACGCGGAAATGTTTGCAAAATTTGGTGAGGATAGCATTTGTAGAAAATTTTTAATAAATCATTGAAAATAAAAAAAAAAAATTCTATATATCAGTAACTATTCGTTTGAAATTGCTGAAATTTTGCAAGAGCCTTTATAACCTAACTCTACTGCCAAGTTTCAAGTTTTAATACGATCGGTTGAATATTGTTGGAGATTCGAGCATTCTTGTGCGAGTTCAGTAGATGGGTGACCGTTGCCTCGATAACTTTCGAACGAAAGGAGATAGGGACTTGCAATTTTCAGGGTAGGTTGCGCATCCGAAAGAGAGTGTTGAGTTCGTTTTTGGGCATAATCGGTCTAACGGTTTCCGAGTTATACCCACCTGGAATATTATTTCCTTGATAACTCAAAAAATAAATATTCGATCGAATTGGTGCTTGTTAACTAGTAGTAGAAAATCAACATAAAGACGTGTTTAAAATTTTGTAAGAATCGTATCCCTAGAAAATTTGAAAAAAATGACGAAAAAAAAAATTTCAAGAACCGTACCCCTAGAAAATTTTTAAAAAGTCACGAAAAAAAAATTGGTTCAAGCACTGACGTGAAGTCAGAAGCTTTTGCGCGTATGTTCTATTGTCCATACTTCTGTATTGGACACCCTTAATCGAATTTACCATGGTAAATTATGTTGTCCATTCTCCTGTATTGGACACTCTCAATTCGAATTTACCATGGTAAATTCGAATTAAGTGTCCAATACAGGAGAATGGACAACATAATTTACCATGGTAAATTCGATTAAGGGTGTCCAATACAGAAGTATGGACAATAGAACATACGCGCAAAAGCTTCTGACTTCACGTCAGTGCTTGAACCAATTTTTTTTATCCTTAATTTCCTTAAGAACTAAACTAATTGTTTTTCTAAGTTGTTAACATAAACAATTAGTTTAGTATTTCCAGAAATTAAGGATAAAAATAAAATATTCAATAGACATATTTCGGTAGACTGAATCAAAAACTTAACAGGTTTCTGTAAAACCACCAGGTGAATATCTCCTTCTGGACAAACAATAACCTGGCAAAACTCATAAAGAACAATAAATCAAAAAGGATTAAAGAAGGTAAATCCGGTGTTTATCCATTGAATTGCCGGAGTTGTGATAAATCATATATAGAAAATGGGTTCAAGCCCTGTGGACAGGAGCTTTCTGGCGCTCTAGTTCAAACAGACAAATTATATCTCCGAAAGTATTGGTTTCTCAGAGTTGGGAATTATATCAATGTATTCATATAATAGAACTGCATCCTAAAGGAAATTCAATTCAAATAATAGTTTATTTATCAAGATTAAATGAGCAATCATGAGAATGAGAAAAGCACCATGGAAGAAATCAAATTAAATCTGGCCAATATTGCCCAATAACGAACTTAACCGAGATATTCATCTACCTAAACTACTCTGAAAATTTCAACTACCTACCTCATTCCGTTCGAGAGTTATATCTATGTCTATGGATGAAAAGCAGTCTCATTACTCTCAGATCTCTTACTTCATGTTCAGTTCCGAAATGTAAGAATTTTCTGAGAAAAACTAATTTGGGAGCAAACAACTGAGATTTTTCTCACTTCGCTCACAATTCTTCGACTGATTAGATAATGTCTCAGGAACATCATTTGACATTATGACAATTCATATTCATACATAGAATACTTAATATCATTCTGTGACAACGTTGAAATACGATTTATTATTGAAATTTTGAAAAATCATATCTCCGAAAGTATTAGCTTGTTAGAGTTGAAAATGATATGAATGGATTCTTATGATAAAACTGCTTATTAAAAAAAATTGATTTGGAATTTGTTTCGTAAAAAAAAATTTTTTTTTTGTTACTCCGAAACCATCTGTCCGATTTTGCCCAATAACGAACTTAGCCGAGATATTCATCCCCCAAACCTACTCTGAAAATTTCAACTCTCTAGCTCATTCCGTTCGAGAGTTATCGTGCTTACGGCCGGCCGGACCGGCCGGACAGAATGAATTCCGACCACGGATTCTTGATCAGTGAGTCGAACCAAATCGTTTAAGACCATTTTCATCGAAATATTCCAAAATTACAGACATTTGGGCAAATTGATAAGCACTCAGTTCCGAGGAACTAGAGCGCAAAAAACTGGTAGAAATTTCGGCATAAGAATAGAGGATTCTCACCACAGCTACGAAAACAACCAAATTAATTTAATTTATTCGAATCATTTATTAGCAGAAGGACATAGGTGTAACCCGGATTTCGAAATTCTACACAATTTGAATGAATGCAACCCATTTATTGGAAAATGGTGGAATTAAATACAGAAAAACATACGGGTAATTTTGTTAATAAACAATTGCATCTGAATATCTCTCCATTACTCAATCTATTCACACAGAGAATCGATTAATAAAAGCGTTAGGAATCAATTATTGTAAATAGGTACAAATAAATAACAGTGCAAGATAAAGTAATTAGTTTTAAATAAGTCTCTCATGTAATTTGTTTTAAATAAGTCTATGTGTCCATGTCATCTAGGTATAGGAAGATCATTACTTGTTAAGAATTTAGTATAATGTAGTCCCATGAAGACGCTGTGTCGACGAAACACGTCACAATATTAAATAAATTAGTGTGAATCGTATATAATTTTCCATTACGCATAATAGGTTTGTAGAAAGTGAAATTTTAACATAAATAAATGTTTGGATTTATTTTTTCATTACACATGATTTTGGGTACATAGCATAATTGCTGAGTCTAAATACGTCTCTGGGATTACATAACAGACCTTGTGATAACCAGAGAAGGGTAATTTGATTGGGAGAATGATGGATGATAATCTGTTCCCTTGTGTTTGAATGGAAGAAATTTTGAAATCCTATTTAGAAGGTTTGAGATGTACGTGAGTTCCAATAACTGAATATTTACTAACTGATTTTAATATTCGAATGTTGGTCATAAATCAATACAAATGGACTGAATACATTTAATAACTGTAAGATAACTCCCAGTTTGGGATTTTGGCCATTTGTGAGAATTCTAACAATGAATTCACATCAAATGTTCAAAATGTACTACATCATTCTCAAGGCATTTAAAAATTCTTTTTCGTTTGATGTCAAATATATTTCTTTAACATTTGTGAGCCAATATTTTGGCAGCACATTGTTATTGATGATAGATTCTCGGTATTATTTTATTGTCTTTTGAAAACCTAATCTTTCAGATATGCAAAATGCTTAAGTCCAGGGAAGTCATGTCTATAGAGAGAGTGTTGGAAAGGAAGGCTGGAGTCCTTGACTTATTATACCGTTGTCATAGAACTCCTGCAAATAGCTTAGATTTGCAGAATTAGTATGGGCAGTTATCCCATCTTGTTAAAAATATCTCAACTGTATTTCTTCGTCATCTAGTTGGTTTATGCATGGCTCCAGCATTATTCTGTTGTACCTTTCTCTATCAATGATATCATGAAAGAAAACTGGGCCATATATTCTACGACGAGAAACTGCTAACCACACACCAACTTTTTGCGAATGTAATGGGGTCTCAAATAAAACTGTCGGGATTCTCAGATGTCCAAAATGTGTAGTTTTGAAAATTCACATAGGTAACAAGACAAGTGTTAAGTCCAATAATCTATCGACCTATCTATCGAGATTATTTAGAAGGGAATTTAGAGTGGAATATCTATTGGTAGGAGTTGCTGTACCAACGTTATTTTGTAAGGATACAAACTTAGTTTTTTTTTTCAATTCTATGACAAGTACACAAGGATACAACAGACTGTGAAGGATAATGTATTCAGGGACATTAGAGGATTATGCTCAACTCGTGTTCTCGGTTCTTCAACAACTTCTTGAGAAACTTGAGGGCTTCCTGTCGATTTCCCCTTGTTAACGTTTCCAGTCTACGTGAATCTATTTATAACACCTCTGATGCGGGCTTTCAGAGAAGATTCTAGAATTTGAACTCAGGGTATTTCGCCAGATATTCATTTTTACAGGCCTCTACGAAGTTCACCATTGATTAATGTACCATTGCGGTAATAAGACATCACAATAAATGTGTTTTGTTCTAAATCATTAGTCATTGGCAAATTTACATAATTTGGAATCGGAATTTGGGACTAAATATTCACGAATTTTAAAAAGAATATTGAGAATTGACAATAATTCAAAATTGGCTGTCAGTTTAGAAATTTTATGATATTAAGAGAACACAAGAAGTGAGAAGTGGCAAATAAATATCCAAATCCAAATGCAATGTTACAATGATTTATAAAAACCCCAAGGGACTTAAAAAAATGGCAACCTAGGTTCCAAATTCGTTTTTGGGAGCGAAGAAACGAGGCAGTTACAGGGGAAGTAGTTCGCGGTACCGAATAAAAGGGTACGGGACTTGTTCAAGGTTGTTGAAGTTCTGAGTTAGGGACTCGTGGGAAAACTTGTGGTAGAGTTCAATGTAAGGTGAAGAAAAAGGTCGTAACTAGAGTTTAATTCGGTCGTACCGTCTTGGCGTAGATTACGCCTAGATACTGTAGGTAGGTAAATCTGGAACACGGATTAGAAAGACGGGCTCAGGAAAACCAGTTAAGGTGAGCGTAGTAAGTAAATTCAGTGAAGAGCAGATGTAAGTGCGTGGGTGAAAATCGAAGCTAGGTTAATTCTAGGATTAGCTTTCTCCAGAAGGTAGGAGAGACTATTTTGAAGGGATTAACCCTTTTTGAAGAGTATGACGTGTCACATGGTATTCCCAGAAAATTTGTGAAATATCTCGGCCAGAGAACTATTTTGATGAGTTTTATTTTGAGTAACTGAAATATTGTTATATTTCGGAAGTTTGTCTTGGGTAATTGAAATGTTGTTATATTTCGGGAGTGTGTTCTGAATAATATGAATATGGTCATATTTGATGTGTTTTCTGTTAACATAATTGGAGTTTTTGCGCGTAAATTCTGGGGAACATCGCGGTATCATTTTGACCAAATGTGAAATTTAATACTGTGGTGCCGATTACTTGAGAACGGAAGGAGCTAGCGACTTGAAATTTTCAGGGTAGGTGGCACATCCCAATACGACGGACAAGTTCGTTAATGGGTATAATCGGCCCAATGGTTTCCGAGTAATATTTTTGTTTTCACCCAATATGAATCCGATCGAATTGAAACTTGGTGAGTAGTTGTAGAATATAAACCTGAGCACGTTTGTGAAAAGTAATCATTAAAGGATACTGTGGGAGGTATATTCATCATTGAATGTTTTCTTTCTGGGTTTTCTCTCCCAAACTCTGAAAAATATCTATAAAATAAAAAGTTAATTATTTTGTGATTTGCTTCTGCGTAAGAAACACAAGATATTTGTCAGAAGCAATCAATTGAACAATGTTGCCTAACAAATAACAACGAAACAACATATTTTTTAGATATTTTTCAGAGTTTGGGAGAGAAAACCCAGAAAGAAACCATTCAACGTTTGTGAAATTTTGTGAGAATCGTAATACTAGAAAATTTTTAAAAAATATTAAAAAATATTATTTATGACACGATAACCTGCGAACGGAAGGAGATAGCGGCTTGAAATTCTCAGGTTAGGTAGTGCATCTGAATGCGACATTTGAATTTGTCTATAGGTATAATCGGCCAAACGGTTTTGGAATTATACCCATCTGAAATTTGGTTGAGATTTCCTCAATAACTCGAAAAATACAAAACCGATATAATTCAAACATGATTATGAGTTGTAGAATGCCACGCGAAAATTCTTGCGGAATTTCGTGAGGATGCTATAACTAGAAAATTTCATAAAAATGATTGAAAATAATTGATAAACATTCTATATATCATAAACTATTCGTCCGGCATGGCTGAAATTTTGGAAGAGCCTTCAGAACCTAACTCTACTGCAGAGTTCCAAGTTTGAACACGATCAGATCCATATTGTTGGAGAGCCGAGCAGCCTTTTGTGAGACGTAACAAATTCTAATTCTTGCGATGCAAGTTTGTAAAGAGTTATGCAGGCACTCATCAGTTTCCATTTATCGAATATTTACCAGAAATGTCATTAAAATCAAGCATTTCAGAATCCTGCAATTTGAAAATATTCAGGGAATGGGGTAATTTTTCCTGACAATAAAGTGAATTTTTTGCGAGCGAAAAACTGGAACGAGACGTGACAGATTTCCTAATACAAAGAATCCAATTGTTTTCGGCAAAAACAGACCAGAAATGAGGGTAAAGCAATCGTGGAAGAGTCGTTCAAGAGACAAAATTGTGCGCGTCATGTGCCTATTCTCCTTTTATATACCGAAATTCTCACACATAGCTCGGGATATGGAAAGAATTCCAATTGTGATTTTTGCCTGGAAAAACATTTGATCAATAGGGCGAAATCCCAACAATTCAGAAATTTCTTCCTGAGGTATTCGACAATAAGAATTTTTTCCTTCGGAATCCCTCAAATTAGTCGCCTATTTCCGAACAGAGTACGTGACACTTTTCGTATGTAACGAAAATTTCCGATTCTATCATTATAATTACAGCACCTCGGGAACTATGAAACATTTAGAATGATTCTTTGGAAAAGACAATATTGAATGAGTTTACTCCGTTGAACAATGTGGAAAAGTCCTGTGGACAGGAGCTTTGTCGCTCTCCTTCAAACTTTGACAAATCATATCTCCGAAAGTATTGTTTTCTCAGAGAGGTGAATGATATCAATGGATTATTATTATAGAACTACATCAAGAAATATATTAAATTCCCTTTGCATCTTATCTTTATGTGACGGTCCAATTTCGGCTAGAAGTGTTTTGAAACTATCAGGAGCCATTGTAGAAATTTGAGTAAATGAAATAGCCAGTTTTGTTTATGAAACAAATCTACTGTAATCAGTTCAGTGAGAACTCAAATCTGAATACTTATGTAGGAAATCTTAAATAGTGTAACTCAGGAATAACTACCTGTACATTACTTGAAAAACCCGTTCTAAATCTTCAAAATCGATTTTGATCACAGGTTCTTGATCAGTTAGTCGGCTCAAAACGGTTGAGACCATTTTCAGCCGAAAATTCGAAATGTATGTATACATTCGGGAAAATTGATAAGCACTCTGTTTTGATGAACAAGAGCGCCAAAACTGTATACAGGGTATCCGGTGAGTGAATGTACATAGTTGAACATGGAGAAGAACAAGCCATTATGACGAATCTGGTAATATAAATTCGATTGGACCCCTTGTTTTTGCTAGACACGGTGTTTTATGAAAATTGTCAAAAAATTATCTGACCGATAGCTCACAAGCTGCTGATTCGATATGATTCAAATTAGGTAAGTATCAGAAATTCCCATATTAAATCAAAATGAAACCTAAAAACCATTCCGAATATCAGGACCGTACTGGAAAAATACAGTTTTGTCGGATTTGGGTCTAGTGAACATCCTGTACATGAATTTCAAAGATACTGATTATAACGTTTGCAGCGGGATAACCAGTCAATGATGTGTTTCTTGACATTCGTAATATCGTCACATTTGTTTCCTCAGCACAGGGTGATTCAGAATTTTTAGAAATTCAAAAATTTCCTTGACTCGTAGCTGAAAAATTATTGTATCTATTCACTTTGATTTAAGTAACAAAGAACCTCATATCTTTTCAGAATAACTGCTTAACAAAATTGCACAGTATCAGGACCGTACTGAGGAAGAATTGTTCCTCCGGAAGAAGATCTAGTGAACAGCCTGTACATAGATGTCCGCAGAAATGATTATTAGTTTGGAAGCAACAATAACTGATTTTCATTTTCACATTTGTTTTTTTCTCTACAGAGTGTTTTTGAACTTTTGATGAGAATTCAAAAATAACGGGAAGCTATTCTCATCGATTTACTCCGAGTATAATAATATTTTGTGGTCTAGTATGTTGAAATAAATGACGAATTATTATTCGTCTATCTTAATCTTTAATGTCTTATGTAACATAACTTGGGATGTAGTTGAGCGCTGGTTATAGCAAGTTTCGGGTTTAGTAAAATTAGCACTAAAAAAATTCCTTTTTTTGGTCAGTATAATGAGTAGTCGGAAAATTTAATTAACCTTATTCAATTCAATGAGGTAAAACGTAAAAAGTAGCTACGATAATGTTCATCAGAAATGAAGTAGAAAAGTGAGGATCAAATAACAGGAAAAAAATTCTATAAAAAAGAAACTATCTGTCAGATTCCACTGAATCTCGTGTTTGAACCCTTCCTGATTAAGTTCACTATATTGATTATTTTAAAATTTGAATTCATTTGTTGCTATTGCATTTTTTCACGTATTTATGCTGAAAAGACTACTTCAAGGTTCATGCAGTATTTGGTGAGGGTGTCTGAGGATTGAATAGACCATAGAACATGCGCAAAAGCTCCTGACTTCACGTCAGTGCTCTTCTCGAACCTATTATTTGCTGAGTTTTCTACATGTGTCTGGCAGCAGTAATTGTTACCATAAGTCTTAAAAATATAATTGATAGTATACGTCTGAAGCAATTCAATTTCCCAACTTTCCTCAATTATTCATAATAATATACTTTTCTCTATTTCAGTATCGTAATGAGTCCATTCCAGCACTGAAAACAGTGCTGGAATGAACTCATTCCCGCATTGTTTCTAGTTATATTTCTCGTTTCGTGGTAGTCAGCACTGACATTCGATCCTATCAAATTTCAACACACGTCAATTGACAATACAATATAATCTGGATATAGTCAAATAATTGTCAAGGAAAAGCTTTATTTTCATTAAAAATTATGGTACTAGAGATTTCCTTCTTGCTAAACATGAATCATTCATGCTATTAGGAAACTGTTTTAAATCTGATCTACATGCCCTACGTACGTTTCAAATTCGAATTCCGTAATCTGTCAACTTTCGTAACAGTCACACCAACTGCCAAGATACAAGACAAAAGTCTCTAGGATGTATAATCCGAATTTTTCATTGAATTTCAACAGTATTTTACAAAACTTGTCTGAAATAAAGAAAATATCGTCTAATAATCGTTGCAGAAGGCAATGCAATTCGCATTCGTGTGTTAATAGGAGCCCATTCTGCAACTTGTTTTAGAATATACTATTCTCATTCGTGGATGTTTCAGGATGATAAGAGAATACTTTGTCGTCTTCAAGTAATTATGTGTTCAAAAATGACGGAACAAAGTTATGCTAAATATTTGGGCTGCCGTCTTCAGGAAATTTTGCATAATCATCAAAGAACAACAAAGTTTTCGTTGAAACATTCTTATGTCGTATAGTGAAGTATTCTGCGGAACGGGTGAGCAGAATTGCGGGTTATGCACAATAAAATGATGTAAATATACGAAGAAATTTTTTTAGAAAGCACTGGTGTGATGTCAGCATCTTTTACGCGCATATTCTTTTATCTATTCACGCCTCACATACCCTAACGAAATACTACATGAAACTTCAAGCCATCATTTTGACGATCTTGTTCCTCGGAACAGAGTGATCATCAATTTACCCAAATGTCTGAAATTTTCAAATTTTTGGATGAAAATGGTCTTAAACGATTTGGTTCGATCAAAAATGCGTGGTCAAGATCGGTCGTCAATATGATAACTCTCGAACGGAATGAGCTATAAAGTTGAAATGTTCAGGATAGGTTTGGGAGACAAATGTCTCTGTTAAGTTCGTTATTGGGCAAATCAGCTTGATGGTTTCGGAGAAACGAAAACAAATTTTTTTTACAGTACAGATTTGAAATAAAATTTTTTCAAGATGCAGTTTCATCAGAATAATCCATTGGTACCATTTTCAACTCTAACAAGCTAATATTTTCGGAGATATGATTTTTTCTATATTTCAATAATAAATCGTACTTCTATGTTTTCACAGAATGCTGTAATTATTCCATATATGAATTATTATAAGATCTGTGTTCATTATCTACCTGTAAGCAACATGTCAAATTTATTTCTGGTTCGTGTCTCATGATACAAAATACCCTTCCTGTTGCAGACAACAAAGTATGATTGAATGCAAAATGACCCATTGGTCATTCGGATAATACAATACCCTTGGAGAATCCATATGATGATGGAAATATACACTTAGATAAGTTAATCAAATTGGGTTCAGAATATCTCCAGTAAAAACATAACTGGAATATCGGCTAACTTTCAATTGATATAATATAATTTCCATAGTAGATTTGAGGAATGAGTTCGTTATTGGGTAGAATTGGTCTGTTGGTTTTGGATTAATAATTTTTGGCACTTTTGTTTTTATTTTATGACATTCTTTGAATTTAATTTTTACTATACAGTTGACCCATAAGAATCCATTTATATATATTATATATCATTCCCAACTCAATACTTTCGGAGATATGATTCTTTCCCACTTGTTTGTACCGAGTACTAGAATTCACTGACCTGAAGTTAGAAGCTTTTGCGCGCATGTTCTATTATTTATTCTCCAGTCTTAATCGAATTTACCATGGTAAATACGAGAGTGTCCAATACAGGTGATGTACAATAGAACATGTGCGCAAAAGCTCCTGACTTCACGTCAGTGCTTGAACCTATTTTGTTCCGTAATTTAAAAAAAAATTGGGGTACCTACTACAGTTCTCACAAAATTTTACACATGTCATTATGTCGATATTCTACAACTAAATAGATAAGATAAACAAAATAAATAATATTCCAGGTGGGTTTAACTCTGAAACCGATGGACCGATTATGCCCAAAAATGAACTGTCCCATTCGGATGTGCAACCTACGATGAAAATTGCGAGCACCTATCTCCTTCCGTTCGAAAGTTGTCGAGGCAACGGTCACCCATCCAGCTTCTGAACTCACACAAGCCTGCTCGGATCTCCAACAATATGGATGTGATCGCGTTCAAACTTGGTACTTGGCAGTTAGGTTCTGAAGGTTTCGTAAAATTTCAGTGATGTCGGACGAACAGTTTATGATATAGAGAATATTTTTCAAATGTTTTTTTTTAATTTTCTAGTGATATGATCCTCACGATTTTTCGCAAGAGTTTTCATGTTGGTATTCTACAACTGACGACCATGCTTGAATTCGTTCATTTTTGTATTTTTCGAGTTATTGAGGAAATAACAACCAAATTTCAGAAAACCCAGAAATCGTTTGGCCGATTATACTTTATATAAACAAATTAAAATGTCGCATTTAGATACACAACCTAACCTGAAAAAATCAGGTCGCTATCTCTTTCCGTTCTCAGGTTATCATGACATGAATAATATTTTTTAATAATTTTTTTAAAATTTTCTAGTGATTTTCACCATTTTCCGATGTTCCCCAGAACATACGTGCAAAAAATAATAACTATAAAATTATCACACCCTTCGAGGGGGCGATGAGAATTCGGAAAAATTTTATATGAAAAACTGGCCTTATTTTTAGCTATTTTTAGGACTCAGCTCGTAAAATTTGGCGGTCTATTCATTGAACACCTTGTATATTCCTACACGTACAAATTTAGTTTGAGGAAAACTCCTAATAAAATGACACATACATAAAATGATCTGCGTAGGGGTAAAGTTCTATATCAAACTTATCTATACAAACACATTGACCAAATCTGTTCTTACGTTTAGGGCCCGCTTTAGACAATTTAGGTCAATACGAACATTAATGGGTATAAAAAGACCTGTAATGGTAACAATTAATCATTGCCTTTGATAATAATAATAAAAATATGCTCCTAGAACATTTCATTCCCTGCGTAATTTTGAAATGTTGGATGATGGAAATACTAGTCGTTTTCCGCAGTTCCAAACAGATACAACCCTATTAGGGATGATGAATGGCTTTTATCCCAGACGGAATTAATGGCGAGAAATAAGGATTCTTTTGTGGGTTCCGTAAATAATCATCTTCCATCATATTTTTCATCCCTCCCCGACTAATGTTGATCTTCATTCCATCAGTGGGGTTGCTCGTTTCTGTTTCCCAGCTTTCATTTGACGAGCTCAACGTTAGCCTTCTTATTCGGGCTTTGTTCTTCTGACCTCTATGTCTTCATGGAAATTCAATTTAAAAGTTTTATAGAAATTCTCCCTCATTTCCGCTGTGGCGGAATATGAAGTTTAAGGATAATATATCCCAAATGAGAGAATGTTCATTGTATGATAAAAATTTCGTGAAGTTTCTGGTGAGTTCCTTCGCAAAGGAATGACTACAAATGAGGTTCGGATGAGAAATGGCCGATAATTCTTCCGGCATTGTATTAAACTTTGGAAGGGGTTAGATTTTCGCGTTCCATATTCCAAAAAAACTGGTTCATGCACTGACGTGAAGTAGGGAGCTTTCACGCGTATGTTCATTTGTCTATTCTCCTGTATTGGAGACTCTTGATCGACAATATAATTTACCATGGTAAATTCAATCAAGAGTGTCCAATACAGGAGAATGAACAATAGAACATACGCGCAAAAGCTCCTGACTTCACGTCAGTGCTTGAACCAATTTTTTTTTCATAATTTTTTGAAAATTTTCCAGGGGTAAAATTCTTATAAAATTCTAAACACGTCTTTATGTTGATATTCTACAAATAGATACCAAGCTTCAATTCGATCGAGTCTATATTTTTTGAATTATCGAGGAAGTAATATTCCAGGTGGGTACTCCGAAACCGTTGGACCGATTATGCCCGTAACTTAACACTCCCATCCGGATACGCAACATACCCTGAAAATTGTAAGTCCCTATCTCCTTTCGTTCGAAAGTTGTCGAGGCAACGGTCTACTAAACTCAAACAAGGCTGCTCGAATCTCCAACAATATATCCGACCGTATTCAAACTTGGCACTTGACAGTCGCAAAATTTTAGCGATGTTGGACTAATAGTTACTGATATATAGAATTTTTTTCAATACTTTTCTATGATTTTGTAAACATTTTCTAGTAATACTATCCTCACGAAATTTTGTAAAATGTTTGTGTTGGCATAATACAACTGATAACCATGTTTGAATTTAATCGGTTTTGTATATTTCGAGTGATTGAGGAAATAACAACAAAATTTCAGATGGTTATAACTCCAAAACCGTTTAGCCGATTATGCTTATAAACAAACTGAAATGTTGCATTCAGATGCAAAACTCAACCTGAAAATTTCAAGTCAGTATCTCTTTTCATTCTCAGGTTATTGTGACATAAAAAATGTTTTTTGAAATTTTTTTTTTATTTTCTAGTGATGCGATTTTCACAAAATTTTAGAAGCATCCTTAGGTTTGTATTCTACAACTACTCACCAAGTTTCAATCCGATCGGATTTATATTGGTTGGAAATATATATTCTTTTGAACCTCGAGCATTACAATTTGTTTTTTATCTAAAAATAAAGCATGTGTATGAAAAACTTGTAAGCAGAGCTGAGTGTAACAGGGTACCATATAATTTGATATATGATACTAGAGCTTAGGGGAAAAACCTCAGCAAAAAAACCTTAACTCCCCGTTGGTGTTGTGATTTATGAAAATTGAAATTGTTAACAAAATATGGTGAAATATTATATTGAAAATAAAATTATTACTCGGAAAGCATTGGGCCGATTATGTCCATTAACGAACTTGTCCGTTGCATTGAGATGCGCCACCTACCCAAGTCGCTATCTCATTCCGTTTTCAAGATATCTCGGCAACGAACGACAGGCCGGTCGGACAGAATTAAATTTTTCCTCGAATTTTTCATCAGGTAGACGAACTCAATCGTTTGAGATCATTTTCGGCAAAAAAATCGTAAATTACAGACATTTGGGCAAAATGATAACACAAAGTTTAATGTATTTGCTTGACTTCTAAATAAAAATATACTAGCAATGAATATGGTTACAAAGTTTTTCTAGGTTCTTGCCATACGTTGCAATATATTCATGGACGAAATGAAGAAAACTTAAGACCATAATTAAAATTTATTATAAACAGTACCTACCTAACAATAAAGCTACTGATCATTGAATGCTTTCTTTCTGGGTTTTCTCTCCCAAACTCTGAAAAATATGTGACAATTCTCGAATCTCAGAATAACAATCAACAAAATAGTTGAAGATTTTTTCGTTAAGCGTCTGAAGAAGGAGTATAGTGATATAGACTCTGAAACGTAACGATATAGTTGTTTCTTCGTTGATGTTGTTTCGTTGTTGTTTGTTAGGCAACATTGTTCAATTGATTGCTTCTGACAAATATCTTGTGTTTCTTACGCAGAAGCAAATCACAAAATAATAAAATTTTCATTTTATAGATATTTTTCAGCGTTTGGGAGAGAAAACCCAGAAAGAAACCATTCAATGATGAATATAACTCCCACAGTATCCTTCAATGCTACTGGATTTGAGAAATATGTAATTCGTTCATTTTCAACGGAAAACAATAATACTTTGTGAATAATTATAAGAGAACTGACAATTTCAATAACCAAAATGATTTTTTCATATTGAATCGTTAAAAAATTGTGAGAATCTGGAAAATTCTCAAACATTGTAACTTTTTTTTCATTATCTGATAAATATAAAAATGACATGACCATAGATATGAAAATTTCAATTCTATCAATTCAACCTGCATCATGAAATTCGTTTGACTTCCCTAAAATAAAAAAAACTGGTTCAAGCACTGACGTGAAGTCAGGAGCTTTTGCGCGTATGAATTTACGTATGAATTTACCATGGTAAATTCGATTAAGAGAGTGATCAGAGAGTTTTGTTTTCGTGATTTTTTTGAAATTTTCTAGGGGTACGGTTCTTACAAAATTTTTATTTTCGTAATTTTTTTCAAATTTTCTATGGGTACGGTTCTTACAAAATTTTGAACACTTCTTTATGTTGATTTTCTACTACTAGTTACCAAGCTTCATTTCGATCGAATCTTTATTTTTTGAGTTATCAAGGAAATAATATTCCAGGTGGGTATAACTCGGAAACCGTTAGACCGATTATGCCCAAAAATGAACTTAATTCTCCCACTCGGATACGCAACCTACCCTGAAATTTTCCCTATCTCCTTTAGTTCGAAACTTATCGAGGCAAAGGTCACCCATCTACTGAACTCACACAAGGCTACTCGAATCTCCAACAATATTTAACCGATCGTATTAAAACTTGATACTTGGCAGTAGAGCTATGTTCTAAAGGCTCTTGCAAAATTTCAGCAATTTCAGACGAATAGTTACTGATATATAGAATTGGTTTTTTCAATTTTCAATGATTTTTTAAAATGTTTCTACAAATACTATCCTCACGAAATTTTGCAAGAATTTTCGCGTTGGCATTCTACGACTAATAACCACGTTTGAATTAAATCAGTTGTGTATTTTTTGAGTTAATGAGGAACAAAAAACAACAGAATTTCAGATGGCTATAACTCTAAATCCCTTTGGCCAATTATGCTTATAAACAAACTCAAATGTCGCATTCAGATGCACAACCTAACCTTAATACTTCAAGCCGTTTTATCTTTCCGTTCTCAGGTTATCGTGACAACAAATATATTTTTAAATAATTTTTTAATAATTTTCTAGCAATACGATTCTCACAAAATTTCACAAACGTGCTTAGGTTTATATTCTACAACTATTCACCAAGTTTCAATTCGATCGGATCTATATTGGTTGAAAACAAAATTATTACTCGGAAACCATTAACGAACTTGTCCGTCGTATTGAGATGCGCCACCTACCCTGAAAATTTCAAGTCGCTAGCTCTTTCGGTTCTCAAGTTATCGTGATAACGGCCGGACGGCCGGCCAGACAGAATCAAATTTGACCTTGAATTCTTCATCGGGGAGTCGAACCGAATCGTTTGAGACCATTTTCGTAAAAAAATTTGAATGTTACAGACATTTGTGCAAAATGATAACGCGATGTTCCCCAGAACATACGCGCAAAAAGTTGTCAATTTTGTCATTCGAATGTAATACAGTGCATCAGTACACGGCCAACATCTCCAACTATATAGATCTGTTCGAGTTTGAATTTGCAACGTGGCTGCAACAAATGCTTTTGGAAGCTTTGGCGAAATTTTATCGATATCTGATGGATCGGATAGTCTCAGAGATATGGAATTTTTTTAAATAATTTTTTAGTCATACGATCCACATGACATTATGCATAGGTCTTTTTGTCGGTATTATTCGACTAACTACCAAGCTTTAGGTCGATCAGAAACCACTCGGTGGATTTTGCCCTATAACGAACTCAGCCGGCGAATTAGTACTCCAAGCATACTCTACAAATAGGGCTTCACACGAGACGAGAGTAGGCGAGAGTATAAAAAATCTCGTCTCGCTCTCGCCAGTTCCCAAAAAATTGAGTCTCGTTTAAGCCTCGTTCTTGTCTCGTTATCAGTTGTCTCCTCTCGTCTCGCTTAATTCTGAATAACGATAATAAATATTATAATATATAAACGAAATGGTATACAACAATAATGAATAATTTTGTAAAGCTATATTTTTTACGCTCTTATACAAAAATATTATGTACATGTATTTATTATTTTAAATTGTAAACACTGATAATTTCAACTTTTGAATAACTCGATGACCAAGAATTCATACATAATCACGCTTGCATCACATCATTTTTCAATGATGTACGTGTTTTTGCCATGATCATACCTGCTGTGGAAAATAATCTTTCAACAGGTAAGGATGTAGCCATTAATAAATCATCCACCATCTTGGAGAGTGTAGGAAGAACTTTTTTATTAGTATCCACCACTGTAAACTATTTTGATTCCTATTTGCTCTTTCTAACAGCAAATATTCTTCAAACTCAGCTTTCCAATATTTCGAAAGTTTTGTTTATGTTTTAAATAGGCTATCGATGTCAAACATTTTTTAATAGAATTGAACAATTTGGTATGGTTTTCAAAGAATACCTTCCCAGTGGGTAGATCATTGAGGGTGTTCTTGGCATATTCCTCATAACACTTTTCGAAACATTGAATAGCTTCATTTCTTTACCAGTTTTATTATACGTAGTTCCATAGATGTACGAGTATACAATAATTGTTCACATCTTCACTACAAAGAGCACAAGATAATAAATTTCTCCAGATGTTCAGATAGAGACGCAATTTTCAAAGCATTGGGATTTAGGGGCAATAAAAGTTGTCCGATAAATATTGAATTCATATTGGCATCCGTTTTTATGGTTGTGAATTCAATTTTTTCTTGTAAAATAATCTCAATTATCGCAAGGTCAAAACGAATTAATAATCTTCTAAAAAATCGTGTATTTCCAGAAGGATCAATGCATAATATAGACAAAATATATTGGTAATTATAGTGGAAACTCTTCATATTCAATTGTTTTCTGTGCGTGTTGAAAAAAGTCGAATCGTATATAACACTCACAACACATGTACACATACAAAAAATTTAACGAGACCAAAAACGAGACTCTCGTGTTGCGCTGTATGTGGTCTCAGTATCGCCTATAATATTTTTGAAATCGTCTGGTCTCGTCTCGCTTTTACGAGACGAGAACGAGACGAGACGAGAAAAATCTCGCTCTCGCGTGAAGCCCTACGGCCAATCAACTTAATCTCTGTTAATTCGATTCCTGAGGTAGAAGCAATTTCGAAAGAATTGAAAAATTCTTTTAATTCGTAGATATTTCTCCGGAACTTGAGAGAGAAAACCCTGAAAAAAGTTGAACATTATGATCAAAACCCCTTCTCCTTTAATTTTCAATGGACCATTATCTTGAATCTTGAATCCACCCCGAAGAATATCTCCCCAAAGGCACGAACAAGTTAGCTATTCATCAAGTTAATTACATCCATTGCCGCTGAAGATGATGGATCAACCTTGCTGGTGGAAGATGACACGAACGCAAAAATGCGTGAGAGAATTTTGCGGTTTTCACGAAAAATGAATGAAGCCTACATCGAAGCCGAAATATAAAGGTGAGAAATGATGTACCAGCATTAGCACTCAGATCGTCGAACCTCATGATCGATATCATACTTATATTACAATAGCTATTAATTTAGCGAGAATCTTATGCGATTTATAATAATATGCGAGGACGTTGCCAGGTTACGAGGCGATAGCAGAGTCACCTGGCAACGTCTGAGCGTTATAAATGACATTGGTCGCCTTCGGCAGAAAGATCGGTAGCATGAACCGCTACGCTACCGACAGGTAGCGGTATCGTTATCTTCCAAACGGACAGCTCCTTTTGTCGGCAAATCACAGATGTTTCAAGTTCAGGTTATAGGTGAATCGAATTTTCTTTGATTGCCTATCACAAAAATGAGTATTCATTCATGAATCCAAATATCATTTCATTACTCTTCGAAGATGATTACGGCCGATTTAACAAGTGAACTTATTGGCCCAACCTCTGCCTTTATTGGAAGATGAAAACAGAGAAATTGTTCCCAGGAATCAGAATTTTTATGAAGATACAATTCCTCAATATATGGGTGATTTATTCAAAGATCCATTTAGAATGTTCCGAAATGCACGCAATTCGTTCCGTCGAAAATATATGTCCCAGCATCCATGTTTCGCTCCTTATTTTTGAAAAAGTCACAACTGTCAAACTTACAACATGTTACCGATGCTGAGTGGAAAAATCTTCGCTCCTTAAAATGACCATTTTCGGCGAAAAATTCGAAAATTACAGACATTTGGACAAAATGATAACGCGATGTTCCCCAGAACATACGCATAAAGGGATGTACTCTGTATTATGTACTATGTACACGGTGCTCAGTAGAACTACTTCTGTAGAAACAATTCTTCCACCGTACGGTCCTGGTATTGTTCAATTTTTGTTAATCCATTATTCTAAATATATTCAAATATATTTATTTATTTGGCAACCATCACATACATTATTCCATATTTAACCCAGATAAGCCTGACTTTTTTTTCCCTTGAATTTCCACTAAATCCTAATTTTTTTACTCAGATGTGTTCCCAGAATAGTAGAAAAATATCCAAAAAAATTATTTCCTCGTGGTTTTTTCTCTAGATGCCGTCCTTTTAAAAGGACATTAGCTCAATCAAGGTCTATCAGGGGATATAATAAAACTTCATATAAGAAAAATATATATTCATGACTAACGTTGGACGTGATAATTATAAAAGCATTCTTTTGGATGGAGCCCTACGTCGCATTTCTTGCAACGAAAATTAACCTTCTTCGAACATAATCTGCATCTGATTTGCGTTTCATGATAAACAATGAGATGATCCAATCGATCATAACGAGACGAATCATGAGAATCTCGCCTGCTTTTTCCGCATTGGTAGGTGCAAGGTCTTTTATTCGTCTCTAAGAGACCTTGCGCCAGTGATCGTTTAAACGACAATTGGTCCATTCTGCCACCATTCCCTCGGTGGAGCTGCCAAGCGTTTTGAACAGCCATGTCAATCAAATGGCAGAAAATTGGAAAATACCATTTTTTTCCCCTTATAGAGGTACGGTATAGACTTATGTTCTGATCTGCTCGGTCTACACCACCCATATTCTCATTATATTTCTTCACAATATTAGGTTGCTCAACTAGAATATGCTTTTTCTCCTTTTGAGAAAATCTTCGCACCAATGAAGTTGGTTTAACAGCACAATAGTTCGAGGCCATAGTAACCAGATTGTTGTCATTCCATCTGCAAATTATAATTTGTTTTTCCTTTTCAAGCATATATTCATATGTGCCCCTCTTCTGTTTTTTTTGTGCACTAGATGAGCTCAAAATATTTTCAGAGATCCGATTTTCTCTTATCGTTCCAGTTCCTCTCAAATTCCGATGGTTAAGTTCATGTAATAATGAAAGCGAAGTAAAAAAATTATCAAAGTATAAATGAAAGACAATGTTTGGAAACTGTTTTTGGAGTACGTCGCAAAATTCTAATACAATGCTTGAACCGAGTCCTAAATTTTTATATTTCGGCGAAATTATATTAGACGATCCCTGGTATGGCTCGAACCACTCAATATAACCACCTCGTGTGGTACCTGTCCAAAATTTATATCCCCATCGAATGGGTTTACCTCTAATAAATTGCTTACTTCCATGCCTTCCATAATATGGAACCATTGACTCATCAATACTGTGAGCTTCTTCCATTGGTGCATGTTCTATGAATTTTTTATTCAGTATATCGATGATAGGCCTAACTTTAGAGAATTTATCATCTATTTTCAATTTCGTATTATCACAACAGTGAATATTTTGCATAATATGCTTGAATCGGTCTCTTGATATGGCTGATCTAACTAACTCGTTTTTGGTATCACTGCTGTTCTCCCAATACATGTTCTTTCGAGCTAATCTATGGTATCCACTTAGTATCAGAACGCCTATGAAACATTTCATTTCCGTTGCGGAAATATCTGCCGTACGATTCTTTTGGGACGCGTAGGTATTCGTGTAGTACCTTAATTGATCCATCAGATTTTCATCAAAATATAATGTAAACAATTCGTATGGATTGGAATTGTTTTTTACACTATGAGGATTATTCCAGGACATTTCAGATTCAGGCAAATCATGTCCCAATGTCCAATTAAATTTTTTCAATCTTTTCAATGGTATCAATTTGGAAAGTGGCAAATTATCCTCTGGATCTGAGGAATCGTCGAAATCAGACATTCTACTTTCATCATTATCGCCGAGTACCTCCAAGTTGATCTCAGCAGTAACTCGAAGTTGACTACCTGGCAAATTATCCACATTGACCTCCTGCTCATCTCCAGAATCTTCATCTGTTATGGCTCCATTCGCATTATCAGGAGGAAAAATTGTGATAGAGGATACTGGAGCATGAATGTCGTCTTTTTCTAGCTCTTCTATGATTTCGTGAAGCTTTAATGGTCGTCGGAAGTAACTGAAACAATATGTCTGTATAAGTAACCCATTGGGCTAATGTCCTTTAAAAAGGACGTTGCTACTTCGGAGATATCGAGTATATACCAACGTAATTTCAACATGCAATATGGAAGGGAGCTCTAGTAATATGTATTCTTTTATAATATAATTTCATTTTTGCACAAAACTAATGGAACAAGAAATGACTTACCTCCAATTATCCATTTCGATATCTGCTTGTTCTACAAAAATTAATTGTCACACAACGGTTCACTCAATCGTCAGATAATACAATGAATGTCAAACAGATTACAGATGTTCTATCTACATAGACTTACACCTACTGCCATCTTCATTGGAGGTCCCGAATATCTACTAATCAGCCAAATGTGAGAATTCTGCCTGCGTCCTTTTAAAAGGACTTTAGTCTCATCTGGGTTAATTCAAATCCAACCATTGTCCGCCCTGAAAGATCAGTTAGGCAACTCAATGCCCGTTTTATTTCCCAATCTCCCAGAAGCAGAGAAACATACTTCAATATACTATTCGTAAACAAAACCGAATAATTATATGTTTTCCCTCATATTTTGAATTTTCGAAAGCCAACACCGAAAATAATTCGACTGTTTGAAGAGCCGGAGGAGAGAGCAAGTATCAGAGACTTCTCTCATCCTAAATAACATCAAATACATCTGTATGGTTTCACTTCGATTTTATTTTTGCGCGTATGTTCTGGGGAGCATCGCGTTATCATTTGGCCCAAATGTCTGTAATTTTCGAATTTTTCGCTGAAAATGTTCTCAAACGATTGGGTTCGACTCCTTGATCAAGAATTTGAGGTCAAATTCTATTCTGTCCGGCCGGCCGGCCGTTGCTACGATAACTTGAGAACGGAAAGAGATAGTGACTTGAAATTTTCAGGGTATGTGGCGCATCCAAACAGAACGGAATAGTTCGTTAATGGGCATAATCGGCCCAATAGTTCACGAGCAATAATTTTGTCTACAACCAATACTTATCCGATCAAATTGAAACTTGGTGAGTAATAGTAGAATATAATCCTGAGGAAGTTCGTGACATTTTGTGAACATCGTATCGCTAGAAAATTTTTAAAAATTATAAAAAATTATTATTAACGTCACGATAACCTAAGAACGGAAAGAGATAGCGACTTGAAATTTCCAGGTAAGGTTGAGAATCTGAATGCGCCCTTTGAGTGAAGTCAGTAGCTTTTGCGCGTATCTTCTCTTGTCCATTCTCCTTTATTGGACACTCTAAATCGAATTTACCATGATGAATTCTATTGTATATATTTTTTTTTACACTTAACGTTAACCCGATCAATACAAAACTTCACAGGCGTCTAAAGGTCATGATTCTAAAATTTGATGCTAAATTTCAGATAGATCGAGTGATCGGTTTCGGTAATATTCATAAAAAATGTTTTTACTATAGGAGCTTTCTGGCGCTCTTGTTCAAACAGACATATTATATCTCCGAAAGTATTGGTTTCTCAGAGTTGAGAATTATATCAATGTATTCTTATGATATAACTGCATCATAAAGGAAATTCAATTCAAATAATAGTTTATTTATCAAGATTAAATGAGCAATCTGAGAATGAGAACTGCACCATGAAAGAAATCAAATTCAAATAGCTGAAATGAATTTGACTCTCTCTTATAGAACAGGATGACATGTACGAGTATGAACACAGATCATATAATGAATCATAGATAGAATAAATATAGCATTCTGTGAAAACATAGAAGTACAATTCATTATTGAAATTTCGAAAATAATCCATATCAATGGATTTTTATGGTGAAACTGCAACTTTAAAAAAAAATTATTTTGAAATTTGTAAGTTGGAAACCTTTTTTTTTCGATGCTCCGAAACCATCCGGACTATTTTGCCCAATAGCAAACCTAACCGAGATATTTATCTCCCTAACCTACTCTGAAAATTTGAACTGCCTAGCTCAATCCGTTCGAGAGTTTTTGTAAATTTTCAAATTTGTTTTTGATACTTTACGGTAACCCGATCAAAACAACACTTCACATGCGTCTAAAGGTCATGATTCTACAATTTGATGATCGGTTTCGGAAATATTCATAAGAAATGTGTTTACTTAAAACGACCATAACGCCGAAACCACTTTATGGATTTCGCCCGTTAACGAACTCGTCCGAGATATTTACGCTCCAAACCTATTCTGCAAATTTCAATTCTCTAACTCCTTTCGTTCGAGAGTTATCGTGTTAACGGACGGCCGGACAGAATCGATTTCGACCACGGATTATTGATCAGTGAGTCGAACTAAATCGTTTGAGACCATTTTCAGCCAAAAATTCGAAAATTACAGACATTTGGGCAAATTGATAAGCACTCTGTTCCGAGGAGCAAGAGCGCCAAAATAGGCCCAATGGTTTCCGTGTAATAATTTTGTTTTCAACGAATACAGATCCGATTAAATTGAGACTTGGAGAATAGTTGTAGAATACAGACTTATGAAGACGTGTGTGCAAAGAATCGTATCACTAAAAAATGTTAAATTACATATAATTCATCTCCCGATCACTTGATAAAGGAAAGAGATAGCGACCTACAATTTTCAGTTCAACATCCAAATGCAACATTTGAGTTAAAAGGCACAATCGGCCAAACAGTTCTAAAATTTTGTTTTTATTTCCTCGAAATATATGAAAGCAATCCAATTCAAACATGGTAATTGAAGTTGCAAATTTTTACGACATTTCGTGAGGATCGTATCACTAGACAAAATTTAAGAAATGATTGAAAATCTTTGAAAAAAATCAATTCTATAGGTATCTCAGAAATTATCCGCTGAAATTTTGCGGAAGGCCTAACTTTACAGCCAAATTCCATATTTGAACACGATCGGATCTATATTGTTGGAGATCCAAGCAGTCTTTTGTGAGTTCAGAAGCTGGATGGGTGACCGTCGCCACGATAACTTTCAAACGGAAACAGACGTTATGTCATTGTTGGGTATAATTAGCAAAACGGTTTTAGTTATACCCACCTGGAATATTGTTTTCTCGATAACTCAAAAAATATAGATGCGATCACATTAAAACTTTATAAGTATTTATAGATTATCGACGCAAAGAAGTTTTGTGAGGATCGTATCATATGTCATATACACGTATATCAGAAAGTATTCGTCCGACACCGCAGACATTTTGCGAGATCCTTCAAAACCTAACTTTACAACCAAGTTGCAAGTTTGAACACGATCGGATCTCTATTGTTGGAGAATCGAACAGGCTTGGTTGACTTCCGATATTTTGAGAGGAATTTATCTAATACTCTGTTGAATGAATACGGCAAGAGGATTTATGCACTATTTTTTTTTCGTATATTATTAGATATTCAATGAATTTCAATTCCGATATGATACATATGTCAGAATTAAAAATTCTTTGATCTTAGACGATTCTCTAATTCCTCAAGTCCTTAAAATGGTACGAAATGAATTTATATCTTATAAACGCTGAGAAAACGGTCTATATCAAAGGTAAATTCGAGTGTCCAATAGAGGTCAATGGACAATAGAAAAAGCGCGCAAAAGCTCCTAACTTCGCGTTAGTGCTTGCACCAATTTTTTTTGCCGAATGATTCAGTAATTCTTACCCTTCGCATCAAATTTGTGAAAAAAAAAATTGGTTCAAGCACTGACGTGAAGTCAGAAGCTTTTGCGCGTATGTTCTATTGTCCATTCTCCTGTATTGGACACTCTTCTTAATCGAATTTACCATGATGAATTCTATTGTCTATTCTCCTGTATTGGACACTCTTCTCAATCGAATTCACCATGATGATTTTTATTGTCTATTCTCCTGTATTGGAGACTCTTCTTAATCGAATTTGCCATGATGAATTCTATTGTCCATTCTGGACAATAGAATTCATCATGGCAAATTCGATTAAGAAGAGTCTCCAATACAGGAGAATGGACAATAGAATTCATCATGGTGAATTCGATTGAGAAGAGTGTCCAATACAGGAGAATAGACAATAGAATTCATCATGGTAAATTCGATTAAGAAGAGTGTCCAATACAGGAGAATGGACAATAGAACATACGCGCAAAAGCTTCTGACTTCACGTCAGTGCTTGAACCAATTTTTTTTTCGTGACTTTTTAAAAATTTTCTAGGGGTACGGTTCTTGAAATTTTTTTTTTCGTCATTTTTTTCAAATTTTCTAGGGATACGATTCTTACAAAATTTTAAACACGTCTTTAGGTTGATTTTCTACTACTAGTTACCAAGCACCAATTCGATCGAATATTTATTTTTTGAGTTATTAAGGAAATAATATTCCAGGTGGGTATAACTCGGAAACCCTTAGACCGATTATGCCCAAAATTGAACCCAACTCTCCCTTTCGGATACGCAACCTACCCTGAAAATTGCAAGTTTCTATCTCCTTTTGTTCGAAAGTTATCGAGGCAACGGTTACCCATCTACTGAACTCACACAAGAATGCTCGAATCTCCAACAATATTTAACCGATCGTATTAAAACTTGAAAATTGGCAGTAGAGTTAGGTTATGAAGGCTCTCGCAAAATTTCAGCAATTTCAAACGAATAGTTACTGATATATAAAATTTTTTTTTTTTATTTTCAATGATTTATTAAAAATTTTCTACAAATGCTATCCTCACCAAATTTTGCAAACATTTTTGCGTTGGCATTCTACAACTAATGACCATGTTTGAATTCAATCGGTTCAGTATTTTTCGAGTTAATGAGGTACAAAAACCACCAAATTTCAGAAAATTTCAGATGGCTATAACTCTAAAACCGTTAGGCCGATTATGCTCATAATCAAACTGAAATGTCGCGTTCTAGTGCACATCCTAACCTGAACATTTCAAGCCGCTATCTCATTCCGTTCTCAAGTTATCGTGACAACAAAAATATTTTTTAATAATTTTTTTAAAATTTTCTAGCCGTACGATTCGCACAAAATTTCACAAACGTGCTTAGGTTCATATTCTACAACTACCCACCAAGTTTTAAATTGATCGGATTTATAATGGTTGAAAACAAAATTATTACTCGGAAACCACTGGGCCGATTATGCCCATTAACGAACTTGTCCGTCGTATTGAGATGCGCCACCTACCCTGAAAATTTCAAGTCGCTAGCTCTTTTCGTTCTCAAGTTATCGTGGCAACGGCCGGACGGACGGACGGCCGGACGGCCGTACGGCCGGACGGACAGAATCAAATTTGACCTCGAATTCTTCATTGGGGAGTCGAACTTAATCGTTTGAGACCATTTTCGTCAAAAAATTCGAAAGTTACAGACATTTGGGCAAAACTATAACGCGATGTTCCCCAGAACATACGCGCAAAAATTTAATAACAATTCAAATTGTCACTTCCTCTTAAAATCATGTACAGTAGGTTAATAGGAACTAAGAAGGTGGTAAGAATCAGCAAACCACCTTCCTAGTTCGCATCAATTAACTGTACAAAAAATTCAATATTCTTGATTGAAGTGGCATTCGAGACAAAAAGTTCTTGGATATTCTCAGGGCTATGAGATCAATTGATATACTGTTTAAATTTTAATTTTTTTTTTGGTAAACATAGATAGTATAGCAAGGAGTAAATGATTGAAATTTGAAGAAAAAAAACGAAGGGTTTACAATTTTTTTTAATAAATTTGTGACTAATGTGTTTGTCCACCGCGATAATCTATACACTCCCCAACACGTCTTGGCATTGATGCAATAAGATGGTGTCAACTTGTATTTTATTGAACAGAGAATGCAATTTTGCAAATTGCTCAATAGGTATTGACCATATTTGGCTAAATTTATTGAAAAAGGAGTTGAAACTTGGAAATTTCTATGCAAAGTAAAATTATGTTAGCTATGATTTTCAAATACTGTCAATGGGACAATTCTTCTATCAACAAAATAATTCTAATGATTTTCATTATGCGAAGGAGTCTGATATAGACTCCGAAACGTTACGATATAGTTGTTTCTTCGTTGATGTTGTTTCGTTGTTGTTTGTTAGGCAACATTTTTCAATTGATTGCTTCTGACAAATCTTGTGTTTCACACGCAGAAGCAAATCACAAAATAATTAATTTTTATTTTATAGATATTTTTCAGAGTTTGGGAGAGAAAACGCAGAAAAACACCTTTTAATAAGGTCTATTTCTTCTTGAGGGATACTATCCCAAGCTACCTGTAGTTCATGTATCAGAGCCGACAAAGTCCGTGGGGGCCGGGGTAAATTTCCAAGCCCATGATGTCCCGAACATGCTCTATGAGCGAAAGATCAGGGGATCTGGGTGGCCATGGCAAAAGATTCACATGAAATATTGGATTCTTGAGCAGGTCAAGGTAAGGGAAAACATATGGCTCCACTATTTCTTGAAGGTAACGTAGCACTGTCATGTGACCTCGAATAAATACTAAAGGTGACCTACTTACATGTGCAGTAGTACCCCATACCATAACGGCTACTGTCCGGTGTATATAACGCTCAATATCAAACTGAGGTTCACGTCTTTCTCCCTGACGTCGTCTAGCCCTTCTTCGGCCATCATGTGCACCCAAGGAGAATTGAGATTCATCAGAAAAGACGACCTGATGCCATTCCACATTCCAATGTTGACGTTCTCTGCACCACTGTAATCGTTGCCGGTGATACTCAACGGTCAGAGGTAACACAAGATGGGGTCGATAATGCTGCAGTCCAAAGACCTTATCCGGCGGTAAACCGTTCGGACAGTTACAGGATGGCCTTGTTCTCCTAACCACTCATCAGCCAAAGATCGAGTTGTCTCAAATCGGTCTGTAATAGCCATAAGTCTTAGACGTCGATCTTGAACTTCAATTGTGCCCCTTCGACGTCCGGTGCCTACTCTTCTTCGATTTTGGTCATTATCAAACCACGCTTGAAAACATCTCATAACAAGAATTGGATTTCTGTTCGTACGGTTAGCGATTCCTTGAAATGACAACCCCGCCTCCCATCGACCTATTTCAAATTCACTTAGCTGGCGATAAATTCCGCGTACACGTGCTCTAGGCATTTTAACAACAACTAAACATCGACTTTGGATCTCCTCGAACAGCTGGTTTGTTGTTAAATTTAAAAAAATTGCGAAAAACGACTAGGTACGATATGTAAGTAACAAAAAATTTTTACATGAAAAAACCTTCACGATTTTTTCTCCTTGCTATAATATCCTTTACTTCTTACTATACTGTATCTATGTTTTACCAAACAAAATTAAAAATTTAAACCGCTCCTTCTGGGTGTTTCAGTTTCTTTGTCAGTTAGTATATATCCAATTAAAGTGTCGCATATTGAGTAAAATTTTGGACCAATAAATTACATTGTAGACTTGTGAATTTACTAAATTAAATCCTACCTCTTCTTCAGCTACAACGAACGAGAAAAACCATTGTTCTTAATTTAATTTCAGGCTGATGAATCCCTTGCCCTATTCAATTTTTGCCTGGTACTTTCCGACATTTACATTTCCCAACAGCCTTCTATTCACCGATTAGATACTCTCTTGGTTTTTTCATTAAAAATTCTTCCTGTATTTACTAATTGAAACTTCTGCGGGAATTCGGAGTAATATTCCCGGAAACTTACGAATTCTCGTTCTCTTTGAGCGAAAACAAATGAATTCAAGTTTTCCTCTCTTGACGATCAATTCGCTTTATTCGACAAATTTAAAAGCGGAAAGTTTGCATGGAAAGCAATAAACATGGTTATTTTCCAGGAATGTGAAACATATCTCGTTTAGTTCAATAATTAATAATACAAATTTAGGAGTATCGAGTATGTGAGATCAGAACAGAATATTGTGAGTATCTTTACAAATATATATTTTAGATATAGAACAGGGTGTTCCGGAATAAGATGCTGATCTTAACCGGGTGTGCATTTTTAGATGATTTTAAGAAGAAAAGTTCTGATACACCTATGTTCTAAATCCATATCCAAAACTGGCCGTTTATGCTTACAGGACGTGTGCCAAATGTCATAAAAATATCTATGAAGTTATTCAAGTTCAAATAAAAATAAAGAAGATCGATTTTGACCACGGATTCTTGATCAGTGAGTCGAACCAAATCGTTTAAGACCATTTTCTACGAAAAATTAAAGAATTACAGACATTTGGGCAAATTGATAAGTACTCAGTTCCGAGGAACTAGAGCGCCAAAAATCAGAATTCACGGTGTCGGGTATAAATCATGCCTATTCGGTCGGTAAAGCCATCTGACCTACTGGCTGGCTCAGTTCAAAAGACGTATTGTAATAATACCCACGGCATTGTATTGGGTAGCATTAATGCAGGGTGCGGTGTGAGGCTTTAGCCGATTCAATCGTTCAGGCATATGGGGCTGTTGATGGGAAAGAGGGATCACCTAATTGAGTTTTCCTTTTGCGGTGAGGGTGAAAGCATTGATTTCGAAGAGGTATTAGCGGAATAGTTATCAAATGTAGATCTGGGGTGATGATCGTGTTGATGGGATATCCATTTCAACCAATAATGTATTCACAGTAAGCAAGTTGCTGGCGCGCTATTAATATAATGCCTATCAATCCATCCAAATGTCTGTAATTTTCGAATTTTTGGACACTGATGAAGAATCTGAGGTCAACGTCAGCACGATTACTTTCGAACGCAATGAGTTAGAGCGTTGACATCATCTTCAGAGTAGGTTTTGAGCCAGGCGTGGATCTTATGGCTCTAAACATTAGGCCGCTCGTATACCAGCACGACGAGACCGCAACGCGACCGCGACTTCGTGTCGCTTCGAAGTCGCGGTACGTGGTTAGTCATAGAAGCGCCCACACCAAAGATACGGCGATGCGACGCAAATCCCTCGTTAAAAAGTATCGTCGCGGTCGCGTTGCGGTCTCGTCGTGTTGGTGTACGAGCGGCCTTACGCTAATCTCTCGCCAGTTTTAGATACTTTGGCAAGTTTATTGAGATTTATTTCTGATGGAATAGATTCAGTGAACCCTTCTCAACAAGCTAGAATCAAGTTTTTATAACAAAATTGCATATTTTCGAAATGATTATCGCATATAAAAGTTTTGAGCAAATTCTATGGGGTTTGTCTTATCTCAGTCACAAATAATTTAACATCACCCTAAATCGAATGATCGATGACAGATGTCATCTTCGACATACGGAAATCTTATGAACTACACATCAGGTTTAAATTTTGATTTTAGGATAAATAGAATAGTTGTTGATGTGGAAAGGACATGAAAAAATGTGCTAATGATGATGGTACCCAATAATTGATGTCTCTGTAATAATATTCAGTTTTAAATAGAGTGGTTTCATCTCAAAGTTGAAGCTCCATAAGAGTCTCGCATTAAAAAATTTGAATATGGATTTCCTGCCAAGAGAATGATTCTATAATCTAACGAATGTAGTCTATACAGAAATTAACGATCAGTGTTGCCAGACTCATAATAATTCCTTGTATATGAAGAAATGTAATATGAGAAGAGATCGTATGCCAATTATACATAATACATATATATGAAAATCATGAAGGGAGACAAAGTTACTTATACAAAAAATTACAACAATGAATGTGATGTTATTGAATTTCTTGAATGATCCTCATACAAAGTAGAAATCAACTTCGAAATGGCCAACCGCACAGGTTCATTTTTTCTCTGAAACGACGGTGGATTTATCAACATTATTTCCACTATATTTTCTGATGTATTTTATCAATATTTTTATTTTAACACTTAAATTTATTCACAGACCATTTCAAAATTCATAGCAAACACTTTTATGCGCTCATAATACTATATTTTGCAACGATCCCGTTAAGAGATCTATTAATGTTTTATGCTATTATATTACAGGTCGTAAACATTAATTATTATGATATTTTGAGTGTTGTCACATCAAAAGATATTCACGCGATTTATCTGAAAGAATTGACATTAGGAATCGACACTAAATGGACCCCTTGATTAATTATTAGAAATCGATTGCATTCACATCAATATTATTTTTAACTCTAGTAGATATCCTAAGGTTTGTGCCCATGCTTGCCAGCTAACATACAGGGTGTCTCGGATAAGAAGGAAAGACGGGAGACACTTAATTGTCCCGAAAAACCCCCATATGGAGTATCTAGGAGTTCTAGATTCTGATTTACAGGGTGTTTTTTTAATTTGATTGAAAACCACTGTATCTCCTGAATGGAATCACCGATATCTCCGAAATTTGGAATGAAGATAGTTTTCATGAGGTTCCAGAAAACTGCAATCAAATATCATTCGATTTTCAGGACCGTATCAGATAAATTTGGACATTTCTAAAGAGTTCGCGAAATCACCCTGTACATGAATTTCATGATTTCTTCGATTTCTGCGTAAACTGTAACATTAATTCATTTAATTCGCCAAATAATATTGAATTGCACCATCCAGGTTGAGAAACCTGATTTTTTTCTTGATAGTGACAATAATTTTTTCTCTCGTGTCGATTTTTAACGTCCTATTCATCTCGTATCGAAGGGAATTTTGAATCTTTATGAATTTAATCAATAGAATATACATTATTGAATGTTCATTTCAGTTTTCATTTGATGGAATACATCAGTTTTTTTTTAAGCTTATGGTTGCATACTTAGTGTATTGTAATATGCATACTTCAAAATGAAATTTTCAGATTTGATACAGTCTTACCAAATTAGCTATCTGAATCGAGAGGTTATATGTTGTATCTTTTCCACGCTCATGTCCGCAATAGATGAGTCTGTCGATTGTATACGACACGGTTAAAACCGCTGTCAACCACTAACGCACAATAAAGCCACGCGGATCAATCTCAAACCGATGACCTGTCAGACTCAAAACTGCGTGTTAGTGAGCTAAACTCTCAGATGACTCCGCAGATCCAACTGAAAGGTTGGAATTTCGCTTTGGCGAAAGTTTTGTTGTGTAGAAGTACGGTTTTCGATAAGGGAGTAAAGTTGTAGAAATGTTCGGTTAAGTATAAGAGAAAACCGGGCGGATTTATGCAATAATTGAAATTCAGATGATGAGAGATGGGTGAGAGAATAGACAATAGAATTCAAAATGGTAAATTCGATTAAGAGTGTCCAATACAGGAGGATGGACCAGAGAACATAAGCGCAAAAGCTTCTGACGTCAGTGCTTGAACCAATTTTTTTTTTCAAAGATTTTTTCAATATTTCCTAGTGCTACGATCCTCGTGAAATTTTGCAAGAATTTTCGCGTTGGCATTCTACAACGAATAACCATGCTTGAATTGGATCGGATTTGTATTTTTTGAGTTATTGAGGAGATAACAACCAAATTTCAGATTGATATAACTCCAAAACCATTTGGCCGATTATGCTGAGTAACTTAAATGTCGCATTCAGATGCGTAATCTACCCTGAAAACTGCAAGTCGCTATTTTTTCCGTTCTCAAGGAATCATGAGATAGATAATATTTTTACGTAATTTTTCAAAGATTTTCTAGTGGTATGGTCCTCACAAAAGTTTACACACGTCTTCATGTCGATATTCTACAACTAGTTACCAAGGTTCAATTCGATCGCATCTATATTTTTTGAGTAATCCAGGAAATAATATTCCAGATGGGTATAACTCCAAAGCCGTTGGGCCGATTATGGCCATCAGAGAACTTAACTCTCCCATTCATATAAAAATCTGATTGGGAGAGTTAAGTTAATATAATCGTCGACCTATCCTGAAAATTGCAAGTCCTTAACTCCTTTCGTTCGAGAGTTATCGAGGCAACAGTCACCCATACAGCTACTGAACTCACACAAGGCTGCTCGGATCTCCAACAATATAGATTCGATCATGTCCAAACTTGAAATTTGGTAGTAGAATTAGGTTCTGAAGGCACTCGCAAAATTTCAGCGATGTCGGATGAATAGCTAATTTTTTTCAATAATTTTCTTTGATGTTTTGAAAAATTTTTAGTGATACGATCCTCACGAAATTTTGGGAGAATTTTAGCGTTGCCATTCTACAACTAATAACCACATTTGAAATGGATCGGTTTTGTATTTTTCGTGGTATTGAGGAAATAACAACCAAATTTCAGATTGGTATAACTCCGAAACCCCTTGCCGATTATTCATATAAATAAAATCAAATGGCGCATTCAGATTCTTAACCTATCGTAAACATTTCAAGTCGCTATCTCTTTCTCTTCTTAGGTTATCGTTACATAAATAATATAAAAATAATATCTAAAAATTTTTAGCGATACGATTCTCACAAAATTTCATAAGCGTCCCTAGATTTATATTTTACAACTACTCACCAAGAAGTTTCAAATCTATCGGATTGGTATTGGTTGTAGACAAAATTATTACTCGGAAACCATTGGGTCGATAATGCCCATTAACGAACTTGTCCGTTGTATTGGGATGCCACCTACCCAAAAAATTTCAAGTCGCTATCTCTTCCAGTTCCCAAGTTATCATGCCAACGGCCGGCCGGCCGGACAGAATCAAATTTGACCTCGAATTCTTCATCAGGCAATCGTTTGAGACCATTTTCGGCGAAAAATTAGAAAATTACAGACATTTGGGCAAAATGATAACGCGATGTTCCCGAGAACATATGCGCAAAAATAGATATTGATATATTCCTTGTTACAACAATATACAATAGGATCATATCATTAGAAACAAAAATAGAAATATTTCTTCAAAAACAGACCGGCGCAAAAGCTCTTGACTTCACGTTAGTGCTTTTAAAGAATTGTTCGACGAATACAGCAATAGAATCTTTCCTTCGTCTCGTTTCATATATTGAATGAGAAATAAACTGAAATTTTCCAAAATCATTAATGGAATTATTTGGATAAGTCAGATCCATAGCGACTAGTCTTATGACTTAGGGGTGCTACTAACCCAGTGTTAATCAGATTACCTTTCACTAAACTGAACCTTTATGTCAAGAAGGTGAGTCCCGTCGTGAGTTAAGCTTAATTTCATCGAATAAATGCTATTATTGTCATAACAAAGTTCAAACACACCCCTTCCATCCATTGTGCGAGAGCAAAATACGAGGGCGCACTAGTATGAAATAAATTAGTTTCCCTTCCCAAAAGTGAAATAATATAAACGAGATGAAAATCTGCGCAGTCAAAGGTATTCACGTTCATGTCAAGAACATAAGGCATTCGTCGTTCGTGAACTTTCTACAAACTGATAACCACATCTCATTTATCAATTTCGTCATTCGAAACCCGGCATAATTTTCAAAGGAACGAGTCTTAAACTTCTGAAATGCCTGGGTAAGTTTCAATTAAGAGCTAGTCCGGGGCAGAAGGATTGGAACTCGCATAGAATAATATTCCGACGGGATATTAAGTGCCGAGTTGAATGTAAATGATTCTTGTGTGACAACAAAGCGCAGTGGTGTTGATTACACATGGAGATGTGCTAGAAAAGGCAGGGATAGTGGGGAAAGAAAGTGAAATAAAGGGTGAGTGCTGAAGTGAATAGCTAACTACTGCCGCTGTCTTTTACAAGTTCATAAAAGCATGTAATGACGCTACGAACAACGAGAGTTTTCATACGAGGTTTTTTAAACAAGTTCAAAAAGTACTGTGGCCAGGAGATTTGGCACGCTTATTGAAATAGCCAGAGCAGTTACCTATCCAGGTACTGATTTCGCCCAGGTGCTTAGCTGTAGGGAAAAAATATTTCCAAGAATATAAATCTGACACAAGCGTCCAAAAAAACGATTAGTTTCGACTCAAATACATCCAGAAATAGAGGCCTTATAATTATGCCCATGAACGTTGCCTCCAACTCAACTGATTCAAAACTTAATCTTTTTCCGTTTTTTTTTCGTTCGAAAGAAAAAAATCTTTTATAGGCCCGCCTGGAGAGGGTCCACTTCTCTCAGGAGTGTGAGTCTCCAGTTGATGAGTGGTTACTCATCAAAACACCTCTCGCACGTTCCTTGGAGTAGTTCTTCGACCTGCCCTTACAGCATCCCTTAACAAAAGATATAAACTGCAAGCTACCTTCATAGTTGATGGTACTTGATGACTCGAAGTGATCCGATCAACACCGCTTTCTGCATTCTGTGCTGAATCCTCGGCCAGAGATTTGCAGGCCAGAATAATCTTCAATTCGACCACGTAGTTTGCTTTCATTCCACCTAGGCATCCTATGATTAATACGACCATTCTAACATTATGCCTTGGATACAGGATCCGCAGTGCGAACATTAAATCCTTGTATTTTTCCCTGTTCTGTTCTTCCTTCGTCACCACATTTTCTGCGGGGAGGAGCAAGCAAGAGTATCTGGTTTTATGGCGGGGATCTGCCGAGTTGTTGGAATTGCATAGTTCCAGTAAATGCGAGCTCTGTCATTTTCAACAACTCCTCCAATTTTCAGAGGCACATATGGTAGCACTGGTTCGTTGTCTTAACCATCAAACTCTCTCAGATGGAAGTAGAGAGAATTCAGTGCTGCATTGTGTCTTTCCACATATCCTGTTGGAGCATGGACTCTACAAGCAGACATAATGTGCATAACAGTTTCCTGCTTGCTGTGGCATGCTCTGCACGTAATTGGGGTGTCCATTTTCATGATGTTCTTTTTATACCATCTTGTATTTATCACCCTATCTTGACACGCCATAACGAATCTCTCCGTTTTTGACTTGAGCCCAGCGGACTTCAAAAAGGCGAAGGATAATTATTCCGACAGGCATGATCTTTCAAACTCCTGAAAAATATGGAGTGCAGGTGTTTATTCATGTGATATTCAAGTAGTGTCTTCAACTGTGCCTGTCTTATCTCTGAGACCTCTTCTTTGGTCTGTTGGC
The DNA here is from genome assembly GCA_937662695.2 of Halyzia sedecimguttata. Taxonomy (NCBI): domain Eukaryota; kingdom Metazoa; phylum Arthropoda; class Insecta; order Coleoptera; family Coccinellidae; genus Halyzia; species Halyzia sedecimguttata. The sequence continues at coordinate 13,365,071 of OW569411.2, read as the reverse complement.
GTGATAGGCTCATGATCGATGGATATGCCAGTTATACTGAGCTTCTCCAAAGCTCTCTGAAAACTCCTAAATAGGAAAGCTCCTTGGTTCCTTATTTCACGATGGGCGACTATTTTCAGAAGCGGGCCTTCGCTTCTCAATATACTTATTGCCATTTCCAACGTTTGTTGATAGTGTTGGTATCCCAAACTCTGCAAATGTCTGCCTCCCTGCGTTCGTGGAAGGTATGTCCTTTGAATCGAGCAGTTAGGATGCAAGCTACAATTCATATGCATCACTTTACGAGTGATTCTGAGTAGGTGATTATCGGGACTGGCAAGCTGTTCGTAGCTGAAACTCTATGTTTCCCGGACAGCTGTGACTTCCATTTTCTCGGATCTTCTTTTTGTAGCTAGCTATCAAGGCATCCTTGATTTGGGTTGTCTCTAGTGCACCTCGTTGTTTCATCCCAAGGAATTTGTATGTTTCTTCCTATTCGAGGTATCGAAAGCTTATTCCCCCTTCTAGGTCGATGTCTTCTCATGTTTCTTAACTGTCTTCTTAATGATTACTGTTATTGGGTTCGCACACAGCTTAAGCCTCAATCTGTGTTGATTTCAGGGTTGGTCTTAGATTGAAATATAGCGTAGAATATCTACATAAAGACGTTGTGAGGATCGTACCACTAGAAAATTATTAAAAAATTACGAAAAAATATTATGTATCTTATACAGGGTGCCCGGAAATGATGAGCAAAAAATTCAGGGGTGATTTCTAGACCAAAAATAAATGCCACCTCTTCCTATAAAATTTTTTCGAAAATTGATTATTAACGAAGTTACAGGGTGTTGAATTTTATTCACAGTTTTTTTGCTCTACGTTTTGCCACGTTGATAGTATTCCGATAAAATTTCGTATTTGTGGCTTTTACAGGATGTGCAAAATGAATTTGCAAATCATTTTTCCTCATTTTGTAGAGGGCGCCACATATGAGCCTATACTTTTATTTGAATAGTCCCAGTTTTTTTGTGCTACACTGTATACAAATTTTGACCAATTATTTTCATTCTCTAGAGTTTTTTACACGAAAAAGGTGTGCTTCTTTTGTTTCGATAAATCCAACCGTTTTCGAGAAAAACGCAAAATAGCATTACTTGCATTCGATGAATACGAAATCTTTTCATTTATTTCCAATCATTTTCATCATAGCAATACACACATAATAATAATAATACATAACCATAAAGTTCCGACGGACTCTATGGAATATTCCTTCCATAAAAGGTAGAGCAAACAAATTGTGAATAAAATTTAACTTGAACACCCTGTAAATTCGTTAATAATCAATTTTCGAAAAAATTTTATGGGAAGAAGTACCATTTATTTTTGGTCTAGATATCACCCCTGAATTTTTTGTTCATAATTTCCGGACACCCTGTATATACAGGGTAAGTCTTTGACCACTGCATTAATTTTAACCAAAGATTCCTCTCATCAAATGAAACACTTTTTTTATTTAACATTTTTCCAAATTCAGCTCAGGTAAAAAGATACAGGCTGTTGAAATTCTGAAAAAAAATCAGTTTTTATTTTGTAGCTTTGACATCCTTTTTTCGAATAAAATGAATGTTGGCGTAAAGTTTCCTGTAACCATGATACATATTTTCCAAATATTAGTTATTTTCTACTTCAACTGGTTTTCTAGTTATGGACTCGTGGATTCATAAAACTAAACGAAATTAGCATAAAGAAAGCATATAAAGTTTTTCTTGAGTCATTTCAAGAATATTCCATCGTTTTAGAACATTATATTATTCTGCATCATTTCTCCTTAAACGCACCGTTTTCGAGATATTCTTCATTGAATGTTTTTAAATGAAAAACTCCAGAAATTTCACTACTTTAATGGATCCGTCCCTGAGCGTTGGAATCCCGATTCAAGCTGTAAACCACGTTACCATGCCTTATTCTCGTCCGCCAACAATGTCATAGATAATTTATATGCGGGAGTGTATTAGCGCATTGTGAAATCTTTAAACGCTTGTAACTTTTTACCTGAGCCGAATCTGGAAAAATGGTAAATGAAAAAAGTGTTTCATTTGATGAGAGGAATCTTTGGTTAAAATTAATGCAGTGGTCAAAGACTCACCCTGTATATAATATAAGATAGCGTCTTTCAATTTTCAGGGTAGGTTGCGCATCTGAATGCGACATTCAAGTTCGTTAATTGGCTTAGTGGTCAAATTGTTTTGGAGTTATACTCATCTGAAATTTTGTTGTTATTTCCTACAGAACTCAAAATATACAAATCTGATCCAATTTAAACTCGGTGATTACTACGGTGTAGAATGCCGACCTACTAATTTTCACGGAATTTCGTATCCTAGAGTTACTTGAGGCGTAAGTTTTTTCGTATTTCAATTCCAATAGAATACATATGTCAGAATTAAAAAATTTGTGACTATGGACGATTCCCTACTGATTTCTGTCATCAAAATGGTATGAAATGTATCCATATCTTATAAATTCTGAGAAAACGGTATATATCTGTAGGATTTTTATATCAATCGCCTAGGGGTTGATAGAATTATGCTCCTAACATTCGTCTTTAACGTCTTTGATTTTCAAAAAACAAACTTGTTCTGCAATTTTTACACTTTATTTACAATTCAACTCAAAGAAATATTTACAACTTTGACAGTATTTACTTTTGCAATTATTGAAGTTCACCAACTACCGCAATATACTCTAAATTCATCTCAAGGATAAAAACTCTTACTCGCTAACCGTCTTCCCTTCCCTGATCACAATTCACTGCCTGGCCCTCTTTATAGCCTAGGTACCTACTCTGTTTACCCCCCCCCCCCCACATTTGGCTTTCCCTCGATCTCACAAGGTAGTGCAATGATTGGTGATTCTCTGGCTGAACTACTCCGCCTCAGACCAATATGATTCCCTGGGAACGATCCCACGGTCTTAAGGCAGTTCCAGGAAAATAGTCGTTGTTGACGTTTTACTTCTAAAGCTTCGGGTCTTATGAAATCCAGATATAGATATCCCGTCAACCCCGACCTCCTTGGAGACGCCAGAGAGTAGGGGTTTGGTCTTAAATTCTTCAGTCACTGGTACTCCGATCTCCGAATCTGTATAGAATCGCTAACAGTATGCTAATGGATTTGGAGTGTCCGATGGCCGCAGATAACGTCTGATGTGTCGATAACACGCTGCTTGCACCCTTAAAATATAATCCTAATTCGAACTATATACAAGTAGAATTCCAATCCTAATTGAAATCCTACATATCGATTAAGAGTGTCCAATAGAGGTGAGTAATAGAACATGCGTGCAAAAGCTCCGGACTTCACCTCAGTGCTTGCTTATTGCATTCTCCAGTTCCCACCCTTATACCTAAAACACCGTTAGTAATGAGCATTTGAAATCCCACATAACCAGGAACTTTGTGTGTTTAGTCCATATAAACCCTCGAATTTTACACCTCTGAGTAAGCAAACATTTAGTGTTTCTTTGTTTTCAGAGGAACAATGTTCATTATTCAAATTTCAGCGAGATAAACAGGTTCCATCCGAAGCAACGTTAAGGAACTTCATTGTTTGTTAAGCGCCCTCATTAAAATATTCCTAAAAGTTGTAATGAGTTGCTTCTTGTTACTGTTACAAACTGAGGCCTATACTTGTTGATCCAATGAGGACTCTGTATTGGTTCATTATTTCGGAACAATGGAATTTTCGAATTGTGCAGCGATAGAAAAATTCGGCTCGCCCTTAAAATTTCAGTATACGTTTCGAAGTAATAGACCAGGGCAGAATGAAACCTTTGAAGATGGTACAAAGTGAAAAAAAATAATAGTAGAATGAAACTCATTAGAAAAAGAGAAGAATACCGCAAAAATGAAAGGTACAATTCACGGCCATCTGAGGTCGGGAAGATCCACAAATTCTTCATTCACACTTTCACTTTCACATAACCTCAACATTTATGTGAACAATTGAAATCTTTGGTTTTTTGTTTTATCGTTTAAGAAAATTTTTTTTAACACATTCGGTGAAAACTTACTTTTTTATGACCCAAATACAGTGCAATTTTTTCGGTAAATATTTATTTTTTCCCTATGTCAAAATATCTGCTTTTTTAAAAAAGTCGGTGGGCTTTTTGTTCGTTGAAATCTCTACTTTCTGATGGTGTAAAAATTAATATACATCACTTTTGTAAATGTTCACAGAAAATGCAAGAAAACACTAAGAAATAACAGGTAGTAATGCCCAGACCCTCCTATCCCCTTCTCCACTTCTCTTTGAAATACCTTCTGAAGACCAAAATTTGCTGAACGTCCCTCAGGTATATAAGTTATCTTGAAATAGAAATAAATAGGCATCTACGCATATAATTTAAAGAAGATTCGACAACTTTGAACAAACTATTGAAGATGTCTTCGTTCGAGAGTTATCGTGCTTACGAACGGACGGACAGAATTGAATTCTACTCCGGATTATTTATCAGTGAGTCGAATTCAATTGCTTGAGACCATTTTTGGAAAAACATTTCAACAATACAGACATGGGCAAAATGATAAGCACGTGAAATCTTGCGCATATTTTTTTATTAATATAAAATCTACAAATTTAACTCCTTACTTATGAATGGCAAATATAATCAGAATGACAATAAATCCCTTCTAACTTTCACAGGGCGTTTGGTAATTTCACGTGATACTTCAACGGGGTTATACTAGACATCATTTGCAACGATTTGAGTCCAGTGAACGATGGTCCGAAAGTCTATGGTTTCTGAGATATATTGATATTTCGTCTTTCTGAAAGTGTTTCGACTTGCCATCGAAAACACATAATTATATGGAAACTACTCAACACTGGATACAGAAATAAGATTATTTTGAAAGGTTATGAGATGAGGAACGAAGTGGCATCAATTGTTTTTCTCAATAAATTTTCATGAAACGATTGCATATTTCTCGAAAAAATTATAATTATCTCTGCGTACAAATAAGTGAAAAAACTTCCTTGGTTGATGTACTTTCCAAAAAGGTACATATTATGTAATAAATTTTCCCACGAGATCAACGAATATAGCCGGAAACCCGAGCAAGCAACGAAAAATTGTCTTTTTCTGTTACTCCGAAACAACCTGGCCGAATTTGCCCAATAACGAACTTAGCCGAGATATTTATCTTCCAAACCTACTCTGAAAAGTTTAACTGTCTAGCTCATTCCGTTCGAGAGTTATCGTGTTAACGGCCGGATAATCATTCTGTTCCGAGGAACAAGAGCGCCAAAAATACTGATATTTTATTGCTTTATGGGTTGTGTCGCCAGAATAAAATAAGCCTCATTGGAGCGGTTTTCCTGCCATATTTTTCGATTTTGTGAAGGAATTATTGACATATGTACATTTTTTAAATGCTAATGAAACAAGGATGTTTTTTCCTGAATTTGTACACCAAGTTCATGATACTTTTTTTTGGTAATTGTCAATTGTTTCATCAAGATTTTATGAGGAAAACAGTTGATGCCATATATAACCCCTTATATCTCAGGTTATCCAATTTTATGTAAATACTTTTTTACGTGAAATGATAAACATCTCTTCAGCTTCAACAAAAATATTTATTGAATATTTAGACTCAAGTAGTTTTTACAAAATTAATTAGTTTCGATAAAAAAGCAGAAAATTTCAAATAAGTTGAAAAATCGCCATGTCTTCGTAACCAAACATTTTCGGACCATGGTTCACTCGACTCAATTCGTTACAAATGACGTCTATTATATACCCATTTGAAGGATCACGTCGAATTACCAAACACCCTGTATGTGCCACCAGTTGTCAATATCAAATGCCAGTGTAATAGTACACTGGCTTCTACCACAGCCCACTATAGAGATAGCCTGGAACAATGTGGTAGCGCTGGATATCGTTTATTTCCAATTTAAAACTCTAGTGAGCTCATTCAATAGGTTTCCTTGCTTAGAACCCCTGGATGAATAAACAATATGAGACCCTACTGTTTCAATAAATTGAATAACTACATTTCATTCTGCACAATATTATTGAGATCAAGTTGAAATAGAAACCTAGGTAGTTGTTACTCAATTCATTGTTCAGCAAGAACCACGAGAAGGTGTAGGGTTAACTATTGGCAAAAAAATTATAAACTTGAATGAAATTCTCAAAATATATTCTCAAACATAAGTATTATATAACATTATAATAATGTAGGCTAATGAAAATTGTGATAATCATCTTAGAATTTTTCTTGTTTTGGTTCGTACTATAATGGTTAGTTTCTAATATCTACAAATGTTTCTGAATCCCCATTAATTATATTTCTGTAGTGGGAAAGCAGATTAGTAAGTTGAGACCATCTGATGCTCGGGGTAAGATCGAAAGGAAGAATCCATTTCAAATCACTGCAGGAAATCTGAACATTCTTAATGAATAATTTAAGATGAATAAGGTCCTTATTGTTTTCAACTGAAGCATCTACAGATGCAACCTTTGGGAAATTGAATACCTACATATGTATATAAAAATAAATAGATTCTTTGAGCTTCTTGATCTCCCATCCAGATGTATCAATTTCTGTTGAAAAATTATTAGAAAGGTTATCAAAATGTTTTATAAAATCGGAAGAAATGAAAGTTCTATTTCATTCATATTTCTAGTCGATCTTGTTGTCTATAGTCTCAACTGAAATGTACTCATCTCAAAGTAGAAATAATCCAAAGGAAATTTCACTATTTACAAACTGCAGTTTAATCACAGAACATACAAATATCCGACCATATTTATCACTGCATTGCATTAATTCACATTTCACACCGTTATACACAAAAATACCACGAAATGCCCGCGATAAACAATAATGGTTAACTCCAGAATCAGAAGTAATCGTCCATTTACAATAACAAACCTTCCACTGAATCGCCTGGCGTACGACTCAGAGTGGTGTTGCCATTTTATCATCTTCCAGGCTAGTAGATATAGGGGGCTGTGCTTCTACACTACTTCTACTGAAACCGAAATGGCTGCCCTTCAATTCTATTCCTTGTAAGCCACATACTGCCACTTCTGGAGCATACCCCACATGTCCTCAATGTCGCAACTGCATTCGAAATGTGAGATATTTTGAATAATTCGCACATGAAATAGCATGAACTGTTCAGACTTAAATTTTATGTTCGAGAGCAGAAGGCTAAACGGCCTTTTCCACATTGGCATTAGGAATGCACCAGGCATAACAAATCTTCGCTGAGGAAAACGATTGCTTCCAGGTCGAATACTGCGAATAGTTCTGGAATGTGTTGCAAATTTCATATGCGTTCCGTGCATCCAGTTTTGCTTCACTAGAAATAGAATACGGAAATTGAAATAGTTCAACGTATTCTATAAAATGTTGATTTCGGTTTTTATCGCTACGCTAAAGAAAGGTTGTAATGGCATCGAGGCACGTTTTCATAATCTTTAGTGGAACTTTGAGGCTAGATTCACATCAACACGACACGGTTTTATGTACGGCAACGACACAGACGCTCGAGCTTCCCTACGTACACAATGGAGGTCCGGCATCGTTGAACGACTTCAGTTGTTCTCAGACATGGTCACTGAACTGAACGACTGTCGGACACCCTCGAGTCGTGCACGGCAGCCGTGTGTCGTTCACACGACCACGAGTCATGCCGGATAGTTGTGAAAGCTATCATTCAAGCCTTCACCCAAGAATCGGATGCCGGTGTCGTTTACACGAATGTGAAGGGAGCCTGTGGCTCACTTCACGTCAACACGACACGGTTTTATGTACGGCAACGACACAAACGCTCGAGCTTTGGCACAGGCTCACTTCACAGTCGTGTAAACGACACCGGCATCCGATTCTTTGGTGAAGGCTTGAATGATAGCTTTCAGTCCCCTCGACCCGAGCAAGGCAGCCGCGTGTCGTTCACACGACGACGACTCAGTCGTTATACGATCCTCACAAAATTTCGCAATAATTTTAGCGTTGGCATTCTACAACTGATAACCATGTTTGAATTGGATCGGTTTTATATTTTTCGAGATATTGATGAAATAACAACCAAATTTCAGATGAGTATAACTTCAAATACCTACAAACAAACTCAAATGTCGTATTCAGATGTACAACCGAACCAGAAATTTTCAAGTCGTTAACTCTTTCCGTTCTCAGGTTATCGTGACATAATAGTATATTACGCACCGAGGGAGAAAAGTAAGACATTCACGCCCGCGAATGGTTGTCACCCGAGCCGAAGGCGAGGGTGACAATCGCGGGTGAGGATATCCTACTTTTCTCCCTAGGTGCGTATACAATTTTTTTCTTAAACGGGATGAAAAGTTTATATGTGTACTTTTTTATATTAACGGGTCCTACTTTTCTCCCTCGGTGCGTAATATACTAATTTTTTGACTCAGCTGTCATCAACTTGAGATATAAACACGCGGTTGCTAGGTAACCGGGAGATAAAGTAAAGTACCCGCATACGCACATTTGCCATCTCACCGGGAGAGAATCGGGTACTTTTGTCCCGTGTGACAGTGACTAAAAGTGAACTTGTCATCCCGGTTGAGAAAAAATAATATTTTCAATTTTTTTAAAACTCTAGTGATATGATTCTCACAAAACTTCACAAGCATCCTTCAATTGTTAATTTTCGTTTTGTTACTAACAATTTACTCAAGTGAAAAATTATAAAGCTTCAATTATGTTATCAAAAGAAAATTTTGAATTATCTCATGAACAACGCATGGGTTTATAACAATTTTTTAAACAAAAAGAGATAATAATTTATAGGAATCATTTTTAAGTAGTTTCTGATCATAACAAAACGGATCAATGGTAATATTATAACCTGAGAACGGAAAGAGTTAACGACTTGAAAATTTCTGGTTCGGTTGTACATCTGAATACGACATTTGAGTTTGTTATAGTCATCTGAAATTTGGTTGTTATTTCATCAATATCTCGAAAAATATAAAACCGATCCATTCAAACATGGTTATCAGTTGTAGAATGCCAACGCTAAAATTATTGCGAAATTTTGTGAGGATCGTATAAGTACCTAAAAAACTTTTAAAAAATCACTGCAAAAAATTCTAAATATCAGAAACTTTTCGTCCGACATCGCTAAAATTTGCGAGAACCTTCACAACCTAACTCTACTGCCAAGTTCCAAGTTTGAACACGATCGGTATATTGTTGGAGATCCGAGCAGCCTTGTGTGAGTTCTGTAGCTGGATGGGTGCCAGTTGCTTCGATAACTTCCGAACTAAAGGAGATAGGGACTTGCAATTTTCAGGGTAGGTTGCGCATCTGAATGGGAGAGCTAAGTTCGTTTATGGGGGTAATCGGCGCAACGGTTTCGGAGTTATACCCACCTGGAATATTATTTCCTCGATAACTCAAAAAATATAGACTCGATCGAATTGAAGCTTGGTAACTAGTTTTAGAATATCGACATGAAGAAGTCTGTGGAATTTTGTGAAAACAGTAACCCTAGAAAAATTTTAAAAAAATTAGGAAAAAAAATTGATTTAAGCACTGACGTGAAGTCAGGAGCTTTTGCAATTGAATTGAATTTTGAAAATGCTGATATGGTGAGCAATATATTGAAATTCTTTTTATTTCCATTTCATTCATTAATAATACTCCTGATTCATGAAAAATCTTACACTTTAAATTGAATTTACCATGGTAAATTCGATTAAGAGCGTCCAAAACAGGAGAATGGACAATAGAACATGCGCGCAAAAGTTCCTGACTTCACGTCAGTGATTGAACCTTTCTTTTATCTTTGAATAAATATATTTTTAAGTATTTGAACAAATAGTTAGATTTTTCCTGGAGAAATCAGAAATATTATTAAAGAATGAAAGGGAAATAAATACTAATGGAATTTCAATAAATTGCTCTCAATTTTAGCAAATAAACCAGGCATTAGCAATTTCAATATATCTACTTATTATAATTTCTATTCATCTGTACAATTTCCTAAAATGTTATTGCCGCAACCAGGCAGCCTAGTTACGGCAAACAGACAAATATTTATATTGTTTGGCTCAATAATTCTTTCAGAATAGATGGAATTCGATGGCGGAAGCTGAATTGAATTGTAATTCCACATAGAATTGATTCTTTTTGACAATCTACTATGATTAAAGTTTCCTGAAACGCATTGTGAATGTGGGAAAAGCTATAGATCAATATCCAATATGAATAAAAAATAACATTAAATACTCGCTCTATATTTTACTCTTGACTCTCTGGTTCAAATATAGTATATTATGTATTATTCATAATATTCACGAATAAATCATTTCCACAAGGTTTTCCAAATATTTCATCGGATGAAGTAAATCTATCATATTATCTTCTTCGTTGCATAATCGCTATAATCTTGATTGATACTTCCAGCAAAACTTTATAATTTTCATGTTGCGAACATCGATAGAAATTAATCTTCTAATATCGAAAGCAATGTATCTATGTTAAGGATAGGCACCGTAGTAAATGATCTATCTATTTCAACGAACTTGTCCGTCTATAAATACTTATTAGCGATATCCATTACACCGAACTAGATAATTTGATTGGCCAGATTAATTACTACTGCAATGCATATAAACTATCTTATACATATATATGGCAATTCTAACATGTACTGCGTACGACCAATATCCAATCACTGATTCCAACGGATTAATTTTTTTCTACGACCGTTTCATAATAGGCACGCTCATTAAAAGGCTCTAATCTGTATCATAATGATCTTCATTCCAATATAGTCTAGTCAACAAGCGCTTTTTAGATCAAAATTTTTGCGTATTCTCCGAAAATAATGATTGAGGTGTCATTCAATTCGGAATGACATGTAGATAGTTTTTGAGATTATGCTAAGGCCACTCACAAAAATTGCAATAGATATAAACAATTAAGTGAAAAAGAATTAGGAGGTTTGGTTTTTCGCCAATATCCCAAAAACTATCTGAAATATTTCAAATTTGAAAAAAGATTCAAGAAGAGGAGCAAATTTCTTACAAAAAAGTTCTAACTCCCGGAACACGGACCAATATTTATAATTTTCCCAGAGGGTTGAAAATACTACCGAAAATGGGTACTCAGGCTTAAGTAAGCCTCGCCCCCTTCGGAGCTTTCATGAATAAATATTATTTAAACTTATTAAAGAAGAAAATAAAAAAGTTCAAGCGTGTGCAGGATAGATCAATGAACAATAATCCACGATTCAAAAATGTTTATCGCGACTTTTCGATTAGTTAGCCATTAGTTAATTAACAATTGTTTGTAGCGTGAACATTAACATTGCAAGTGCGATAATTGTTAAACTATTAATCTGAGTATTTTTTTCTTTCTTGGATCTATATATCAAAGTTCTTGGAACAGATTACCGTTGGAAAGTTTGGAAAATTGTTAATTTTCGTTTTGTTATTAACAATTTACTTAAGTGAAAAATTATAAAGCTTCAATTATGTTATCAAAAGAAAATTTTGAATTATCTCATGAACAACGCATGGGTGTATAACAATTTTTTAAAGAAAAGGAGATAATAATTATTAGGAATCATGTTTAAGTAGATTCTGATCATAATAAAACGGATCAATGATAATATTATAAATTGAACCTTTATTATTTTTCACTTGAGTGAAATGTTAATAACAAAACAAAAATTAATAATTTTTAAAATTCTCCAACGGGAGTCTGTTCCAAGACCTTTGAAAAATAGATCCACGAAAGGAAAAAATACTCAGATTAATATTTTAACAATTATCGTTCTTGCAATGTTAATGTTCGTGCTACAAAAAATTGTTAATTAACTTATGGATAACTAATTGAAAAATAATTATAAACATTTTTGGACCACGGATTATTGTTCACTGGTCTATCCAACAGACGTCTGAATTTTTTCAATTTCTTATTTTCATATTTAATAAGTTTAAATAATATTTATTCATCAAAGGTACGAAGGGGGCGAAGCTTGCGCAATCCAGAGTTTTCGGGCGTATGTTCAATCCTCTGGGAAAATTATGAATATTGGTCCTGCAGTACCGGCAGTTCCGACTTTTTTTTAGGATATTTCATTCTTTATTTGAATCTCTTTTCAAACTTGAATTATCTCAAATAGTTTTCGAGATATTGGTGAAAACCTAAACCTCCTTCTTTTTTTTCACTTAATTGTTTATAACTATTTAAATTTTTGCGGGGGGGCTTAGAAATTTCTCAAAAACTATCTACATGCCATTTCGAATCGAATGACACCTCCAACATAATTTTGGGAGAATACGCAAAAATTTTGACCCAAAAAGCTCTTGTTGACCAGACCAAATACAGATTTTGGTTAAGATACATATTACAATACCATTACAAACAATTATAAATATGAAAGCAATTTTAATCGTTTGGATATAATACCATAGTTTGATCGAATTATTCTATAATGAGTAATAACAAAATAATTTTACTACTTACACTTCCAGAAAGCAAAAAGAGGGGCAGTTAGAGAGAGAGAGTGGCAAACGCATAATATTCTACTGAGAAGTTCCAAAAAAAAGAACGACAAATTCTATCGAAAATCGTAATGGTGCTATCAAAATTACGATGTATTCAAAAAGATCTACATAGTTAAGAGTAAAACACATAGTGTGTCATCGTCCCTCCTCCTCTTCGTGTTATTTACCATCGTTGAGTTATACATCGCACTGGTGATTCAAAACAAGGACGAAACCGGTCTGCTGTTAATAAACCTTGATGACGATACACTCTGTGGTTTACTCTTGTACGGGGAGATACAGCGCAGATGAATATATATTTTAAATGGTTAGTATACCATCTGATTAATATTAGTGCTAGGAGATTGAAATAGAGCGATCTATGCAGCAACAATGTAGAAATATATTGGTCATGAGTCCAATTTTCAAGTGTGGAAGATAATGTCCGCTAAATGACGTCTTTGTCGATATGAACATCTTTAGGGCACTCGGCTGAGTTGCGCATCACGTTCTCCAACATGTGGTCAGAAATCCGACCAATGTACAGTGGCTGGCAACTCGGCAAAGATACATGGTTTGTTGGCATAAACTTTGGCCCCATGGGAGATCGCGATGTCTCGATAACCGTCAGGGACTTCGTTCCACAGACGCTCGAATGCGTTCCACATTATCAGGGGTTGCAGGACTCCCTCTATTGCGGTTTGGAGCTAAATACCCGTTTTCACGGAAGTCATTAATCCATCTGTCGATTGTACGATTGCTGGGAAGAGATACACGTGGTGGATTATTGAAATGTGAGCGAAAGCCCGACGAGTAGCTTGAAAATTCTCATTATTCTTAGATAAACCCGCGAACTCATGATATTGAAAGGTCCAAGACATCATGGAAACTAACTTCCTACTATATGGAAAAGGTATGATGAGTCAGCCTTGTGTTAACCCTGTCCCTTACGAATGAGATAATCCTAGCAGTGCCATCCAAATATCTGTATTTTCAGAACTTTTAGCAAAAAATGATCTCAAATTATTGCATCATCCTTACTAACAGAGAATTCGTTGGCAAAATCAATTATATCCGTCCGTTCAGCCGGCAGTGTTTAAAAGCCCAATATCTATCAACAAAATGATCTAAGCAACTTGAAATTTGCAGGGTAGACTAAAAGCTCGGAGGTTCATATTCGTGAATGGGCAAGGACTTTTGGACCCTGAAATATGACTATTTAAAATTCTAAAAACACAGATCCAAGCAAGTTTTTAATCGTGGATATGGACGATATTTTTTTCTATCAATACGGCGCTACGTGCCATACAATTGGCGAAACCATAGATCTCTCGCGTGAAAAGTGTTCAGGCGGAGTGATTTACCGAAACAGTATGGCCCTGCAACCGTAGCCGGCCATTTGGCTCACTCTCTCTATTGAAATGAACAAGAAAAATTATTATTTTTACAAAAATCCGTTTTTTCACAATAATGAAAATTGACTAAACCACAGAATATAGTGCTATCCCTATTCCCTCATTACATTAAATGTACAGTATAGTACTTACTGGTTCAGCTCAGCATCGTTAGCTACTCGACATAGCACTCCTCTATCCATCGAGCATTTTCCAGTCACGGGATCAGGTGGTGCAAGTTTGATGTAGGGTGGTTCTTCAAGAAAAGTTATTTTAAGATGAAATTTCTCTGGAACTCCCTGAGGAGGGGTATGACTATTTCCAGGCCAGACGATATCCTTGATATCCAATCCTTCTCTTTGCCAGGACTTCCATACTCCGATCTAGAAAAAATTTCAATATTAGAGATATTCCTTTTTACATTTATCTAGATACCCCAATGTGTTCTTCAGACAATATAATATGGATAACCTTAATTACTGTAACCTTGCGCACCTTAGGCGAATCAAAGTTAGTTTTTAAGAGAAATTATTGTTGAGATTCAATCAAGAAGAGGCTCTAGTTGACCAGGATAACAACATGTAGACGAATACAAAGGCATTATCGCTTTAAGGTAAAGCTACCACTAGTTGATAATAATAATAGTAATGTTTATTCACGAAAGAAATACAAGATAACACAACATAAAATACAAAGAAGCATATATTACAGTGATACACTTAGAACATACAGAATTGACAGCCGAATCAACACTTGTGTCGACTAAGGTTTAAACTGACAATTGTAATAAATAACGGTAATGACATCTATTCGGAAAATCACAGAAGTAAACACATTATACTGTAATGAAAGAATATTATTTTTCCAATGAATAAACAAAGTTATCCCCCAAAACCAAAGGTTGTGCGGGGGATCCCTCCAGCCACTACAAAATCAACACAATTACAATAAAATGCTACGTTTATGAAAAAATCAATATAACATCCATTCAATTCTATCTGGTACCATTTACAATATCGGCAATTTCAATTCTGTCAATCATTCTCAGATAACTTTTTATGGCCCTACTGAACATGTTGAAGGATGTTGATGAGAGATTACCGGAATAGTAGTGACCATCATAGTTCAGAGCAATCCACAGAGTGTGATTTCATCGAATCCATACTCTGTGGATTGCTCTGCACTATGGTCTCTACTAGTCCGTTCATCTCTCATGTAGACGAATAGACCAAAAGGTTAAAAAAATAGACAATAAAATTGGTTCAAGCACTGACGTGAAGTCAGAAGCTTTTGCGCGTATGTTCTATTGTCCATTCTTCTGTATTGGACACCCTTAATCGAATTTACCTTGGTAAATTATGTTGTCCATTCTCCTGTATTGGATACTCTTAATTCAAATTTACCATGGTAAATTCCAATTAAGTGTCCAATACAGGAGAATGGACAACATAATTTACCATGGTAAATTCGATTAAGGGTGTCCAATACAGAAGAATGGACAATAGAACATACGCGCAAAAGCTAGTGACTTCACGTCAGTGCTTGAACCAATTTTTTTTTGTGATTTTTTGGAAATTTTCTAGGGGTGCGGTTCTTAAAAATTTTTTTTTCGTAATTTTTTTCGAATTTCCTAGGGGTACGGTTCTTACAAAATTTTAAACACGTCTTTATGATGATTTTCTACTACTAGTTACCAAGCTCCAATTCGATCGAATATTTATTTGTTGAGTTATCAAGGAAATAATATTCCAGGTGGGTATAACTCGGAAACCGTTTGACCGATTATGCCCAAAAACGAACTCAGCTCTCCCTTTTGGATACGCAACCTACCCTGAAAATTGAAGTCCCTATCTCCTTTCGTTCGAAAGTTATCGAGGCAACGGTAACCCATCTACTGAACTCACACAAGAATGCTCGAATCTCCAACAATATTTAACCGATGGTATTAAAACTTGAAACTTGGCAGTAGAGTTAGGTTATGAAGGCTCTTGCAAAATTTCAGCAATTTCAAACGAATAGTTACTGATATATAGAATTTTTCTTTTTTATTTTCAATGATTTATTAAAAATTTTCTACAAATGCTATCCTCACCAAATTTTGCAAACATTTTCGCGTTGGCATTCTACAACTAATAACCATGTTTGAATTCAATCGGTTCAGTATTTTTCTAGTTAATGAGGAACAAAAAACCACCAAATTTCAGAACATTTCAGATGGCTATAACTCTAAAACCGTTTGGCCGATTACGCTCATAAACAAACTGAAATGTTGCGTTCTGGTGCACATCCTAACCTGAAAATTTCAAGCCGCTATCTCATTCCGTTCTCAAGTTATCGTGACAACAAAAATATTTTTTAATAATTTTTTTAAAACTTTCTAGCCATACGATTCGCACAAAATTTCCAGAACGTGCTAAGGTTCATATTCTACAATTACACACCAAGTTTAAATTCTATCGGATTTATATTGGTTGAAAACAAAATTATTACTCGGAAACCACTGGGCCGATTATGCCCATTAACGAACTTGTCCGTCGTATTGGGATGCGCCATCTACCCTAAAAATTTCAAGTCGCTAGCTCTTTTCGTTCTCAAGTTATCGTGGCAACGGCCGGACGGACAATTTGACCTCGAATTCTTAATTGGGGAGTCGAACTTAATCGTTTGAGACCATTTCCGTCAAAAAATTCGAAAGTTACAGACATTTGGGCAAAACTATAACGCGATGTTCCCCAGAACATACGCGCAATAAGGACTGTATTTTACCCGCTCGAACCGTTATATTTTGCCCAAATGTCTTAAATTTACTAATTTGAAACTTTAAATGGTCCCGAACATTTCCATCTAACCTACTGCTAAGCGGAAAAAAATCATCAAAATTGCTGTGAATTTATATATAGTCAAAGAGTAACAATGAAATGAGCATCACGAAAAATCAGGTATATAGCTTAATTTCGGGAAACCCTGTATAAAGATAATAGGGAATTAAATTCACATTATCACCAGCAAGGCTAATTATGTCTTACTTGTATTGTAGGTTCAGTCCATCCATCATAACTAATTTAATTCCGTTCAAACACACAATTTGATGTGGTATTAGTGAGAAATCATCCTGACATTGTTGCAAAACTTCACAAAATCCCCCAAGATCTACAATGCCAGAGGGAGTGGAGGTTAATCTGACTAAATCTATTCCGGATCACCCGTGTCGTGTTATGAAGCAAAACGCAAAAGTATGAGTCTATGAACTTCTGGCATGTCCTACAGCAACTGTTTCAAGACCCTTTTGATGCTTATTTGAGTAAACTCCACACCAGAGTCAAACCACTAGTAACGTGATGGCTCAATTCAGGCAACTCAAAAAACCCAATTTTGAAGATTATCTCATAATTATAGCAGTCACATACTGGTACTGAAGGTAATGGAAGAAGCGACACAGCTGTGAAGGAGGCCAAATCTGAGGGACAAACTATTGAAATGATGACAAGCTATGACCTCAGTACTAGATACAAGTACGAGATTAGACAACTTTATGGCAGCATTGCAGATCTGAACTTCTCTCATCTACTGAATGAAAAATCTTGCACATGGTGTAGCATTCAAAACCCAAATTACGCCCAGCACATAATAACCAAATGTCTACTATTTGAGTCCCAAAGAAATCTCTACAAAGTTAGCACCGAAATGGAAGAATCCCTCAGCATCAGCAGAGCAGTTTCTCATAACACATTGCTCTATATCAGATTAGTCAAACTCAAGATATGAATACCGATATATTTTTTTCTCTCTAGTAATCTGAATTACCATTAAAATATGTAACCAATTGTACCAAAACGCTAATAACTTAGTTTGTAGAAGCGTAATTTTATGTATAAATTAACATCTGTCACTACCAAAATACCAAAATCTCTCTCGCACAAAAAGCACCTCTACAGTGATCGATTTCGCGTGTCACTCAAATTTGAAACCAAGGTGTATGATTTTTCTTGTAGTGTGTACAAACTTCACAGCAATGCAGCTTTTGAGCCATCAATGAAAGGGCGCTAAAATTTCGTGTTTTATTTTAAAGAAAACAATTTATGAACAACGGAACTGAAATACAACGGTGTTCGCTCTGTATGTGGCCGTAAAGTCACAATCATTGATTGTTAGTCAGCTCAAAGATCTTCAAGGGAATGCAAAGTTTGTGTATCTTTTGTGACGAGAGTAGGCGAGAGTATAAAGAATCTCGTCTCGCTCTCGCCAATTCTCAAAAAATTAAGTATTATTCTCGTCTCGTTATCAGTTGTCTCGTCTCGTCTCGCTTAATTCTGAATAACGATAATAAATATTATAATATATAAACGAAATGGTATACAATAATGAATAATTTGTAAAGCTATATTTATTACGGTCTTATACAATAATACTTGTTCCTGTACATATTATTTTCAATTTTAAACACTGATAATTTCAACATTTAAATTACTCGATGACCAAGAATTCAAACATAACCACAATTCAATCACATCATCTTTCAATGATGTACGTGTTTTTACCATGGTCATACCAGCTGTGGAAAATAATCTTCCATCAGGTATGGATCTATCCATTAAAAAATCATCGGCCATCTTGGAAAGTGTAGGAAGAACTTTACATATCTCACCACCACTTTAAAATATTTTGATTCCTATTTGCTCTTTCTAACAGCAAATATTCTTCAAAACCAGCTTTCCAATATTTCGAAAGTTTTGTTAATGTTTTAAATAGGCTATCGATGTCGATACATTTTTAATAGAATTTTATTGAACAATTTGGTATAGTTTTCAAAGAATACCTTCCCAGTGGGTAGATCATTGAGGGTGATCTTGGCGTATTTCTCATAACACTTTACGTAACATTGAATGGCTTCATTTCTTTACCAGTTTTATTATACGTAGTTCCACAGATGTATACAATAATTGTTCACATTTTCACTACAAGGAGCATAAGAGAATAAATTACTCCAGACATTCAGATAGAGATGAAATTTTCGAAGCATTGTGATTTAGGGGCAATAAAAGTTGTCCGTTGAGTATTGAATTCATAATGGCATCCGTTTTTATGGTTGTGAATTCTATTTTTTCTCGAAAAATAATCTCAATTATCGCGAGGTCATAACGAATTAATAATCTTCTAAAAAATCGTGTAATTCTAGAGCGATAGATGTTTAATATAGACAAAATATATTGGTAATTAAAGTGGAAACTCTTCATTTTCAATTGTTTTCTGTGGGTGTTTGAAAAAGTCGAGTAGTATATAAAACTTCATACAAAAAATTTAACGAGACCTAAAACAAGACTCTCTTGTTGCGCTGTATGTGGTCTCGGTATCACCTATAATATTTTTGAAAACGTCTCGTCTAATCTCGCTTTTCCGAGACGAGAACGAGACGAGACGAGAAAAATCTTGCTCTCGCGTGAAGCCGTAGTATCTCATCATACATCGTTATAACGTGGCAGCATTGTAGAACGTCATGAAGGTGGTCCGAAATGCTCTGCAACATCCCCGCAACATGATGTAGAAGGTGAAAGGAAGGATCGATCGAAATCTACGTCGCAGTGGCAGAAAGATGGTTCCTGGTCTGAACATGTGGCAAGAACAGATGCAACACATTCTGAACAATTTAGGTGGTGAGTTGCAGAGTGGGTTCTTTTCCGATAAGTCGCCATTCAATATTGAGTACTACGTAAACGACTGAGGGCTCTTCTAAAAATGCGCACGCAAACAAATACACTCCTGAGCCTCACACCAGACATAGAGGAGGCCAGTGCTCCCAGCGAGACGATATTATTACTCATTTTGGAGGCGAAATCATTTGCTTAGGCCTCCCAGGTGAAGCTTACATTCCAGTTGAACGCTCAAAAACCTGACGCTACCGACGTCTCTCTCAGCTGCAGATTTCAAGGAGAAAAGCCAGTTCAGCGTCTTGTCCTTGTTCAAACGCAGTTTATTGGAGGTGAACCATTCCCATGCAATGAACAGTGCCCTTCCTCCTGCTGCCTCGCTCAAACTATTCGGATCAAGCAGATCTGAGAGTAGTGTCATCTGCTAACAAAATAGCGTGAGCAGCTGTCATATAAGAGGGAAAATCATTGATAAATATTGAAGGTGAAATGGTTCCCAATACGTAACCTTGTGGTACCCCAATACTAACAGACATTAGCTTTGATTATGCTCCATTCACACACACTGCCTGATAACGTTAGAATAGAGTGAAACAGATCCTCTGAAAAATCGATCAATAAATATTCACGAAGCTTAAGAAGTAGTTCATCACGAGGGAAACAATCGAAGGCGTTCGTCAGATCAGTGAATACAGACAAGGGGTGAAGATGAACTCAAATCACTCCAAGGTATAACTCACACAATCAATAATAGTCGTGCTTCTACTAACTTTACTTCTAAATCCAAACTGCCCATCAGAGAAAAATTATTTTCCTCATAATGCTCGGTAAGCTGAAGACAGATCAGCTTATAAGACTTTCAGAAATACAGATAACAAGGTTTTAATTGATATTATCACCAGCATGGCTAATTATGTCTTCCTCATATAGTAGATTCAGCGGTCCGTCCATCATAATAGCGTCCCAAACAGGTTCAAGACACGTAGTTTATATTTTTTTGGGCGCATGTTCTAGGGGAACATCGTCCTATCATTTCGTCCAAATGTCTGTAATTTTCGAATTTCGAGCTGAAAATTGGCTAATAGACTAATTTGGACTCCACGAATCCGGTGTCAGATTTTTGGGTGCCGTCCGGCCGTCCGGCCGGCCGTAGGCACGATAACAGGAGCACCGAAGGTCCTATCGACTTCAAACTTTCAGGGTAGGTTTCTGATCAAAATGCGACGGTTAAGTTCGTTAACGGGCAAAATCGGCCGGACGGTTTAGGAGTTATAGACTTTTAAAATTTTGAGGTTATTTCCCTGATATTTCAGGAGCTAAAGAAGATGTTGAATCGAAACTTGGTAGTCAGTTCGAGGATATAAACGCGCAACTTTTGGCAAAATTCTGTTATGATCGAAATGTTGATAATTTTGAAAAAAATATTTCTTTTAATTTTTTCGAAAAAAAAATTTTTTTTTCGTGAACTATTCATCAGATTGCAACAAAAACTTGTACTAACGTCAATTGTAGTATTTTGCAACATTGTGCAAAATTTTGGCTCTATACGAGTTCAATTTCTGGAGATATAAGACAAAATGTGTCAAATTTCCTGGGTCTCTCTCAGTATTTTCATCGATTATTCTATGAACTCTTTGAATTCCACCGAAAACAAATTCAAAGACATAAACATAAAGAATCAAGTCATAGTTTAGACGTCGAAAGAAGGACGATGTTGATCGACTTGAAAAGGTACCTATTTCAAGAAATGCAATAATGAAATGCTTAAATAAAGCATTCTACACGAGTGTGCAAAATTTCAGTTCGATACGATCTCAATTCCAGAAGATATTGCTTAAAATTCACATTCCAGCGTGTTTTGACGTTCTATGGTCACAGAAAATCGTCACAAAAATCTATTTACCTCATTTGACGGCTGTTTGTCAAATCAATTAATTCCAATAATTGATGTCAGATTTCCTACATACCAAGTTCAAACACATTTTATTATATGGAAAACACTTATTATGATCACGTTCTACAGGAATTGATACTAAATAGAAGCTAGATGAAGATTATTGTAATGGAAAATTTGTGTTCCAGAATAATATTAAGGTATTCAACATGATACTGCTTTTTTTCTTTACTGGTCAGTACGGGCCACAAGGAAGATGAACATGCGCCCAATAGCTCCTGTCCACAGGGCTTGAACCAATTTTTTAAAAGACAGTACAGGTTACTTTTGCTTCATCTGGAGGGTGAGAGATTGTGTCTTGATTTGCGGAGGTTGTAGGGTTGATTGTTCTATTTTAATTAGTATTTCCCTTGTTTGGGAATTTTGTTGTTAACTTTATAATAATTTGTAATAACTTGTATAGCTAGATCTATATTTGCGTGTGTGTATGCTTTTGTTTGTTTTCCATTTCCATGCTGCTTTGGATTTTCATTTTTTTTTCCCATCTAGTTTTATAGAATGGTGTAACTTTTGTATTTCGTTAAGAATTGAAAATGAATAATTAATATTTTCACATAAGCCATTTTGGAATAAAATGTTAATTTTGGTTGGTTGAGGTTAAGTGGAGTGGCATCTGGCTAGACTTCGCTTCATTTTTGGTGCTCTAGTTCCTCGGAACTGAGTGCTTACAAATTTAACCAAATGTCTGTAATTTTCGAATTTTTCGATGAAAATGGTCTTAAACGATTTGGTTCGACTCACTGATCAAGAATCCGTGGTCGAAATTCATTCTGTCCGGCCGGCCGGCCGTAGGCACGATAACTCTCGAACGGAATGAGCTAGACAGTTGAAATTTTCAGAGTAGGTTTGGGAGATAAATATCTCGGCAAAGTTCGTTATTGGGCAAAATCGGACGGATGGTTTCGGAGTAACAAAAAAATTTTTTTTTTTACATAACAAATTCCAAATTGATTTTTTTTCAATGAGCAGTTTCACCATAAGAATCCAATGATATCATTTTTAACTCTAATAAGCTAATACTTTCGGAGATATGATTTTCCAAAATTTCAATAATAAATCGTATTTCTACGTTTTCACAGAATTATATAATTATTCTATGTATGAATTGTCATAATGTCAACTTATTTTCCTGAGACATGACATTGTCTAATTCCTTGCTAATAGTTGGTTCAAGAAACGTCAAAATCGACTTAGAGAGACAAGGGTAAAAAACCGTCAAATAAACACACATGTGGCGATTTTATGTCGAAAAGTGAAAACTAAGAATATATATCCCAGGTAAGTACCGACGTTTTATTCTAATACCGGAGATCGACAAGATCGTACGAGGAGCCCGATAGCCCGTTGGTCTAGTCCGTCGGGTTTTCGGTTTCGGAACGAGAGAAGGCGGGCTCAAAACCCGGAAAGGGAATTACACTTTTTGGCGCTCTAGTTCCTCGGAACTGAGTGCTTATCAATTTGCCACATGTCTATAATTTTTATTTAAGATGCAGTTTCTCCATTAAAATCCATCGATATCATTTTCAACTCCAACAAGCTAATACTTTCGGAGATATGATTTTTCTAAATTTCAATAATGAATCGTACGTACTTCTATGTTTTCACAGAATGCTCTAATTATTCTATCTAATCTTTATTATATGATCTGTGTTCATACTCGTACATTTCATCCTGTTCTATAAGAAAGAGTCAAATTCATTTCAGCTATTTTAATTTGATTTCTTCCATGGTGCAGTTTTCATTCTCAGATTGCTCATTTAATCTTGATAAATAAACTATTATTTGAATTTAATTTCCTTTATGTTGCAGTTCTTTCATAAGAATACATTGATTTAATTCCCAACTCTAAGAAACCAATACTTTCGGAGATATAATTTGTCTGTTTGAACTAGAGCGCCAGAAAGCTCCTGTCCACAGGGCTTGAACCCATTTTTGTATTGTAATATTGAAATATTTACAGTATAAATAAAGGCAATTTATTATTATTATTATAATTTATTTAATTCCTTCATCAAGCCGTCAATTTGATGTGGTATTAGTGAAAAATCATCATCACATGGTTGCAAAACCTCACAAAATCCCTCTCGTTGTAACACAAGATCGACAATGAAAGTTAAATTCACGTTAATCTGATGAAATCCGTTCCGGATCGCACTTGTCATGTTATGAAGGGAAACGCAAAAATATGAATCTCTGAACTTCTGGCATGTCCTACAGCAACTGTTTCGCGACCCTTTTGATGCTTATTTGAATAAAACCCCGACTCCTCACCAGACAGAATGATGTATGCGGCTGAAGAGGATTTTGGGAGTGTTCTTCAACCACGCGTGATTGCGATGAATAGAAGTCGATGAAAGGAAATTTCGGATTTTTGTGAGATCCGAATCCCCTGCGGCTCTTCCGGAAATATGCCACAATGAAAGTTAACAATAATAAGTGCACGCTTGGAATTTCTTGACAATTGTGTGAGTACGAATGGAAATTAAAAACGCTGTGAATTTTGCACTGAAGTATTTTATTTTGTGAGCAATGTTCACCACTTTTCTTCCATGAAGTCTGTAATTTGTACGCGCTTGTTCCGCAAGGAATAGCGTGCTATCATTTGGCCCGGATATCTGTATTCTTGGCGCTCTTGTTCCTCGGAACAGAGTGCTTATCAATTTTCCCAAATGTCTGTAATATTCGAATTTTTGGCTGAAGATGGTATCAAACGATTTCGTTCGACTCACTGATCAAGAATCCGTGGTCGAAATCGATTCTGTCCGGCCAGCAGACCGTCCGTTAACACGATAACTCTCGAAAGAAAGGAGTTAGAGGATTTAAATTTGCAGAGTCGGTTACGAGCGTAAATATCTCGGACGAGTTCGTTAACGGGTGAAATCCATCGAGCTGTTTCAGAGTTATGGCTGTTTTTAGTAAAAACATTTCTTATGAATATTTCCGAAACCGATCACTCGATCTATCTGAAATTTAGCATCAAATTGTAGAATCATGGCCTTTAGACGCATGTGGAGTTTTGTATTGAGCGGGTTACCGTAAAGTATAAAAAAAAAAAATTTGAAAATTTGTAAGTTTTGTTTCTACAATAACTCTCGATCGGAATGAGCTAGGCAGTTGAAATTTACAGAGTAGGTTAGGGAGATAAATATCTCGGTTAAGTTTGCTATTGGGCAAAATAGGCTAGATGGTTTCGGAGTAACGAAAACAATTTTTTCTTAACTTACAAATTTCAAAATTAATTTTATCTTAAATTGCAGTTTCACCATAACAATCCGTTGATATCATTTTCAACTCTAACAAGCTAATACTTTCGGAGATATGATTTTTCGAAATTTCAATAATGAATCGTACTTCTATGTTTTCACAGAATGCTATAATCATTCTATCTATGATTTATTATATGATCTGTGTTCATACTCTTACATGTCATCTTGTTCTATAAGAGAAAGTCAAATTCATTTCAGCTATTTCAATTTGATTTATTCCATGGTGCAGTTCTCATTATTATATTGCTCATTTAATCTTGATAAATAAACTATTATTTGAATTGAATTTCCTTCATGATGCAGTTCTATCATAAGAATACATTGATATAATTATCAACTCTGAGACACCAATACTTTCGGATTCGGATATATAATTTGTCTGTTTGCACAAGAGCGCCAGAAAGCTCCTGTCCACAGGGCTTGAACCAATTTTGTAATTTATGGCCGAAAATAGTCTCAAACGATTGAGTTAGACACTCTGATGAATAGTCCGTGATCAAATTCAATTCTGTCCGTCCAGTCCGGCTGGCCGTTAGCACGATAACTCTCGAAGTGAAAAGAGTTAGAGGATTGAAATTTGCAGGGTAGTTTTGTCGCGTAAATATCTCGGACAGTATTCGTTAACGGGCGAAATCCACGAGCAGTTTCGGAATTGTGGCCGTTTTTAGTTAAAATATTTTTTATGAATATTTTCGGAACCGATCACTCGATATATCTGAAATTTAGCATCAAATTGTAGAATCACGACATTTATATGAATGCGAAGTTTTGTAATGACTATTTAAATTTTGTTTCCACAATAACTCGAAAAATACTGATCTGATTGAATTGAAACTCACTACTTACATATAAAAGACCGAAGCGAAGACTATTGCAGAATTTCGTGATGATTACATGACCTGAAAACATTTTCAAAAACGTCTTCGATTTTTCCGAATATTTTGCTTAAAATTCTGAATCATTTTCTTTTTAAGTTAATGCTGGCCATTTTTCGTTTGCGCATACGCAGATGAGAAGTGATTCAACTGCTGGAGCTTTCAACTGAAAGGATTGGGTTGATATTTTAAATGATCCCGACTAGATAATAGTAGAAAATTACCCAAGAAAAGAAAATGAGAACTTCAACGCCATGTAGCGTATTATTATCAGAACAAAGGTCGAAGAAATGTAAGGTTTTTATAGGATTTTCTCAAAGGAAATGTTAAATTTAAAGAAGAATTGAATCATTTCAAATACAGATGTCGCAAATGTCGAAAAGTTGGGACATAAATATGCGGATTGTAAAATGATTTCAAAATAATCAGACAATGTATATACTTCTGAAGAATTTGCTCTAAAACTTTCCGTCTGATATCAATGAAATTTTGCGGGAGCCTTGAAAACATAATTTTACAGCCAAGTTCTGAATCTGATCACGATCGGATCGGAGATATTGAAAAAATATTGGAATCCGACAAGCCTTGGACAAGTTTAGTAGCTGGATGGTTGTCCGATAACTTTCGAACGGAAAAAGATAACAACTTGCAATTTTCAGGGTAGGCAGCGCATCTGAATGCGACTGTTTAGTTCGTTAATGGGCATAATCGGCTCATTAGCTTCCGACTAATAATTTTGTTTTAAAATAATGCAAATACGATCAAATCAAAACTTTTTTTTTTGTGAGGATCGTATCATTAAAAAAATTTAAAAAATTATTAAAAAATATTATTTATGTCACAATAACCTGAGAACGGAAAGAGATAGCAACTTGCAATTTTTATGGTAGGTTGCGCATCCGAATGGGAGAGTTAAGTTCGTTGTTGGGCATAGTCGATCCAACGGTTTCGGAGTTATACTCATCTGGAATACTATTTTCTCGATGACTCAAAAAATACAGATCCGATCGAATTGAACTTCGCAAATAGTTGTACAATATCGACATAAAAACGTGAATAAAATTTTGTAAGGACCGTAATACTATAAAATTTTTGAAAAATTACGAGAAGATATTGTATGTATCTCACGATAACTTTCGATCGGAAAGAGATAGGGACTTTTTCGGGGTAGGTTGCGCATCCAAATGCGACATTTAGGTTCGTTAATTTGCTTAATCGTCAAATTCGTTTGGAGTTATACTCATGACATTTTGTTGTTATTTCCCCTATAACAAAATATACAAATCTGGTCCAAATAGAACTCGGTGATTACTTGTATAATACCAACCCAATCATTTACGCGGAATTTCGTGAATATCATATCCTAGAATTACCTGAGGCGTAAGTTTTTTGTGTATAAATTCCAATAGAACACATACGAGTATGTCAGAATTAATATTCGGTGATTGTAGACGATTCTCTTCTGAACTCTGTCAATAAAATGGTATGAAATATATTCATTTTTTTACTAGCTGACCCACGAAACTTCGCCTGCGCCAAATCGGTTATTGCGGTTGCAATTTCATTTCCAAATGCGAAAAATCTTTAAAAAAAACCTAGAACCCGATTGCAGAGCCTCCTACCGGGACAGTTGAATTTCCAAGTTATCCAGGGACCCACTCAAACACGTAATTCTAAAAAATACCTAGAACCCGATTTCGGCGCCACCTACCGGGTTCAATTGCGAATACGAACTACCCACTCAAACGTATCTGGTTAAGAAAAGTGAGAAAAGGTGAGAAAGACATTACACCGGCTTCGTTCTCATCCCTACTCCGTGCTGTTTACTGGGACGTGACACCGGTATAGTCTGGCAAATGAGTGTTGATCCAGAAAGACGCAGAAATTTTAAAAAATCTAGCACTTATTATAGCAGGAATAAATGCCTTGATACTTCAATTAAAAAAAAATATATTTTTTTGTACAAAAATTTTAACTTTGCCATAAGCTCAGGGAAATTTTGATCGAAATAGAGTGAAAAACATTCACAAAAAATACGGCGACTTGGTTTTAATTAGCTCTTTCTTTGGGATAACTTACCAAGTTATAATTGATCAGTTATCGAGCGGGATGAAAAATGATTAATTACTAAAATGACTATTAAAAAATAGGGGTTGGTGAAAGAAGGATGAAAATTTAGGGTTGTATGTATTTTGTAATGCTACATTATAAAAAAATAAAAACAAAAAATTTCATCCAAAAATAAAAAATAAATGTTTTAAGGGGAACAACCCTTATCACTTAGGGGTATGAAAAATAGATGTTGGCTGATTCTTAGACCTACTCAATATGCTCACAAAATTTCATCAGAATCGGTTAAGCCGTTTCGGAGGAGTACGGGAACGATGCTGAATTTGTAATAGAGTGTCCAATAGAGGTGAGTAGACAATAGAACATGCGTGCAAAAACTCCCGACTTCACGTGAGTGCTTGAACCAATTTTTTTTAAATACTATACCTACCAACTGTGTTGTAATAGTGCTAATTAGGTTTTCGAGAGTTGGATATCCATTGTACCATTCTAATTACCAGAAGCAAGATGCGCGATAATGCCCTCGTTCATAAGCGACATGAACGGATGCAATTTAACATCATTCATTTACGTCATAAACAGTATGTCTGACGTTAACCATGAGAACATGATAATACTCGTATATGTAGTAAACATCGCTATCATGAGAATGTGTGTACAGTACAATGCGAATATGTACCTATGAATAATTCACGACAATTCAATAAACAACTAGACCAAACCAATGGAGAGAAACTGATGGGTGAAGAAATTAGCAAACTTCTTCTCATCCCCCTTTATCTACCCATCTTCTATTTTCTATTTCCGAATTTCTGTCTCTTCTCGTTTTATTAATTTCCCCATAACCATTATTTATTCGATATTTTTCATTATATTTGTATCTGTAAAAATTATTTCTCATCTCAAACCTTCTTTCTTCCCTTTTATGTGATATTTCAATATTCTCTTCACAACTCTGAATATTGCCATGAAATTCATAAACTGTATTGCTAATATTCATTTCAAATGTTTTCTTTGCGTTTGTTGTATCTTTAATTCTATTTGAAACTCACTCATATTACTTTCTATCCTATGGTGCACGTCTATTCTTACATTCATCTCAAATACTTTTAACTTTTTTTTTTACAATTCTCACAAACGTCCTTAGGTTTGTAGTCTAGAATCACTCACCAAGTTTCAATTAAATCGGATTTGTACTGGTTAAAAACAAAATGATTACTCGGGAACCATTGGGTCGTATTGGGATGCGCCACCTACCCTAAAAATTTCAATTCAATTTAACAAAGACGACGTGAGTTCTAGCCAAATATCCAATTAAGTTTATCTGATTTTGAGTTCCGCATCACAATGATAGGTACCCTCTCGAGGCTTCAACTACATCAGTTCTTAAATCCGCTTTGAGAACAAGCGAGCTACAACTGGCAATAAGGATACTGCCTAGAACTTTTCAATACTCAACCTTCGTATACATTGGTATGCATTCCATTGGCTCGTGTGGAATCGGAATAATTATTGTAGATTGCACCTAGCACGTCACATTTGAAAACGGAATTACAAGTTTCACCTTTAAACAAGTGAAATGTTCACTCGCGAATTGCCTCCTAACTGCTTAGTATCAGGAGCGCCCACAACAAAAATGGTTCAAACATATCGGTCAGTGTTCTCCAAAGAGGAAAGTATCATTCAAAGGCAGACACGAACCCAGGATTTCATGGTATTCTAGGAAACTTATATCCATTGGTAATAACCATGAATACATGGCTTTGTGTCTGCTCTTGAATGATACTTTTCTCGTTGGGGAACACTGAGCGATGAGGTGGTCCAGCCCGGCCACACGAAATATTCGTTGATGGTTAAAATCAATAAATATTTCACCGTGTGTCTTGTTTTAGTTATTGGCAATCAGCCACAGGTTACCTAATTTAATGTTCACTAGTTTTTGGTATATCTAACCAAACTGAACCCGGCGTTTTCAGTCCATAAAGGTCGCTTCTAAGGTAGATGGCGTTGCCATTCCTGGATTCTCTTACGGCAAAAGAATGAACGTCGCTGAACATCGCTCAAGGTTTCTTCATCGCAGAGGGTCGGAGTTCGAAGGATTCTCCATAGGTGGCGCTGGTGGGATTAAATCCCTGCCAGTTCTCGACCAATGGATTTAAGTTTCCTAGAACGCCGTCACTTTTCATTCTGTGTTTGGCTAAGTCACACTGATGATTGGTAATAACCATGAAACCCTGGGTTTGTGGCTGCCTTTGTATGATACTTTCCTCTTTGAGGAACACTGAGCGATGAGGTGGTCTAGCCTGGCCATGCGGAATATTTGTTGATGGTTAAAATCAATAAATATTTCACCGTGTGTCTTGTTTTAGTTATTGGCAATTAGCCACAGTACACCTCATTTAATGATCTTGAATGTTGTTGTGTGGTTTTGTGAGCATTCTACTATGTGATGTAATACCTACTTAAGAGTTTCTGAAATTAGTTTTTTTTATTAAGTATTGTTTTCTTTTTAATTGTGTAATTGGTTATTGAAACTGCTGGAACTGAAGGCTTATAATAATTAATTGATCTTGATTGTTCACTCTCTCTTCAGCCACCATAGAATGAAACCTCATTATCAAATACCGTTAAGATGGAAGCTGATTACTAAAATAAACATGTGGAATCAGAAATCCCTCTTCACTTGCATTTAATTGTCCAGAGCTTAGTTCTGCTGGTGACATTGAGAACATAATTAATAAACCAACAAGGGTTCACAATTAAAAAAAAAATCGTATATAATGGCGGATAATAGAAAAAGTTTGAATATTCAGATGGAGAAATAATAAATCATTGTGCAAAATTTCCAGTGTATATTCATTTGACTGCTCATTTCCATGCGTTCGTTGACATAAAGGAAACATTCATCAGCACAAAAGTTTTACCACTCTGTTTTATATATGTGGCTTTAGTTTCCAGTATTTCTCTTAGTCGAAATATTACAGTGATGTTCCAAGGTGACTCGGTTTCCAGGAACTGATGCCTGTTTCATTTCCATTATTTTCTCTCGACGCCACAATTATTCGCCTCACTTGGCCCATTATTCAGAACTTAAATTAATGGAGCCTCTCCGTGTGTGATATCTGATAATAAGTTGTTTCAACGTATTCGAATACTACCGTCCAGCAATCCATTTGGGAGATAGCAGAGAGACTAACACATAATAATAAACGATGCACCAGTGGAGACGAAAATGATAATATTTGGTTATCAGGAGCAGCAGCTGTAGGTAACTGGAGCGAAACCAGAATATCTGGGTCATCCTGTTGTGCGCTACCTATCTACGTCAGTATATTTTCAGCTCGCTAATTAGCTTTACTAATAACAGTTTATTCTAGAATTATCGCACTTACGCAGATTACATTGGATTATATGCTAACTGACAAAGCAACTGCAACACCCAGAAGGAGCTGTTTGAATTTTAATTTTTTTTTGGTAAAACATAGATAGTATAGCAAGGAGTAAATGATTAAAATTTGGAGGAAAAAATCGTTTTTCCATGTTAACATTTTTTGTTACTTTTATATTGTATCCGTTTTTTTGCAAATATTTTGAATTTTACAACAAACCAGCTGTTCGAGGAGATCCATAATCAATGTTTAGTTGTTGTTAAAATGCCTAGGGCACGTGTCGAATTACTGGTCTACGGCGCGGTTGCCATTTCGAGAAATCGCTAACCGTACGAACAGATATCCAACTACTGTTATGAGATGTTGTCAAGCGTGGTTTGATAATGCCCAAAATCGAAGAAGAGTAGGCACCGGACGTCGAAAGGGCACAACTGAAGTTCAAGATCGACGTCTAAGACGTATGGCTATTAGAGACCGATTTGCGACAACTCGATCTTTGGCTGATGAGTGGTTAGGAGAACAAGGCAATCCTGTAACTGTCCGAACGGTTTAACGCCGGATAAAGTCTTTTGGACTACAGCATTATCGACCCCATCTTGTGTTACCTCTGACGGTTGAGCATCACCGGCAATGATTACAGTGGTACAGACAACTTCAACATTAGAATGTGGAGTGGTATCAGGTCGTCTTTTCTGATGAATCTCGATTCTCTTTGAGTGCACATGATTGGCGAAGAAGGGTTAGACCACATCTGGAAGAAAGACGTGAACCTCAGTTTGATATTGAGCCTCATGTTCACCGGACTGTAGGCGTTATGGTATGGGGTGCTATTGCACATGCAAGTAGGTCACCTTTAGTCTTTATTCGAGGTAGCATGACAGCACTGCGTTACCTCCAAGAAATAGTGGAGCCCTATGTTCTCCATTACCTTAACCGGCCCGAGAATCCAATATTTCAGCAAGATAATGCTTGACCTCATGTTGCCAGAGTTAGTTTAAACTCTTTTGAAGCGACCCATGTGAATGTTTTGCCATGACCGCCCAGATCCCCCGATCTTTCACACATAGAGCATGTTTGGGACATCATGGGTAGAAGGCTTGGAAATCTACCCCAGGCCCCACCGACTTTGGCGGCTCTAATACGTGAACTACAGGTAGCGTGGGATAATATCCCTCAAGAAGAAATAGACCATCTTATTACATCAATGCCAAGACGTGTTGGGGAGTGTATGGATAATTGCGGTGGACAAACACATCATTAACAAATTTATTTAAAAAAAAAATCATAAACTCATTTTCTCCTTGCTATACTATCTTTGTTGGACAAAAAAAAATTAAAATTTAAACAGCTCCTTCTGAGTGTTGCAGATTCTTTGTCAGTCAGTATATTAACATAGAAGGTGAACTGTAGGTAATTGCTAATAACTAAAAGACAACATTGAAATATTTAACCATCAACAAAGAATCCTCGCGACACCTCATCGCTCACTGTTCCCCCAAAAAGGAAAAATCAACGAATGGTTCACTGTCTTTAAGCTAGATTAAATAACTAGTGGTCAATTGGCCGTTGAGGATTTTCCTCAGATGTCTGATAGTAACAGAATTGTATCTTAGGCACTGACACAGTAAATTTTTGGTAGTTTTTTGAAACGCTGACCCACTTCAGATGTCTGCCCGACTATCTGGGAGGCCCACGATGCACTTATGCTTCCTGCGAATAGCGTGATAATTGACACAAATGGTTTTAAAGATTTTATAATAAAATTGGTTCAAGCGCTGACGTGAAGTCAGGAGCTTCTGCGCATAATTTTCGAAATTTTTTTGTAATTTTCTAGGGTTACGAACGGTTCTTAAGAAATTTTGAACACGTCTCTATGTCGATATTCTACTACTAGTTACCAAGCTTGAATTCGATCGAGTCTAAATTTCTTGAGTTATTGAGGAAATAATATTTCAGGTGGGTATAACTCGGACAGCAGGCCGGACAGAATTAAATTTGACCTCGAATTCTCCATCGGGGAGTCGAACCCAATCGTAGGAGACCATTTTCAGCAAAAAATTCTAAAATTACAGACATTTGGGCAAAATGATAACGCGATGTTCCCCAGAACATACACGGACTTTTAATTTTTTTATAATGTGGCATTACAAAATACATGCATCCCGCTCGATAACTGATCAATTATCACTTGGTAGGTTATCCCAGAGAAAGAGCTAATTAAAACCAAGTCGCCATATGTTTTTCACTCTATTTCGATTAAAATTTCCCTGAGCTTATGGCAAAGCTAACATTTTTGTACAAAAAAATATTTATTTTTATTGAAGTATCAAAGCAGTTTATTCCTGCTATACTTAGTGCTAGATTTTTTGAAATTTCCGCGTCTTTCTGGATCAACACTCATTTTCCAGACTATACCGGTGTCACGTCCCAGTAGACAGCACGGAGAAGGGATGATAACGAAGCCGGTCACCTGTCTTACTCACCTTTTCTCACTTTTCTTAACCAGAAACGTTTGAGTGGGTAGTTCGTATTCGCAAATTCACCCGGTAGGTGGCGCCGCAATCGGGTTTTAGGTATTTTTTAGAATTACGTGTTTGAGTGGGCCCCTGGATAACTTGGAAATTCAATTGTCCCGGCAGGAGGCGCTGCAATCGGGTTCTAGGTTTTTGGCGCTCTAGTTTCTCGGAACTGTGTGCTTATCAATTTGCCCAAATGTCTGTAATTTTCGAATTTTTCGATGAAAATGGTCTTTAACGATTTGGTTCGACTCACTGATCAAGAATCCGTGGTCGAAAATCATTTTGTAGGGTCGGTCCGGCCGGCCGGCCGGCCTGCCGTAGGCACGATTACTCTCGAACGGAATGAGCTAGAGAGTTGAAATTTTCAGAGTAGGTTTGGAGGATAAATATCTCGGCTAAGTTCGTTACTGGGCAAAATCGGACAGATGGTTTCGGAGTAACGAAAGAAAAATTTTTTTTTACAAAACAAATTCCAAATTAAATTTTTTTTAATAAGCAGTTTTATTATGAGAATCCGTTCATATCATTTTTATCTCTAACAAGCTAATACTCGAAGATATGATTTTTCAAAATTTCAATAATAAATCGTATTTCAACGTTGTCACAGAATGATATAATTCTATGTATGAATTGTCATAATGTCAAATGATGTTCCTGAGACATAACATTATCTAATCAATCGAAGAATTATGAGAATAAAGTGTATTCCGAAATGTGAGCGAAGTGAGAAAAATCTCAGTTGTTTGCTCCGAAATTAGTTTTTCTCAGAAAAGTCTTACATTTCGGAACGGAACATGAAGTTAGTAAGAGATCTGAGAGTAGTGAGACTGCTTTTCATCCATAGACATAGATATAACTCTCGAACGGAATGAGGTAGGTAGTTGAAATTTTCAGAGTAGATTCGGGAGATGAATATCTCGGTTAAGTTCGTTATTGGGCAAAATTGGCCAGATTTAATTGGATTTCATCCATGGTGCAGTTCTCATTCTCAGATTGCTCATTCAATCTTGATAAATAAACTATTATTTGAATTGAATTTCCTTTATGATGCAGTTCTATCATAAGAATACATTGATATAATTCCCAACTCTGAGAAACCAATACTTTCGGAGATATAATTTGTCTGTTTGAACTAGAGCGCCAGAAAGCTCCTCTCCACAGGGCTTGTTTTTAAAGATTTTTCGAATTTGGAAATAGAATTGCAACCGCAATAACCGATTTGGCGCAGGCGAAGTTGCGTGGATCAGCTAGTAGTTATATAATGCCGACGGGTAAATTTTTGCTGAATTTCGTGAGGATTGTATCACTAGAAAAGACGACAAAAATTTTATGTTTCAGAAACTAGCTGTCAGATTCCGTTGAATTGACACACAAACCGTGCAGCCGCTATTCAACTGGATTTCAGCTTTGTATGGGAGCCATTATTGTGAAGAAAAAATTTCGAACTTGTATCTACTTCTTCTGAAATTTCAAATCATGTAAATCTCAGAATTGAAACAACACCTCGATGGCCGTGCTTGCCTGCCGCGCAGGAGATTCCCGCTGCGTGAACCCACTATTTTATTCAATCTAAAATAATAATTCGGTTTATGTCCAATGCAATATTTCTCGTATTAACACTAAAAAGACTACTTAAACGTTCATGCAGTATTTATTGAATATCCGAGACATGAATAGACGACATAACATGCGCTCAAAAGCTCTTGACTTCACGTTAGTGCTTTTTGAAAATTCTTTTATTTTATACTTGAATAATTTGAACCTTCCTATGAACCTGCAAATTCGTAATGGGATTCGAAACCCAGGGGGGTCAGTTAGGCTTCCGTGTCCCCCCTGCTGGCGCCTATGACGTCAACGACACCTCCAAGGCCCCAAAAAGATTACAGTTTTCATAAAACACCAGTCATCTTTCTGAACTCTGCCTCAGAATATTTTCCGTAGATGTTGCAAGCGTCGCAAGTGGAACTTTACCTACCCTTAACTGCATGCGACTAGACAGAATCGTAAAGGCGATCTCGATGTTTCCTAGGTTCATGACAGTTCGATCACCCTGCCAAGACGTGTTCTGGCTCGTATATTCTATTCTCTGAGTCTCCTTCGCAGAACCGAATATTTTATTGCGACGTGGAATACCGTAACATCTAAACAAATACGAGAGTGCAAGTTTCGAGGGGCTGCATACATTTGAATGTACTTATGTTTATCGAAAAATTCAACAGTTCATGTCTATACTCCATTCACTTTTATAAAGTCTCCCAGTTGGCCATGAAAGTTTGACAGGTTTCACCGTGTATCTTTCGAGAATGTTAGGTAATAGTAATTTTCCTGTCAGATAACTACGCAACGTTGTCCTCTCTGCTGTGCATAAGGTGGCGTAAGGACACAGTAACAAAGCCTACACAGAACACAACTGATTCTCCTTACTCGCTCAAGCTCTTCGAGAGCTTATGAGGGGCCCTTGGGGAAGACCTAGGAGGATCAGTATAATAATATACGATAATATATACATAGAAGTCGTATTAATTACGTATTTTCACAATGTAAATTCCAAAAGACCTGGCGACTGGTGAACAAAATGTTTCTTCTGTTGTTACTGGAAATATTTCACTTATACAAACTGGTTGGAAGATTCAGTTATGCTGTTTTCGGAAATCAAGAATCAAGTGTTGAAATTTTGATAAAAAATAATGGATAGAGTAATCCGTTACTTTGTGATAGTTCATATAAAAAATTGGTCCAAGCCGTGTGTACAGGAATTTTGGCGATCT
The DNA here is from genome assembly GCA_937662695.2 of Halyzia sedecimguttata. NCBI lineage: Eukaryota > Metazoa > Arthropoda > Insecta > Coleoptera > Coccinellidae > Halyzia > Halyzia sedecimguttata. Next base: position 13,328,660 of record OW569411.2, on the reverse strand, counting down.
TGTTCAACCTGTGACACCTCATATCTCCGAAAGTATCGGTTTCTCAGAGTTGGGAAAGATATCAATGCATTCTTGTGATAGAACTGCATCATAAAGGAAATTCAATTTAAATATTAGTTTATTCGTCAAGATTAAAAGAGCAATCTGAGAATGGGAACTGCACCATGGAAAAAATCTAATTAAAATAGCTGAAATGAATTTGATTGTCTCTTATAGAACAGGATGACATGTACGAGTATGAACACAGATCATATAATAATTCATAGATAGAATAGTTATAGCATTCTGTGAAAACATAGAAGCACGATTCATTATTGAAATTTCGAGAAATCATATCTACGAGTATTAGCTTATTAAAGTTGAAAATAATATCAATGGATTTCCTTGGTGAAAGTGCATCTTGAGAAAAATTGAATTTGAAATTTGTAAGAAAATTTTTTTTGGTTACTCCGAAACCATTTGACCTATTTTGCGGTTTCGGAAATATTCATAAAAAATATTTTTACTAAAAACGGCCATAACTCCGAAACCGCTAAGTGGTTTTCGCCCGTTAACGAACTCGTCTGAGATATTTACGTTCTTAACCTACCCTGTAAATTTCAATCCTCTAACTCCTTTTGTTCGAGAGTTATCGTGTTAACGGACGGCAGGACGGCCGGACAGAATCGATTTCAACCACGAATTCTTGATCAGTGAGTCGAACCAACTCGTTCGATACCATTTTCAGCCAAAAATTCGAAAATTACAGACATTTGGGTAAATTGATAAGCACTCTGTTCCAAGGAACAAGAGCGCCAAAAAGATACAGGGTGAAATATTTATTGATTTTAACCATCATGATCGGGCTAGATCAACTCATCGCTCAGTGTTCCCCAAAGAGGAAAGCGTCATTCAAGGGCAGACATAAACCCAGGGTTTCATGCATTTCACACATAAATATGCAGTTTTTCTCTTCAAATTTGGATCACATTTAGAACAATATTTTCTCTGATTCCTGGGCAAAACATCTCCAACTTGTGCTGCAGCCTGGGGTGCAATATCCAAAATTCTGAATAGTCCCAGTTTCAATTCTCTTGATAAATTGGTTTTCTGGGATCTCTCAACGGAAGAGTTGTTTGGCCACACCTTCAAAAAGTCTAATCGTCCAAGTCGTTTTGTGTCGGAACAAGACTGGTGGATGAATTTAAAAATTACACTGAGCGCGTCACGGAGTCCGATGGACTCTAGCTGCTCAGAATAAGTTCTACTTGTGAGAATTCAACGAATTCCACTGAGCGATCGATGAGTTATCCCACCACAGGAAGGTACTCAGACGCACGAATCACTCGACCAAAAAAAACGAAGATTACACGATTATTTAAACATTCAAGAGTCCGAGGGACTCCGCAACGCCGGTTAAGGGTTAATTATAGGTAGTAGTAGGTATAGCACCATTTCTCGAATAGATATCCCTCACCAAATTCTAAACACCTATTCCAAAGCTCAATTCTACTATATTCGCAAAGAAAATCGGCAAAAGTCTGAGTACCTACACGAGAATAACAATAATTTCTGAAGTTCGTCGCAGTTGGCCTACCTATGTTCCTGTGTACGCAAACATCCGGTAAGGTTCATTCAAATTCTTTACAGAGTGAACAGGCTACGAATAATAAATGGCGAATAATAAATGGTTCATTAGGCTTCATAGCTGACGCCAGGTCTGGCCTTTCATGAAAGGAAATGAGTTGAAAGTCGGGAAATGTCTGTAACAGAATTAGGCAATTTCCTACAGACCCAATGGCTATACCGAAACTATAGATTAGTATTCTCGTCATGCAGAAACCTTCCTGACTTGCTCTGAAGTGGCCTCTATCAACGTTGTTCCCCAGTCCCATATTTCTAGAGATCTACGAGGTGGGAGATACGAAAAACTATAATTTCGATTGGATAGAATAATTTTCGTCACAATCATTCAATAATTTATGAGATGAGAGCCAATCAAATGCTATTCAAAGAAATGCCATTTTTTAACAAGACTCTCAAGTTCAACAGGTCTGGAATATAATAAAATAGTAACGTAGTTGAGACACATGGTTTACGTAGTCCTTTATTTACCAGTATTGAGTTCATCGATTTGTTTTCGAAGGGTTGTTTACTATAGTGCCAGTTCAATTATAATAGCGTGTCTGTCATTAAGAGCGCCCAATTTTGTTTTATCAATGAAACGCATCATTTATTTGAAAATTATTGAAATTTATACTTCATTATAAAGTACAGTCGATACCATTAGTTATGAAATAAAGCATTAGTTAAATATCCAACATGGAAACGCTGGCAGGAATGAAATCGTTGAACCCAATTTTCCATGACTATCCCACACAAATCAGATCGTATGTAAGCAATTATTCGTGCAATATATCTATAAATCGTCTTAATTTGTTGGATGATTGCTTCAAACCAATTACTGAATGTAACCCCAAAGAAACAGGGCTAATGGAGTTAAATCGCAGGAACGAGGCGGATAATTTGCCGGTCCATTTCTTGAGATAATCGAGTCACCCAATTTTGTTCTCAATAAAGGCATTGTGTCATTGGCAGTATGACAAGCGGCACCGTTCTGTTGAAACCACATGTTCTACAAATCAAAACAAACCAACTCAGGCCATAAGAAAATAGTCAAGATTGAACGATAACGATTTTTATCCACAGTAACCGCCTTATGAGCTTCGTTGAAGTTTTTCTATCACTAATGAGAATATTTCTTTATGTTTCACCTCATCACCTTTAGATCTATCAATGGACATTTATTGGTTAAGAATAAGTAATTGAATATTACTGGAATTCAATTGAATTTCATTCAATATGTTAGTAACTAAACTTATAATTTTCTTTACTTTGATTATTTAAATATGATATTAATTCCAGTAATATTTTTCAAGAATAATTATGTATTCTTCTCCTAAAGAAGAATTGAAGGTAGATAAGAGTGTGTTAATTTTTTCATCATTGCTTTCTATCCTGACTTCACGAAAAAAAATTGGTTCAAGCACTGACGTGAAGTCAGGAGCTTTTGCGCGTATGTTCTATTGTCCATTCTCCTGTATTGGACACTTTTAATCGAATTTACCATGGTGAATTCTATTGTCTATTCTCCTGTATTGGACAGCCTTAATCGAATTCACCATGGCAAATTCGACTAAGAGTGTCTAATACAGGAGAACAGACAATAGAATTCACCATTGTAAATTCGATTGAGAGTGTTCAATACAGGAGAATGGACAATAGAACATACGCGCAAAAGATCCTGAATTCACGAAAAAAAAATTGGTTCAAGCACTGACGTGAAGTCAGGAGCCTTTGCGCGTATGTTCTATTGTCCATTCTCTTGTATTGAACACTCTTAATCGAATTTACCATGGTGAATTCTATTGTCTGTTCTCCTGTATTAGACAATCTTAATCGAATTTACCATGGTGAATTCGATTATGGCTGTCCAATACAGGAGAATGGACAATAGAATTCACCATAGTAAATTCGATTAAAAGTGTCAAATACAGGAGAATGGACAATAGAACGCGCAAAAGCACCTGACTTCACGTCAGTACTTGAACCAATTTTTTTCTGAAATACTCCATGTTGGGTTCAGTAGTTCTAATGCGGGGTTTATGTAGAGAGAATTTAGCGCTTAGCAATTAGCTCTTGTAATTTTGATTCCAAGAACGAGCTCTTCTATTGGTTGCACCAATGGGTACAACATGTAGATTTTTTGTCGTAAAATTATTAGCAAATGAACTAGGTATTATCGAAATTTGTAGTAGCCCTCGTCTAATCGCAAAGTTGAATGTGTCAATTTACTAAACTAATGGTTGACAAGTATTGTATTTGAATCATGTAATTTGCAGAAATGTTCACGTACAAGGAATATGTCAACATGATACCAGTTCACGGATCTAGTTATGGATTTGTGGATCTAGTTATCCAGAAAATAATCCTTCGATATCCACATTACTTCAGTTTTAAAATTGACCAATCAATCGAAACTTTTGCTCAACCTATAAATATTTTTCGATTTCTATAATATTTCCACCTAAATTTTTTCCATACATTATTTGGCAGCTGAACGACGCACTGTGTTCGCTCATACAGCACAATTCTACCATGTCAGTATATGAGGAATGCAATGGTAATTAATATAATAATGCAGCATTGCACATTCATTAGAACTCATGACAATATTGGCCATAATAAGCCTGGCATGCATAATGTGAGTTAGAGCATTATGCCGATCCAATATCTCACTAATGAGCTCCCTCTCAGTAACTATACATCTTTTGGAGCAAATGATGTTTAGTAGGTATGCATGATATAGAGAAATATAACTACTGCTCACTACAGTTCGGGGCATACAGGTAATGAACGTGCTTTAGCTGTTTGATTTACAACCTACATACAATTATACTGACTGACAAAGAAACTTCAACACCCAGAAGGAGCAGTTTGAATTCAATTTTTTTTTTGGTAAAATATAGATAGTATAGCAAGGAGTAAATAATTGAAATTTGAAGAAAAAACGAAGGGTTTAGAAATGTTTTTAATAAAGTTAATAATGTGTCCACCACGATTATCTAAACACTCCCCAACACGCCTTGGCATTAATGCAATAAGATGGTCTATTGCTTATTGAGGGATACTATCCCAAGCTACCTGTAGTTCATGTATCAGAGCTGCCAAAGTCCGTGGTGGTTGGGGTAAATTTCCAAGCCTTCTACCCATGATAGCCCAAACATGCTCTATGGGCGAAAGATCGGATGATCTGGGAGACCATGGCAAAAGATTCACATGGATCGCTTCAAAAAAGTTTAAACTAACTCAGGCAACATGAGGTCGAGCATTATCTTGCTGAAATATGGGATTCTCGAGGCAGTTAAGATAAGGGAGAACATAATAATATGGCTCCACCATTTCTTGAAGGTAACGCAGCGCTGTCATGTTATCTCGAATAAAGACTAAAGGTGACCATACTTGCATGTGCAATCACCCTGCAAATACTGTCTTCCTCTGAACTGAAGCCGGTCGTCAAGTCCACATTGTGAATTTTGTTTCCATTCGGTTCGGCTTTCTTTGAACCAGACCGCGCTGATTCGGGTTGGAAGCGGCATGATTCGGTTCGGGCCGGCAAGGCCGAAAGACGCGTCCGCACCTGTCTGGCTTTGCCGATCGGAATAGGCCGAATGGTACCGATCCGCATACTCTGGACGCGCCTTAAGACGTCGATCTTGAACTTCATTTGTGCCCCTTCGACGTCCGGTGCCTACTCTTCTTCGATTTTGGGCATTACCAAACCACGCTTGACAACATCTCATATAACAGTAGTTGGATTTCTGTTCGTACGGTTAGCGATTTCTCGAAATGACAACCCCGCCTCCCGTTGACCAATAATTCGACCTCTTTCAAATTCACTTAGATGGCTATAAGCAACTAAACATCGACTTTGGATCTCCTCGAACAGCTGGTTTGTTGTAAAGTTTGAGAAAATTGTAAAAAACGACTGCAATATGTAATTTCCACGTCTATAACAAGGAAACCAGTGTAAGGACGAGATAATTGGAGAATATGTGTCAAATTCATAGACAACTCATGTCAAACAAACAAAATTAAGACTGATTACTTGTTCAAGTTTCAACAGCCTGTATACTTTAACCTGAGTTGAATGTGGAAGAACGGTAAAGGAAAACAGTATTTCACCTGATGAGGGGAATCTATGGTTAAAGTTAATATACAAATTAAAGACTCACCCTGTATATTCATGAATTAAAGAATATTCAAATTGAATACGTGTTCCTCACACTTTAGAGGAAGAGAATAAACATTTTCATAATGCTCTTGTTTTCTTTTCGAATGCGACTCGGCATCCCGTTTTTGCTCGTAAAATCCACAGTTAAGTTTTTATTGTGGTACGTATATATGTATCCATATAACATTGAATGTCATTGTTGATGTTTTACGTTATGAACATGACGGGCTATTTTATATCCGTTCATCCAAATATCATTGCAGTTGATAGTATACTCGTAACGTTGTTTAGATTAACATGAACATTCTTGAAGAAGCAAGTATTCACGAATTTTGGGCCTGAAGGTGTAGGCTCTTAATGGGCTTATGCTGGCTACGCGGAAAAACACCTAAAATACAGCGACAGAGGAAAATCTTCGAGAGAGGGGACTTTTGAAAGGTTATGTATTAGTTGATTTTCTTCTAAGTCGAATTTACGGTCTAGCTTGTTATGTCAAAAATTCCTCTGTTCAAAATGTTGAGTTAATTAGGAAAACGAGATTGAAGGAGTTTTCTTCATTTCCTTCAAATTGTTGTTTATATTAACATGAACATTCTTGAAGCAGCAAGTATTCACGAATTTTGGGCCTGAAGGTGTAGGCTCTTAATGGGCTTATGCTGGCTACGCGGAAAAACACCTAAAATACAGCGACAGAGGAAAATCTTCGAGAGAGGGGTCTTTTGAAAGGTTATGAATTAGTTGATTTTATTCTAAGTCGAATTTACGGTCTAGCTTGTTATGTCAAAAATTCCTCTGTTCAAAATGTTGAGTTAATTAGGAAAGGTGAGATTGAAGGAGTTTTCTTCATTTCCTTCAAATTGTTGTTTAGATTAACATGAACATTCTTGAAGCAGCAAGTATTCACGAATTTTGGGCCTGAAGGTGTAGGCTCTTAATGGGCTTATGCTGGCTACGCGGAAAAACACCTAAAATACAGCGACAGAGGAAAATCTTCGAGAGAGGGGTCTTTTGAAAGGTTATGAATTAGTTGATTTTATTCTAAGTCGAATTTACGGTCTAGCTTGTTATGTCAAAAATTCCTCTGTTCAAAATGTTGAGTTAATTAGGAAAGGTGAGATTGAAGGAGTTTTCTTCATTTCCTTCAAATTTTGTGACATTTCTGTCATCAACATTTATAAACCTCCAAATAGTTCTTGGCCAAGAAATTTCAATATAAATGTTAATAATCCATCAATTTACTGCGGAGATTTCAATTCGCATCATGTTACATGGGGTTATGATGTTAATGATAGAAATGGTATAGCTTTGTCCGATTGGATGGAAGACAAGGATTTTTTTTTTATTTTCGATGTAAAAGATTCACCTCCTTTCCATTCTTCAAGATGGAATAGAGGCTATAACCCTGACCTATGAATGGTTTCCTGTGATGCTTCTTCTAAACCTAAAGTAAAACGTAAAATTTCAGGTGTTTTTCCGCGTAGCCAGCATAGGCCCATGTTGGGCTCTTGATTGAAGTGTGGAATAAATTTAAATAAAAATTTTCTTCCAGTTATTTCACGAATTACCCTTTTTGCGCACTATGAAAGAAGTGAAAAAGCTAATAAATAATGGTTTTGAAAAAATAAAAAAACACGCTCTAATGATAGATCGAACTAGAAACTATAAAATAATTTTTGAGCAATTAAACTTAGTGATGGAAGAAAACTGTATCTACATATTATTTGGAGAAAAGCGTGGGGTGTTCTGTGCCATATTTTGTATGCCTTTCGCAATACTTTTTTTTAAATATTTTATGAATCACACACTTCTGAATTTCTTAACCATTTTTCATCAATCATTTTGTTTAAATGCTCTAGAATTATTTCAAACTTTTTAGTTCGATTCATCATTAAAGCGTGTTTTTTCAATTTGTTTAAACTATCATTGATTTTCTCATTTTAGTTCGATTTTCAAATAATTCGAGAGAGAACATTTTCGTATATGTAAGGTGGGTGGACCATGGAAGGCCACTCTAACGAATAAACAGTTTTTATTTGTTCATTTACTAGATAAATAAAAGAAACGAATCATTTATAAACACTATGTTTTATTGTGTATCATATTAATTACTTTTTTTATACTAGATGTAATCACTATTTCTGGAACTAAACTTTTGTAAAGCTCTTCTAAACGGCCTTGTAAGGAACAAGGCTCCAAACAAGGCCAATATTATAAATCAGTCGTTCAACTCAGAACCAGAATTGTAATAATCAAAATATCCGCTTTTTCTAAAACCACAGAAAAAGCTCTTTCATTTAAATCAAAAATTAAATGCCTGACACATTATAATCTTCTTCAAAAAACTCAACGAACATTTCTTGAACAACATCTTATAACTAAGGATATATTAATGGAAATTATATAAAAATTATGGTAACGAGTATTACATCGATAACAAATAAGTTTTAAATGCGTTTTACAATGTAATTATAAATAGTTTTTTTCACCTATAATGGCCTTCTTACGGGTCCGTTCTTTGTAAGGCCAAAATGTTCCTAAAAAGTCTAAGTTAAAAAGTTGAATAATCCTTATGAATAATAAAATTATAATCATTGAACATTGCTTTAAGAACCAAGCGGCTCGTCAAATTAAAAACTAAGTTCACATTTTCATTAGTAAATGTTCCTAGCAAGGCCCATGTACCCTAGCAAGGCCAAACGTCAATTTTTTTTTGGCCTTATAAAGAACCACCAGCTTTCTTAGGAACACTGCCAATATTTCAACCACAATCGAGGCAAAATCATTATATTTTTTCTTTAGTACCACAAAAAATCCTTACATAACAATTTACAGTAAAAATAATACAATAATAATAGGTTATTCACATAAAAACTTACCTTTAGGTGAGCGCGTGAATTACAATTTGAACGTCGCCGAACGAAGTCTACCAAGCGAGGGACTACACTGACAAAATAGCAACGCGAGCGACTCGCTGCCGCGTCTGTATCCTTGAGTTTGTTGGAGCTTATTGGGAGCGGAAAGAATTTGTCATCACCTGACTATAAATATGACTTTTTTATAGTTGGCCTTCAAAGGAGCATGGCCTTCCATGGTCCACCCACCTTATTGCAAAATGGCGAAGGTGCTGTTGACATGAAACCCCTATCAAGATTTATTAATCCTGGCGATCCTAGTCAGGATAATGGGATACTCATATCAAATTATTGTAATGTCATTGGCTTCCGAAAGGTCTGCAAAGTTTAAATGAAATCTAATGGTCTGAAGTACGTCAAAATAGCGTTCAAAGAAGTCGGTTACAAACAAACGAATAAGCAAGCAATCAAAGATACAGGTGAAGCTTATAAAAGAGTGTTTATACATTTTCAAATAATTCGTGAGAGCACATTTTCGTATATGTATTGCAAAATGGCGAAAGTGCTGGTAACATGAAATCCCTACCGAGATTTATTAATCCTGGTGATCCTAGTCAGGATAATGCGATACTCTTAGCAAATTATTGTAATGTCATCGGCTCCCTAAAAGTATGCAAAGTATGAATAAAATCTGATCGTCTACATGTGAAGCTTATAAAAGGTGTTAAAAATACATTGACGTTGGATCAATCTGCTTTGGAGCGCTTTCTAATGACATGATTATGATTATACTGCCCTGCTAAGTCTTGCCCAAGGAAACCCCTCAGAACTCAGAAGCTCCTAGGAGCTTATCGGAGTTAGGAGAGTCAGTTAGATTCTGTGTAGGCGTTCTTACTGTATCCTTACTCTTTTCCTTAACTTTGGCATAGCACTGCTAATTTTTGATCCGACATTGAATGGTGGCCACTACCGTCTGACTAAATCTCCGGCTCACTCTATCCACTAAGCTAGAAGCACTCATAATTCATTTAACTTCAGGTTATTTTTTATTATATTTTAATGGTGTTCTTCAGGTACATACAGAGTGAGTCTTTGAGTTCCACATTAATTCTAAAAATAGATTGCTCTAAAATAAAACACTGCTTTCAGTCACCATTTTTTTAAATTCAGCTCAGGTAAGAAGTTATAAAGCGTTTAAGGATTTTTTAATATCCTGATACCTCCCTGCACTTTCTTTATACGTTGAACTGTTAATGTAGTAGACCGTATTGTATATTGACCAAATCTGTATAATCTGATGCTTGAATTTCAATTAATTTGTTTAAGAAAACTTATTGACTGACTCAATTCTTATGATTTAGTTTTTAATGCAGCATTCGTTATAAAAATATCCCACTATCTATTCACACTGAATATCAACTTGATTCAAAATCCGCTAAATATGCACTTCAGGACATTCAGCTTCCAATCGATTCCACACTAAAAGATTATACACAATCTCATCATCGCCCATCCTCACATTGGAAATTCCTTGAATAATCTTATTCTCTTCGAATTTATAAGTGATATCTATGAGGAATTATTTTATTTTCTGAAATTATTGAGTATTCTTGAAATTACTCATGATAAACTTTATCTCCTTTATTTATGCTAATTTAATCTAGTTTTATTGATTCTTGGGTTCATATAGCTAGGAAAGAATTTTTTTCTGCAAACGTAACGTGAAGTCTAAAAATTTCAGACTGTGCTGTAATTTGTTTTTGCTCTTCGATTCTAAAAGTGTGATAAAACAAGTTCGATTTGAAATCCCGAGTACACAATGAATATACTGCTCCACAAAAGTTAAGGAAGTTCAGGAATTTTGATACTGTTTGAAATATTTCCCCAATTTTTTGAATATGAGAATTCTAAATGTTTACTCACTTATCTAACTCAATATTTTGCCCATACTTACACATATCTGTTCCTATGTATGCTTAGATCTTTAAAACTAAGTGAAGGATTTTGATGCAGTTTAATAGATAGAGTGATTTAATAGGAAGGTTTACATGTATAATACATGCATAATAAATTAGAGAAACACTGATAACTTTAGAGGTTTCTAATGTGATGTTGTAAAAGAACACATTTTATTGCGCATACATTGCAAACGCTGGCTGAACCCTACTAGATAGATCATACAATGTAGTATAATATGGTACACCTTACAAAGGTCTACAAAAAAGTCAGCGATGGTATATGTCTATCTCTTAAGGATAACCCACAATAACCATATTTTATCCTTTACATTCTACGAGAAATATTGCCTTGATTACGAAGCTATTTTAAACAATACAGCATTGATCCTTATCTAATTAAGTACCTCAAATGCATTGTGCATTCAATATTGATCAATATGGCGGTGGTACCGACCAGGGGGCCAGCACAGCCAGGATAGGGATAGAAATCGAAAACAGAGAGCCAGAGAATCATCTGTAGAGCATGAGGCTCGCCTCAGCCAGGATATATGTATTAATTCCCCAAATTCCTTTAATACCATCGGATTTAGTGATCCAATTTAAATGCCTATAATTTCCGGTAAAGATATATTTTGCAATGACCATTAATACATCGCAGGGTCCAACTTTCAACGCTACAGGCTTATAGTTGAGCGTTGAGTGTTTTTCACATGGCCAATTATAAGTCGCTCTTTCAAGAGTAACCTCTAAGGAAAACATGTTTGTATTGTCTAAAGACAAAAATGCTGTGAACGTTGTATATAAAGAAATTCTGTAGTATATTTAGTATCAGCATTTCAACCTTGCGAAGCCGGGGCGGGCAGCTAGTTTCTTTAGAAGTTTCACAGTTTCAGGTGTAAATTTAGTTTTATTATTTTTAGTGCAAAATCAGGTCACTCAAAAAATTCAAAAAATAAAATTCAGTATAGAGTATCGCCTCCTCGAACATCAACCACAGCCTGACAACTCTTTTGCATACTTTCAATCAGATTGTTAATGTAGCCTCGATCAATTTCTCTCCAGAGTTGCGGTAAATGCCGTCTGAGTTCTTGAAGTGTATGTGGAGGTGGTTGATGAGAATCCAAAGCTCTTTGTAGCTGATCCCAATGGGATTGAGGTCTGGCGACAGTGGAAGCAGGGCAAATGTGGAATACCATGGATTTCCAGAGCTTCATCTTCAATTCTAGCACGATGGGGTGGCACATTATTGTCCAAAAATAAGAAATTTGGCCCAATAGAAGAATGAAACAGAGGAATAATATTGTCAATGCATTATTCTATGAATATCTGCGCATTCATGGTAGCATCTAGTACCAACAATTATGTACTTCCATTGAAACAAATGTCTCTCCAAACAGTACCTGTACCACCTCTGAGCTGATTAACTTCCTGAACCAATCTGCGATTTCAGGGCACCAGAGGATGAGTACATACCCAAACACGCTGACTATCAGAACACCGTCCATATCTCGACTCATCTGTGAACAATACAGACCTCCATCGATCATTCCAATTTACATGCTCATTGGCCCATTCCAATCGAAGTCGCATATGATTTTGAGTTAGTGGAATCATTCTCAGAAGTCGTCGAGAATGTAATTCATGTCTCGAAGAGTTGACAATTACTCAAAGGCTCTCTACGGGTAGATACAGTCAGAAATAGATCTTGTCCAGGAGTAGTAGATCTTGGGGGTTCACTTCTCGGTCTTTCGTACACGTTTTCAGTTCCTCGATATCGATCGACGAGCCAGGAAACTACGCTTTCACTAACTTGAAATAAATTCGCAACATCTCTCTTATTTTATCCCGCCTTGATAATACCAATAGCCCCAATGGCTTCGTCCACACTGGGTTAACGTCTTAGGCATTATTGCAAAACGAATTTTCACATTTTGAATTAAAATTTATTATAAGAACGTAAAACAATAAATGATCCAAAATTCTCAGGAATACAAAAGAGGAGCGAAAAAGCATTCAGATATAAGACAGTAAACATTTGGTTTATCATAAATGAACATTTGGTGGACAAGAATGGGCTACATTTGAAACGGTCACAAAATTTCGGAACATCCTTAACTTTTGTGGAGCAGTGTATTTTCTTGCTCAATCGGATAGTTTTTGGAAGAATGTTCTGAATACATCAAAAGCTTAAATTCGCTAAAGTTGTCCACCCTTGGAATTATCGAGATAACCATGAAACTGTGAAAGAATCGTCAAATTCAAAGTTCTGGTATCCGGAAAGCAAATATGGGAAGAATTTAGTGGATCATATTTCGTAGGATATTTGCAAACTCGTCCGATTCGACCTCCTGAGTCTGGTGATATTACCCCGCACTCTGTACGGAATAGAAAATCCCTTTATCTGATAGTAATATTATTCTAGAAAGAACCATAACTCGTACATTTTTATTTCTTTTTTGTCTCCATGACCCAACCGAACAGAGAATTATGACGTTCGACGAAATATAAATATTTGGAAAGATTTATGGAAGCTTTCTTCCTATAATGGATTATGCTGGATATCTCGAGGAAAATGCATTTGATAAGGGGATTCTGGAATATTTCCTTTTACCGTCGTAAGGTGTCATAATGTAGGTTTACTTATAAAATCCTGCTTTATCATCTTTATGTAAAAAATCATTATTGTTACTTCTATTAACTTAGTACGTAGAAGTGGTTGCTGGGTCCCTTCCTCGTCGTGTGTTTCATCAAGGATGAGTTATGCGTAGCACTGATAGTCAAGTCAAGATGTGCTTTTTGGCGCTCTAGTTCCTCGGAACTGAGTGCTTATCAATTTGCCCAAATGTCTGTAATTTTCGAATTTTTGGCTGAAAATGGTCTCAAACGATTTGGTTCGACTCACTGATCAAGAATCCGAGGTCGAAATCGATTCTGTCCGGCCGGTCAGTCCGGCCGTAGGCACTATAACTCTCGAACGAAAGGAGTTAGAAGATTGAAATTCGCAAGATGGGTTTGGAGCGTAAATATCTCGGACAAGTTCGTTAATGGGCGAAATCCATGAAGCGATTTCGGAGTTATGGCCAATTTTAGTAAAAATATTTTTTATGAATATTTCCGAAACCGATCACTCGATCTATCTAAAATTTAGCATCAAATTGTAGAATCATGACCTTCATACGCATGTGAAATTTTGTATTGACCAGGTTACCGCAAAGTGTCAAAAAAAAATTTGAAAAGATTTTTTCTACAATAACTTTCGAACGGAAGGAGCTAGGCAGTTGAAATTTTCAGAGTAGGTTAGGGAGATGAATATCTCGGTTAAGTTCGTTATTGGGCAAAATAGGCCAGATGGTTTCGGAGTAACGAAAAAAAATTTTTTTTTAAGTAACGAATTTCAAATTCAATTTTTATTTGAGATGCAGTTTTCACCATAAAAATCCATTGATATCATTTTAAACTCCAACAAGCTAATACTTTCGGAGATATGATTTTTCGAAATTTCAATAATGACTCATACTTCTATGATTTCACAGAATGTTATAATTATTCTATCTAAGCTCTATTAAATGATCTGTGTTCATCCTCGTACATTTCATCCTGTTCTATAAGAAAGAGTCAAATTCATTTCAGCTATTTTAATTCGATTTCTTCCATGGTGCAGTTCTTATTCTCAGATTGCTCATTTAATCTTGATAAATAAACTCTTATTTGAATTGAATTTCCTAAATGATGCAGTTCTATCATAACAATACATAGATATAATTCCCCCGTATTCTTCGAAAATTATGATTGACGTGTCATTCGATTGGGAAAGGCATGTAGATAGTTTTTGAAAAAATGCTAATGCCACTCACAAAAATTGCAATTGTTATAAACAATTAAGTGAAAAAAAAGAAGTAGGTTTAGGTTTTCGCCAATATCTCAAAAACTGTTTGAGGTAATTCAAATTTGAAAAAAGATTCGAATAGAGGAGGGAATTTACTAAAAAAAATCCATTGCCGGAAATGTGGGATCAATATTTAAAATTTCTTAGAGGGTTGAAAATACGCCCGAAAACGAGTACTTCGGCTTGCTCAAGCCTGGCCCCCTTCGTACCTTTGATGAATAAATATTATTTAAACTTATTGAATATGAAAATAAAAAATTTAAAAGAATCAGGTGCCTGCAGGATAGATCAATGTACAATAATCCGTGGTACAAAAATGTTTATCGCGATTTTTCAATTAGTTATCCATTAGTTAATCAACAATTTGTTGTAGCACGAACATTGACAATGCAAGTACGATAATTGATAAACTATTAATCTGAGAATTTTTTCCTTTCATGGAGCTATTTTTCAAAGGTCTTTCAAAGAGATTACTATTGAAAAATTTCAAAAATTTGTTAATTTTCGTTTTGTTATGAACAATTTTCTTAAGTGAAAAATTATAAAGCTTCAATTTATAATATTACTATTGCTCCATTTTTTTATGATCAGAAACTACTTAAAAATGATTTTTAATAATTACTATCTCGTATAGTTTAAATCATTGTTATAATCCAATGCGTTGTTATGAGATAATTTGAAATTTTTTTTTGGAAACATAATTGAAGCTTTATAATTGTTCACTTAGGTGAATTGTTAATAACAAAACGAAAATTAAAAATTTTTCAAATGTTCGAACAAGAATCTATCCCAAGACCTTTGAAAAATAGCTCTACGAAAGGAAAAAAATCTCAAATTAATAATTTAATGCTTGTGGCTTCTACTTGATGCAAATCCATATTAACTCAATGAAAAATTATATACGATTTACACTTATTTATTCAATATTGTGACGCGTTTCGTCGACACAGCGAATTCATCAGACTACATCATACTAAATTCTTAACAAGTTATTATCTCCCTTTACCTAGATGACATGGACACGGAATCATTTAAAACTAATTACATAAGAAACTTATTTAAGACAAATTATATAATAGCCTTATTTAAAACTAATTACATGAGATTTCACTGATGGTTTCTTTGTACACATTAACAATAATTCATTCCTAATGCTTTTATAAATTGATTCTCTATTTGAATAGATTGAGTAACGGTGAAAATTTTAGATCTAATTGTTCATTAACTAAATTACCCGTATGTTTTTCCCTATTTATTTCGACTATTTCCCAGTAATTGATAAACACCGGATAAATCCGGTGTTTATCAATTAAATTGCGGGAGTTGTGACAAATCATATATAGGAAAAACTGGTAGAAATTTTGGCATAAGAATAAAGGATCATCATCACAGCTACAAAAACAACAAAATTAATTCAAATTATTCGAATCATTTATTAGCAGAAGGACATAAGTTTAACCCGGATTTCAAAATTCTACACAATTTGAATAAAGGTGCGCAACTCAATTACTGGGAAATGGTCGAAATAAATAGGCAAAAACATACGGGTAATTTAGTTATTGAACAATTAGATCTAAATTTTTCACCGTTACTCAATATATTCAAATAGAGAATCAATTTATAAAAGCATTAGGAGTGAATTATTGTTAATGTGTACAATGAAATCAGCAGTGAAATCTCATTAAATTAGTTTTAAATAAGGCTATTATGTAATTTGTCTTAAATAAGTTTCTCATGTAATTAGTTTTAAATGATTCCGTGTCCATGTCATCTAGGTATAGGGAGATAATAACTTGTTAAGAATTTAGTATGATGTAGTCTGATGAAGTCGCTGTGTCGACGAAACGCGTCACAATATTGAATAAATAAGTGTAAATCGTATATAATTTTTCATTGACTCAAATTAATAGTTTAACAATTATCGCACTTGCAATATTGATGTCCGCGGTACAGAAAATTGTTAATTAACTAATGGATAACTAATTGAAAAGTCGCGATAAACATTTTTGGACCACGGATTATTGTTCATTGATCTATCCGGCAGATGCTTGAAATTTTTGAATTTTTTGTTTTCATATTTAATAAGTTTAAATGATATTTATTCATGAAAGGTTCGAAGGGGGCGAAGCTTACGTAAGCCGGAGTACCCGTTTTAGGGAGTATTTTAAACCGTCTGGGAAAATTATATAAATTGGTCCTAGCTTTGGGAGTCGGGAAATTTCCTCTTCATCTTGAATCTTTTTTCAAATTTGAATTATCTCAGACATTTTTGGAGATATTGGTGAAAAACCAAACCCTCTTCTTTTTTTCACTTAATTGTTTATAACTATTGCAATTTTTGCGGGCGGCCTTAGCATTGTCTAAAAAACTATCTACATGTCATTCCGAATAGAATGACACCTCAATCATAAGTTTCGGAAAATACGCAAAATTTTTGACCTTAAAAGCACTTGTTGACTAGACTATGCTAAGTCCAAACAAGAACGAAATCGGTCTGCCGCTACTCAACTGCGAAAACGTCAAACTCTGTGGTTTACACATAACATTGATCCATACAGATCTTTCCATTTTGGCCTCATGTCCGTAGTAAGGTTTACCGGATTAAATGGAAATATGGGGTAAACGTAACCTATACACATTTTCTGCGTTCATTTGATGTGAATGTGGCACGATCTATTGAGTGATAGCTTCACTACGATATCAGCTTCTTACTTTACTTCAATGTGGAGGAATTGAAAACATCAACTCTGACTTATAAGCCGTTGAGTCATGCCCGTACTTTCGATCTCGGGTGTTTCGTTTCGTTAACTCACTTATTAATTTCTAGGCTTACTGTAATTTATGAAATTATTTTGATCATATACAGAAATTTCAAGTCCAACAACTCGGAAACCAAGCATCGTCCCAAAAATAATTCTTCTACTTTTCTTCAAGCATATGAGTCTGTATAAGTGCCTTAATTTTTCGCCTTGAGTTTTGAATCACCCTATATTTCTGCTCTATAACCTTCCCCTACAAGTTAAAAATCTTCCGAAAGTTTGTAATTTTGTTTTATGTCTATTAATTTTTTTGACAAGTGTATAACAGCGTATCTGCAAAGGCAATAAAACACGATAACTTCATCCAACCAAGATTCAAACCTTAGCATATTCATTAAAAATAATAAATTCGTTACGTAATCATAATTGACAATGAGTTTATGAGCTGAAAGGAGTCATAAAATACAGGTCGTAGAGTATTGTGGTAAAACAAAATGGGGGTTCAGCATGCTAATGACCATATATCCTTGTAATTTCATATCTCTGGGTTAATTAGATCTACAGAAAGGATCGTTTTTTTTTGCACTTTATAGGGTGCTACTATCTGGCCCGAATTTATGTAATTTTACAATTTTGGGCCGAAAAGTTTCTCATACAATTGTATTTGACTTATAGATGACGCATGACGTAGTTGAAATTTGGTATTTGAGTATAAAATGGTTACTCAACACTTGACCTAGAATTTCTTGGAGATTAAATCCCTAGAATATCAGAATAAAAAAATTCTCCTAAAATATAGATCAAAATTCGCTGAAATATTATACAGGGTCTTTATAAATGATTGTAACATCTCAGTTGGCTTTGGATTTTTATTTGCCACTTCACACTTCATGTGTTCTGTTTATGTCATAGAGTTTCAAAACTGACAGCCAATATTGAATTTTTATCAATTCTTAAGATTCCTTTTAAAAGTTCTGAATATTCAGTTTCAAAATTATTTAAATCTGCCTTGACTTATGATTTAAAGCAAAACACATTTATTGTGATCTCCTATTACCGCAATATGGTACATTAATCAATGAACATTCAATGAGGTGAAAGAATGGGATCGTATATACAGGTAGATGGCATGGCCGTTCCTTGACCCTCTAACGGCAAAAGAATGAACGTCGCTGAACATCGCTCAAGCTTTCTTCATCCCAGAGGGTCGGGGTTCGTAAGGACTTCCATAGGTGCCGCTGGTGGGACTATTTCCCTACCAATTCGCGACCGATAGATTCAAGTTTCCTTAGAACGCCTTCGGTGTTTATTCAGTGTCGCCTTAGTCACACTGATGATTGGTAATAACCATGAAGCCCTGGGTTTGTGTCTGCCCTTGAATGACGCTTTCTTCTTCGGGGGAACACTGCACGATGAGGTGATCTAGCCCGGCCATGGTCTAGATGGTTAAAATCAATAAATATTTCACCTTGTGTCTTTTCTTAGACATTAATCAATGGTGAATGGATTTACTCTATAGAGGCCTGTAAAAATGGATATCTGGCGAATATGTTCAGATTCCAGAATCTCCTCTGAAAGCCCAGATCAGTTATAAAGATTCATGCAGATTGGAAACTTTAGCAAGGGAAAGTCGACCGGAAGACAATTTCTCAAGAAGTTGTTGAAGTAGGTACTGAGAACACAAATTGAACAAAATCCTCAAATGTCTCCGAACAAATTATCTTCATAGTCTGGTGTCCCTATGAGTACTTGATGCAAAGTTTTGAAAAAGAACTAAATTTGTACCCTTACAAAATAACGATGGTACAGCAACTCCTACCAATAGATATTCCACGTCGCCTAGATTACTGCTATTGCAGACCGACAGATTTTACTTGGCGGGTTTTCTGAATTCTCAATGTGGGTGTACTATGGTATGAGATCGAGGGAAAGCCAAAGAGCGAGAAGTGATAATGAGGGTTAGGACCTAGGGTATCGGTGGTCGGGGTGAAGAACAGTTTGATTAGGGATACGAGTTCGGTAGAATTTAGACAGTTGGCGAAGTTTTGATTCCATATACTTAAACGATTTTGTTGATTATGAGAAACTCTGACTTGGACGAAGTAAGAGAATATTATGGTAGTTGTCAACCTTCAGTTATTGCAAAGTAAATTCTGTCGAAGTTGTAGATTTTCATACAGTTATAATATTGTAAATAAAGTGTAAATATCAGAACCAGTGTTTTGAAAACCATAAAAACGCGGAAGACGAAATGTTAGGGTCGTAGTTCAATCAACCCCTAGGCGATTGATATAAAAATCCTACAGTCAGGTTTGTAATTTGAATAGAAAAAGGAGAGGAAAATATTGGCTCACCTCTTCCCAGACGAGTTGCTTGCTTATACCAGGCCTCAAATTCATTATTTTCAACTCCGCGGCTTTGAGAACGCCATCTTGTGTGAATTCCAGGTTGGGCTTTCCGGCATCAGCTTCAACGCTAACATTCCTCAAGTATTTGAAGAACCGATCGCCAGTATCCCACCTGGAAGCTCCCACGCCTTCACAGGATAGTTGAGTATTCAGTGATCGACCAGAGTTTTTATAATCGTTCGAGTAGTCTTCTACACCATAGGCGTAAACTTTGATGGCTGTAGTGATTTCGTTCACTAGACTGGTACTAGAGGTGTCAAAGTGAACTCCTGGAAAAAAAGGTAATTTATAACAATTAAACTAGGACTTGAAACGGTATATTGTATTTAAATGAGTATACAGTGCTCGTCAAAATTATGGAACAAATTCATTTTCTCAGAAGAAAAATAGTTGGCAACAAAATCCTTGAAACAGGTCAATTTTTCACTTTTACCAAATTTTTATTTATTTTTGAAGAATTTTTGTTGCACCCTGTGCCATCCCCATCAACCCTCTAAATTTTTTGAATTGGGAAAGTGGGTCATGTGGTACTTTTTTAGCAAAGTCTTTGTATCTTCTTCACAGGCGTGCAGAAATTTTCAAGAAAAAATGTTTCTTTTAAGTTTTAGTTAGTTCATAGAGGTTTTCAGTATGTGCACTTTGTCATGGCTCATTTACTTCGAGACGATGGTACCTGATGAAATTTGTCACCGAATGGAAATCGACCATTACAGTTTTGTTCATGCACAACTTTCAACCCCTACGAACCCTTTAATGACGAAAAAAAATGGGGGGGCGTGCGGGGGTTGAAAGAGGTTGAAAGTTGTGCATGAACAAAACTGTTATGGTCGACTTTCATTCGGTGACAAATTTCATCAGGTTCTATCGTCTCAAAGTAAATGAGCCATGAAAAAGTGCACATACTGAAAACCTCTTTGTACTAACTATTTTTCAAAAAAGAAAAAATTTTTCTTGAAAATTCCTGCACGCCTGTGAAGAAAATACAAAGACCTCGCCAAAAAAGTACCACATGACCCACTTTCCCTATAAAAAAATTTAGAGGGTTGATGGGGATGGCACAGGGTGCAACAAAAATCCTTCAAAAATGCATAAAAATTTGGTAAAGGTGAAACAAAAATTGAACTGTTTTAGGATTAGGTTGCCAATTATTTTTCTTCTGAAAAAATGAGTTTGTTCCAGGATTTTGACGCGCACTGTATAATTGGAATTATTCATTAGAAAAATTCGACGTTTTCAAGATTTTTGGCGTGCTTGTTCACGTTGTTCAATTTGAATTACATGACGCTGCTTCTAGTGCAGTGGACACAGCGTTTAACTTGGGACCAAAGGTCCCGAGTTCAATCACGTGGCTAGGAAAGAAATGTTCTAGTCAGACGGTGTTTGGCACCATTCACTGTTTGGATCACAAATAAACAGTGCTGTGCCAAAGGTGGCGTAGGTACACAGTAACAAAGTCTACACAGAACGCAACTGATTTGTTCTCTAGTTGGAACTTCTGAGGGGTCTCCCCGGAGAAGACCAAGGAGGGTCAGTAATCATATAATCATGTCATTAGCAAGCGCGTCAAAGCAGACTAACCTCACGTTAGGGATCTTTTACCTTTTCATAAAATAGCCCGAAGAATATCCGAGTACTCGACTGGGATCTATTCAGTTCATCTAGGGTTGTACAGTTCCGAAGAATATCCGAGTACTCGACTGGGATCTATTCAGTTCATCTAGGGATTTAATTCAATAAAATTCTTTATAAACAAGGATACATGATTGCCAAGTGCTGTACAGTTCTGAAATCTTGATTAACTTGACCATACTTTGAATCTACTCGCTTTGGGTAGTGAGTACTTTTAAGCGTGCCTGTACTCACTTAGTTCCGACTCACTGATAAATAATCCAATATTCAAACTGAATTCTGTCCGGCTGGCCATCCGTAGACTAGACCGAACTTCGAAGGGTAGGTTTGGATTCCAACTGCACGTTTTATACGGAAAATTATTTGAAAAAATTCTGTCAGGAACTATCCTTCAGAGCTATGGGATCCTATCCTACCAGTGTGCTCGAGATTATCACAAATCTCACACCCCTTCATCTAGAGATAGACAAAATGGCTCATGGAGTAATTCTCAGAATATCTAGGAAATGACCAAGGTACTGAGAATATTAAAAATCAGAAAGCCTGGTCCTCTCTTACCAGGTACATTTCTTCAGCCAATCTTCCTCGTGACGAAATGATTAAGAAAGTATGCATCGAAAAGAAGTTCACTACGATATTAGGTAGAAAGAAAGACTGGGACAGGAAATCCACCACACAAGTTCTTAAAAAAAAATGTCACTAAATCATACACAGACTGTTCAAAACCGATATAGCAGCTGGCGATGGAGTACATGGGGTGGACACCAAATGCTCACAATCTCTAGACACATATCCGAGCGTCTTTCAGGCAGATATATTTGCAATCGAAAGATGCGTGGAAATGAACCTACAAAGAAACTATCAGAGGTGTGATATAGCAATCCATTCTGACAGTCAAGCTGCTAATAAAGCTCTGAGCTCCCATGTTATCGAGTCTAAACTTATATGGAAGTGCCGAAGAAAACTTAATGAAGTAGGTGAGAACAACAGGGTCTCCTTGGACTGGGTTCCTGGTCACTCGGGAATTAAAGGAAATGAGGAGGCCAACGCACTTGCCCAGAAAGGAGCATGAACCTCTTCCATTGGCCGGAACCCTACTGTGGGGTAGGTAGATACACCTACAAAGGTCAATTTCGGATGAAAGAAGAAACTGACAGGGGTATATACTGTGGAGATCTATCCCAGGAATGTATCCCTCCTAGGAATGTATGCCTTCAAAAAGTTCCTCCGGAACGTTGACACTGTCAGATACAAGAAATATATGGATCACAGTAAAACACGCTGCACCTCCTCACTGGTTTCTTCACAGGGCACTGCTATCTTAGGAATCATATGATGAGATTCGGGCTAACAGAAACTGAGAGATCTCCTGAGGACGGTCTTGGCATCTCAAACCAACGGAAGGAATGCTTTGGGCAATAAATCTGCCTCCTTGAAGCCATCCCAGATACTGGAGTTCATCAGAACTGTGGTGCCGGAAGGTGAGCTTAAGATGGTGATAACATCAATAGCTCTGATGGGGGGGGGGGGCACAATAGACCATAAGGTCGCAGTGCATCATTACTCCCCCCCCTTCAACAATATATAAAATAATAATAATTATCCGTATCGCTGAATCTTTTTCGATATCCTTCAAAACCTAATTATACGGCCAAGTTCTACATTTGAACTGGATCAGATTTATAGTTTGGAAATATTGGATTACAGTGTACTGGTCCACTATATTACAGTTGAGCCGAAAAATTTTCCAGGCTATCCAAAGTCGAATGAATTTCATGATGCATTTTCAGTATAGAATAGAATAGAGGTGAATTAGAAATGCCATGTCAATGGTCATGTAATTTTTGTAAGGAAAGAGTAATTTGTTTGATAGATGATTTTAAATCGATATTTAATAATTAGCTCTGGTTGAGACGAGTTAAATATGATACAAAACAAGGAAAAGCTGAAATAACTCATAATCTGTAAGAATTTTCCAGAATTAGATTTTTTATCGCTTCATTACGAGAAAGTTCATCAGAAAATTATCAAATTTCAGTTTCGGAAGAGGTTGGAAGGAAGTTTTTAGATGCATTTATATTAGTATTTGAAACCTTTTGTTGGCCAAAAAGAATAAAAAATGCAGTAGTAGAATTCTTTGATTCTGTCTGAATGAAGATTTTACTCGTAAAATTGATTCGATATCTATATTTAATGGGCATACTGGTTCCTAATGCACAACATACCTATGGTATATTGGACGTATTCTAATGAATTAGAAAGAATATTTCCAGAATTCAGAATACGGAATATGATAACTGATATGTTGAGTTCTTAGAACATAGTTCTATGTTTTATAAGGTTAAATCAAATAATAACTGACACCATTCATAAAAAATTCATGTTTCCAAAGATTTAATAGAATTATCTTCTAATTTTTGGCGCTCTAGTTCCTCGGAACTGAGTGCTTATCAATTTACCCAAATGTCTGTAATTTTGGAATATTTCGACATTGATATAATTCCCAACTCTGAGAAACCAATACCAGATATAATTTGTCTGTTTGAACTAGAGCGCCAGAAAGCTCCTGTCCACAGGGCTTGAACCCATTTTTTTTATAACACACTTTAGAAATCACTGCAATTTTGCAACAACCTTCAAATCCTTATTTTACCGACAAATTATAGATATAAACTCGATCAAATCTATATGGTTGGTTATATTGTGAAAATATTATGTTTCCCCTGGAAGCCTGGGCGAGTTAAGTACTTGGATGGGTGAACAAGCGCGCCAAAGCAGACTGACCTGACATCAGTGATTTCCCAACGTTTCTTTATGAATAATCGATAACTCCAATGTTAGATTGATAAAAATCTCTTTCAAATCCAATAGCTCCTGCGAATATCGTTAATTATCTCATCATTTTTCACCATGTTGAATTTCCTATTGAAAGAAAAGAAAGTAGGTTAATCGTTAAGTTATTTCCACAGTTGGAACTCTCAGGCGAAGATCTGACGATATCCGACTCGATACGAGGGAATCTACTTCGAAATGCGGATCCAATGCCAAACAACCAATCCTTTATTTATGTATTTTATCCAGAGAGTTATTAGTCAAGCGCTTTCTGATAAAGCTCTCGCGATTATGCAAATGTGACTCACGTCAACTATAAGCTCATAAAACACATTAGATCCAGGAACTTTCCGGAACTCTCGGTCTATCACGTGATATAAATTTGAAGCTTGTTTGAGTTTCCAATCAACTTCCTAGTACAGAGGACCAACTTGGTAATTTCTCTCGAAGTATCTGATGATGAACAATGTCTAACTAACTGTTCTTAACTTAGTTGTCGGAATTCAGTGTTATTGTTGGGGAATATAATATATATATATATTTTTTTTGCGCGCTTTTCTGTCCAAATGTCTGTAATTTCCCCATGTCGCATTCAGATGCACAACCTAAACTGGAAACTTCCAGCCGCTATCTCTTTCCGTTCTCAGGTTATCGTGACAACAAAAATATTTTTCAATAATTTTTTGATAATTTTCTAGCGATACGATTTTCACAAAATTTCACAAACGTGCTTAGGTTTATATTCTACAACCATTCACCAAGTTTCAATTCGATCGGATTTATATTGGTCGAAAACAAAATTATAACTCGGAAACCATTGGGCCGATTATGCCCATTAACGAACTTGTCCGTCGTATTAGGATGCCCCACCAACCCTGAAAATTTCAAGTCGCTAGCTCTTTCCGTTCTCAAGTTATCGTGGCAACGGCCGGACGGCTGGCTGGACAGAATCAAATTTGACCTTGAATGCTTCATCGGGGAGTCGAACCAAATCGTTTGAGACCATTTTCGTCAAAAAATTCGAAAGTTACAGACATTTGGGCAAAATGATAACGCGATGTTTCCCAGAACATACGCGCAAAAATGTATTATTTTGTTAATTGCTTCTGGTTGAGAAACACAAGATATATTTGTCAGAAGCAATAAATCGAACAATAACGGAACAACATCAACCATGAAACAACTATTTCGTAAAGATTTGGATTCTAAATCAGACTCATTCATCAGACACTCAACGAAAATCTGCAGAATTATATTTTGTTGATATAGCTATTCTGAAATTCGAGAGAAAACCCAGAAAGAAACCATTTAATAACAGTTTTATATATAGAACGGTGCAGTGCAGGATTGTATTAGCATATTGTGAAATCGTTAAACGATTGTAACTTTGTACCTGAGCCGAATCTGGAAAAATGGTAAACAAAAAAATTGTTTTGCTTGGTGAAAGGAATATATTGTTATAATCCAGGTTCAAATTAAAGACTCACTCTGTATATAAAAGTAAGGATTAAGGACTCCTTAATCCGGAATACTATTTACAAGATGGAAGAGTTCTGGGATATCGATTTTGATGAATAAGTTCTGTACGTTTGTCAATATGTTTCGGTAAATTTGTCTCTTATTTATATATTTTGCTGATATTTATGTCTATTTGTGAATATATTTTGATTCTATTATATTTTGTTAACTGATTATTTTGGACCTGCCATGTAAATAAATGGTGGTAAATAAATAAATAAATAAATAAATAAATTATTTTTGATGGTAAATAAAGATGAGATGAGATGAGATGAGAATTTCATACATAGTGACATTTTGTTATCTGTCAACGGAGATTAAATGTAATACGTTTTTTCCGTCCAAGAAAAAAAATTGTCTTTACTTTCCTTGAATTTTTAATTTCCTTTTGATTATCATTCATTCCAAATATGTTTTCATACTCTTTAGAATTTTCAAATAAGGTTTTATTTATATCATATTTTTTCAACACAATCTGTTGAATGTCATCCCTTATGTTTGTGGCCTTTCTGAAAAAATCAGAAGAATCGGTTCTAAGTTCAATATACGAACAGTTTTCAAGACACAAATCTAGGTCTTTATTAACAAAGACGGAACCCATTTATGATAAACAAAAATTAAAAAACTGTGTATATAATATTCCTTGTATTTGTGGTAAAACATAAAACTTGAGAAAAAGAGACATTCAAAAATCACAGGAGATCACATGATGGATTGGAGTAATACAAAAATTCTGATTACGTTAAAAGGAAACTTAAGGAGTCAAGTTATATTCTGTTGAACAGAGAATACAATTTTGCAAACTGCTCAATTGGAATTGACCATATTTGGCTGAATTTATTAAAAAAGGAGTTGGAACTATGTTACCTACTACGACTTTCAAATAGTATAAAAGTGACGAAGGAGGCTGATTTAGACTTCGATACGTTACGAAATAGTTATTTCATCGTTGATGTTGTTTCATTATTGTTTATCAGGCCACATTGTTCGATTTATTGTTTCTGACAAATATCTTGTGTTTCTTACGCAGAAGTAATTCACAAAATAATATATTTTTATTTAATATATATTTTTCAGAGTTTGAGAGAGAAAACCCAGAAACCATTCAATAATAAATATACCTCCCACAGTATCCTTTAATGATTATTATTTCATAGTCATATTTACTCATTCGTACTTGTTGCGAGTCCTAACTCAATAAATGATTGAATCCAAATAAACATGCCCTACAAGTTCCAACCTGTTATTTCTACCCCTTCGAATAGCATCGATCTGAACGTCAAGCCAGGAGGATCGATGATGAATACATTAGCGTTTTCATGGAGAGGGCAGTTATCAACTTCCACCCCATCTCGTCTTCATAACCTTCCGTTCCAGAGAAAAGAATTGTAAAGATCGAGATGATAGGATGGATTTCTGTACGGTAGAGCTGTGTGGCTTTGCCGAACTGCCTAATATTTTAAGTTCCAATTTATTTTTGTAAAGTTGGCTATATCTCACCGACAGCACGAATGGAGTTTTTAGCGTGTTTATAAATGCGAAATACTAAGGGTTGTGTAGAAAATATCACAAGCGTTACATCAAAATACATTAAGCAGCTTACTTTTCATGTATTTAGGGTCAAGTAAAAAAAACTTAAAGTATTTGGATGAGAGGGTTTCTATATTTCGGGAATTTTTTCTTTTGTTATACTTTTGCGGGGGACTTTTCCACATACCAACATTCATTTTATTTTATTTTTAGAAACAGCTATGGGTCGTCAATACAAAAAGAAGTTGGGTGCGAGGAAATATCGTAATTATACGGAGGAAACACTAAACCGATAGTAGCGCTTGCTGCTAAGAAAATTGTTAAACATTATGTTGGAGAAGTTATAGAAACAGATGATAATGGGTTTGTAGTAAAATATTTGAGGAAAAAGAAGAATGGATTTGTCTATCCCAATGTTGAGGACACATCATACGTCAAGGAAATGGATGTTGTCACGAAGTTGGAAAAACCAACGTCTTCCAGGGGAGATTATTACTTCCATAGAGACTTAAGGTGGTATAATATTAATTAGCTTGAAATTTTGGACGCGTTTGCAAATGATTTTAAGTTTATATATTGTTTATTTACAAATAGACTGATTTCTTGTATGTTATAAAGAATAATAGATTTTATTTTCCTAATTTGTTGTTTTATTCGCCTCTAATAGCAACCTGGTCTTTGAAGAATTTTTAAAAAACTTTTTTGTAGCAAAGACACCCTTTACACTTCATAAAATTGCCAACAAACGGATTTTAAAGGCATTGGCAAACTAGCACCGATGTGCGGGTGACAGCCAAATTTTTAAAAATAAAAAAAAAGTTGCGCTCCTTTTTTGCGCGTATGTTCTGGGGAACATCGCGTTATCATTTGGCCCAAATGTCTGTAACTTTAGAATTTTTTGACGAAAATGGTCTCAAACGATTTGGTTCGACTCCCCAATGAAGAATTCGAGGTCAAATTTGATTGTGTCCGGCCGGCCGTTGCTACGATAACTTGAGAACGGAAAGAGCTAACGACTTGAAATTTTCAGGGTATAGGTGGCGCATCCCAATAGCACAGAAAAGTTCGTTAATGGGCATCATCGGCCCTATGGTTTCCGAGTAATAATTTTGTTTTCAATCAATATAAATCCGATCGAATTGAAACGTTTGTGAAATTTTGTGAGAATCGTATCGCTAGAAAATTATTGAAAAAATATTAAAAAATATTTTTGTTGTCACGATAACCTGAGATCGGAATTTTTTGACGAAAATGGTCTCAAACGATTTAGCTCGACTCCCCAATGAAGAATTGGAGGTCAAATTTGATTCTGTCCGGCCGGCCGTCCGGCCGTTGCCACGATAACTTGAGAACGAAAAGAGCTAGCGACTTGAAATTTTCTGGGTGGGTGGCGCATCCTAATACGACGGACAAGTTAGTTAATGGGCATAATCGGCTCAGTGGTTTCTGAGTAATAATTTTGTTTTCAACCAATATAAATCCGATCAAATTGAAACTTGGTGAGTAGTTGTAGAATATGAAACTAAGCACGTTTGTGAAATTTTGTGCGAATCGTATGGCTAGAAAATCATTAAAAAATTATTTAAAAAAAAGTTTGTTGTCACGATAACTTGATAACAGAAAGAGATAGTGGCTTAAAGTTTTCAGGTCAGGTTGTGCATTTGAATGCGACATTTGAGTTTGTTTATAAGCATAATCAGCCAAACAGTTTAAGAGTTATAGCCATCCGAAATTTGGTTGTTTTTTTTCCTCATCAACTCTAAAAATACAAAACCGATTGAATTTAAACATGGTTATTAGTTGTAGAATGTCAACGCGCAAATTATTGCAAAATTTCGTGAGGATAGTATTTGAAGAAAATTTCTAAGAAATCATTGAAAATAAAAAAAATATGCTATATATTAGTTACTATTCGTCTGAAATTGCTGAAATTTCGCAAGAGTCTTAAGAACCTCACTCTACTGTCAAGTTTTAAGTGTTAACATGACCGGTTAAATATTGTTGGAGATTCAAGCAGCCTTGTTTGAGTTCTGTGAATGGGTGACTGTTGCCTCGATAACTTTTGAACGAAAGGAGATAGGGACTTGCAATTTTCAGGGTAGGTTGCGTATCCGAATGGGAGAGTTAAGTTCGTTTTTGTGCATAATCGGTCTAATGGTTTTCGAGTTATACCCACCTGGAATATTATTTCCTCGATAACTCAAAAAATAAAGATTTGATCGAATTGATGCTTGGTAACTAGTAGTAGAAAATCAACATAAACACGTGTTTAAAACTTAATAAGAACCGTACCCCTAGAAAATTGAAAAAAAATGACGAAAAAAATTGGTTCTCGCACTGACGTGAAGTCAGGATCTTTTGCGCGTATGTTAAATTGTCCATTTTCTGGACAATAGAACATACGCTCAAAAGCTCCTGACTTCACGTCAGTGCGTGAACTGATTTTTTATGTTTCTAACAACAGCAGTAGATAGCTAGAATGTTGAAATTATACATAGTTTACAAAAGACTCATTTTACGTAAGTACATATAAAAAAGTGACAACAAGAAAACTATTAAAAGTAGTGCAATGTCACACCGCTCTACGGTACCCAGTTTGATCTTCACTGAGAGTTTAGAATGGATACCTCATAGCAGCAGCAGGACGAAATTTCCGTCTGATTTTATGTGTTCACGAATAATGGAATATAAACTGTGGAAATTGCGAACTAGTTGGAATTTTCATTTTTATGCTCAACTTTTAATGTTCATAATTACCAAAAGGAAATCATAAATTCCAAACTTATCTCAGGATTTATTGAACGAAGAATGGACGGCCATTCTACATTATTTTAACGTTCGATGCAGTAAAAAGAACGGAGAAGGATCTGGAAAAATTATTCGTCTCCCGAAGGTTCATCTGGAAATTATGTTGAATTAATGCTATTGTTGGAATTTCTGAACGCCTGTATAGGTTCCTCATTTATAAGATATAAACAAAGTCACTCCATAAAGAATACCGACCTACATATACTCCATTCACTTTTATAAAGTCTCCCAGTTGGCCATGATCAAGTTCTAGTGAGTGAAACTAAGGCAGGTTGGCACTTCTGAAATATTGTCAATATCAAAACAATTCTCTGAGACGTTGCCAATTTCTCAACAATCAGAATCAACATCCTCCATCTTAGACAAGATATTATTTCAGATCATTATCTTCGAATAATAAGGAACTTTTCGCTTTGAAATGCCAAAAGCAGTTTTGAAGAAGCAGGGACAAAGTATCAGGAAGTGCTATACAGAACTGAAATATGCAATAGGAAAACTTCATTCTTCAGTCTTAGGACATGTTGAACTCTCGAATGAAATTACTTAGTTTCCTATCCTACCACTATAGTTTATTAAGGTTGTACTTTTACAGTGTCTCGGGTTTCGTAATAGTACTATATTTTGAAACTGGTGTATTTCAAGTTGTGCAACAAGGTATTTAAATGTCTTCTGTAGGCTTATTTCTCGAGAATTTCGAAAAGTGGGGAATTCCATAGGTACGTCTGTTCGTTTAGGAGTTTTCCTGCCGGGTTATTCAGCTACTTTTATTAATTTTTCAAATGAACTATCACAAAGTAGCGGACTACTATATCCATTATTTTTCATAAAAATTTCAACACTTGATTCTTGATTTCTGTACACGAAAATAGCATAACTGAATCTTCCAACCAGTTTATATACCTACGTGAAATATAACCATTGAATCAACAGGGGAAAAATTTTCTTCAAAAGTCGCCAGGTCTTTAGAATTGTTGAATTCACTTACATAATATCTTGTCAAAATAATTATTTTTCCCAAGAACATTCCCAATAGGAAAAATACGTAATTACTACGACTTTTATGTAGAGAGGACGATGTTGCGTAGTTATCTGACAGGAAAATGAACATTTTCAAAATATACATGGTGAAATATTTCAAAATTTCATGGCCAACCGGGAGACTTCATAAAAGTGAATGGAGTATATTTAGAGTTCGATAAGATCTCAGTGGTATACAGTGTGGAAAAGCCAAATGGAATAGATTCATTATCTTGGTTACTGTACATATTTATAAGAAATCCCGAAACATGTAAAATTTATATTTTAAATTGTCATTCTTCTTCGTAAAAATGCAAACCCTACTTACAACGCTCTTCGAAAGACAGGTACAACCCCCAATTTTTCAAATAGGCAGTATGGACTTGTGATACATCGTTTGAAAGGTTTCGTTATTTTCTAT
Source organism: Halyzia sedecimguttata (assembly GCA_937662695.2). NCBI lineage: Eukaryota > Metazoa > Arthropoda > Insecta > Coleoptera > Coccinellidae > Halyzia > Halyzia sedecimguttata. The sequence goes on along the minus strand of OW569411.2, from coordinate 13,297,269 downwards.
TCAGAAATATTATCACTTTCATGTTTGTTGCAAAATTCAATTTAGAAAAAAATAAAATCAAGTGTTCAGCGAAATTTGGTACAATATCAAAAACTAAAACGTAACAAAAAAATTATATTATGTTGATGAAGTAGATATTCAAAGTGTTCACCGAGAACGCCTTGGCAACATCCTAACCTCAAATAAAAATGTATTCGAACATTATTCAACATCTCAGGAATGATCGACCTTATCGCAAGCGTTATTCGAACTTTTAGGTCATTCAAATCAAGAAATTTAGTTTTGTACACAATGTTCTTCACATATCCCCATAAAAAAAATCTAATGGGTTTAGATCAGAGGATTGCGCTGGCCATTCGATCATTCCTCGTCTTCCTATCCAGAAATATTTCGTTGAGGTACTGCTAGACATTGCGTTGGTAATGTGGTGGTGCTCCATCCCATTGGAACCATATTGTTTTCCGTGGAACTTGAGGATTACCTTGATCAGGATATAAATTTGCCAAAGTTGGAACGACATCATTTGGAAGTAGTGCTAAATAATTATCGCCATTCAAATTGCCCTCAATTAAAAAGGGGCCTATGATATGGTTTCGAACATACTTCCCACACATTAACCTTTTGAGGGAATTGCGTGTGTTCCTCTCTCAACCTATGAGGATTCTCAGTAGACCAGTAGTGGTAATTTTGACGATTAGCATGGCCGTTGAGAGAAAAAGTGCACTCATTAGAAAACAAAACCTCTACTGATTGGAAAATATTGTTATCCAAGATGTTAATCATTTGTTCACAAAAATAAGTGCTGCTATCAAAATCGTCTTCCAAGAACTCGTGAGTAGGTATCTTTTTCTAGGGATGCATTTTATTTTGTGTTTAGAAACGACGTATGGCTGACATTGAATGTTGTGGAGGATCACAACTCGATATATGTGATCCTCACACAGTGTATTAGCAGCTGCTTTTTTAATCTGCCTTACATGCCTAAACTCGTGAAACTGCTTCTTTATTTTACTTTTCGTCCCTTGATGGAAGAAGCTTATTTCTTTTTTTGTTCGAGTTACCTTCGTAACAAGTCAGTTGTAAAATTATTATTCTTTGTATTTCCCTTAATTGAACCATTGTTCAAAATTGAGGTTAATGAAATTCAAACACAAAATAGACAATTTATAAACTGGAACTTATCATCTTAGCACAATTTGCGAAGGCTTTCTAATTAAAAACTAACATTGCCACAGAGAGCGTAATAATGAAAAATGGCGATACCGTTGTTAATAAATCAACAAGTCCAGAGCGTTCCTACCAATAGGGTCCTTCATAATGGCTTCGTATAATTAATATACTTATGCATATATTTCACAAGTCAAATAGGCCCCAGGCCCAGGGGGTTCATTGATTAGCGAAGAAAGCAAGAGCAGACGCGTTTCTGGCGTATTGGCCTTCAACAGTACTCTGTAGCTTCTCAACAAATTCAACTAAACTGAACCGGGTTATGCCTTTCAGAGCCGGCTTGGTCGATCATACCTAATCGCCCACGCCACCTATGAGACAAAACACGGAATTCAGCCTTTCCCCACCAGTGAATATTTGAAGCGCGAAATCATATGCCACCATTCGCTCGATATTAATCGAGAAACGAGTCCCGCAGAGCTCAGACACAGTATCTTCCCAATGGCCATGAACGCTGTCTAGCATTTTCAAAAATAATAATGAATACTATTAACAACGGTATCGCCATTTTTCATTATTATTTTTGATAGCGCTAGACAGCGTTCATGGCCATTGGAGAAGATACTGTCCGAGCTCTGCGGGACTTGATTCTCCATTAATATCGAGCGAATGGCGGCATATGATTTCGCGCTTCAAATATTCACATAGTGTGTTACGTAGTTTTCATGGTACCATCTGCAAAACACCACGTTATTTTTTTTTTTTTTTTTTATTTATTTGAAGGAATACAAGACGGGACGAACCCAAAATTATGTATTCACTAATAATCTAATTACAATGTTACTATAAAACCAATAACAACAAAAAAAACTGTGCGCTCATCCGAACCATGAACAAAAAATACAAAAACAGAACAAAATTCAGTTATTTCTCAGAAACCGTTTCAAAGTGCCAGAGAAGGCCAACAAAGAATCAGAAAAAACGTCAACGGCAGCGAGATTAGACAGAGAATTGTAAGTTTTGCAGCATCTTATCAATGGTGAATTCATATGGTAATTGGAAGAACTCCTATTTATATGTAATAAGAACTTATTTCTCGTGCAATATTTAGGTACATTGAAACTGAGCATATTCACAATTTCAGTGGAATCGAGGGAATTAATAGTCTTGTAAATAAACCTTGCATCTCTCAACATTCTCTGGTCAGCCAACGTAGTTAACCCTAGCTCCCTCATTACTCGTCCCTGATCATCAGTGATATGTTTGTAACATTTTTTGTTGACATGATTAATAAACTTTTTCTGAATGTTTTCTAGTCGATCAATATAAATATTGTAATTAGGGTTCCAAATTACCGATCCGAAGCTCAACACGCTTTGGACATAAGCCATGTATAATGTTCTAAGGGATTGATGATTACGAAAAGGCTTACAAAGTCTGATGATGAATCCCAACATAGAGTGGGCCTTTTTCGAGATATGATCGATGTGGTGATCAAAAATAAGTTTTGAGTCATAAATGATTCCCAAATCTTTCACTAGCGAAACCTTGGTCAGAACACAGCTGTTGATGTTAAGTTGAGTACTAAAAATGTTTTTATTTCGTGAAAAAGTTATGTGGTGACATTTACTGAGATTGAGATAAAGAAAGTTTTTGTGACAATATTCATGGAGTCTATTCAAATCCTCCTGAAACTCGGTCATATCTCGTAGGCAAGAAACAACAGCAAAGATCTTCAGATCATCAGCGTACATTAAAAATTTGGCAAATGTGAAGCAGCCTGCGATATCATTAACATAGATGTTGAAAAGCAGGGGACCCAAATGTGACCCTTGCGGCACACCAGAAGTGAGATCCTCATAAGAGGAGTAACATCCACCGATCACGACTGACTGTCGTCGGCCCACCAGATAAGAAGCAAACCAATCAAGCAGAGCACCGTGCACGCCAACACCAGCAAGCTTCCGCATCAAGATAGCATGATCAATTTTGTCAAAAGCCTTGCTGAAATCGGCGTAAACGGCATCAACCTGAGAACCCCCGTCCATCTGCTGAAGCAGAAATTGAGTAAACAAAAATAAATTCGTTTCAACTGATCGCCCCTTCATGAACCCATGCTGCTCAACGTTCAAAATGCCTTTAACCTCATTGTATAAAAAATCGAAAATAATCGATTCAAAAACTTTGGCAATAATGCACAGTTTAGATATAGGTCTGTAGTTCTCTAACAGTTGTTTATTGCCTGATTTATGTATTGGAACAATCAATGCAGTTTTCCATATTTGTGGCAAGCAACCCTCTCTCAAAGACATATTGAACAACTTGTGTAGTGGCTTGACGAGGTCATGCACACAATTTTTCAGCAGGCATGTTGGCAGCATATCTGGTCCAGGGGGTTTGTTGGGTAACTCGCTGATCTTCTTCATAACAACCTCAGAGTGGATACTGTTCAAGTTTATAGGGTGTGAACTATATTTACCGTTCATCGGCACGGCATTATTGACAGAATGAGGTGGATTGAACACGGAGATGAAGTGATTCGAAAACTGTTCTGCAATGCTCTGACGATCCGTCAAAACACTACCAGAGCTCCTATCTCTGATCGACACTACCACCGGATTTCCTCTTTTACTTTTTGCAAACTGCCACAAGGTTTTCGGATTGGAAATCACCGAGGATTCCACTGAGTCTATATAATTACTGTAGTCAGACTCGATCAGGAACTTCGACCGGCCTCTCAGGATTTTGAATTCTTGGTAGTCTAACAAACTTTTATACCGTTTCCACTTGCGGTGAACCCTCTTTTTCTCATTTATACACCCTTATTGTTGCTGAATTCAACCAACTTGGAAAATTTGGTGATTTATTAAATGATTTGGGGACATATTTCTCAATTATTCTGTAAATATTTCCATAAAAAACTCCTGTACACTGCTCAATATTTTTATTCTTAAAAACGTCATCCCAGTCGACCCCACCCAATTCCCTACCTATTTCCCTATAATTAGCTTTAGAATAGTTGAAACTACCGTTAACCTTCCCTCCAGCAGCATTGAAACGAGTCTGAGTTACATATTCGAATTCCAGAGTGTTATGGAATTTATCCTCAGCCACCAGGGGTGACTCTGAAATATTAACATCCCTAACCGAAAAATTATTATTCAATATTAAATCAAGTATGTTCCCAGAGGTATTAACAAATCGATTAAATTGCGAAAGACCACAGTAAGAAATAGAATCAACAAATAAATTTGTATGAACATCAGAGAAATCGAGTGGAATACAATTTTTATTTACACTGTCATATTTCCAATTGATTGATGGTAAATTAAAGTCACCGCAAATAATAAAATCATCACTTGGATGATTACTCGTAATTTTTTCCAATTCGGAACAAAAAGTCTGTAGTTGATGGGAGTTACCTGGCGGAATATAAACACAACAAATGTGAAGTTGAGACGAGCCATAAGTTATCGTGACCCAAAGATCCTCGGCGTCTGACATCCATTCAGGTCTCAAAGTAGCACACAAATTCTTGTTTAGTGCGATCAAGACACCACCACCGTCCTTTTTACCCGAACTGCACACATTTCTATCGCGACGAAATACCTCGAACAAATTACAAAACACCTCACCATCGACTACTGAATCAGTAAGCCACGTTTCTGCAAGGCACACAATATCACAACTGCAAACCAAAGAACTATTGTAAATTTTGGACAATTTTGATTTCAATCCCCGTACATTCTGATACAGAAAAGACAATACCCCCATAAAAAAATACAGCAATTCAACTTTACGTAGAGCAAGAATTAATATTAATTTAGCCTGTCCAGGTCAGATTCAGTGGATATTCTAAATACTTTGGCTCTGTCATCTTTCCTTGCATAAATAGTACCCTCTCTGACCCATATATATTTGTAGTTATTTTTCCGTGCACAATCCTTCGCCTTATTCAATAAAATTTTATTGTATCTTGTGAGATGTTCGTTTATGAACAGCTGATCAGAAATGTTATCAATCTTGAGTCCGGGAGATGACGTTCCATTCGATCTACGTTTCATTCTGGCGGCGGACAAGAATTCATCTCTAGTGACCTTACGATTGAACTTGACGATGATAGGCTTAGACTTCCCAATGATGTTAGTGTTTGTTCTGAACAAGGCATCAACATCACCTGCAGATATGGGACATTCAATATATTCGGAGATCTTCTGCAAAATATCCGGTAATTTCTCATTCGACTTCTCTGGCACACCCAAAATCTCCAAGTTATTTGACTTTAACTGTTGCTCCAATGATTCAACTCTGTTAGTTAAATTAATTACATCCTTCTTCAGGCTAATATTTTCTTGTGTTAATCTTTCGATAATATCCAACTTGTCATTGACCTTATTGATAATCATCTGGAAAGATGATATCTGATCACTGCAAAAGGAGACGGAATGAACAATTTCCCGTTGCTTCTTATTCAAATCTGATATATCATCTTGCGTTTTCTGGACAATTCTCAAGGTGAGCGCCGATGTATGTGGATCCGTATCCTCCTCCACGCCAGGAGAAGCCACAACGGACGATCGACCTTTGTTTTCGTCCAATCTGCATTCAGGACACAGCCACGAAGCACCAGGCAACTGGAGATCCACCACAGACTGCTTACTCATGCCAACACATTTTCCATGGAAAAATAGTGAGCAAGAACCTGCACATTTCAACCCTGGGGTCTTGCTTGTCAAACCTGCGGTACAAACGTTGCATATCACCATGATGCTCCCGTACAGTCTACCTCATTAAACACCAGGGCGCTCCAGATGTGAACTGCGTGCCGTATCTCTACCTTAAGGCGGAAATTTCTCACGGAAATCAGGAACAAAATGTCCACAGAAATCGGCCGATAATCTTCTCAAATACAAAATCAGAGTCGCGTAAAATATCCCTCGATACTTTTGGAATAGTTTGATATAAAATTCACTTTTAAAAGTAACAAATTACCGTGATAAAACAACGATTTGTAGAGAGCGATGTAAATACACCTTATCTCCACAACAACACGTTGAGTTATTGAGTTATTGAGTTATTATTTTTTTCATTTTCTTTCTATCACATCTTGAAGGCAAATAAGTTTAGTATTGTTGTAATGAGATTTGGGTATATTCGAGGGAATATTATAATGAATTTCGGTGATCACATGATTTCATTTTTTTTAGTTTTTCAGTAAACATATATAATAACATTTCAGCATAGAGAATGACGCAACCATCAAACGATGTATCAAGTCCATAGCTCCTATTTGAAAAATGGGGGGTACACCTGTCTTTCGAAGAGGGTTGAAGATAGTATTCGCATTGTAACGAAGAAGAATGACAATTTAAAATTAAAATTGGACGTGTTTGAGAATTTTCCATGAATATGTATAGTATCCAAGATAATGAATTTATTTAATTTGTCTTTTCCACACTGTATGTGCATTACTGAAATCAGAATTTTACGATTTAGAAAAATAAAAGTGGGAAAGCCCTGTGGACAGGACCTTTGGCTCTTGTTAAAACTTTGAAAAATCATCTCCGAAAGTATTGGTTTCTCAGAGTTGGGAATGATATCAATGGATTCTTATAATAGAACTGCATCATAAACAAATATAATACAACTGCATCTTGAAAGAAAATAAATTCAAACAAGAGCGCCAAAAACCACGAACTTACCCGAGATATTCATTCCTCAAATCCACTCCGAAAATTATATTATATCAATTGAAACATAGCCTATATTTGAGTTTTGTTTACTGGAGCTATTCTGAACACATTCTGATAAACCTACCAAAGTATATATTTCCATCATCACATGGATTATCCACGGTCAAAAAGTATAATCATATTATAATCCTCATAATTCTACGAAAGCTGAAATGAATTTGACTCTCTGCTATAGGAAAACAAGATGACATGAACGAGAATGAACACATCATAATATAATAATTCAAAGATAGAATAATTTTAGCATTGTGTGAAAACATAGAAGTACGATTTGCTACAGAAATTTTGAAAAATCATATCTCCGAAAGCATTAGCTTGTTAGAGTTGAAAATGATACTAATGGACTTTTATGGTGAAATTGCATCTACAAAAATTGAATTTGAAATTTGTAATGTAAAAAAAAAAAATTTTTTTTGTTACTCCTCAACCATCAGGCTGATTTTGCCCAATAATAGCTCAACTGAGATATTTATCTCCCAAAACTATAAAATTTCAACTGCCGAACTGATTCTGTTCGAGAGTTATTGTAGAAACAAAATTTAAAGTTTTTTTTGCCACTTAACGTCAATCCAATCAATATAAAACTTCGCATGCATATAAAGGTCATGATTCTACAATTTGATGCTAAATTTTAGATAGATCGAGTGATCGGTTCCGGAAATATTCCTAAAAAATGTTTTCACTAAAAAATGGCCATAATTGCAAATTTCAATTCTCCAACTCCTTTCGTTTGAGAGTTATTGTGCCTACAGCCGGACAAAATTGATTTCGACCACGGATTCTTGATCGGTGAGTCGAACCAAATCGTTTAAGACCATTTGATCCAAAAATTCTAAACATACAGACATTTTGGTAAATTGATATGAACTGTGTTCCAAGGAACAAGAACGCCAAAAAGGGGCTTGCAATTTGATACAAAATATATATGACGTCACTGCCTTGTAACGGGAAATAGTAGAAACATAAGAAATACGGGAAAATGACCCTTACAAAATAAATTACTTCGACCTATGAAACCATTTTTCAATATTCCTGAATGGGGAGAAAATATATTCATTATTCCATACTTTTGCCGCTTACGGTACGTAGGAAAACCTACAGGTATCTACGGTAACCTACGGTATCGGTTCTGACGAATTGCATTTGGCAACATTCCATTCTCAGTGGTAGACCGGCCTTAATCTCTCTATAAGTCCTTTCGAATTCAAAACGATTGAATACAGGCTTCTTACAACTCTACTGAAATATGGATTTCTGGCATCGCGGAGATCACATGAGATATTTTCAATTTCGTTTAACTTACAATATTTGAACCCATTCATACAGTCAATTCCTTCTATTGCAAAATGATTGAAAACGCTTGGGCATCTCAATTCCTCTAACGCGATACCTGGACAATTTTAGGATAATGTTATGACGTATGATTAAATTCAACTCCATCAAGCATTGGAGGAAAAGAGATAAATCGACCAGGAGAGTGATGAAAAAGTCAACATTAATCTAGGATCACTGTGTTTGAAATGAAATGTTTGCTGGACGCGTTCGAGAAGGGATGATTCAGAAAAAAATAGCTGGAAAATACTCGCACATCCTGCCTATAGTCCACTTTTGAATATTTTAAGTTCACACCCACTAAGTCTATGCTTTTATTCGAACAGATCATCTGTGATTGTTTTACATGTTCGGATTGATAGAAGCTAGTCAATTTCTGTAATTTTTTTTCATATTTTATGACATTCAATGACTAATATGTCGAAAACGGTACGTTTCAGGAGATGACTCAAGATAACCTTCATCTGTTTTCATTATGCTAAATTCTCATAGTTCCAGGAATTCGCGAGTCTATAACAAAGAATTAGTATAAGTAGGGAAAAACTGTTAATTGGAGATTATGTGCCATAGTTATAGGAAACTTCATACAAAAATTCATTCAATTCTGAATAACCTTGTCAAAGCTACAAAAAAAAACTGATTTTATTTTCAAGTTTCAACAACCTGTATCTTTCTTCTTTTGCCGAATCTGGAAAAATGGTACATTCTCGAGCAAAATGCACACCAGTTTTTTTAGAAGCTTCTTTTCACATTCGGATTTATATTCTTTGAAATATTGGGAATAATATTTTTCCATGGAGCTAAGGATCCGTGAGCAAGTTCATTCATCCTATTATTTATTTATTATTATTTGTTAATATTGTAAGGAAGCAGGAATCGAACACAAGTGGGAGCAATTGTGGTGTAGAACTGTTGACAACCTCGGTAAAAGCGCACAAAAAGAACTTCGTGCAAAAAAAGAAAACATCGCCTAAGGGAAACATAAATAATATGAGACTGCGGAATAAATAAATTTACGGCCAAAAAAAAGAAAAAAATTAATTAATCTTGTAGAAGTAATTACATCGGGGAAAAAGGGGGAAAAATATATATTAGTGAGTGAGTAATTCAACATTTACAGACATGAATCGATATATAGGAGAGTACGATAACCCGTTATATGATACAAAATTGTTAACAAATTTAGAAGAAGTTAAAGATTATGGTTTTGTGGAGGGTTTCAGTGTTTTTCATATGAATGTAAGAAGCATTTCCGCAAATTTTGATGAATTAGTTCTACTTTTGGGATGTATTGAAACGGATTATGATATTATTGTTCTCACAGAGACCTTCCAAATAGAATATGTTGGTATGTACGAAATCGTCGATTACAGGGTGGTCTACAATGGGGGTGAATACAATCAAAACGATGGAGTAGTTGTATATGTAAGAAATAATTTGTCTTTCACTCATAAAATCATTCAGCTGGGAGAAATAAAATGTATAGAAATAGACGTAAGGAGCAATAATAATGAAGATGTTAAATTGACAGCTATATATAGGTCCCCACAAACATGTGCTCATTCGTTTAATGCTAATATTAATACATATCTTGAACAAACATATGCAGCACATCATATACTTGTGGGTGATATAAATATCAATATTTTGTCCGAAGATAACATTGTCGAGGATTATAGGAATATTTTGCATTCATCAGGTTTTGTGCCAGTGATAAATAAACCAACTCGTCCAAGTAGTAAAAGTTGTATTGATCACATATTTTTGAAGACATTTACAGATGAAAACCTTGATTATTTTTGTCATGGATGCATAATACAACACTTAATAACAGATCACTACCCAACTATGTTGTCTTTGAACTTTTCAGTAAATAAATTAAAGAAAAATATTAAGCAGAAAACAAAAAAATATATTAACTACAGACAATTGAGGAGTGATTTAGGTAAAGAGATGTGGACTGAGGTATATAAAAATGAAGATGTAAACTTGATGGCCAATTCATTTATTAAAACTGTCAAGAACTACATTGAAAAGAATACATCCGAAAAAGCTATAAAGAATATAAATAGGAAAAGGAAATTATGGATTACAGATTCACTCATCAGATTGATAAACACAAAGAATAAACTTTATTTAAACTTAAGAAATGATCCAAGTAATGAACCTTTGAAGAAAAGCTATTCTAACCTAAAAAAAGAAATTAAGACAAAAATTAATGTTGCCAAAGCAAAATCTATTAAAAAGATTGCAGAGAATAAATCAGAATCAAAAGCTGTATGGGACCAGGTGAGGGCTATTTGTGGTAGCTTCCAACCTCAAACATCAATAGAATGCATTAAGGTCGATGGTAAGAAAACTAAAAATAACAATGAAATAACCAATGCATTCAATAAACATTACTGTACTTTGGGGCAACTATATGCAAATGATATCGAAGATGTGGAGGATTTCAGGGAAATTTACCAAACTGAGGGAGACACATTTTTTTTGACACCCACTGATAAAACTGAAGTCCAGAATATATTAGACGGACTAAAGAAGAAAAAAGCTCCAGGACATGACGGTATAAGAACAGAAACCCTTCTTGAAATCAAAAAAGAAATTTCGGGCCCATTAGCTCATCTTATCAATAACTGTTTTGTTACTGGATGCTTTCCAGATGTATTGAAATTGGGTGTAATTAAACCACTATATAAAGGTGGAGAGAGGTCTGAAATGATAAACTACAGACCAATATCATTGGTCTCAAATATCGCAAAAATATTGGAGAGAATGCTTCATAAACGCATGATGCTTTTTCTTCAACAACGCGGGATAATTAGTCAAAATCAGTATGGATTCATGAGCGGAAGATCAACTGAGGATGCGATTAGGGAATTAACATCGAAAATCTATGAATGCTTAGATAAGCAAATTCCATCCATTTGCATGTTCGTAGATCTCGCTAAGGCATTTGATACCGTCTCACATGAAAGACTATTGAATAAACTTGATAGATGCGGATTTCGAGGAAAAATCTATCAGTTATTGAGGAGCTACCTGTCGAATAGAAAACAAGTAGTTGAAATTAATGGATATAGGAGCAGGGAAGAATTCGTTACTTACGGAGTCCCTCAAGGCACGGTGCTAGGACCACTTTTATTCCTGGTATACATAAATAACCTATTAAAAATTGACTGCAACGGAAATATCATTGGTTTTGCAGACGACACTGTCATACATATACGGGCAAAATCCTGGGAAGAACTGAAAATCAAGGCGCGAAGCAGCTTCAGCATGGTGAGAAAATGGTTACAGCAAAATAAACTAACCATAAATGTGGAGAAAACTAGATATGTCCCATTTGCTTCATATAAGAGCGGCCTACCGGAATTTGGCAATATTGAGATGGATGGTAACACCACTATATCAGCAGAAAAGAGTGTGAAATACCTTGGAGTGATAATTGATTCTCACCTAAAATGGGATGAGCATGTGAGAAATCTGGTCAGAAAACTGAGAGGTCTAATTTATAAGTTCAAATCCTTGAAAAAATATTGTATAGAACGGAAATATCTGCTGATGGTTTACAATGCTCTCGTGGAATCACTGATTGGCTACGGAATAGTGGGGTGGGGAGGAATATATGACTGCCATTTGGATTGTTTGAATAAAGTTCAAAAATGGATACTTAGAACAATATATGGTAAAAAAATAACATATCCTAGTGAGCCATTGTTTCAACTTTCGAACATACTTAATACAAGAAAACTATTTATACTCAAGTTGGCAACAAATGTTTTTAAAGGAAAAATTAAATTGAATAGTGTAGAATATAATTATGAAACAAGAAACAAATATAGAACTTACCACACCTTCAAATGCTCCAAGAGTATTGGACAAAGATCAGCTCATTTTCTTGTTTCCAAAGTATATACGATGATTCCCACTGAGATAAAATCCATAAAAAATTATAAGACTTTCAAACAGAAAACTAGAGAATGGTTAATGAAATTAACGACAGAGGAAATAGATCAATTAGTTAACGGTTTCATCAAGTAGAACAAAGACAGAAAATATTGTGTAAAATAGGAACTGAATGGAATACTTACCTGATATGACGCATAAACCCGGACTTGGCCTGTTAATCCGATTGATACTAGATGTGTGGATTATGTATGTGTGTGTTTGTGGAAGAATCGGAGACTTACAAATTTCTTGAGTTTGCATTCCAGTTGTTGTGGTATATTATTGTAGAAATAAGTTGGGTTGGGTTGAATTTTACTTAAAAAAATGTTGATTTAATTTGAATTATCTTCACATTGAATTGTGTGTCACATTGTGGGTTTTTTTTGTTTTTTTTTATGTTGAATTGATATTATCTGGGATCTAAATTATGTTCTTCTACACAGTTACGCACAGGTTATTTCTAATAATAATCTCTGTAACTTACTATGTTTATTTGTTTACTTGTATTTGAATAAACATTATTATTATTATTATTATTATTATTATTTGTTCAATATTAATAAAGCCGTACATTGTACGGGTCCTTGGGCAAAGTGGATGTCTGCAGCACACATTGACACCGCCATGATACACAAGTCTAGACAAATGTTCCTAATAATAGCTCACCATCCCTGCCTCTAGATCCATAATTACACAAGTTATACGGATATGCTCATCGCCCCGGGAATAATGCATAAAACACATTTCAACCTACGAATAATTAAGGACGTCCCACACGCTTCAGGTCCCGCTAAATGGTTTTGCGTTCAGAAAGCCGCACACAGTTATTACGGGCATGAAGAATGCAAGAACACCAGGTCCCTCAGGGACGAATAATGGGAATCCTCCTCAATGCCATATTCGATATCCCTCGACCGTTCGTGTTGGAACAGAAACATGAAAAGAGACTTTGTTGTCGGATCTGCGATTGTGACGCCTGAAAAATGAGTCTGGCTGGATTCACCCGTTCATGTCACATCTGAATTGATGGGGAAGGATATACTGATTGAAATTCCTTTTTGTACATTTGGCGAAATTGCTGGTTGCGAATGAATTCCGATGACATTGATGTATTGACGGTAGACGCTGTAAATTCAACACTAGGAATTATTATTATTTTACCCCATTATACAGAGTGAGTCATGAGGAACTGTACGCATTCCTACCACGTATACAGACCATTCATGTGAACATCCATAAAAAAGTGCATTCTACCCTTCATAGGTGTAGGTTATATTTCCACCCTTGTACATAATAGAGTTAAGATTATATTTGGGTTGACTGCATGATCTGTGGTTTGAGAATCTGCCAGATCTCAACTTCGTGACGCAGCAAAACTTACGAGACCATTGAGCCATCTCAAGAAAAGGGGAAAATTGCAGAATAATCAAGAGTCAGAGGGGGTAGAAGAACAAGCTGAAGAGCAGGTAAGAGATGCTCCAAACCAACAGCAACGCCTGATGAATCAAAGGAGGGAAGAACAGGATAACAGGCAAGTGAGAGATGCTGCAAACATCCAACCTCTTATGCCTGGATTGCGATGTGAAGAAGCCACAGCACCAGACATGGAGTTGGTGAGAGATTTTCCAGAGCTAGTCGTCAATAGAGGGGAAGCATTTGAGGCTGTAGTAGGGAATTCTAACTTAGGGACCACAAGGAGGACTGTTCGCTGCAGTGAGAGCAGCTACTACACTTCTGTGCCCACCAGAAAGAACAACAAGGGAAGGTAAACAGAGGTCAAGATTAAATAAGCTTGACAAGAAGATAATAATCATAAGGCACCTTGGCACCAATGTATCATAGATGTTATGAAAGGCCAACTGAAGCCGAGCAAGAAAATAGAGGTCATGATTTGCGAGCTGCTTGCGTTGCATCATAGGATGAGCCTGCTCACCATAAATCTATTGAAGCGGAAAGCTGTTGATAAAATAAGATCACTTGCGGCGGCGAGGAAGAAACTGATCAAGGGGCAAAAGTGGATAGAAGATAACAACACCTTCACCGCAGAACCTTCAAAGTTATTTTGAACCAAATAAGTAGAGGCAAAAACCCCACCATCACCGAAGGAAGTCGGTCGGACATTTCTGGAAAAATTTGCACGAGCGACCAGGGGAAACCAGGGATACTCCAGCACTTTACAGATTCCAGATATTACGTGATCGAAATTTGCAAGAAACTGAAGAGCTGGCTGACATAACAACCGAGGAGATTGGATATGCCTTGAACAACAATTATGATTTCACGGCACCTGGACTGGATGGCGTTCAGAACTACTGGTGGAAGAACTTTCCAGCTACCCACCAACACCTAGCTAGATTATTCAGTGGGATAGTAATATAGCGGGGGCCAATTCATTAATGGTTAGTAGATGGCATAACTGTGCTGATACCGAAAACAGGTAATCTAGGACAGCCAAAGAACTACCGCCCAATCAAGGGTCTCAATATGCTGTATAAAATTCTCACAAGTGTTCTTCAACATCGGATTTTGGAGTCAATTGGACCAGTGTGGAATCAAATCCACGAGCAAAGAGCAGCGAGGAAAGGAGTAAAGAGGTGCAAGGAAAACACCCTTATAGACAAGAGCATTTGTTAAGATGCGAAACACTACAAGCGCGACCTACATACATCATGGTTGGATTACGCGAAAGCATTTGACACATCAGTTCACTGCTTGATAATACGGCTGCTATAGATGCTCAAAGTCCACACTAACATCCTCCATGTGAGGGAAAACATCATGACGTTATGGAGAACTGAGTTTGCCTTTCGATCTGGATCACTTTTACCGGATGGGTGAGATACAGGCGAGGCGTATTTCAATGAGACTCGCTAAGCCCTTTATTGTTCTGCATAACACTACTACCATTAAAAACTGAGTTGGGGGCCACCAGGCAGAAGAGAACATCTGACCTCACATCTCCTCTACATGGACGACTTAAATCTGTACGCTTCTTCCAAGGCAGCACTCAAGATGCATAGAATAACAAGGTGTCGACACTCCCTGCTAATTCCTGTTAAAATTTTCGGCCGAAAAACGGATCTAGAACTGTCAAATAACGTACTTTATGTACTACTTCACTTTATTAACGATGGTGCCGCTAGAGTCGAATTCGAAGATTCTGACAAGGGAATAAATGAAAACTGACAAGCGATAAAGTTCACTTTCCACTGTCGCTAGTTCGCAAATCCAAATTAAAAGAATATAATAAAGCAGTTTATTGAAAAATCAATTTACTTTTTGATTTATCAGACATCTGTTCGGACATTATATGTAAACCCCATTTGTTTGGAACAGAAATTTCATCTTGCCAAGAAATAATGAGGTCAAATAAGAGATTTATCAGTAAAAAAGTTTCTTTGGAACATTTTGAATGGAACTGTAAATGAAGAAATCTGTGAAATCATAATTTATTCAAATGTATTAATTACCTTTTTTTATATGGAGTATATGTAGTATAATAATAATAATAATAATAATAATAATAATATAAGGCTCATTTAAATTGAGCATATTACTTATTATTTTCGATGTATAATTTGAAACTTCATCAAAACATTCTCATGTATACAGCATTTTTTCAGTCACCCAATACCCCTTGACAACTTTTTAGGTTCTCAGCAATTAGATTGCAAAATATATTTGATTCGATAGCTATTATTCAGAACTAAGTGTACTGATGAAATATCGAAAAATGATTCATTAAATTGATAAACTAACCAAATAGAGAGTAGTGTACTACGTTTCAGTCTTATATTCAATATATATTCGCTAGAAAAATATTTTGAACAAACAAATGTTCTAATTTTACACCCTACCTCTACCACAAGCCAGTTGCCATTCTTGTTGTGTAACAATATCCTTGAAATAAATAATATTATAGTATAAGAGCGCCAAAAAGAATGACGCTTTAGGAAAGCTATTCAACTTTGATGAAATCACACTGTGTGGTTGCTCTGAACTTTGTTCACTGCTAGTCCTTTCATCGTTGACAAATAATATTGTTGGTTTTCATAACATGTCATTTCATTCCTTCTCAATATATAACTGAATTGTATAATGAATATAATTATTAATTATTACAGATTATACCTTAATGTTTCAACTGTTAAAACAGTTTATGTTCATCAACCGGCAAGATTATAGTAAATCAACAAGTCTTAGTGTTCTCCTATGTTGATTTATTAACAATTAACGTTATCAGCGATCTTTCAATATTATTAATATTATAATTAATACCTATCTTGATACTCGAAATCTGCCCCTGATCCGGCAAGAATAAACAATTGTTAAAAAAACTATATTCGCATAAAAACGCAAGTATTTTCGAAATGAAAATATTATTTGGATACTCGTTCAGAGTTCACACAGCAAACATTTGGCATACTTTGGGCGCGGAAAACAAGAACGTTGAACAAAATACTCAAAATACTAAATTTCAGCAAACGGTACGACTTTCCACAAGAAACTAGAATAAACAAAGATTCAAATATTTCGAATATAATTTGACATGCCGATAATTTTGTCCATAAAATGTCTACTGCCGGCATCTATCGGCGAAAACTGAAGTAGATCAAATTCCTTGTATTTTGACAGTATTTGGACCGCAAATCGGCCGAAAATATGTCAAAGAGTGTCTTCACCATGTATTCTATGCATCTATGCAGCACTCCAAAAACCACTGAATATCGTTGCCGAATGCACCTCAGCCATAAAAATGTCATTCTGTTTGAACGAAGGTGCAGTTTATCATCTAAGCAGAGGAAGAACTGAAGAAACAAGAGAAGACATCGACCTAGAAGTGGCAATAAGCATTTGACTCCTCGTAGATGAAGAAACATACAAATTCCTTGGGATTAAACAACGAGTTGCACTGGAGACAACCCAATTCAAGGATGCCTTATCAGCTACCTTCAAAAAGAAGATCCGAGATATATGGAAGTCACAGCTGTCCGGGAAATATAAAGTATCTGCTACGAACAGCTTGGCTGTTCCGATAATCACCTACTCATTCGGGATAGTTAACTGGACAGTGAATGAAATTCTCGAGCTAGACAGAACCACTCGTAAAGTGATGAATGAATCTTAGTCTGCATCCCAACTGCTCGATTCAAAGAATATACCTTCCACGAACGCATGGAGGCAGAGGTTTGCAAAGTTTGGAATACCAATACCATCAACAAACTTTGGATATGGCAATAAGGATATTAAGAAGTGAAGAGCTGCTTCTGAAAATGGTGAATCATCATGAAACCAGGAACCAAGGATCTCTCCTATGTAAGGCTGGTCAGAGAGCTTTGAAGAAGCTCAATATTTCTGGGATATCCATCGTTGGAAACACGTTGTAAACACTGTTTGAAATGAACAGTTCTTGTAGTGATCTTATTCCACATTCCAAATTGCAGGCGGCTAATGATGCGACTTTAAGTTTATTACCAGAAAAATCTAAAGTCAAGTATGAAGTAGAATATCAGAATTTTGAAAGCTGCAAAAACAATTAATCGGGAATATTTATTATTTCCATTGAAACCAATCATGGATATCATTTGCAGCTCTACCATAAATATGCGAATTTGAGCAAAAACAATACTTCACATAGGCGTTTTGTAGTACCCAATATGTGGGAATAAATTCGTTCGGAAAAATGACTTCGGCAATAGCAGCATATTTAAAATAGCAGTACACTCGTCATAGTTTCAGACGTTCGTAGGCCACTATGTTTCTTCTTTTTTCAGTTATTGTTCATTTTTGAATGGTTAAGTCGTTTCATTCTGGTTTACTAAAAGTTTCAGAATAAATTGTTATATTTCAATTTGGTTTCTACTTATTATTATAAGAAGCTCAAAGTAAAAGCATTGTTCCTAACACGTTCGCAATGAAAATTTTCCGCGCAAAAAAATTTTTTTTATCCTAACTGTAAAAAAAAATGTAAATGCGTACGGAAATGTATCGCTAAGAACATACTAGTGTTAGTTGTTTCATACATTTTGGAGCACCACTGTTTTACTCACTCTAGTCTTATGATTTTTTTTTATAATCTCATGCAGCATTTTTGAAAAAAATGTTTCAAAATTCCTGAATATTAAAACACTGAGCTTTCACTTGATATCCATATGTACAAGATTATCAAGTAAAAGACATGTTATTAGGGGTGGGTTCCACGAAGATACGTTTCATCCACAATCAACCAATTTTTTTGTCAAATTAAATAACCTAATGAGATTCTGGTTTCACAAAGCTTTTCTATGGTATCTGAACCCAAGATTGCTAGATAAGAAAAACCTTGACCGAGATCGAAAGCATCAATTGGGCAGTCAAGGAAAACATCCTGACAACCTCGCATTTACTCCGAACGATGCAAGCGCAGAAATGTACTGATTCTTAGGATATATTTTAATTTATTTAGTATTTCTATGTCGACGCGTCTCTCTGTTTTCGTTCGTTACATTCGAAAATTGGTTGGTGAAAAGAGTTGAAGTTGGTTGGTTGGTAGGTTGGTTGGTCGGTGAAGGGTTGAAGTTGAATTGGAATTATAAGAAACTTATATAGTATTTCTATGTCGATTTCTGGCGTCCGTTTGTTTATGTTACACTCAAAAATTAGTGTCTCGAAGAGTTGGGTACAGATTGGAATAATATGAAATTTCTCGTCAAAAATAATTGGGTTGTCATCTCACAGTACGATTGAAAGGTGGCATGACACTTATAATTGATATTTCAATATGAAGTGTTGAATTTATTTATCGTTTGATGAAATGCCTGAATTTTGATTGCGGATGAGAAGTAAGTGAGTTATTTGGTGTGTGCGAAGAAAATTATCCATCAAATCTTTGCTCCATATCGGAGAAAAAGTCTGGAATTTCATTACACTTAGGAAATATTTGCCATTTTTTTTATTTGGCAAACAGGGTATCGAAATATTTTTCAGCAAATATTTGAAATAAATATTTGATCATCACTTCATAAGTAAATATTTGGATTACTCGCTGCTGCATTTTGGGCAAATATTTGCTTCGTGTAATACCTGCTTTATTTTCAGCACAAATCATCTATGATTCTAGTTCAGGGCCGAATTCGTAAAAGCAGTGAAATTTCTGGAATTTTCACCATATTGTATACCATTAAATGAAGAATTTATTGAAAAAGGTACGTTTTAGGAGAAATGATTAAAAATTTAATGCTTGTGGCTTTTACTTGATGCAAATCCATATTAACTCAATGAAAAATTATATACGATTTACACTTATTTATTCAATATTGTGACGCGTTTCGTCGACACAGTGACTTCATCAGACTACATCATGACTTCATCAGACTACTACATGATGTATGATGTAGTCTGATGAAGTCACTGTGTCGACGAAACGCGTCACAATATTGAATAAATAAGTGTAAATCGTATATAATTTTTTATTGAGAAATGATTAAGAAGAATTGAATTTTCTAGAATGATTGAAAATTCTAATAATGAATTAAGATCATTTTTTTCTGCTTTCTTCACGATATCACGAGTCTATAACTAGGGAACCAGTGTAATTAGGAAACAATTATTGATTGGAGATTATGAGGATAAGTTGTAGAAAACTTCACACCAAAGTTCATTCCATTCCGAATAGCCATGTCAAAACTACAAATGGAAAACGGATTTTATTTGCAATTTCAAAAGCCTGGTTCTTTTTATCTGCTCTGAATCTGGAAAAATGGCATAAAAAAATGTATTCTATTTGATGAGAGGAATCCATGGTTGAAATTTATTTACTTACTTAAAAACCCACCCTATGTATGTGCCTAGTCCCCTATAGACACAATTTGAGTTCGTATATTCAGATAAATGAAATTCACAATATAAGATGGCGGCTCTTTCCTGTAAGAGGATATGAAAGATCCTACTGCATAAATGATGAGAACTATTCCACACAAATGTTGCGGTGTTCACGTGGCTTAATTTCGAGGTATTGGTCAACCCAGGAGGATACACGAAGCCAGAATCATTGAATTATTTAGGCTCGGCCGACAGTCGTTCCTATCCAGAATGGACAAGATTGGTTCGGGAAAGCATAGATGATATTGGGGGGGATATAAGGAGTTCAATTTTTTGTACGAACGAAAGAGGAAGATGAAGAAATGTAAGACCTTTATCGGGGACTCATATGAACCAGAAACGGTTATATATTCAATGAAGGATTGAATCGAAGATAACATCTGGATTGACAATTTTCCTGGATGTATTTTGAACTAGGGAAAGTTGTATTTCATAAAGGTACTGGAATCAGGCGATATAGGATAAGTGCGGGGCTGTAAACATCCTACTTTTACTGGTCCCATCCCCACTGGTTACCTAGCTGTAGGGTGATTTATAACAATTGGCCCACTTTTGTTCTATTGGTATATTTTATAGCCCCCGATATATGATTGAATGGTTTCTTTCTGGGTTTTCTCTCCCAAACTCTGAAAAATATCTATAAAATAAAAATTAATTATTTTGTGATTTGCTTCTGCGTAAGAAACACAAGATATTTGTCTGAAGCAATCAATTGAACAATGTTGCCTAACAAATAACAACAAAACAACATCAACGAAGAAACAACTATATCGTAACGTTTCGGAGTCTATATCAGACTTGTTCTTCAGACGCTTAACGAAAAAAATCTTCAGAACTATTTTGTTGATTGTTATTCTGAGATTCGAGAATTGTCACATTGACAGTATTTGAAAATCATAGCTAACATAGTTTTACTTTGTATAGAAATTTCCAAGCTCCACCTTCTTTTTAAATAAATTCAGCCAAATATGGTCAATACTAATTGAGCAATTTGCAAAATTGCCTTCTCTGTTCAATAAAATACAAGTTGATTCCTTAAGTTTCCTTTTAATATAACCAGTTTCTGTCATCAGAATCCTTGTATTACTCCAATCCATCATGTGATCTCCTTTTATGATGGATTGGAGTAATACAAGGAAACTTAAGCTTTGGCACTCTTGTCCAAATTTTGACTGACAAATCATATCTCCGAAAGTATTTGTTGGGAATTGTGTCAATTCCCAGTTTTGGGAATGATATAAATGGATTCTTATGATAGAACTCCATCATAAAAGACACTAAATTGAAAAAAACAAGAGCGCCAAAACAACAGAATCGATTTTGACCACGGATTCTTGATCAGTGAGTCGAATGAAAACGTTTAAGACCATTTTCAACCAAAAACGAATACAGCTAGGCTTAAATATAAGGGACGTTCAAATAAAACTAGAGCGCCGAAAAAGAAGTAATTTCGAATTTTCGACAGGAATTTGCTGACAGCTTCTCGATCCGACCGAACGTCTGGAACACAAAAAGTTTCCTTCAATCAAGGATAACGAGAAACGATCAAAAAAGGAAGAAGCGGAATCCTGGCTTGCATTCATTGGCAGGTAAATTTTCCAATCAGCACTGTGATTGAAATGATCGTCTAATTTTCCGCCCAAGCAGGCGACAAACATAGAGTAAACGAATGGAATGTCATTCTTTCTACCGGAATATTTAATTATCTCACATCACTGAGTTTATTCATGGAACATTCCGTTTATATTTTACTGTTGTTAGAGCCATTAACAATGAAATTTCCGTGGGCGATTCTGACCCAGTTACCCCTACAGCAATGCAATGAAACGAATTGATGCTGTCAATTCATAACACTTATTGCGTATACGAATCTGACATGAAATCGGTTAACCCAGTTACTCCAAATAGGCGAATGCGCAAATCGCAAATGAAATAATGAAAATATTGCCCTAAAGCTCAAAGACAATTGAACTTAAGATAAACTAAAATCGTTAAAAATCAGTCAGTTTCAATACAATCTCAATAAAGTGGGAAAGCCCTGTGGACATCAGGAGATTTCTCGCTCTTGTTCAAACTTTGCCAAATCATATATCCGAAAGTATTGGTTTCTCAGAGCTGGGATTGATATCAATAGATTCTTACGATATAACTGCATCATGAAAAAAATTTAAAAAAAAAGTATTTATCCAAAATCATCAGACCAATTCTACCAAATAACGAACTTAACCGAGACATTCTGTCCTCAAATCTACTCTGAAATTTATATTATATCAATTGAAGCTTAGCCAATATTCCAGTTTAGTTTTTACTGGAGATATTCTGAACCCAATTGGATTAACTTACCAAAGTAGGTATATACATATTTCCATCATTATATGCATTATCAGCCAAAAATTATAATATCCTATAATCCTCACAATACTACGATAGCTCAGGTTATATCATGGGCTGTTTTGCTTTCAATCATACTTTGTTTTCTAGAACAAGAGGTATTTTATATCACGTGTAACGAACTTCGAATAGAACCAGAAATAAATATGACATGTGTCTTATCGGTATATAAGATAACATGTATGAACACAGAACATGAAATTCATAGATACAAATACGGACGTTAATTTTTGATTACAGCATTCTGTGAAATCATAGAATTACGATTTAGTATTGAAATTTTGCTCTGTTCCAAGGAACAAGAGCACCAAAATATATGACAAGTCAGGAAATTTTGCACGCATCTTCTATTGTCTACCCTCCTCTATTGGCCACGCTACTACGAACTTAGCATCGTTATGTACCGTTTTCTCAGCTTTTATAATATATACATTTCATACCATTTTCAAGACTTCAGTATTACTTAGATTAGGGTGGGTCAAAAAAATCGATTATTTTTTTTTACAAGTGACACAGAAAAATGGGTTGCTAGACACCTTAAAAAAATTCTCACCAAGCATAAGCTCTTAATTTTAATAGGAAGATCCTCCGCATCGCAGTTTTGTAATTTTTTCTCAGTCCAATAGAAAAAAATTCATACCTCATCATTTATCGATTGAACAGAAAAATGTTTCAAAAGTATTTTTAGGCAATTTAATGCTCTACAAAAAGTTATGTTATATTTTTTCCGTAAACCCTACCATTTGAAAGATATTAAGGATTTAATTTTGATTATTTTAAGACAAATTTCATTTTTGTTTATGAAGTTTAAAACTCGACAATTAATGACTTTTACGAAATGCGCAATACAAATTTTTGTTGGAAATTAACTGCTCTATAAAAATGGTTTCTTATGTTCTGGCGATACAATTAACCGTTCAAAAGATATTCATCATCAAACTTTCATGTGTACGGATTTTAAAAGTTTTTGATTAGATATTCGAAAAATTTCACTTTAATTTATAAATTTCATATGAATTTCATTTCTTGTCATTAATATAAGTATTATTTGAGTTTTATTTTCAAAATTATCAAAATTTTTCTTCAATTATTCTAGACATTTGATTTTTAATCATTAGAATCACGATCCTAAGGAAAATTTCTCCTGTAGAGAATTTTTGTTTTGTATTCTATTTCATCTGTTCAAATTGTGAACTAGCGTCACCTACTTTTTTACATTGTATACATTTATTTCTACAGCATTTTTGCGCGTATGTTCTGGGGAACATCGCGTTATAGTTTTGCCCAAATGTCTGTAACTTTCGAATTTTTTGACGAAAATGGTCTCAAACGATTAAGTTCGACTCCCCAATGAAGAATTCGATGTCAAATTTGATTCTGTCCGTCCGGCCGTCCGGCCGTCCGGCCGTCCGGCCGTCCGGCCGTTGCCACGATAACTTGAGAACAAAAAGAGCTAGCGACTTGAAATTTTCAGGGTGGGTGGCGCATCCCAATACGACGGACAAGTTCGTTAATGGGCATAATCGGCCCAGTGGTTTCCGAGTAATAATTTTGTTTTCAACCAATATGAATCCGATCGAATTGAAACTTGGTGAGTAGTTGTAGAATATCAACCTAAGCACGTTTGTGAAATTTTGTGCGAATCGTATGGCTACAAAATTATTAAAAAATTATTAAAAAATATTTTTGTTGTCACGATAACTTGAGAACTGAGAGAGATAGCGGCCTCAAGTTTTCAGGTTAGGATGTACACCACAACGCGACATTTCAGTTTGATTATGAGCCTAATCGGCCAAACGGTTTTAGAGTTATAGCCATCTGAAATTTTATGAAATTTTGTGGTTTTTGTTCCTCATTAACTCGAAAAATACTGAACCGATTGAATTCAAACATGGTTATTAGTTGTAGAATGCCAATGCGGAAACGTTTGCAAAATTTGGTGAGGATAGCATTTGTAGAAAATTTTAAATAAATCTTTGAAAATAAAAAAAAAAAGTTCTATATATCAGTAACTAATCGTTCGAAATTGCTGAAATTTTGCAAGAACCTTCATAACCTAACTATACTTACAATTTTCAAGTTTTAATACGATCGGTTAAATATTGTTGGAGATTCGAGCATTCTTGTGTGAGTTCAGTAGATGGGTGACCGTTGCCTCGATAACTTTCGAACGAAAGGAGATAGGGACTTGCAATTTTCAGGGAAGGTTGCGTATCCGAAAGGAAGAGTTGAGTTCAATTTTGGGCATAATCGGTCTAACGGTTTCCGAGTTATACCCATCTGGAATATTGTTTCCTTGATAACTCAAAAAATTAAAATTCGATCGAATTGAAGTTTGGTAACTAGTAGTAGAAAATCAACATAAGGACGTGTTTAAAATTTTGTGAGAACCGTACCCCTAGAAAATTTGAAAAAAACGACGAGAAAAAAAATTTTAAGAACCGTAGGTACCCCTAGAAAATTTCTAAAAAATCACGAAAAAAAAAATTGGTTCAAGCACTGACGTGAAGTCAGAAGCTTTTGCGCGTATGTTCTATTGTCCATTCTTCTGTATTGGACACCCTTAATCGAATTTACCATGGTAAATTCGATTAAGGGTGTCCAATACAGAAGAATGGACAATAGAACATACGCGCAAAAGCTTCTGACTTCACGTCAGTGCTTGAACCAATTTTTATGGTAGGTTTCACGAAGCTCCGATTAATTGTGGATTTAATTCGATGGTTGCGTCAAAAATGAACTTAGAATCGACATAGAATCGCACTAATTTGGCAATTAAGCGCTGTCAGATCTTTGTGAAACCCAATGAAAGTTTGATGATGAATATCTATTGAACGGTTAATTTCATCGCCAAAACATAAGAAACCATTTTTATAGAGCAGTCAATTTCCCACAAAAATTTGTATTGCGCATTTTGTAAAAGTCATTTATTGTCGAGTTATAAAATTCATAAACAAAAATGAAATTTGTCTTAAAATAATGAAAAATAAATCCAAAATATCTTTCAAATGGTGAGGTTTACGGAAAAAATATGACATACCTTTTTTGTAGAGAATCAAATTTCCTAAAAAAATCTTTTGGATCATTTTTCTGTTCAATCAATAAATGATGGAGTATGATATTTTTCTATTGGACTGAGAAAAAAATACAAAACTGCCATGTGGAGGATCTTCCTATTAAAATTAAGAGCTTATGCTTGGTGAGAATTTTTTTAAGGTGTCTAGCAACCTATTTTTCCGTGCCACATGTAAAAAAATAAATAACCGATTTTTTTGACCCACCCTAACTTAGATACTTCCGCAGAGAATCGTCTATGATCACAGAATTTTTGATTCTGACATACATATTCTAGTGAAATTGAAATACGAAAAAACTTACGCCTCAAGTAACTGCAGGGTACGATATTCCACGAAATTCCCCGAAAATTAGGGGTTGGCCTTCTACAAGTAATCACTGAGTTTCAATTAGATTAGACTAAAAACAAAATTTCAGATGATTATAAATCCCAGAAAATTCGGCCGATTTCACCAATTAACAAAATTAAATGTCGCACTCAAATGCGCAACCTACTCTGAAATTTGTAAGTCTCTATCCCTTTCCGTTCTCAAGTTGTCGTGAGATACATAATATTTTTTTGTAAATTTTCAAAAATTTTCTAATTGTACGGTCCTCACAAAGTTTAAGATACGTGTTTATGTCTATATTCTTCTTTAAGAAAATAAATCTATCTCTTTTCGCCCGAAAGTTATCGATGCAACGGTCACCTATCCAGCTACTGAACTCACTCATGGCTGCTTAGATTTCCAACAATATAGATCCTATCGTGAAATCGTTGAAAATTGCAAGCCGCTATCTCTTCTCGTTCTCAGGTTAGCGTAACATAAATAATATTTTTTTATAATTTTTTCAAAATTATATTGTGATGCGATTCTCACAAAATTCCACAAACCCCTTTTTGTCAGTATTCTACAACTAGTTACAATTTGTTTCAGTTTGATCAGATCTGTATTGGTTGACGACCAAATTCAGATATTTGGGCAGAATGCACACTCTTCTCCAGAACATGCACGCAAAAACTTGATATCTTTGTAAAATCTTAAGAATTCATTATTCAGAATTCACAAGACGGAATAAATATTGACTTATATTTAGAGTAGAGAATCTAAGTTATCGATATCACCTAGGGTAATAGAATTTACTTGTAATAATGAAAAATGGCGATATCATTGTGAATAAATCAACAAGCCCAGAGCGTTCCTGCCAATAGGGCAGGAACGACGGACTATTGGCATGAACGCTATGGAATTGTTGATTTATTAACAAGGGTATCGCCATTTTTCATATTATTTTTGAAAACGCTAAACGGCGTTCATGGCCATAGGAAGATACTGTCTGAGCTCTGCGGAAGTCGTTTCTCGATTAGAATCGAGCGAATGGTGGCATATGATTTCACGCTTCGAATTTTCCCTGGTGGGGAAAGGCTGAATTCCTTGTTTTGCCTCATAGGTGGCGTGGGCCCTTTATATATAACCGCTCAAGGCGGTTGTGAGAGGCTCAACACGGTTCAGTTTAGTTGAATTTGTTGGGAAGCTACAAAGTACTGAAGAAGGACAAGATGGCAGATACGCATCTGCTCTTGCTTCTCGGCAAATCAATGAAATCTGCAATACCCAGAAGGAGCTGTTTAAATTTTGATTCGTTTAGGTGAAACATAGATGGTATAGCAAGGGGTGAATGATTGAATTTGAAGGAAAAAACGAAGGGTTTACAATTTGATTTAATGAATTTATTAATAATATGTTTGTCCACTGTGATTATATAAACCCTCCCCAACACGTCTTGGCATTGATGCACTAAGATGGTCTATTTCTTCGTGAGGGATACTATCCCAAGCTACCTGTAGTTCATGTATCAGAGCCACCAAAGTCCGTGGGGACTGGGGTAAATTTCCAAGCCTTCTACCCATGATGTCCCAAACATTCTCTATGGGCGAAAGATCGGAGGATCTGGGAGGCCATGGCAAAAGATTCACATGGTTCGCTTCAAAAAAGTTTAAACTAACTCTGCCAACATTAGGTCGAGCATCATCTTGCTGAAACATTGGATTCTCGAGCCGGTTAAGGTAAGGGAAACATATGGCTCCAATGATTCTTGAAGGTACCGCAGCGCTGACAGGTTTCCTCCAATAAAGGCTAAAGCTGACCTACTTGCATGTGCAATAACACCCCATACCATAACGCCTACTGTCCGGTGTACATGACGCTCAATATCAAACTGAGGTTCACGTCTTTCCCCCGACGTCTTCTAACCCTTCTTCGGCCATCATGTGCAACCAAGGATAATCGAGATTCATCAGAAAAGACGACCTGATGCCATTCCACATTCAAATGTTGACGTTCTCTTTACCACTGCAATCGTTGCCGGCGATGCTCAACCGTCAGAGGTAACACAAGATGGGGTCGATAATGCTGTAGTCCAAAAGACCTTATCCGGCAGTAAACCGTTCGGACAGTTACTGAATGGCCTTGTTCTCCTAACCATTCATCAGCCAAAGATCGAGTTGTCGCAAATTGGTCTCTAATAGCTATAAGTCTTAGATGTCGATCTTGAACTTAATTTGTGCCCCTTCGACGTACGGTGCCTACTGTTCTTCGATTTTAGGCATTATCAAACCACGCTTGACAACATCTCATAACAGTAGTTGGATTTCTGTTCGTACGGTTAGCGATTTCTCGAAATGACAACCCAGTCTCACGTAGACTAATAATTCGACCTCTCTCAAATTCACTTAGCTAGCGATAAATTCCGCGTCACGTGCTCTAGGCATTTTAACAACAACTAAACATCGACTTTGGATCCTCTTGATCAGCTGGATTGTTGTAAAATTTAAAAAAATTACAAAAAACGACTACAATATGTGAGTAACAAAATATGTTTACATGAAATAAACTTCACGATTTTTTTTCCAAATATTAATTATTTACTCCTTGCTTTACTTTCTATGTTTTACCAACAAAAATTTAAAAATTGAAACAGCTCCTTCTGGATGAGGCAGTTTCTTTGTCAGTTGGTATATTATATTCCTTCCTATATTCTTGGGTGATTTCTTCAGCCTCATAGCCTGTCTGTGGATATGGCCTTTCAGTTGGTACACAGCACTACCTCGGAAATAACATCTTATTACAGCTATGTTCACCTTTCCATCAGTGCAACCCCGAGAAACACCCAAAATAATACCACTACTGTTTTCTTCATAGAATTGACCAAATTCTACTTTATTATAATTTTCCTCATCCCTTAAGTGGAACTAAAGTCTAAACTTTATATAACTTTATTGGAAGCAATATAATAATACATCTTCATCGATGTCACCGAACAGAGTGTTCCTAAGAGTAAACAATAAATATCGCAGGGGCTGACAACCAATATAAATAAAACTTCGCTGAAATTCATTTTGTGGTCCGAACAAGGAAAAATGGTCGCCCCTCTAATAAAATCCCTGAACCAACTTTAGGATAAATTAATTTACGAAGTTGGAGCCGAAGAAAACCTTAGCAATCACTAACAGTTTCCAACTTTCGTAGGTTATCCGCATAAAAAAATACGAGTTGCATTCCTGGAGAAAACCTTCTTCTCTCCTCTTGAAAATTGTGAAGAGGTGACATTCTGGCTGTATAAGCTCTTATCCTGTAATGTCTCGTCCTGTCACTATCCAGAAATCCGCTTTCGCTGTTCGCACCTGACTTGTTCAAAATGAGTCTTCGAGAGGGGATTTGATCCTTTTCTACTTCGCAAATTATCAACTGAATGGGACATACACTCAAGTCGACATTCGCATGTAAACCATTTTGGCGTTAAAAGCCGAATTCTTCGAAGAAGTATACAGGCTGGTTACTTGGATCTCGAACTTCGACGAGCAGCACGGGACAGGGTTCACTTTGTTTTGTGTTAGACCGATTCTGATCGGTCTCATATTAGCTGACAGGGTCTCATGGTTGATCCAACTCACTAGGGCCGATTATGCTCGAACGCAGTGAGTTAGAGAGTTGAAATTTTCAGAGTAGGTTTGTAGTCCAAATGCGCCGGCTAAGTTGGTGAATTGGCAAAATCCACCGTTTGTTTTTAGAGTTAAAGCCATCTGAAATTTTGTTTTCCCAATAACGAAATATTCTGATCTGATCGAATAAAAGCGCGGTAGTTAGTTGAAAAATACCGACTCCAAGAATTATGCAAACTTTTTGTAGGCAACATGACAGGAAAATTCAAAAAAATATATTTAAAAAAAACCTGTATCTCAGAAACTATCCGTCAGATATCGTTGAAATTCAGCGATGGCCTTGAAAACCTTATTTTACAGTAAAGTTCTAGATTTGAACCCGATCGGATCTATATTGGAGAAAATATTGCAGAAATATCAAAATATTCCAACGATCGAGTTGTACTGGTCCACTGTATAACACTCGATAAACCAAGTTGTCAATAGTTCTTGATTTTTAACGTACCTGTAAATTATCCCATGAATTATATTTCGTGCTTACTTAGATCATATCAGTAATTTCAGTCACATCTATCTTTTATTATTTTCATGTTCCTTTATGATCTCTACACATTGGACATTTTTATGATGTTATCTACGACAATCTTACATTTTAATCTGGTTTAAAAATTATTTTAATAGATGTTTTATGCCTATCGCGGGTCGAGACTAGTTAAATATGGTACAAATGGGCATATTTTTGGCACTCTTGTTCCTCGGAACAGAGTGCTTATCAATTTGCCCAAATGTTCGAAAATTTGGCTAAAAGTGATCTTAAACAATTTGGTTCGACTCACTGATCAAGAATACGTGGTCGAAATCGATTCTGTCCGACCATCCGGCCGGCTGTTAACACGATAACTCTCAAACGGAATGAGCTAGACAGTTCAAATTTTGAGAATATGTTCGGGAAATAAATATCTCGGGTAAGTTCGTTATTAGGCAAAATCAGTCAGATGGTTTCGGAGAAAGAAAAAAAAAATTTTTTTTTGCATTGCAAATTTCAAAATAAGTTTTTCTCAAGATGCAGTTTTACTATAGGAATCCATTGATGTCATTTTTAACTCTAACAAGCTAATACTTTCAGAGATATGCTTTTTCAAAATTTCAATAATAAATCGTACTGTGTTTTAACAGAATGCGATAATTATTCTATCTATGAATTATTATATTATGATCTGTGTTGATACATGTCAACTTATTTTCCTGAGACATGATATGTCAAATTTTGATATTTAATGCTCATGGTTAATCCATATGATGATGGGAAAGATAATGGTAAGATAATAATATTGAGTTCAGAATATCTCCAGTAAAAGCGAAACTGAAATATTGGCTAAAGTTTCAATTGATCTAATATAATTTTGAGTGTGGATTTGAGGAAAAAATATATCGTTCATCATAGAATTGATGAACGAATATCTCGGATGAGTTCGTTGTTGGGTAGAATTGGTCTATTGGTTTTGTATTAATAATTTTTGGCACTCTTGTTGAATTTAAATTCTTTTTTGATATTTGAATTTAATTTCTGCTATTATGAAGTTCTATCAGTAGAATCCATTGATGTAATTACCAACTCTTACCAATACTTTCGAAGATATGATTTGTCAAAGTTTGGACAAGAGCGCCAAAGCTCGTGTCCACAGGGCTTGAACCAATTTTTAATGATAAGGAACCGAACATTGAAACCAAGTATTATGATATCCTTTGCTATCCATTCAGATCCTTTTACGGATCTTTTAACGTGGCATGATTCTCAATACAGATATTAATGAAGAAGTTACACTGCCAACGCGTCCTTGATGGCCGGATATTTGAAACTGAGTATTATAATATATTTACTTTGGCAGTATCCCAGTAAAATAATCAAACTCAGAAATATGGAGTAGAAAAGTAAGTACATAACTGGCTTATTTTATATTGGGCAAACGATACAGTCTAAGCGCCTGGTTATTACATATCCTAAGCTTATTTGCGAAGATGATATTAATATATCCATGAGTTTCCTAAAATCCTGACGCTTCCATATCCAGTCGAAAAGACAGTATCAGTTCCGATCATGTTATTTCCGTTCCTATTGAAATAATAACTCAGAGGACAAGGTTTTCGAACGAATTCAGATCGTTTTTTTGACGAATTTAATGAATTAGATATGCCAAAGTCATATTTGACAAGTCGAAACGTCAGTAATAACATTTGTTCAATATCTAGTAAGAATTGGTATATCTTGTCTATGATATGTATCTTATTTTACAGCCAAGTCTTCGATTTAAACTTGATCGAATAATTTGTAACATGATGATATTTTTCTGGAGTAACAAGGTATCGAAGGTCAGTAATAACATGAGTTCAAGTTACGGAATTCACATTGATTATTCACTGCATCTGTGGCCCAGAGGTAAGGATTAGTCTTCTAGGGAAGCAGGTCCCGAGATCGATTCCCGTAGCCGAGATAATAACTTTGTGAAAAAGTTTAAGGACGGAATTAAGTCGATGTTTTCATATGTTGCTATGTATATATATTGAAAAAATTACTGCTATACAGGGCGTTTTTGATAAAATATCGATTATTCATAGCTCTTCATGGCACAACCGTACGATTCGACTGATTTGTTTGTGTTTAATCTTAGGAATTCTAAATCTCGAATTTCTTCCACTATCTGGAGTAACCCAACTTGCTTTCTGCATATAATCTATCAGCGAAAGCTGATAAATAACTTTCACAGACTAGGGGTTTCCATAGCGTCTAGACGGTTAGAAACCTAATAGGTTTCTTACCACTTAGTTGTTGAATGCATTTTAGCATTCTATTACAGGAAATAGGCAATAAATCACTCTACAAAAGTCGAAGCTAAACAAAAAATTCTACTCGCAGTTATCTTTTCGTAAAAGTATTAGTTTCAAGGGTGAGAACACACATGGTAAACTAAAACCCAGTTAACTCAATAGACAAATATTCACGTTTTACAAGCGAACTCCTCGGATGAGAAAAAACAATTCTACGTTTGCCAAAATCTGACGTAACAAGTGCTTTAAATTTTTTTTTTTAGTGTTCTGAAGTGTTGGCTTCTAGTTCAGACCACTTGGAATTTTCAACGATAGGTCTTTCTGAAGTGTAGTAATTTCATGCTATTGCAATGTAAAATATGAGAGTATTTTTCCACGTTCATAATCGAATAATCGTTTGAATTCGCAACAGCAGTCAGCATAAACTTCCGAACCGAACTTTATATTCATTTCAGCGATAGATTATATAATTAAAATATAATTCCATTACGAGTTCCATTTTACATCGACATTCTAGTCAACAATTTCATCCGCGAAAGTTTCTCTATTATCACGAAGAATACAGTAATCACCATTCCGCGAGTTGAAACGTTTAATACTCTTATGTAAAATAGCTGATTCTCATTACGTACTGGTATAACTTGAGCGTGAGTTCAAGCATTAAAATTGACTCTAACTACTTGGAAGTTTGTTCGTATTTATTTGTGAATAAGATTGAGGTATAGCTGATTAGTTGTGTTTCATATCCTATTTGCTAATTGCATTATAATTGCGTCCAAATAACTGTGTTCTGCCAACATAGAGCGAGCTATAGTCGCGAGTGAGTCAGGAAGACTTATTCTGTTCTTCAATTTTTGGCGCTCTTGTTCCTCGGAACAGTGGTCGAAATCGATACTGTCCGGCCGGCCATCCGTCCGACCGTTAACACGATCACTTTCGAACGGAATGAGCTAGACAGATGAAATTTTTAAGAGTAGGTTTGGGAGATAAATATCTCGGTTAGGTTCGTTATCGGGCAAAATTGGCCAGATGGTTTTGGAGAAACGAAAAACAATTTTTTTTACACTACAAATTTCGAATTCAATTTTTTTTTGAATATGCAGTTCCATCATAAGAATCCATTGATATCATTTTCAACTCTAATAAGCTAATACTTGCGGAGATATGATTTTTCAAAATATCAATGATCCATCGTACTTCTATGTTTCACAGAATCCGAATTCTATCTGTCTGTGTTCTATCTGTGTTCACTGTTCAAACATGTTATCTTATCTACCTATAACAGACATGTCAAATATATTTCTGTTCTGTTCAGGATATTATAATTACCGCTACCCTATATACCCTTGGATAATCCATATGACGATGGGTATATATAATTTGGTAAGTTTATCGAATTGGGTTCAGAAAATCTTCAATGAAAACAAAAGTTCATTATTTAATTTTAATTTAGTTTCTTTCACGATGCAGTTTCATTATAAGAATCCATTGATATAATTCCCAACTCTGGAAAACCAATACTTTCGCAGATGAATTGTCAAAGTTTGAACAAGAGCGCCAAAGCTTCTGTCCACAGGGCTTTCTCACTTTTTATTTTAATTGCAAAATATAGAGGACGAAACTATTACAAATTCTTATTCCTCAACGTATTCTACCCACCACAGAAAAGGTATCAATCAAATTTATTGTACCAAATTTGGTACAATAACATTCCAGAAATACCGTGAATTAAACCTATGGTTTGTGCCTGACAGTAAAAATTATAATTATCAAACAATAGTTTCAATATTTATACATATAGATGAACCAATTATAGTTATTAATTTCACCAGTTTTTATATTTTTTTTTCTATTTCACTCCGTATCGACAGAGTTGAATGCAACACAGTCCAAGTCAAGAATTATGCTTTTTATTTTTCTAACAAAATGTCTGAGGTTAATTATTATTATATTATTAATATTATTTATCTCCTGAGGTGAGGCGTTGTAAAACCGTATACCTACTTGCAAGGCATGTTTTATGCGCTCTAGTTCCTCGGAACTGAGTGCTTATCAATTTGCCCAAATGTCTGTAATTTTGGAATATTTCGATGAAAATGGTCTTAAACGATTTGGTTCGACTCACTGATCAAGAATCCGTGGTCGAAATTCATTCTGTCCGGCCGGCCGGCCGGCCGGCCGTAGGCACGATAACTCTCGAACGGAATGAGCTAGAGAGTTGAATTTTTCAGAGTAGGTTTGGGGGATGAATATCTCGGCTAAGTTCGTTATTGGGCAAAATCGGACAGATGGTTTCGGAGTACCAAAAAAAAAATTTTTTTTTTACGAAACAAATTCCAAATAAATTTTTTTTAATAAGCAGTTTTATCATAAGAATCCAATCATATCATTTTCAACTCTAACAAGCTAATACTTGCGGAGATATGATTTTTTAAAATTTCAATGTAAATCGTATTTCACAGATTGAAATCATTATTATTCTATGTATGAATTCTCATAATGTCAACTTGACAGAAGGGAATATTGTAACTTCAAAAATATTGGGGTTGAAATACTCGTATTTTAGCGATGCAACGGGGACCTCACCCGAAAATGTTTGAAAATATTACGTAAATATTGAAAGCATAATTCTGTAGTTTGGTGAACGTAGATCAGGAAATTTTTGATCGATTACAAGGTATATTTTTATTATTACTTATCTTCTTTCATATTTGTTTTATGGAATACCTACTATTTGTAGGTACTTTAAACCTGTTTTGGGCAATTGTCATACGAAACTTGTTTTTTTGGCGCTCTAGTTCCTCGGAACAGTGTGCTTATCAATTTGCCCAAGTGTCTGTAATTTTGAAATTTTTGGCTGAAAATGGTCTCAAACGATTTGGTTCGACTCACTGATCAAGAATCCGAGTGCGAAATCGATTCTGTCCGGCCGGCCGACCGGCCGTAGGCACGATAACTCTCGAACGAAAAGAGTTAGCGGATTGAAAATTGCAAGGTGGTTTTGGAGCGTAAATATCTCGGACAAGTTCATTCGATCTATCTGAAATTTAGCATCAAATTGTAGAATCATGACCTTTATACGCATGTGAAGTTTTGTATTGACCAGATTACCGCAAAGTGTAAAAAAAAAAATTTGAAAATTTAAAAAAAGTTTTTCCACAATAACTCTCGAACGGAATGAGCTAGGTAGTTGAAATTTTCAGAGTAGGTTAGGGAGATGAATATCTCGGTTAAGTTCGTTATTGGGCAAAATTGGCCAGATTTAATTCGATTTCTTCCATGGTGCAGTTCTCATTCTCATGATTGCTCATTTAATCTTGATAAATAAACTATTATTTGAATTGAATTTCCTTTATGATGCAGCTCTATCATATGTACACATTGATATAATTCCCAACTCAGAGAAACCAATACTTTCGGATATATTTATAAGATAATTTTTTGAAGCATTTTTTTTAAACGACACTTCTCTTAAATTTAATTTCTTTCGTGGTGCATTTCTATCATAGGAATATATTGATATAATTCCCAACTCTGAGAAACCAATACTTTTGGAGATATAATTTGTCTGTTTGAACAAGAGCGCCAAAAAGCTCCTATCCACAGGGCTTGAACCAATTTTTGAGAAATTGTTTTCTATATATTCAGTGTCTTTATTTGATTCTGTAATTGACTTCTAGTACTATACGTATGATCATACTTTACATAACCGTCACGGTGTTTATAGATCATCAACAGAGCGTTCTTGTGGAATAATTGATCAATTGTGTACACTTTAGCTTCCTTGAATAGAGACTGAGAGGAGTAGTAACGATTCCTCTTCATTATAATCCTCCGAATGAATTTCTGTGTGCTTTCCATACTTTCGGGATGAGTTTTATAAGCTGCGCCCCAACCAACTACACCATATTCCAAAATTGACTCTGCTAGATCGAAATGAATCGTAAATATTGTTCGTTGTGATAATATATTGACTATAACAGTTGGAATTTTGGTAGTGTACATCTAAGTAATTTTATTTTATTTTATTTTATTTTATTTTATGTTTTACATCCAACAGGCAAATGCCCAATTACAGGTGTAAACAGGTATCCAATGCATACACATATAATGCCTCAAGCCGTCGTCAGGTGAGGCTGAACATCGCGTTATCATTTTGCCCAAATGTCTGTAACTTTCGAATATTTTGACGAAAATGGTCTCAAACGATTTGGTTCGACTCCCCAATGAAGAATTTGAGGTCAAATTTTATTCTGTCCAGCCAGCCATCCGGCCGTCCGGCCGTTGCTACGATAACTTGAGAACGGAAAGAGCTAGCGACTTGAAATTTTCAGGGTAGGTGCGCATCCCAATACGACGGACAAGTTTGTTAATGGGCATAATCGGCCCAATGGTTTCTGAGTAATAATTTTGTTTTCAACCAATATAAATCCGATCGCATTGAAACTTGGTGAGTAGTTGTAGAACCTAAGCACGTTTGTGAAATTTTGTGCGAATCGTATAGCTAGAAAATTATTAAAAAATATTTTTGTTGTCATGATAACTTGAGAAAGGAAAGAGAAAGGGGCTTGAAGTTTTCAGGTTAGGATGTGTATCTGAACACGACATTTGAGTTTCTTTACAAGAATAATCGGCTTAACGGTTTTAGAGCTAAAGCCATCTGAAATTTGGTTGTTTTTTTTCTCCTCATTAACTCGAAAAATACTGAACCGATTGAATTGAAACATGGTTATTAGTTGTAGAATACCAACGCAAAAATTCTTGCAACATTTAGTGAGGATAGTGTTTATGGAAAATGATTAAGAATTCATTGAAAATTAAAAAAAAAATCTATATATCAGTAACTATTCGTTGAAATTGCTGAAATTTTGCAAGAGCCTTTAGAACCCAACTCTTCTGCCAGGTTTTGAGTTTTAACACGATCGGTTAAATATTGTTGTACTAATCAGTTAAAAGATCAAGAAACTGTACATCTAAATATTTTGGGTAAAAAAGGTTATACCGCGGATGAAGCCAGAAAAATAATTTTCACACGTAGTTTTGGCAGTAATATTAATTTATCGAAAATTCCGTGTACCTCAGATTCCTTGCATTTGCATGCGCTTAGGGCTTCAGCTCAAAAATACGTTTGGAAACAAGCTTTAAATCCCCAGTATGAAATATTAGATTTTACTCAGTTCGGTTACAAAATGAAAATGACACTTTGCTACCTTTATTTATGAAGAAAAGCTCGTTTTCAACTGATCTTAAGAAAACGTGCAATTGCAAGAAAGCTTGTAAACCCAAAGCATGTTTTGTAAAAAAAAATAATATAAAATCATTTGTCTGGCTTCATCCACGGTATTAGTTTTTTATTCAAAATATTTAGATATACAGTTTCTAGATCTTTTAACTGATTAGTACTTAATTCTAAGCCATTGCCAAGAGGGACTAGAGAATCACGATTTTCTTTTATTTTTATTAATTCTAAAGCTTTTTTTTTTGTGCCAATCTTACTAGTCGTATCACAACCCGTAAATGCGTGTAAAGCAGGTAAGATTTCACAAACTGGGTATGTCAGAGTATGAGTCAGAGAGAGACGGCGATTCTTATAGGTAAGCGAGTAAACTTTTGAGGGCGGAATTCACTATTGAAAAACAGTTATAAACAATTAAATTTCTTGAAATTGTAATTAAGGATATTGTCAACTATTGTATTAGAAATAAAAAAAATATATAATTCATATTTTATTTTTTTTTAAATATATCTTTCATGGGTCAAAAGTATCCAAATTTAAGGTTTCTTCAACCTTTAAAAATTCATATCTCGAAAAATAATTACTTTGTCGTAATAAGCCTTAAGACTTTTTTTAATTGTGTTCCAACAAAGAATACAAAACAAATTTGTCCGGTTGAAATATAACAATTCCTTGTAATTGTTTAAACAATTTCGGTTAAAACAATATGGCACGGGGTTGCCCCATTGCAACATGCATTTATATCATTAGTAGGGTAATTTGAAGAGAATCGTATAAAAAAATTGAGGTGGAATAGTTTTCGGTACTCATGCGCCGATTCTTCCTGGACTATATTTAGTAAAGAATTCCGTAAATCTGTATACCTAGTAAGAATTAATTTGGGCAGATTTTCTGGAGAAATGACCAAAAATGCGTAAGAAATTTACATTCAGAAATCTACTTTGGAACTGCGGTATGTCTGGTTAGAATGTTATATCGTCATATTTAATAATGTTTATTTATTTCAACGCCTTCTGGAGGCACCCTGTATTTCTTGATATTCAGTTCAATTATTGAACTGTATATTATTATGTCACGAAAGCTGTGTTTGTATCGGAATGAAGGCTTGATATTCCATGAGCACGAATTCTGTTGTTGGATAACAGTGTAATATCACCATATTATGCAGGACAGAAACGTGACAAAGTTACGATATGAATGTGTGCTCTGCAAATGAAATGCACATTTGAGAGGGATCAAGATGAATTTTGAATAATGATGTGGGGTAAAAAAATGAGAAATATTCATGACAAGAATCTGAAAGGCGCATCCTTGCAAATATATACTTACCCAAGTTGAACCTCATTCAAATAGTTGATAAACTGTGTTTACTCACGAAAAGAATATTCCTCATGCTGGGGCCACATCAGGCGAACATTTTTACGACTTATTCGCGATGAAAACGCGATTCGACGAAGTACTCGGCAACACTTGCCACACAGTGTGGCCCCAGCATGATGCTGGGGCGATTTCGAGTTGTGAGGTTGAATCATTGCAGATTGCTCATTTAATTTTGATAAATAAATTTAATGACAATTTTTGAAGCACTAAAGCATCGAAACATTGTAGATTACTCTTTTTTTTAAGATAATGTTTGAAGCATTTTTTTCAAACGACACTTTTTTTAAACCAACTCTGAGAAATCAATACTTTCGGAGATATAATTTGTCTGTTTGAACAAGAGCACCAAAAAGCTCCTGTACAAAGGGCTTGAACCAATTAATTTTTTAAACAGAATGAAATTGGATCTTTCCAGATTAACATGACAGATTGTCACTAATGTCATACACATGTCGAATATTTAGGTAGAGATCATAGAGGAACATGAAACTCATAAAAGACAGAGATATGTGAATAACGATACTAATTCTATGGAAAGCACAAAATATAATTCATGAAATAATTTACAGCTACGTCAAAAATTGCAACTGTTGAAATTTATTTCGTCGAGTGAAATACATCTTGATCGTATGAATATTTCGGCATTATCTTCACCAATACAGTTCCGATCGAATTGATAGGAACTCAGGCAACCAAGCGCGCCAAAAATTAAAGACAGCCAAACCAATTCGAACTGTACGAATCCTTCATTAGCTTTCTTATCTCCATCGCTTGTCATACCTAATTTTTGGCGCTCTTGTTCCTCGGGACAGAGTGCTTATCAATTTGTCCAAATGTCTGTAATTTTCGAATTTTTGGCTGAAAATGGTCTTGAACGATTTGGTTTGACTCACTGATGAAGAATCCGTGGTATAAATCGATTAGGTCTGGCCGTCTGGCCGTCCGTCCGGCCGTTAACACGATAAATCTCGAACGGAATAAGCTAGACAATTGATATTTTCAGAGTAGGTTTAATGGATAAATCTCGGATAAGTTCGTTATTGGGCAAAACCGGTCCAATAGTTTCGGAGTAACGAAAAAAAATAATTTTTTTCACTTTACAATTTTTCAATCCAAATCATTTTAAGATGCAGTTTCATCATAAGAATCCATTGTAATCATTTTCAACTCTAACGAGCTAATATTTTCCGAGATATGATGTTTCAAAGTTTCAATAATAGGTACATCGTAGGTTCTATGTATTCACAGAATGTGAACACAGCATCTGTCTGTGTTTACTGTTCATAAATGTCAACTTTTCTAGCTATAAGAGAATGTCAATTCGTAGGTTGAAAATAGCGAAAATAATATTGACTGATTACCTACATATTGAAAAATTTATGTATAAATATTGGGGATGATGTTTCAGAAGATTTAGAGTTGGATCATTTTAATGATGTAGTTTATGGAGGCAATAGGAAAGAAGAACTCCGAGTATTGGTTACTCAGAGTTGGGAATTATATCAATGGATTCCTATGATAGAACTGCATCATGAAAGAAATTAAATTTTAAAAAAAATGTCGTTTAAAAAATTGCTTCGAAAATTATCTTTGAAAAAAAAGAGCAATCTACAATGCTTTAATGCTTCAATTGTCATAACATTTATTTATCAAGATTAAATAAGCAATCTGCAATGATTCAACCGCACAACTCGAAATACCTAAGGAAAGTATCATCGAAGTTCTAGAGCAAGGCTGGAGACAATCATAGCAGATTGTCCATTTATTTCTGATATTTGATAGGTAGAGGCAGAGGAACAAATTATTTTAATACTTCGAAATATATGGATGAAATACTATCCTCTTTTCATAATCTGAAATTTAATAGTTCATACCACTAACAAATTCTTTTCTGTATTAAGAACCTTAACTTAGGAAAAAATGTTTTATATACAAATGTAGATCCATATTTCAGTATTTTTTTTCTAGCAACATTATGAAAATACTGTATATAGGAACATGTCTCACTACTTAAGTAAGTAAGAGGTAATATCAACTCAGTGGTCGACGAACAGTAATTTCTTTGATGATTCCATTATGTTCTTCTTTCCTATTGCCTTCATAAACTACATCATTCAAATGATCCAATTCTGAATCCCCAATATTTATACATAAATTATTCAATATGTAATCAGTCAATATTATTTTCGGTTTCAAAACAGTCTTGTATATATTCACAAATTCAAGAATCGGATACTTGTTTTCCAAGAGAAAATATTTTCAAACTACAAATTGACAATCTCTGATAGCTAGAAACGATGACATTTATGAGTAGTGAACACAGACAGATTCTGTGTTCACATTCTGTGAATACATAGAACTTACGATGTATTATTGAAATTTTTAAACATCATATCTCCGAAAGTATGAGCTTGCTAGAGTTGAAAATGATAACAATGGATTCTTATGATGAAACTTCATCTTAAAAAAAATTGTACTCAAAAGTTGTAACGTGAAAAAAAAATATTTTTTTTCGTTACTACGAAACTATTAGACCAAGTTTGCCCAATAACGAACTTAACCGAGATATTTATCCCTCAAACCTACTCTGAAAATTTCAACTGTCTAGCTCATTCCGTTCGTGAGTTATCGTGTTAACGGCCGGCCGGATAGAATCGATTCGGACCACGGATTCTTGATCAGTAAGTCAAACCTAATCGTTCAAGGCCATTTTCAGCCAAAAATTCGAAAATTACAGACATTTGGGCAAATTTATTAGCAGTCTGTTCCGAAGAACAAGAGCGCCAATGAATTAAATCAAAATTTAATTCCTATTGCGGGTCGAGACGACTTAAATATGTTACGAATGGAATGATAAAGACACTTCGATCTGTAAATTCTCCTTCTCTGTCATTCCTCCTTGCCATCCTCCTATATTCCTCGGATCTCGATGCTTGACGAATCGAATATCCGGAAAACTACCCGACTAATTACCCCGGCATAATCTGGAAAATGGCTATCTGGGATGCTTCTCCCGAATGCCGACCGATTTCATTCGATTCCGATGCCACTAATAATTCGATAAGGAGGATGCTCCTTGGGACCTGAGACCCTAAATACTCGTACTTCCTTGCCTCCTTTTGATTCAGTAATTGGTTCTGGAGCTTTCCGAACAAATAACGTTAATTAAAACTGGGAAAACACGGTAGAAATTGAGGAAGTTTGAATATCTCGGATGACTTCTACGAATGGGCCTCGAATTGAATCATGGAAGCCTCCCCGATGGGAAAACACGGAACGTTTGACGGAAGAGGACGAATATTAACAGTTAATTATTAATGGAAATTCTTCTGCTCCTTTCAAAGGAAAATTAGAGATCGTGTTATTTCAGAGTATCATAAGTGTAGGAATTATGATATTTTCTACCCTTGTAAATAGTAGAATTAAGATTAGTTTTACTGTTGCAGATGACGTTCGTACCGATATAATTTGGACGTATTTCTATCTGAAGAAAATATAACGCATCCCCAAGACATTTAAAATTAACTATGGAGGCGCCTCAGAATCAATTAAGCCGTCTAGAGATGCAGAATACTTTTCTCTGAACAGGAAATCGCTAACACTATATTAATGTTAGTTGTTTACTTAGAAAAACTGTAGCACTCCAGATTTTGTTCCCATAGAACCCTATTGGTTCCAGCGTAGTATCGCAAGGTAGAGGTTCTACCAATCAGCTTTGACTACTTCCTTGGTAGTACAGCCTTAGCTTAAGGAGAGGGGTGAGACTAAGGGTTGACTGGAGGCCGATTTGAGATCACGTC
Source organism: Halyzia sedecimguttata (assembly GCA_937662695.2). Lineage (NCBI taxonomy): Eukaryota > Metazoa > Arthropoda > Insecta > Coleoptera > Coccinellidae > Halyzia > Halyzia sedecimguttata. The sequence continues at coordinate 13,254,576 of OW569411.2, read as the reverse complement.
GAAGTGGTGCAACTGCGGGCTGTTGACGGTAGAATCGCTGAGGAAGTTGATTACTTCTTAGACGTACGAGTAAAACCTTATTAGAGGTGTGAACAAAGATTCACAGACGATAAAGTAGTAAAGTAATCGTCTATATTTGATGTAGATTTTATTACGACAGCGAAGTTGAAGATTGTAAAGTTATGTCAATAAACCTGTATATTATATTAGCATACACTGTTCGATCTAATCCAAAAGTGTATATGTAGAATTATTATCCCCCAGATAATGATAAAAATCCTACAAGTTTATTCCGATCCAATAATAAATAGGCTTATTTGTACTCCTGACTCTGGCAATGAAGCTGAGACTATACTTATAAAGCGCCACCCTCTTTATAAAGGTCTTCAACAGAGAGCTACAAATTTTAGGTGGGTAATTGCTTGAAAAGAGATAATTAAAATGGTCACTAGGGTTAGGTACTTACTTAATTCGTTAGTTTTGAAATACAAAATGGTTATGTCCCAGATGAAATAGTTATTTGTGCAGCCACTTGGAAAAGCACAATTTCTCGTAACGAACGTATTTCTGCTCAACGTTGAGCAATAGAATAGTTACGAAAAATAGTGTTTCCAACATGTGACACACAATACTTTTGTGCGCATGCGTGCAGCGTATATTTTGCCCAAATGTCTGTAATTTTAGAATTTTGTGCTGAAAATGGTCTCAAACGATTATGTTCGACTCAATGATGAAGAATTCGAGGTCCAATTTCATTCTGTTCGGCCAGCCGTCAGGCCGATGTCACGATGAGAAGGGAAAGGAATAGCGACTTGAAATTTTCACGGTTGGGGGGGGGGGGATACAGATATCAGGTTTAAGGCAATTCCAGGAACTAAGGCATTGTTAACATTGCACCAAAATTGCTGACGTTTTACAATACATACAGATACAGATATCTGGTTAATAACCTAGACAGCATAATTTCCTTCGAGATGCTAGCAGGTTGAGGTTTTGCATTCAATAATTAATCTCCTGTCGGGCGTTATTATGCTCTTTGGAATCGGTCTTGGATCCCTACCGACATCTTAATGGATTTTGGGGCGCCTGAGTGTCCAGAGAACGTCTGTTTGCATCGTTTGCACCCTTCAATTATAATCATAATTCTTAGTTTATGCAAGTAGAAATTTAATTCCTTTTTGAAATTGAACTCCTATTTATGTGACTATTTGAATTCAAATTAAAAGTACTAACATTCTTAAAAAGCTTTAGCGCGCATGTTCTTCCATCTACTGCCGCCTCACAAATTCTCACGAAAAACTGCTTGATCCTTGAAGGCTTATTTTTTTTCAACAGGTTACTAGATTCCAATTCGATCAGTTTTGTATTTTTGAAAATATTGGGAAAACTAAATTCGGCTTGACGGTTTTTGCGGAATATCAGCGGAATCTGGCAAATAGTTTCTGAAACATACAATTTTTGAAGAAATATTTAAATTTTTTGATACGTGCGGCGGTATTCTCCAAGTATTTATCAAGTTTAAATTGGATATGTATTTTTGGAGTTATTGAGGAAATAACAACAAAATTTTGGATGGGTATAACTCCGAAACAGTTTGCCCGATTATGCCCATTAACGAACTCAAGAGTCACAGTTGGATGCGCAGCCTACCCCGAAAATTTTAAGTTGCTATATCTTTCCGTTATAAATTTATCGTACAAAAGGTTACCCATTCAGATACTGAACTCGACCAAAGCTACTCGGCTTCATATATTTCTTCAATATATCCAACAATATATATCTGATCCTGTTCAAATTTAGAACTTGGCTGTAGGAAATATCAACAAAATTTAAGATGGGTATAACTCCGAAACCATTTGATCGATTATGTCCGCTAACGACATTAACTGTCCCAATCACATGCCTAACCTACCCTAAAAATTGCAATTCGCTATTTCTTACCGTTCGAAAGGTATCGTGGCAACGCTCGCTTATCCAGCTAATGACCTCACACAAGACTGCTCGGATCTCCAACAATATGGACCCGATCGTGCTCAAATTTGCGCTGATGAAAAAACACTAAGCTGATGAAAAAACACTACGAAGTAATCGGTTCATTAAGAACCAGCAATCACTTGTGAGTAGAAAGTATACATAAGTGACACCTGGAATTCAATCAACCAAGCTCCTTGCTGTGGCTACCCAAAAATATAGATCTCTACATAATATAATATATTCTTTTCCCCTTTTTGGTAATTAGCAAGTACCCCAGGGGTCAACTGCATGAGACTCCAACCGGAGTACTTGCTAATTATTACAAAGGGTAAAAGAATATACGTAGGGATCTATAGTTTTGGGTAGCCACAGCGAGGAGCTTGGTTGATTGAATTCCAGGTGTCACTTCTGTCTACTTTCTACTCACATGTGATTGCTGGTTTTTAATGAACCGGTTAATTCGTAGTGTTTTTTTCTCAGCGTTGAATTATCCTTCACTGATGATTCCTAATAAGGATGAAACCGCGGTCAACTTTGATGAAATCATTCACACTGGATGGATTGCTCCAAAACTTTGGAGATGTGACAAATTCTCGAATTTCAGAATAACTATCAACAAAATAATTCTGAAGGTTTTCGTTATGTCTGACGTGAGTTTGGGAGAGAAACCACAGAAAAAACATTTAATAACGATATCAAAAGGTACATCATTTTAGGATTTCATTAATTGTTTCAATGAATACTGAAAGAAATTACCGACCGAACAATAGATACATATAACCAAATTTTCTATCCATCTGGTGGATGAACCTTCCAGAGGCAGGAAATTTATAATTGTGGGGTTCCGTCCATTTTTCTCCGTTGCTGCCACTTTATGTTCGGGAAAAATGACATGGGGGATCTAAGAATTCTGGAAGGCACAGCTATATTTCTCCGTTATCTCCACAGGTGACCACAGACAAATGTATTTCAGTCGAGAAATTTTTCTATATCGACTGATATCGAAAATATGTTACTACAGAAACAAATAGAAACTTGTGATTTATTAGGGGGAAACTGAGGTTACTCATAGATATTGATTAAATCTGTCTGACATCTACGAAAGCTACATAAATGATAAAGGGTGTATTTTTAGCTGCATGCGATCCGTAGACATAAAATAACATGGACTAGCCGTCACGTGACTTTAACACAGTGCAACTGTAATTGATAAAAATTAGTCCAGGCATGGACGTGAAGTCAGGAGCTTCTGCATGCATGTTTCATTGTCTATTCACCACTTTTGGATAATCTTAATCGAATTTACCATCGATATACACCATTTTCTCAGCTTTCATAAGATATGAATACATTTCGTACCATTTTAAGGTAGTAATGAGAGATTCAGAGAATTTTTAATTCTGAAGTATGTATTCTATCGGAATTGAAATTCATTAAATATCTAATAATGTAGGAAAAAAATACTGCATAATTCCTCTTGCTGTATTAATTCAACTGAGTATTAGATTTAAATTCCTATTAAAATGTCGAATTTCACACAAGTCTGCTCAGATTTCTAACAATAGAAATCCGATCGTGTTCGAAAGCAAATCGGCTTTAGAGTTAGGTTTTGAAGGTTTTCGCAAAATTCCAGCGATATCGGACGAATATTTTCTGATATATAAAATTTTTTCAATGATTTTCAATGATTTTTTTTTTAATTTTCTAGTACTACTATCTTCACGGAAATTTGCGAACATTTTTAAGTCGTCATTATAGAACTAATTACCATATTTTATTTAAGCGGCATAATATTTTTTTGAGTTATGGAGTAAATAACAACTAAATTTCAGATTGATATAACTCCAAAACCGCCTGGCCGATTATGCCTTTTGACGAAATCAAATGTCGAATTAAGATGCACAACTTACTCTCTAAATCGCAAGTCCCTATTTCTTTCCGTTCTCAAGTAATAGTGAGATAAATAATGTTATTTAATTATTTTTTTTTTAATTTTCTCGTGATACAAAATACTTTGGGTCAGCATTCTACAATTACTTATACTACCAAGTTTCAATTCGTGCGGGTCTATATTTTTTAATTTATCGAGATAATAATATTCCAGATGGGTACAACTCTAGAATCTTTTGACCGATTATACCCAGAAATGAACTCAAATGTCCCATTCGAATGCGAAACTAACCCTGAAAATTGCAAGTTGCTAACCCATGTTTTAGTGGCAAAGGTGAGCCATCCAGCTACTAAACTCACTCAATGCTGCTGTTTTGAAGCTTTCCGCAAAAGTTCAGCCATATCAGACACATAATTTCGGAGACCAAGAATTTTTTTCAAAGATTTTCAATGTTATTTTTGAAATTTTTTAGTGATAAGATCCTCACGAAACTTTTTAGGCTTGCGAGTTGGCATTCTAAAACTAGTTACCATATTTCAATTAGATTTGTTTCATATTTTTTGAGTAAAGGAGGAAATAATAACAAAATTTCAGATAAGTACCTATAACTCCTGAACTGTTTAGCTGATTATACCTATTAATGAACTCAAATATTGCATTTGAATGCTAAACCCACCATGAAAAATGCAAATTGCTATCTCTTTCCGCTCTCAAGTTATCTTGAGATGAATAATATATATTTTTTTTTTAATTTTCTATTGATCACAAAATTACAAATACGTCTTAAGGCCTTCAATTCGATCGGAACTGTATCAGTTAAAATCAAACTGAATTATGTGAACATTCTTTCTTCGTTACTCCGAAACCATCAGACCGATTTTGTCCAATAACGAACTCAACCGAGATACTTATATCCCACACTCACACTGTAAATTTGAAATGTCTAGCTCATTCCGTTCGAGAGTTATCGTGTCTACGGCTGGCCAGACAGAATTATTTTGACCACGGATTATTGATCAGTGAGTCAAACCAAATCGTTTAAGACCACTTTCAGCCAGAAATTCGAAAATTACAGACATTTGGGCAAAACGATAAGCACTCTGTTCCGAGGAACAAGAGCGCCAGAAAAGCTCCGAATTTAATTTGTAATGTCGGTATAATTTCCAGTGCCGACATCTATCGGCGAAAACTAAAGTAGAATAATAACCTTGTATCTGATATTATTTGGACTGCATTTCGGCCGAAAATATATCACAGAGTGTTCGCACTATGTATTCTATACAGTGCGCGTCAAAATTATGGAACAGATTCATTTTCTCAAAAGAAAAATATAGGCACCATTGTACACAACTGAAGTGATTTGTGCCACAAACAAAGCATTAACTAAATAGGTACCTTGGATAGATTCTCATAATGTAACAAATTTGTTTTTCCTTTGATGTGTGGACATGGCGCATGGACAATTATACTTCGCGTGTTCGCGCGTCGGAAAACCATCATCTTTGTTTATTTACGCACCACAAAACAAAACAAAAAATATAGTTCATCAGAAAGCTTTAAATTGAATGAGAGACTGTATCATACCTGTGAGTGTCTGTCAATATCAAATTGAAACCTTATAAATGGCCAGTATTTCAGGAAAACTCTGTTTTGAAAGTAAGCAACATCATGTGCAATTAATCGAAAATAATAAACTTCATTCATACCGAGCATTTTTGGCGCTCTAGTTCCTCGGAACTGAGTGCTTATTAATTTGCCCAAATGTCTGTAATTTTCGATGAAAATGGTCTTAAACGATTTGGTTCGACTCACTGATAAAGAATCCGTGGTCGAAATTCATTCTGTCCGGCCCGTCCTTGGCCGTAGGCTTGATAACTCTCGAACGGAAAGAGCTATACAGTTGAAATTTTCAGAGTAGGTTTGGGACATAAATATCTCGGATAAGTTCATTATTGGGCAAAATCGGACAGATGGATTCGGAGTAACAAAAAAAAAATTTTTTTTTACGAAACAAATTCCAAATTAAATTTTTTTCAAAAAACAGTTTTACCATAAGAATCCAATGATATAATCTTTAACTCTAACAAGCTAATACTTTCAGAGATATGATTTTTCAAAATTTCAATAAGAAATCGTATTTCTACGTTGTCACAGGATGATATAATTATTCTATGTATTAATTGTCATAATGACAACTTATTTTCCTGAGACATGACATTATCTAATCAATCGAAGAATTGTGAGCGAAGTGAGAAAAATCTCAGTTGTTTGCTCCGAAATTAGTTTTTCTCAGAAAAGTCTTACATTTTCGGAACGGAACATGAAGTAAGAGATCTGAGAGTAGTGAGACTGCTTTTCATCCATAGACCTAGAATGTTCAGTTCTCTCAATTTATGACGGGGCTGACGGAAGTAAATATTATCACTTCAAAAATATTGGGGTGCAACGGGGACCTCACCCAAAAATGTTTATAAATATTACGTAAATATTGAAAGCATAATTCTGTAGTTCGAGAGAGGAGAAAATTTGGTGAACGTAGATCAGGAAATTTTTGATCGATTACAAGGTAATTTTTCATTATTACTTCTCTTCTTTAATACATGTTTTATGGAATATATTATGGTATCTACTATTTGTAGGTACTTTAAACCTGTTTTGGGCAATTGTCATACGAAACTTGTTTTTTTGGCGCTCTAGTTCCTCGTAACAGAGTGCTTATCAATTTGCCCAAGTGTCTGTAATTTTGGAATTTTTGGCTGAAAATGGTCTCAAACGATTTGGTTCGACTCACTGATCAAGAATCCGAGGTCGAAATCGATTCTGTCGGCCGGCCAGCCGTAGGCACGATAACTCTCGAACGAAAGTAGTAAGTGGAATGAAATTTGCAAGGAGGGTTTGGAGCGTAAATATCTCGGACGAGCTCGTCAATGGGCGAAATCCATCAAGCGGTTTCGGAGTTATGGCCGATTTTAGTAAAAATATTTTTTATGAATATTTCCGAAACCGATCACTCGATCTATCTGAAATTTAGCATCAAATTGTAGAACTATAACCTTTATACGCATGAGAAGTTTTGTATTGACCAGATTACCGCAAAGTGTCAAAAAAAAATTTGAAAATTTAAAAAAAGCCTTTCCACAATAACTCTCGAACGGAATGAGATGGGTAGTTGAAATTTTCAGAGTAGGTTAGGGAGATGAATATCTCGGTTAAGTTCGTTATTGGGCAAAATTGATCAGATCTAATTTGATTTCTTCCATGGTGCAGTTCTCTTTCTCATGATTGCTCCTTTAATCTTGATAAATAAACTATTATTTGAATTGAATTTCCTTTATGATGCAGTTCTATCATAATAATACATTGATATAATTCCCAACTCTGAGAAACCAATACTTTCGGAGATATAATTTGTCTGTTTGAACTAGAGCGCCAGAAAGCTCCTGTCCACAGGGCTTGAACCCATTTTTTATTAAGTTAGGCGTTACGGAGTTCGCCGGGCCAGCTAGTCTGATAAAAATCGGTACCTCCTTTGATGTTCGAATAGAGAGACGTAAGAATATTGAAAATATCTCAAAAACCTGACACATCGTAAACCCGTGTTAGGGAGGATGCTATCAGCTCAGTATTTGATGAGTTTTTATACGGGTCCTGACGAGAGATCGAATTTTTCAGAGGGTAATATTTTTTGCGTTCATCTATAAAACCGTCGATGAAATCGCTGCTGATAGGGATAATAGAACACAGTCATAAAAGCTGGTGGATTATTTTTTATTTCAAAATTCCTATCAAATCTCCAGCGCCCATCCGTGTAAATTTTAAATTAATGCACTGATACAATAAATATACATAAAATACAGCATGCTGCAGCATAACTTTTTGCAGCGCTTGAACAGAGTGCCTATCAATTCGTCCAAATGTCGTTTGGTCACCTCGGAGCTGCGATTTGACACCGTTGGGCTATTATTTGTGGGGTGCCGTCAAAGATAAGTGTTACGCCAACAAGCCAGAGACAATTGACGCTTTAAAGCACAATATTCGTGAAGCCATTGGTGAAATACAGCTGCACACAATCGATAATGTGCGTAAAAATTGGACCGATCGTGTAGGCTACTGCATGGCCAGCCGAGGCAGTCATTTGAATGAAATTATTTTCCATTATTAACCGGAAGGATTGTACTTTCAAATAAAAAAAGAAATTTGAGAAAATATTCAGAAGCTTTTTTTTATTGCATATAAAAAAAAAAAGTTATTTGACGGACCCGTTATTATTGAAATTTTGTAACATCATATCTCCGAAACTATTAGCTTGTTAGAGTTGAAAATGATAACAATGGATTCTTATGATGAAATTGTATCTAAAAAAATATTAAATTTAAAAGTTGTAATGTAAAAAAAAAATATTTTTTTTCGTTACTCCGAAACTATAAAACCGATTTTGCCCGGTAATGACTTAGCCGAGATATTTATCCCTCAAACCTACTCTGAAAATTTCAACTGTCTAGCTCATTCCATTCGAGAGTTATCGTGTTAACGGCTGGCCGGACGGACAGAATCGATTTCGACCACGGATTCTTGATCAGTGAGTCAAAACATATCGTTTAAGACCATTTTCAGCCAAATACTCGAAAATTACAGACATTTGGGCAAATTGATAAGCACTCTGTTCCGATGAACAAGAGCGCCAAAAACTCCATATTCTCAATTTTCCGCCATTTTCTCGTAAATGTTGCTTCTAAAGTAAAAAGTGATCTGAAGAAACTAATCATAATTTGAACTTGCCATTCCATTTTTGAGGTCCAATACAGGGTGTTACATTTAAAAAAATGTAACTTTGGTCTATATCTTCGTTTTCGAACACCCTGTATATATGAAAATAATTTTATATTGTACTTTTGAACACCCTCCACGCATCACAAAAAAATAATCTCAAAATATCTTCATTTACTCCTTCAAAACGAGCCCCACGTCTGTGGTGGGCCACCCGATATAACTGCCGTTATATTTTACTGAAGAACAACCACTTAAAATGTTGTGCATCAATATAAAAGCACCCTGTACAATATAGGATTTCAGTTCTTAATAAATTCCGTTTCTTTCATATGGCTTCTATGCAGTATACTCTGGGACCAGAATGTTTTTCTGTATCAATCCCGGGTTTATTTTACTGTTCCATATAAATAGGGTCATCAATTTGAGGATTTCGCTGAGCAAAAGAATATTTCTAGAGAGAGGCTCGTATCAAAGCGTTGCGATCTCTCTTTGGGAGAGCCTTTATCCATTTACCTCTGGAAATACCTACGAAAGGAGAATGTGTAATCTAAGTCCACAGACGGCTTTACACTATCAAAACGAGGGTCCTTATCGTTGAACCTTGGTGGAATGCCACAACCTTTATTTCATCGGTTATATCGGGATATTTGGGGAGAAATGAAAACGAGTATTCCTGAAAGAAAAATAACATTAAACCTAGCACAATAGTACATTGTTTACCGGGTAGGAAAAGCTTAACATTCCTGGACGACTTACTTAGCAACACAGAGTCCAGGAATGTGGCTTTTCCTACGAGGTAAACATACTATTTTTCCGCAAATCGTTTAAAATTCGACAGATATTGATTGATTTAAAAAAAAACGCGATAATTTTATTCCCAAATAAATGGTGCTTTGAAATTCCTAATAAAATTACTTGGGTTACTATGGAAACGTATTGAGGTTGAATTGTCAAACTTGACGCTTATAAATTTAATTGCTGGTGTTCTCGAAAGTAAAATGATAAGTGATGATGAAATTTCCATTCCTGGGACTCCTCCAGAGCTGGTTGAGGCAGTGAATACTGCTTCATTAGAATTATTGCCAAAGAAATCAAGAGAAAAGTACGAAAATGCATACAGACGTTTTATGGATTATCGCATGAGTAAAAATACGAGTTCTTTCTCAGAAAATGTTGTAATGGCATACTTCCTAGACCTTTGTTTAAAGATGAAATCTTCAACATTATGGGCCAATTATTCAATGCTGAAGTCAACCCTTGCACTTAATCACAATGTAGATATATCTACATACTCAAAACTTCGTTCTTTATTGAAACGGCAAGCTCAAGGTTATAGGGCAAAGAAATCTAAGATTTTAACGAAGGAAGAAATTGAAAAATTTATCCAGGAGGCTCCAGATAAAGAAAATTTAATGATTAAGGTAATTTACAAGGTTTTAATTTCTATTTAGATTATAGCTTTATTTATTTTTTAGGTGGCTGTAATATTTGGTATTTCTGGGGCCTGTAGATGTGATGAGTTAGTCCGAATGACTGTACACGATATAGAAGACTTAGAATCTAAGCTTTTAATCAGCATACCTGATTCGGAAACCAACAAACCAAGATCATTTGTAATTAATCAGATCTACTTGAATGTTTATCGAAAGTATGTTTCGTTAAGACCAGAAAATATGAACAGTGACCGATTTTTCTTTAAATATCAAAGCGGAAAGGGTTGTAGACAAGTGGTAGGAATTCATCAATTTAGAAAAATGCCCAAAATAGTTGCTACTTATTTGAACTTGGTAAATCCGACAGAATATACTGGTCACTGCTTTCGTCGGTCTTCTGCAACAATATTGGTTGACTCTGGTGCCGACATAACTAGTTTAAAGAGGCATGGCGGATGGAAGTCATCAAACGTTGCTGAAGGATATATCGAAGAATCGCTTAACAATAAGGTTGAGGTGGCAAATAAAATTTTCACAGTACAAAATATTCAACAAAATGACCCTTCCACCCTGCATGTTGTCCAAAATGTTTCTCATAGTTCAAAGAGTGTTCCTCCAATGTTCAATAATTGTACTAACTGTCAAATTACTGTAAATATAACAAATTGATCTTAAAAATGTATTCAGCAATGACTTGATGTTTTCAAAATATAAATTAATTCCTTATAAGCAATGTGTTTTCTATCATTTATGTAGAACACTAACAACTGTACGGAAATATCATTTCCTTACAGTAAGGAAATGACATTTCCTTACAGTAAGGAAGTCCTGACATTTTCTTCAAGAAATTTTGACAGGAATGTCAAAATTTCCTGGCGATTTGCGGAAAAGCATGTTTCTGTATACTGTGTGGAAAAGCCAAATGGAATAAATTAATCATCTTGCTTACTGTACATATTTATGGAAAATACCAAAACACATTAAATTGTCATTCTTCTTCGTAAAAATGTGAACCCTACCTTCAACCCCCTTAGAAAGACAGGTACAACCCATAATTTTTCAAATACGGAGTAAGGGCTGGTGATACATCGTTTGAAAGGTCACATCATTTTCTGTTCAGATATATGTTATTACTTTGATGTTTATTGCAAAAATCAAGATGAAAGAATAAAATTATGTGATAAGCGAAATTCATTATAAACTTCTCCACAAGAGTTAGGGATATGATATTAAGTTGTTCTGAGGGGCGTACAATTTTAAAGACAATATCGAAAACATGATCAACTGTCAATAAAAACTTATTAATTCGATTTGAATGCATATTTTCACCATCTCGTCGTCTTTTTTCTTGAGTTTGGCAGATCTTCACATTATTCGTAAGATTTAGCATTTCAATATGCAGTTAATGTATTGTCAGTCTCTTAGCGATATCGAACTTAGTAAATTTCATAAGCTTGTTAAGATGCTAAGACCTAAATTAACAAACGCCGAGGCTAATAGGGCTATCGGTATGCTACAGGGTGGCCTCACTCAAGTCGCTGTGGCAGAAACATTTCAAGTGTGATATCGCGACTCTGGAATAGGTTGAATGAGACAGGTTCGGTGCAGGAAAGACATAGGGTTGGTGGACCAAGAAAAACAACACCCCAAAAAGACCGTTTTGTCACCATTTTGGCGAGGAGATATCATCTTTCTTCATGTAGGATCTGAGAAATCGACTACCTACCACGGACCTTCAATGGTCCTGAAATTTCCATTGAAACCATCCGACGTAGTTTGGGGGAGATAAACCTGGCTTCTAGACGTCCATTGAGGGGTGTTCCGTTAACACGTGAGCATAAACGACAAAGATTAGAATGGGCCAGGCAGCATGTTAATCTGAACGTCCAATGGCGTAGTGTACTTGAATCTAGATGCGGTCGATTTTCAGATTCTCGAAGAATAAAGGTTTTGACTTTGCCGCGTATACCCTGAAAACGCCGTCATGCGCAAGAGGTTCATCCATTTCGAGGAGGCTCTGTTATGGTATGGGCTGGGATACTCGTATGTTACAACGGGCGCACAGACCTTCACATTTGTCCTAGCAATATGACTGCTTTACATTATAGGGAACATGTCATTGGCAACGTAGTGCCAAATTTTCATGCTGCCATTGGTGAAGCTTTCAAATTTCTTGACGATAACGCAAGACCACATCGTGCAGCAATAGTAGAAAATGCGCGAGACGAGCATGGTATTCCACATTTACCAATACCTCCGCATTCGCCAGACTTGCATGGAATATGCTACAAAGAAGGCTAGATGATCACCAACCTCCACCAGAAACATTGAATGACACTACTGCCTCGTTCATGGAATGAAATTCCTCAAGATATGCTCAACACCCTCGTTGACAGTATGCAACGAAGATGTCAGGCGGTCATTGATTCCCGTGGTGGCCATACCTTGTAATGAAGGCATAAAAAGACAAAAAAAACAATAAAATGTCCGGAAATAAAAGTCGTTAAATTTTACCCTATATTCTGTTAATCACCCTGCGTATGTGTTGCAGACCAAAAACTTACGTGTATTTATAGTTTTGAACCAAAAACTACATTAAATTACGTTTTCAGCGCAAACAAAGGTTTCAGAGTGTCAGTTATTTTAGTTGAAACGATTATCCCTGACTCTTGTGGAGCAGTTTAATATTCCCTCGAATATTCCCAAATCTTATTATAATAATACTAAACGTATTTGCCTTCAAGATGTGCTAGAAAGAAAATGAAAAAAACCATAACACTGTGTTTTCCAGATGGAACCAATGAAAACTACGTAACACACTTTCTGTGGCAATGTCAGATTCTTTAGAACGCCTTCGCGAATTGTTTGTGCTGATAAGCTGTAGTTTATAAGTTGTCCAATTCGCGTTTGAATTTCTTCATTAACTTCAATTTGCACAAAATAACAATTTTACGAATGATTGGTTACGCAGATAACACCCGTACTCAAAGAGAAGTATCTAAGTCGCTTGTTTCATGAGAAATATATGAATTTGCAGCCTATAACCCTAGAGGCAATAAGTAAAATAGAGAAGCAGTTTCGCGAATTTGGGCATGTAAGGCAGATTAAAAAAGCAGCTGCCAATACACTGTGTGAGGATGTGAAATTTAATGTGATGCTTGACTTTGACTAAAATCGATTAGAGATGCTTCCACAACATTCAATGTTACTACTACAAACATACTAAAACAAAATAAAATGCATTCCAATAAAATGATACCTATCCAGGGGATCTTGGAAGGCGATATTTACTTATACTTATTAACTTATTTTTGTGAACAAATGATGGACAGATTGGATAACAATAGTATCCAATTAGAAGACGATTTGTTTTCTGATGCGTGCACTTTTTCTCAACTGCCATGCTAATCGTCAGAATTGCCGCTACTGGTCTACCGTGAATCCTCAATGGATAAGAGAGGAACACATGCAATTCCCTCAAAAGGTTAATGTTTGGGCAGGAAATGTTCGAAACCATATCATGAGCCGCTTTTTCATTGAGTACACTTTGAATGGCGACAAATATTGAGCAGTACTTCATGCATGAATGTTGTTCCAACTTTGGCAAATTTATATCCTGATCAAGGAAACCCTCTAGTTCCACGGAATACGATGTGGTTCCAACAGGATGGAGCACCACCACATTACCAGAGCAAACTCCTGCAGTACGACGCAATACATCCAAATCGGTGGACAGTGAGGCGAGGAACGATCAAATAGCCTGCGCGATTCCCTGGATATTAACCTATTAGATGTTTTTTGAAAGGAATATGTGGAGAGCATTGTGTACAAAAATAAACCCCTTGATTTGAATGAACTAAAAAATCGAATAACGCTTGCGATTAGGTCGGACTCTCATGAGATGTTGAATAATGTTGGAAAAAAATTTAATTTGAGGTTAGGATGTTGTCAAGGCGTACGCGATGGACACTTTGAACATCTACTTCATTCATAATTTTATTGCTACATTTTGTATTGGCCCATACTCTCAATTTGAAAAATTGGGGGTTGTACCTACGTGTCTTTGGAAGGGGGTTGCTAAACACGGCACACTTAAGTAGAATTTGTCAAGAGCTACAGAATACCATCCATGTTAATTGGCTTTGTGAACTCTGTGCATAAGTACAAAAATTATACGAACTCGTTTTGAGGCCCTTTTGGCAGAACGCTATGACCTTGTTTATTTAAAACTAAATTGTATATTTCTCCGTAAACTTCTAAATAGGTGATAAATTTCGACCCAAGACCAGGACCCAAGACGATGATATTTTTTCCTTCGAAATTATGTTCCCTTTACCGTTATATACTCTGCACTATTTTTTTCATCCAAGAAGCAACAGCAGTGGAAACAGTCTTGAAAACGTCGTAAAACTTTCAGTACGGATAGTTTTGTTCGGAAACTTCAGTTATATAGTATTATTCTTGAAACTTACCAAGCATTCCAACAGGAAATTGGTTAGGCGCCTGTAGAGGATTCTCGATGACACTTTGTGTAACTACCCAAACATAATTCTCCCCCGTCAGATGAAAATCACGGGCAGCAGTTAGAATTCCAATGGCTTCTTCTCGAGTACAGTAAAGAAGCATGACTCGGGCTTCGGAATCCACCAATGCAGAAAGGTCCCCCCTTTTTGCAACCAGAACTGCATTAAGGATGGTGAATTTGAACCGATCCTGAAATAATGAATTTCGATTAAAATTACTTTCAAACTATAGTTGGAAAAGCACTCTAGCTAGAAGCTTTGGCGCGCGGGATCTAATTTATTACCTAAGCACTCACCCATACAGGTACTGAACTCGCCAAAGGCTGGCTAGCTTCAGGAAAAAATAATATTCCCAATATTTCTATGAATATAAATGGTATACTTTTTCTTGTGATTTTTCTGTACTTGCATAATATCTCCTACAATATACATTAATATTTGGAAATATTTTAACCGTTGAATCATCCATTACATTGATTTCAAATCAATTTCACGAAAAATATAACCTCAATTCAGTAGAGAACAAGAAAACTTACTTCGGGATCTCTGATCTATAAATATCTAATAATGAAAAATGGCGATACCGTTGTTAATAAAATCAACAAGTCCAGAGCGTTCCTGCTAATCGGGTCCTACATAAATGGCTTCGTATAATTAATATACTTATGCATATATTTCACAAGTCAAAAACCCCAGGGGGGTCATTGATTTGTCGAGAAAGCAAGAGCAGACGCGTTTCTGGCTTCTTGGCATTCATCAGTACTCTGTAGCTTTCCCAACAAAATCAACTAAACTGACCCGGGTTAAGCCTCTCAGAGCCGGCTTGGTCGATCATTTTAATCGCCCACGCCACCTATGAGTCCTATATGCATAAGTATATTAATTATACGAAGCCATTTATGTAGGACCCGATTAGCAGGAACGCTCTGGACTTGTTGATTTTATTAACAACGTTATCGCCATTTTTCATTATTATTTTTGAAAACGCTAAACAGCGTTCATGACCATTGGGAAGATACTGTCTGAGCTCTGCGGGACTCGTTCTCGATTAAATATCGAGTGAATGGTGGCATATGATTTCACGCTTCAAATATTCACTGGTGGGGAGAGGCTGATTTCCGTGTTTCGTCTCATAGGTTGCGTGGGCGATTAAAATGATCGACCAAGCCGGCTCTGAGAGGCTTAACCCGGGTCAGTTTAGTTGATTTTGTTGGGAAAGCTACAGAGTACTGATGAAGGCCAAGAAGCCAGAAACGCGTCTGCTCTTGCTTTCTCGACAAATCAATGAACCCCCTGGCGTCTATTTAACTTGTGAAATATATGCATAAGTATATTAATTATACGAAGCCATTTATGTAGGACCCGATTAGCTGGAACGCTCTGGACTTGTTGATTCTATAAATATCTGTTTCAACCATAGACATAAAATAACATGGACTGGTTGTGAGAAAGAGACCATTGAAATCAGCATTGAAAAAAGATAGAATAGTTAAAGGCAAACCACTGTATAAGAATATATTCTTATAATTTGGCGATTGGCAAAACCACAGAATACAAAACATTGGTTTCCTTTATCCTTTGACCTTTCTTGTATACTGTATTGTTTGGCTTCGTGTATTGTGTATGTGTTATGGTGATTTGTAGACAGAATAGTTAAAGGCAAAACATTTTATTTAAATCCGAGACTCGTTTCTGAATATTCTGATACTTATAACACATATTACTGTGCTTATAATCTGAAAATATTTCTTATAAATTTCTTTACCGTAATTCATTCAGCTTTTTCGATACTCATTCAAAATAATCAATATTTCTCTTAAAAAAAATCGGAATTTACCTATATACTCCAATTTCCAATTTGTGTATTTGTCCATGGTATAAAAACACCATTGTTTTTATACCATTATTTGCCTTTACTTATTCTATCCTTCATAACATCTCTCTAATGTATTCCGCAAAGAACTGCGTGATAAAGTTACGTGAGGGCCAGTCCATGTTATTCTATGTCTATGGTTTCAACTAATCAAAATATATACGTCCATTATACCATATTTGATTGTCTTCGACCAACGAATGGTTTTAAATATCGATAGAAATGCATATAAATAACTGTTTTCCAACATCCTCCGACACTGACAATGATTTATTTCTCCCTCTTGTCAAATAGTTGGATTCATCGCAGCTTTCTTCAGATATTTCCACTTTGAAGGATACATATTTGTACGGTCGAGTCTTGACATGGAGTCTTTCGCATGAGACTTCAAGAAAGTGAGGAATTGAAATTTCCTTCATTCATTTTTTTGTGTATAGCTAACTTTTTTCCATTCATTGTTTGTAACTTGCCTTTCCAGGCACCTCAAAAATTCAAATCTGTTGGCAACCTTTTATTGTCAAGTGCAAAAAAGTGGACCAGTAGATCGCAACTGTTTCAATTTTTCTATATTTCGGCAATATCTTCACCAATATAGATCCCATTGAGTTCATATCTAGAACTTTACTGTAAAATGAGGTTCTCTTGCATAATTTTAACGATATCGAACGGAGAGTTTCTGAGATACAAATTTTTCCCAAATATGCAATCCCCACAAAATTTTCCATAAGCCATCGTGTCAATAGTTTTATGCGCATGTTCTGGGGAACAGTGATCATTTTGCCCCAATGTCTCTAATTTTCGAATTTTTTGCCGAGAATAATTGTTGGAATATCCGATAAGACTTGTGTGAGTTCTATGGCTGGATGGGTGACCGTTGATACGGTAATTTTCGAACGGACAGAAATTGCGCTTTGCAAATTTCAGGGTAGGTTGCGCATCCGAATGGGACAGTTATTTTCGTTGTTAGGCATAATCGGCCCAATAGTTTCTGAGTTATACTCACTGAAATATTATGTTCTCGATTACACAAAAATTAAAGATTTGATCGAATTGAAACTTGGTTACAGTTGTGGAATATCGACATAAAAACGTATGTGAAATTTTCTGAGGTTCGTGTGATTGTTTTTGTTTTTAAGTAGAAATGAAATAGAAAAAATCGGTTCAAGCGCTGACGTGAAGTCAGGAGCTTTTGCGCGTATTGTCTATTGTCCATTCTCCTGTATTGGACACTCTTAATCGAATTAACGATGGTAAATTCGATTAAGAGTGTCCAATACAGGAGAATGGACAAGAGAACATACGCACAAAGGCTCCTGACTTCTCCAGCCAGACGGGCAGAATCAAATTTGACTTTGAATTCTTCCTCAGGGAGTCGAACCCAATCGTTTGAGACCAATTTCGGCAAAAAATCGAAAATTGCAGATATTTGGGCAAAATGATAACGCGATGTTCCCCAGGACATACGCGCAAAAAAATGCAGAGAGATAATTCATTTATTTATAACTAATTGGTCATTAAATGAACATTGAAAATTCAAATAACAATCAATTTTTTTTAATATCAAAGACCAAGATAAATAATTATTTAAAAAAAATATTAATTACAAGTGGTAGAAAAAAATTGTTAATTTACAAATCCATTTTTAAGCAATAAATATTTTTTTTAAGAAACGGTTTTTTTCAATAATAAATTTCATCAAGGATCATGGTTAAAAAAAAAATTTGAATTATCTTATGAACAATTCATTTGTTTATAACAATTTTCCTAACATTAAGTGGAAAAACTTATCAAAAATCCTTTTTATATAGCTTCTGATCATGAGAAAATGGATCAACCATACAAAAATAATTTCAATGTTTAATTAAACTTTATACTTTTTAAGTAAATTGTTAATAACAGCGCGGAAATTCACAATTTTGTTAATTATTCCGACGAGAATTTATTTTAAGTCCTTTGAAAAATAGCTGCACGCAAGGAAAAAATTCTCAGATTATCTAATAGTTTTATCGCACTTGCAATGTTAATGGTTCTGTCTTCAAAAGATTGTTAATCAACAAATGGATATGGAACTAATTGAAAAACGCGAAAACATTTTTGAACCGCGGATTATTGTTCATTGTTCCATCCTATAGACGGCTGAATTTGTTCAGTTCTTAATTTTTATATTTAATAAGTTTAAATAATATGTATTTATTCTTATCAGGTCCGAAGTGGGCATTGCTTGCGAAAGCTGAAGTACCCGATTTCGAGCGTATTTTCAACCCTCTAGGAAAATTATAAATAATATTCCTACAGTTCTTGGTGTTTTTCCACTTTTTGATTTTTTTTTCAAATTTGAAAAATCTTAAATAGTTGTTGAGATATATGCAAAAAACCAAACCCCCTTTTTCCTCACTTGATTGTTTATAACTTCTGCAGTTTTTGCGAGCGGCCCTTGAATTTTCTCAAACGATCTCTACATGCCATTCCGAATCGAATGACACCTCAATCATTTCGACCTAAAAGGCACTTGTTGACTAGACTAAAAGGACTAGAGCGCTCACTGAATTCATTCTAGTCTGTACCGAATCTAAACCGAAGCACCGTTTCGCATAGGGCTTCACACGAGACGAGAGTAGGCGAGAACATAAAGAATCTCGTCTCGGTCTCGCCAATTCCCAAAAAATCTCGTCTCGGTCTCGCCAATTCCCAAAAAATTAAGTCTCGGTCTCGTCTCGTTATCAATTGTCTCGTCTCGTCTCACTAAATTCTGAATAACGATAATAAATATCATAATATATAAGCGAAATGGTACATAACAATGGATAATTTTGTAAAGCTATATTTATTACGACCTTATAAAAAAAAAATATTTGTATGTACATAATTTTCTAAATTTTAAACAATGTTTAATTCATCTTTTAAATTACTCGATGACCAAGAATTCAAACATAATCACTCTTTCATCACATCATATTTAATTGGTGTACGTGTTTTTGCCATGATCATACCTGCTGTGGAAAATAATCTTACGGATGTAGCCATCAATAAATCATCGGCCATCTTAGTATAGGAACTTCTTCATGCACTTTGCACCACTCTAAAATACAATATTGATTCCTATTTGCTCTTTCCATGAGCAAATGTTCTTCAAACTCAGCTTTCCAATGTTTCCACGGTTTTGTTGATGTCGAGGGGCTATCGATGTCGATAAATTTTTTAATAGAATTGGACAAATTGGTAGATATCGTTTTCATGAATTCCTTCCCCGTGGGTACATCAATGAGGGTGTTCTTGGCGTATTCCTCATAACACTTTTCGAAACATTGAATAGCTTCATTTTTCATTTCTTTACCAGTTTTATTAAATGTATTTCCACAAATGTATACAATGATTGTTCATATCTTCACTACAAGAAGCACAATAAACAAACAATAAATTTCTCCAGATGTTCAAATAGATACGACATTTTAAAAGCATTGGGATTTAGGGGCAATAAAAATTGTCCGTTAAGTATAGTATAGTATAGTATAGAGCGATCGATGTATAATATAGACAAAATATATTGGTAATTATAGTGGAAACTCTTCATATTCAATTGTTTTCAGTGGATGTTGAAAAAGGTCGAGTCGAATATAAGTAAAGTTTATTGTATGTATTTCTGTAGTAAATAAGACGATCTTCCAGGTAGAAATTTTTCGAGCCAAAGAAATCCTTTCAATAGTATACGTGTGCATTACTCAGTAGTTTATAAATACATATACTCAACCGAGAGTAAAAAATCGATCTTGAAGACAACACATTCAAACCTAAAATATAAAAATCTGCAAGGATAGATATTTATGATAAGAAATACGTTACTGTAAGAAGTTATAAGAACAGTTAACAGGTTGAAATAAAATGTGAAAAAATTATTTTAATTTAAAATAATATATTTCACAGATAGTCACTATAGTTGATATTTTATTTTAAAATAATATATTTCACAGAAAGTCACCATAGTTGATATTTTCTTTTATATTTTGTTATATTGATTTCTATCTAGACCTTTTCTAATTTTTCGAATAAAATTTTCATAAAAAAAATTTAACGAGACCAAAAACGAGACTATCTGGTTGCGCTGTATGTGGTCTTGTTATCGCCTATAATATTGCGCGTATGTTCTGGGGAACATACGAATTTTTTGACGAAAATGGTCTCAAACGATTTAGTTCAACTCCCCAATGAAGAATTCGAGGTCAAATTTGATTCTGTCCGGCCGGCCGTCCGGCCGTTGCCACGATAACTTGAGAACGAAAAGAGCTAGCGACTTGAAATTTTCATGGTGGGTGGCGCATCTTAATAAGACGGACAAGTTAGTTAATGGGCATAATCGGCCTAGTGGTTTCCGAGTAATAATATTGTTTTCAACCAATATGAATCCGATCGAATTGAAACTTGGTGAGTAGTTGTAGAATATGAACCTAAGCACGTTTGTGAAATTTTGTGCGAATCGTATGGCTATAAAATTATTAAAAAATTATTAAAAAAAAAATTTGTTGTCGCGATAACTTGAGAACGGAAAAAGATAGCGGCTTGAAGTTTTCAGGTTAGGATGTGCATCAGAACGCGACATTTCAGTTTGTTTATGAGCATAATCGGCCAAACGGTTTTAGAGTTATAGCCATCTGAAATTTGGTTGTTCTTTGTTCCTCATTAACTCGAAAAATACTAAACCGATTGAATTCAAACATGGTTATTAGTT
Source organism: Halyzia sedecimguttata (assembly GCA_937662695.2). Lineage (NCBI taxonomy): Eukaryota > Metazoa > Arthropoda > Insecta > Coleoptera > Coccinellidae > Halyzia > Halyzia sedecimguttata. The sequence goes on along the minus strand of OW569411.2, from coordinate 13,233,389 downwards.
GTAGAATAGCAACGCAAAAATTCTTGCAAAATTTCGTGATGATAGTATTTGTTGAAAATTTTTAAAAAATCATTGAAAATTGAAAAAAAAATTTTATATATCAGTAACTATTCGTTTGAAATTGCTGAAATTTTGCAAGAGCCTTCATAACCTAACTCTACTGCCAAGTTTCAAGTTTTAACACGATCGGTTAAATATTGTTGGAGATTCGAGCACCCTTGTGTGAGTTCAGTATACGGGTGACAGTTGCCTCGATAACTTTCGAACTAAAGGAGATAGGAACTTGCAATTTTCAGGGTAGGTTGTGTATCCGAAAGGAAAAGTTGAGTTCGTTTTTGGGCATAATCGGTCTAACGGTTTCCGAGTTATACCCACCTGGAATATTATTTCCTTGATAACTCAAAAAATAAATATTCGATCGAATTGAAGCTTGGTAACTAGTAGTAGAAAATCAATATAAAGACGTGTTTAAAATTTTGTAAGAACCGTACCCCTAGAAAATTAGACAAAAATTACGAAAAAAAAAATTTTAAGAACCATACCCCTAGAAAATTTCGAAGAAAACACGAACAGAAAAATTGGTTCAAGCACTGACGTGAAGTCAGAAGCTTTTGCGCGTATGTTCTATTGTCCATTCTTCTGTATTGGACACCCTTAATCGAATTTACCATGGTAAATTCGAATTAAGAGTGTGAATGAAGCGAACTGAATGAAACCGAATGCATATTGTGTTCGATATTCAACGTCAGTAACCGACAGCGTGAGTTCCTGACGCAACCTCAGTGTTTTCCAGATTTGTTCAAAAAAGTTTCAGTAAACAGAATTCATATTGATCTATTGTGTGCGAACACGAAAGAATCCAAAAATGGAAAAATAATACCGTACACATCAAAGCACCTTCTGTTTTATTCATCTCTTCTTATTGGAAACGCCGTCGCGTCAGAAGGCATTTCCGTAATTTGATCGGTGTGAGTGTGAACACTGAAATTGAATTTGTCTCAGGTTCTATTCGAATACATAAGGATGGAACGGTTGAAGTTTGAGCAGAGAGAATGCATATGTAGGTGGCAAGGTGCTTCCTTTTTTATGACACCTTTCATCTCGGATTCCGAATTTTATCGAATGTCAGGGAGATCGCAAAAAGAACAAAATCAAAACAGACATATTGGCATTTGTAGTTGTTCTAGTTGTAGTGGAAATGCGAGCAATTCGTATGATAGGAGTGATATTTTTGCTTTATGAGGTTTCTTGCTTTCATTTGAACAATCACCAAAAATATATGAACATTGAGTGTAACTTTCGGTGATTCTTTCTTGAGACATAATTTTTATCCTAAATATCTAGGAGTGAAACTAGATTCATCTTTGAATTTCAAAGCTTATTTGGATGACTTGCGTCTGAAGTTGAAACGAGAAATAATATTCTGCAGAAATTAGCTGGTACTTCATGGGGTGCTGATGCAGCTACTCTTCGAACGGCAGCCTTAGCCTTGGTTTTTTCCGCCGCTGTATCTCTTGACCAGGGCCGAATCTGGAAAATTGGTAAATGAAAAAAGTATTTTATTTGACGGGAGCAATTTTTGTTTGAAATTAATGCAGAACTTAAAGTCTCACCCTGTATATGACGCTAAGACATTTTCGTTTCTTCTTCTTCTCTCCTACGCTAAAACTTTTTGATTTTGGTCCACAGCACAGAATTGGAGGCAACTCGAATTACACAGTAATTGTTTACATCACCATCTAATGGCGATAATAATAGAAAGCAGGATTCGTCCAAAAGCGATATAAAATTTTCCGTAGGCTTCGGCGGAAAGACAGGTGTAATTACAGCTGGACTACAGATGTGTTAATATTATCAGGAAATATAGTTCACCGAATTAATATCAAGTATAGTACCTTCTCGACTACGCCATTAACCGTAGCGACACCTATGACCTTATATCAAATAAAATACCTTCACGACTACGCTATTTACCGTAGCGACACCTAGTGGCCTTATTCAAAAGGAGGAAAATTATTTTCTTCGTTAGCAAATTTTTCAGTGAATTTTTCAGAGTTTGAATGTGTTTTATAATAACCCGACCGTAAACAAATCCATCAAATTAAGTTTCATAACAAACACTCCATCCGATCTCGAGTTATAAAAAGTGTAACCAATACTATGGCGACTTTTTTTTTATATATTAAGATGTTGTCTATGCTTCTTCTATTCAAATGGAACTCTTACACCGACCTACTACTCTATAATCTTTGATTATGATTAGGTATATTCTTAGATTTTCGAACTAGTTGACTCTTGCGCCACCATCGTATGAACATTTGACAATTCTACTTTTAACGGGTATTAGTAGGGCGTGTCGACTCCTTTTTATTCTACACATCTTGGACTAATCTAAGGTTACCCCCCTTTCTACCTTTACACCCGACATATTAAAACAATCACGAAATTCGAACTCACCTGCATGGCGGAGACCCTCTCTCTCACAGCCTGTATAAAATCGTCGTGGCCTGCAATCAGGCTGGTGACGACGGAGAACTGATGCCATTTGTAGCGCTCCAGAATGCTCAGCATGGCGGCCGTTTGATGTTCCAAAGAAGGAGCCAGTTGGAGCTGGAGGGAAGTTTGCGATGCCCGTCGTTCCAGGCCGGAATTGTCCGCGTTCCAGGCGATTACGGGGATTCCCAAGTATCCGGCTAGCTGGAGGAAATATTGGGCCGATGCTGTGCTACGGCCATACTGCTCGTAGTTCATGAGGTAGAGTATGGCAGACACGTTGTACGATAGGAATTCCTTGCATAGCGACTTGAGGATTGCTGTAACGAAAGAGATAGTTCAGTGATTTTTACCTCACATTTTCATAACAGAAATATGCGTTTTTAAAGGTGAAACTTTGTAGCTTATTACTGTAGGATTTTTATTTCAATCGCTTAGGGGTTGATTGAATACGCTTCTAACATTTCGCCTTTGGCGACATTGGTTTTCAGAACACTGGTTCTGATATTTACAAAATATTTACAATATTATTATTATTATCACAATATAACTACGTGAAAATCTTTAAAACTTCGACAACGTTCGCCATTGCTGAAGTTCGAAAACTAACTTCTTCTAAGTCAGAGTTACTTATGTTCAACGAGCAATCGTCTCATGGATAAAAACTAGTATTCTGCTACTCATATAAATTCTTCCTCGTATCCCTATTCAGAACTCAGAGCTCGTATCTACCCTACTGCCGATACCCTCGATGTCTGTATACTTCACGCACTCCGGCTTTCCCTCGATCTCATAGGGTAGTACGCCCAAGGTGTGCAACGATTTGTGATTTCCTGGCTGAAAATACCCCGCCTCAGATCAATAGGATTTAAGAGAATTCCAGGAAAATAGCCATTGTTAACATTGCACCAAAATGTATGAGAGCCCTAACGATTTATCTTTGAATATCATAAACTGCAGATACAGTTATTCGTGTAACCCAAACCCCACTAAAGATCCCAGAGAGTCGAGGTTTTTGATTGAATACTTGATCTACTGTCCGGTGGTACATGTTCATCGAAATCTGTCTAAGATCATTACATATATACTAATGGGTTTTGGGCCAACCGAGAGTCCAGAGAACGTCTGATGTATCGGTAGTAAGTCGTTTGCACCCTTCGCATCTAATCTTAACTCTAACGGTATACAAGTAGAAATTCAATTACTTATTGAAATCCTACATTACCTTCTCAAAATTAATCAGTTTATCAGTTATCAGTTATTATTATAATTAGGAGAAGTATTATCCCAGTATCATGATGATGGAAATATCGTCTTAGGAAGAATACTTTCAATACCTGACCCATCTAAAGAGTACAGCGGTGATTGATATGAACCAGTGGCGGCTCGTCAGGGTAGGCACTTCTGACTAAAAACATCTCAGCAAGCAAATAAGTAAAATCTCACTACTGTCAAATTACCAGAAATGAATTATTCATTATTCTAGTTTGGGTTCCCTGTGGACTGATTATGAATACCACAATAGTAACAACAGTGTTGTCCAATACGAATTTTGTCGTCTGACGTAGGTTTCGGAAACGATGTTTCCATCTTCTGAGACGAAGCGTTACTAATGCATGATATCCATTAAATATAAGTAACTATGGATTGGCATTATACCCTTAGTCATAAACCGATTAATGAGAACAATGAGTTGTTAGTAGGGGTTCGGTCATTTTTGAGTAAAATATCTTTTCTCGTATACAATTCGGTACATTCAAGTGTTACTAAGTACAATTTATTCGAATTTTTCATCAAATTGACGGCATTTTCTGAAATTGGGTAACCGGTTTTTAAAAAGTGATCTGCAACAGCAGATTTATCGACGTTGTTGTTCCGAAGGTGCTCTTTATACCGTATAAGAATGTTTATGTCCGGAGTTTTATCGAATATATTTCCGAATGGTTTACAACTTCGGAACGACAACATCGATAAATCTGCTGTTGCAAATCACGTTTTAAGAACTGGAAATATTGTTTCCTAAATCACTCGAAAAATACAGATTCAATCGAATTGAAACTCGGTAATTAGTTGTAGAATGCTAACGAGCAAATTTTTGCAAAAATTTCAAGAGGACCGCGCCACAAGAAAAATCTTTTTTTTATTTTACATATTTCGTTGAAATTCCTTACAAACCTTCCAGCCGCTATTTCACAATTGATTATCGGATTTCATTTCCATCGGCTCTGTAGAGAGAGAGAGAAATCAACTTTATTGATTATGAATCAAATGGCTATCGACCTCAGTCTTGCAGCCGTCGGCTCTGTATTTTAGCAATTATAGTGAAAATAAAATTTCGAACTGCTATCTGAAGAAAAAATCATGTAAATCTCATAATTGTAATAACACCTCGATGGCCGAGATGCTAGCATGGTCTCCTGCTACGCGGGAAATTCGGATTTGATTCCACTCTGAGTGAGTTCACTATTTTATTCATTTTAAGAATTTAATTCAGTTGATGGACAATGCATTATTTCACATATTAACGCTAAAAAGACGGCTTGGAGGATCATGCAGTATTTGTATATGATGTCTGAGGCGTGAACAGACAGAAGAATATCTGCATGAAAGCCCCTGACTACACGTCAGTGCTTTTTTGAATTTTTTAATGTTTTTTTTGTCGAAATAAGTTGGCCAAAAAAACAATAAAAAATGGTTCAAGCAGTGACGTGAAGTCAGGAGCTTTTGCGCGTATATTCTATTGTCCATTCTCCGGTATCAGACACTTTAAATCGAATTTATCATGGTGAATTCTATTGTCCGTTCTCCTGTATTGGACACTCTTAATCGAATTTACCATGGTAAAATCTCTTTCCGTTCTCAGGTTATCATGACATAAATAATAGATTTTAATGATTTTTTTCAATTTTCTAGTGATACGATTCTCACAAAATTTCACAAGTCCTTAGGTTTGCATTCTACAACTATTCACCAAGTTTCAATTCGATCGGATTTGTATTGAAACAAAATTATAACTTGGAAAGCATTGGGCCGATTATGCCCATTTATGAACTTGTTCGTCATATTGGGATGCGCCACCTACCGTGAATTTCAAGTCGCTATCTCTTTTCGTTCTCAAGTTAGCGTGGCAACAGCCGGCCGGACGGACAGAATCAAATTTGACCTCGAATGCTTCATCAGTTAGTCGAACCTAATCTTTGGAGACCATTTTCGCCAAAAAATTCCAAAATTACAGACATTTGGGCAAAATGATAACGCATCAGCCAGAACATACGCGCAAAAACGTGATAGATGTCACAAAAAGATCAAATTTCCAAGATTCATGTGTACATTTTCATAAATGGCTGCCAACTTCACGCCGGTAACTATAATCACGTTTTACAAACAAAATTCAATGATATTGATATGACAACGTTGTTGCAAGATGTCATCAACTTCAAAATTGCGATCTACACATATAAAATGGTCCAGCTAGTAGCAGAAAGGTGTTGCCATATCTATTATCTGAGGGTGAAACTAAAGGGCCGTTTCGCGAATAATTGGAGGTTCCTTGTTTTGTGTCATAGGTGGCGTGAACGTTTATATATATCCACTCAGGCCGGCTTTGGGACGCTTAACACGTCTCAGTTTAGTTGAATTTGTTGAGAGCTGCAGAGCACTGATGAAGGCCAAGAAGACAGAAACGCGTCTGTTCTCGCTTCTCGATAGATCAATGTGATCCCCTAGGGTTAACTCGATTTGTGAAATTTATGCATAATTATAATAATTATACAAATCTATTTTGAGACCCTACTAGCAGAATACTCTGGACTTGCTGATTTGAAATCCAATAAATTGTATTAACAAACACTTCAAGATATCTAAATATATAAAATAAGATGTTTTACTTAACTCCTTGGTCTCACTAATTGATTTATGACTACGAGTAATATCAGACCCTATTTAAGTAGAGAAGTAGATACCATGCTTCCGTCACATCTCAGAAAATGGGAACATTGTACCCGAAACATGTTAGACCATAAAAATTGTAGTGGACAAGAGTGTAGTTAATCTTCTAGTAATTATAGTCACGTTGGATTTCTATCTGTGCTGCAAATTCATATTCTAGAATTCTCCATTCTCCACAACGTCACTCATATTCATAGCAATTTTCGTGCTTGCTTTAATATTTGTTACCATGTGGATTAATCTCCGCTGACAGATGTTCATTTCGGATATTGTGAGGTGAAACAATGAACCGAGAATAATCTGGTATATTATGTTCGAAAGCTCTGCCTCGCATGTAGCTGAAACAAGATTATTCTATGGACATATCTGATACCGAACGGTATTGTTCTGTGGGTGGAGCATTTCGTATTTCTTTCGTCGGAAATGTTTAGTGAAGCCACACATCTATTTTACACATGAGTTTCCTCATGACAATTGCAATATTTTGACAATCCTGTTGATAAGAATAGACAGGATGTTTCAAAATTGAATATCAATATTCAAGGAGATATATCTGTGCATGATTTCAAGTCAAAAATTTCCAATAAACATGATCCGTTTTTGTTTTTATTTTTTTTGAAATATTGGTTGAAAAGAGTTCTTTATATAAGATATTTTTATGGAAATTGGAGATTGTAAAGTATGTGTAAAGACATAATTCTTGCAAAATGAATTTATTCTGAATTATAATCATTGATGCCTCCAGAAACATGATAATGAATAATTTCGAATAAAAAAAATTAAATCAATTCTTAAAGAGCGCTGACGTGAAGTCAAGAGCTATTCACGCCTCAACCATCGTCACGAAATACTGCAGATGAAGTTGACTTTGAATAAAGGAAGCTCGAAAATGCATTTTGCATCAAGTTAGTTCAAATTTTAAAATGGAATAATTGCAAAAATACAATGCCGATTGAGCTGAAATCCAGTTATCTATATTAAAATGTCTGCTTGAAGGTTTGTGCAGAATGAATCATAGATTCTGCAATAAAACATTTTAGAAGACAAATTAAAATTTTTTTGGAACAGGATTTCAATTTTTCTTCTAGCTATCAAATTCTCATGAAATTTGTCGTGAAATTGTGGGTCAGCATTCTACAACTAACTACTAAATTTCAATTTGATCGGATATGTATTTTCCGAGTTATTGCGGAAATATCAACAAAATTACGAAAAAGTTTTGTTGAATATGCTCATTAACAAACTTAACCGTCACATTTAGAGGCACAACCTACCCTGGACATTGCAAGTCGCAATCTCTTTCCGTTCGAGAGTTATTCTGGTACAGTTGGCCGGACAGAATCGAATTCGTCCTCGAATTATTCATCAGTGTGTCGAACCTAATCGTTTGGGACCATTTTCAGCGAAAAAATTCGAAAATTGCAGATATTTGGGGAAAATGATAGCATGCTGTTCCCTAGAACATGAATGTAAAAATAAAATGCCATTGCATTTGTCAGAGGAAAAAATGGATCCTCAATGGTTCTTCATTTCATAATAAAAAAAAATTACCTTGATAAATTTCGATTAAGAGTGTCAAATACAGGAGTACGGACTATAGAATTCACCATGGTAAATTCTACTGGGAGTGTGCAATATAGGAGAATGGGCAATAGAACATACGCGCAGAAGCTCCTGACTTCACGTCAGTGCTTGAATCAATTTTTTTTTCGTAATTTTTTTTTCATTTTCTAGCGGTACGGTTCTCACACAATTTTACACACGTCTTTATGTCGATATTCTACAACTTGTTAGCATGCTTCAATTCGATCGAGTCTTTATTTTTTGAGTTATCGAGGAAATAATATTCCAGATGGATATAACTCCGAAACCGTTGGGCCGATTATGGCAAACAGCGAATCTAACTCCGATTCAGATCCGCAACCTACCGTGAAAATTGCAAGTTCCTATCTCCTTTCGTTCGAGAGTTATCGAGGCAACGGTCACTTATCCAGCTACTGAAGTCACACAAGGCTGCTGGGATCTCCAACAATATAGATCCGATCGTGTACAAACTTGGAACTTGGTAGTATAGTTAGGTTCTGAAGGCTCTCGCAAAATTTCAGACATGTGGGATGAATAGTTTCTGATATATATAGAATTTTTTTCAGCAAGTTTCAATAATTTTTTAAAGAATTTTTATTGATACCACCCTCACGAAATTTTGCAAGAATTTTGGCGTTGGCATTCTACAACTAATAACCATGTTTGAATGGGATCGGTTCTATATTTTTCGATTTATTGAGGAAATATCAACCAAATTTCAGATGGGTATAACTCCAAAACCGTTTGGCCGATTGTGCTTGTAGACGAAACCAAATGTCAAAGTGAGATGCACAACTTAACCTGAAAAATTTCACGAACGTGGTAAGGTTTATATTCTACAACTACTCACCAAGTTTCAGTTCGATCGGATTTATATTGGTTGAAAACCAAAAATGCCCATTAACGAACTTATCCGTCGCATTGGGATACGCCACCTACCCTGAAAATCCGACAACGGCCAGCCGGACAGAATCAAATTTGACCTCGAATTCTCCATCGGGGAGTGAATCAAATCGTTTGAGACCATTTTCGTCAAAAATTCCAAAGTTACAGACATTTGGGAAAAATGATTTATACCATCCTAATGAGAGTAATTATGTTTTAGCGCAGAATTACGAGTTTTAATAATTTTTATTGAATTAAAATATTAAGGAACTAGAAAACTAATAATAATTTCTTAAATAGAACTACGTGCTATACAATAATATCAACAAAATAAAAAGATGAATCTACAACTTGGCTATAAAATTAGGATTTGAAGGCTCTTGCAGAATTTCATCGATAATTCAAGGATACTTTTTGAGATTCAGAATTTTGATATATACATTTTTTTTATTTTCTAGTCATACCATCCTCTTTTGCCAAAGTATTTGTGTGGGCATTTTTCATCTAGCTACTGTACTTTAATTCGATCAGATCAGTAGTTTTCGAGTTATTGGCAAAACAATCAGATGCCTATAACCAAAACCACTAGGCGAATTATTAACAAACTAAATCCGGTATATTTGGACTCTAAACTCATGGCGTTCGAGAGTAATATGTTAATGGTTGGCCGGGGATCCATTATTAGTTTTGAGGGATACAAGAGCGCCAAAAATGGAAAACTTGTCTATGGATTCAAAATGTTTATTTGAATTGCTAACTCTAAATATACTAATTTTAATGCTCCACGGTCAGTTCAAAAGTATATTGTATATTATTATACTGTTCCTCCTAGGTCTTCCGCAAGGAGACCCCTCATAAGCTCTCGAAGAGCATGAGCGAGTAAGGAGAACCAGTTGTGTTCTGTGTAAGTAATTAGGATAATATGAAAAACATTCTTGAAAATTGGATTTTTTATTTTTTGATGATATAATAATAATTGATCTTCTTGTAGAATATACAGCGTTTTAATGAAGTAACACGATATGCCTTCGCATGAACAACCAGCGCCGCCACTAAAAATGAACAACCCGTATATATAAAGTTGGGGAACTAAAGCTACATGATAGGTGTAAAGGGACCTACAAAGCAGAACTTGGAATCATAATGTGCACTGGTAATTAACTTCAATCCAATTAATCCATGAACTTGTTCATTTTCAGTTTCAGAGCTGGTTTAACCTCTGAAGTTAGACGATACATCAGCGCAAATAGAAATTATAATGAATAGTTATTAGGATTTTAAAAAATGCTCTACGCTAGAGGTACGTTCGGATTACATACTTCTACAACTACAACTAAACCTTTCGAATACAGCGAAAATAATTGGGTACCACCAACTGACAGTTTTCAGTTGACGTTTTAAGTTATGGAATGAAATTGGTTCAAGACCTGTAGACAGGAGCTTTGTTCAAACTTTGACACATCATATCTCCGAAAGTATTGATTTCTCAGAGTTGGGAATGAAATAAATGTATTTTTATGATAGAACTGCATCATAAAGGAAATTCAGTTTATTTATCAAGATTAAATGAGCAATCTGAGAATGAGAAATGGACCATGGAAGAAATCAAATTAAAATAGCTGAAATGAATTTGACAGGATGACATGTACGATAGAATAATTATAGCATTCTGTAAAAACCGAGAAGTGCGATTCATTATCGAAATTTCGAAAAATCATATCTCCGAAAGTATTAGCTTGTTAGAGTTGAAAATAATATTAATCGATTTTTATGGTGAAACTGAATCTTGAAAAAAAAAATGAATTCAAAATTTGTAAGTGAAAAAAATTTTTTTTTCGTTACTCCGAAAACAAATTCATAAATAAAAAAAAATTTTTTTTACACTTTATGGCAACCCGATCAATACAAAACTTCGTATGCTCATAAGGTCATTATTCTATAATTTGCTGGTAAATTTCAGATAGATCGAGTGATCGGTTTCGGAAATATTCATAAAAAATGTTTTCACTTCAATCGGCCATAACTCCGAAACCACTAACTCATTTCGTTCGAGAGTTATCGTGTTAACGGACCGCCAGCGGGCCGGTCATAATCGATGTCGAACACAAATTCTTGATCACTGAGTTGAACCAGCCAACAATTCGAAAATTACAGACATTTGGCAAAATGATAAGGCGAAGTTCCCCAAAACATACGCGCAAAAAATGTTAATGTGACCTCAATTTTTTACCCGCCATTGTAATCAACGATGTGTTAAGAATTGGCATTCTCTGATCGCACTAGAAGCTATATGAAAATCGGATACTCGTTTGCGCATTGTCATCGAATACAATTTTCTCTATTTCAGTATCGTAATATAATAATATAATAATATAATAAGCCCATTCCAGCACTGAAAACAGTGCTGGAATGAACTCATTCCCGTTATATTTTTTTAGTTATATTTTTCGTTTTGTGGCACTGACATTCTATCCTATCAAATTTCAACACACGTCAATTGACGATACAATATAATCTGGATATAGTGAAATAATTGTTGAGGAAAAGCTTTATTTTCATTGAAAAATATGGTACTAGATATTTCTTTCTTGCTAATTTTGAATCATTCATGCTATTAGGAAACTGTTTTAAATCTGATATCCATACCCTACGTATGTTTCAAATTGAAATGCCGTAATCTATCAACTTTCGTAACAGTCACACCAACTACGAAGATACAAAACAAAATTCACTAGGATGTATAATCCGAATTTTTCATTAAATTTCAACAGTATTTTACAAAACTTGCCTGAAATACAGAAAATATCGTCTAATACTCGTTGCAGAAGGCAATTCCAACACTCATGCGTTCGAAAACTCGCTCCTTCGTCGCTCGTTTTCGAATTTCGCATTCGAGTTTGAATATCAGCCCCTTATGCAACTAGTTTTTGAATATACTATTCTATGTTCACACGAAGTCTGTTGCCTATCCTTATAATAATTGATGAAGTGGCCACTGCGGTTTCTGTATCCGCTTTCAATTCGAATCGGGTCATGAATTGACAATTAATCACAATCAACTCGATATCATCATTATTCCGTAGTTCCGAAAAAATCTATGGAATATCATTCCAGTAACGATTCGATAATTTTTGCGCAGAATTTTCCATAATTTCCTTCTCGTTAATTTTCAATCGAGAACGCCATAAATGGAGGTGTTTTTTGTGACCGTACCAGGAATCATTTCCACATTTGGAACAAATGTCTGTACTTTGCCACTTTTGAGCCAATGCTGTAAATGGTCCCAACAACGATTACGCTAGAATTTGTGGAAAAATTTAACTGGGAAAGTTCACAGCGTTCTGCCAAAAGGATCTCGAAATGAGATCGTATAATTTTTGTAGTTATGCATAGAATTCACGAGGCAAATTAACGGGGAGTTCATTGATCTTGCGAGAGCCAGAACAGAATCCTCTCAGACTTGTTGGCCTTCATCGGTGTTCTGTAGCTCTTAATAAATTGTACTTAAGTGTGCCGTGTTAAGCTTCCCATAGTCGGCTTAAGAGGATATACAGTGTGAAAAGCCAGACAGAATAAATTCATTATCTTGTTTACTGTACACATTTATAGAAAATCACAAAACACGTCAATATTAAATTGTCTTCTTCTTTGTAAAAATGCGAACCCTACCCTCAACCCACTTCGAGAGACAGGTACAACCCCCAATTTTTCTAATAGGAAGTATGGGCTTGTGATACATCGTTTGAAAGATCTCGTCATTTTATATCCAGAAATGTTATCAACTGCATGTTTGTTGCAAAAATCAAATTAACAAAAAATAAAATCAAATGATTAGTGAAATTTGGTACAATATCCAAAACTTAAATGTAATACAAAATGTAACAACAGAATGTTAATAAAGTAGATATTCGAAGGGGTCACCGTGAACACCTTCGCAATATACTAACTTTAAATAAACATTTCTTATAACATTATTCAACATCTCAGGAGTGATCGACCTAATCGCAAGCGTTATTCGATCTTTTAGTTCATTCAGTTCAAGTTTAGGGTTTAGTTTTGTACACAATGCTCTGCTCATATCCCCATTAAGAAAAATATAATGGGTTAAGATCAGAGGATCACGCTGGCCATTCGATCTTTCCTCAACTTCCTATGCACCGATTTGGAAATATTGCGTCGAGGTACTACCGGACATTGCGTTGGTAATGTGGTGGTGCTCTATCCTATTGGAACCATATCGTATTCCATGGAACTTGAGGATTTTCTTGATCAGGATATTAATTTACCAACGGTGCAATGACTTTGAGTTAGTGCAATCATTTTGAGCTAGTGCTGAATAATTATCGTTATTCAAATTGCCCTCAATGAAAAAGGGGCCCATGTATGTTTTCGGACCCAAACGTTAACCTTTTGAGGGAATTGCATGTATTATTCTCCCATCCAGTAAGGATTTTCGGTAGAGCAGTAGCGGTAATTTTGGGAGAAAAAGTGCACTAATCAAAAAACAACACGTCTACTAATTGGATTATATTGTTATTCAACATGTCCATCATTTCTTCACAAAAATAAATTCTTCTATCAAAATCGTCTTTCAAGAGCTCCTGGGTAGATATATTTTATGGAGATGCATTTTATTTTGTATTTATATTTATAGAATCAATATATGGCATTGAATGTTGTGGAGGCATCTCTACTCGTTTTATGAGGATTTTTTTAAAAGTCTTCAAATCCACACACAGTGTATTTCAAATCTACCTCACAAGCCGAAACTGCTTATCTATTTTACTTATTGTCTCTTGGGTTATAGGCGGCAAATTCAAATTTTTTTTATGAAACGAGTGAATAACTGTTTTTCGTGTTCGGGTGTTATCACCGTAACCAACAATTTGTAAAATTGTTATTTTGTGCATTTTCGTTAATCGATCCTTTATTCAGAATTGAAGTAATAGAAATTCAAATACAAATTAGATAATCATTAATGGATACTGTGGGAGGTATACTCATTATTAAAAGGTTTTTTTCTGGGTTTTCTCTCCCAAACTCTGAAAAATATCTATAGAATAAAAATTAATTATTTTGTGATTTGCTTCTGCGTAAGAAACGCAAGATATTTGTCAGAAGCAATCAATTGAACAATGTTGCCTAACAAACAACAACGAAACAACATCAACGAAGAAACAACTATATCGTAACGTTTCGGAGTCTATATCAGACTCCTTCGTCAGACGCTTAATGAAAATCTTTAGAATTATTTTGTTGATAGTTATTGTGAAATTCAAGAATTGTCACATTGACAGTATTTAAAAATCATAGCTAACATAGTTTTACTTTGCATAGAAATTACCAAGTTCCAACTCCTTTTTCAATAAATTTAGCCAAATATGGTCAATACCAAAAATATCTTGTGATTCTTACGCAGAAGCAAATCACAAAATAATTAATTTTTATATTATAGATATTTTTCAGAGTTTGGGAGAGAAAACCCAGAAATAAACCTTTTAATAACAAATTAGATAATTTATGAACTACAACTTATCAGCACAAAACTATTTGCGAAAGCGTTCTAAAGAAACTAACATTGCCACAGAAAGTGTTTTACGTAGTTTTCATGGTACCATTTGGAAAACATAATGTTATGGTTTTTTTTCTTTCTATCACATCTTGACACCAAATAAGTTTAGTATTATTGTAATAACATTTGGGAATATTCGAGGGGAATATTATAATGAATTTCGGGAATCACATGATCTAATTTTTTTCTACTTTGAGTTTTGCAATAAACATGAAAGTGAAAACAATTCTGAATAGAGAATGACGTGACATTTCAAACGATGTATCACAAGATCATACTTCATATTTGTAAAATTGGGGATTGTACCTGTCTCTCGAAGGGGGTTGAAGGTAGGGTTCGTTCATCTGAGACCATTCTCGGACAAATATTCTAAAAATACAGATATTTGGACGAATTGATAGGCACTCCGATAAGGTGAATAGCGCGCCAAAAAGAACAGCAAAATACGAAAATTACAGACATTCTGACTGATGATAAAGATCTGAAACAAGGCACAAAAATACATATTTCAAGTCAATGAAAATGCATAAGCATAATAAGACGATCAAAAATTTCACACCCTTGGTCACATTCTTATCCATCCGTTTCTGTTGAATTTCGGAGAACAATCTACACACCAATCCTATCTATGTTTACGGCTGTGGCCGTCGTACTGTCGAAAGCTGTAAAAACACAGATCCTGATAAACGATCGCGACACCTGTAACCCTTAAAACTGGGCCCAAACAAATCAAGCGTGTGACAATCAAAGCGGACCTTCTATCACCAACTCAACGGAACACTTTTATGTTTTTTTCCAGTTTATCGGTGGCGCGGCGGAACCCGATAGCAGACCATCAAAGTTTAATGAAAGGGGCATAATCCGTTTGTTGGTCGTGAGCAAACCGTATATTTGCAGCTTTGCGACCCCGCATCGCCAACCTGATTATATTGATAATCGGCAGAGCATGTCAGCTAAAGTTTAATTGAAAACTAAACAATACGGTGGAGTTGATTTCGTTATATTGGGGCGTACTGACTATGGCGAATATCAGAGCTATGCCGAGCATTGAAGAAAAGTGCTTCCAGCATTAAGGACTCAATAAAAATGCTCTTCAGCGTCGAGCACTAATCTCCGCGTTTTGACAAAAGGCATGCGATTGTATACAGGGCGAGTCTTTAAGTTGTACATTAAATTTAACCATAGATTCCTCTCATCAAATAAAACACTTTTTTGATTGACCATTTTTCCAGATTCGGCACAAGAAAGAAGATACAGGCTGTTGAAATTTGAAGAAAAAAAAACAGTTTTTCCTTTGTAGCCTTTACATGGTTATTCAGAATTGAATTAATTTTGGTATGAAGTTTTCTATAACTATGGCTAATTGAAAGTTTTTCCCTATTTCTACTGCTTTCTTCGTTATAGACTCGCGAATTCCTAAAACTATGAGAAATTAGCATAATTAAAGCAGATGAAGGTTATCTTGAGTAATTTTTGAAATACTCCATCCATTTAGAAAATTAAATTCATTTCTCCTAAAACGTACCGTTTTCGAGATATTCTTCGTTGAATGTCATAAAGTATGAAAACAATTACAGAAATTTACCTGCTTTTGTCAATCCGAACCTGGAAAACAATCATAGATGACCTGCTCGAATAAAGACATAGACTGAGTATTGATTTCAAAGTTGACACTTTTAGAAATTCAATTCAATCTCGCTTGTTTCTAAATTGATTGGTTATAATTACCATCTTAAAAAGGGTTGATAACAACTTATTCAAATAGTTCGCAGGGAAGTTATCTTTTGGGAAATAGATGAATAGCCTTACCATGATCTATATTCATCTATGTATCCCCAATAGTGAATGAGAAATTTATAAATTATCTGTTATCCATGCCATCTAAACATTATTATACTGCTTCGATTCTGCACAATCATAGTAAGGATTTCTCTTATAAATCAACAAGTCCAGAGCGTTCCTGCCAATAGGGTCCTTTTTAATGGCTTCGTATGATTAATATACTTCTGCATATATTTCACAAGTCAAATAGACCCCAGGGGGTTAATCGATTTGCCGAGAAAGCAAGAGCAGACGCGTTTCTGGCTTCTTGGCCTTCATCAGTACTCTGTAGCTTCTCAACAAATTCAACTAAACTGACCCGGGTTAAGCCTCTCAGAGCCAGCTTGGTCGATCATACCTAATCGCCCACGCCACCTATGAGACAAAACACGGAAATCAGCCTTTCCCCACCAGTGAATATTTGAAGCGTGAAATCATATGCCACCATTCGCTCGATATTAATCGAGAAAAGATTCCCGCAGAGCTCAGACACAGTATCTTCCCAATGGCCATGAACGCAGTTTAGCGTTTTCAAAAATAATGATGAAAACTGGCTATGAACAAGCAAGGGCGAGGCAGAGAGTGTGTTCTAAGCGGGGAAGACGGTAGAATGAGACGATTGGTGAGACGAGTTTTTAACCCTAAGACTTAAGACGCTTTTATTGAATTCTGACTTAGATGAATTTAGACTAGAATTGCAATAGTTGACGAACTAAATAAACTAAATAGCAGAATAAGTGTCTTATGAAAACAAAAGGCGTTAAAGACGAATGTTAGGAAATCAATCAACCCCTAGGTGATTGATATTTAAATCCTACATACATATAGCGTGGTTGCTATCCTTAGATCCTAAATTAGGTGATAGTTGATTTCGTTTAATCTCACTCTCACTGAGAGACAATCTTCAGTGCCTCAACTCCACTCTGTTGAGTTCTGGAATCAAAAGAGAATGTATCGTGAAATAACCTCATAAACTGTAATATTGTATACACTATGTACAAATATTTATGGGAATATACGTAAACATTAATTTCATAAATTCCGACTTCATCTTCTAGAACCACATAGTCATTGTTTCATCCCGAAATATCAGAGGAAGTTCAAAACTGAGTTGTGGAATCGTAATAAAACTGAGTAAACTCGCTTCGGAACATGTACAGAATATATTTCAGAACCATTAGGTATATTAAATTACAGAAGATATGAAACGGGATAAACAAAAATGACTGGGAAGTAATGTATTTAGCCGGATGGAAAAACGGATTCACCGACTCCACTGATTTTAATCTTAGTAAATCACCGCTGTGGAACTTCCACTTTTCTGCCTTGTTACGCAGGGGTCTTATCGCTTTAAATTCAGGGATGGTCTCGACAAAAGATCACGTTGTTTCATGTTGAATGCGTTCCGGGAGTTACAGATTGCTGTATTGATGAACAAGCAGATCATTACGGATATAAAAGGTGAAAATGAGAAATATTTTGCTGGAAATAAATATTGGAACAATATATTCCTTGGTAGTTGAATTTAAGGTTCAAGGCGTGATCAAGAAACAAAACAGTATCAATAAAAAGTAACTGGCATGTGGCTATCATAGCACAACGGTTTCCGAGTGATAATTTTGTTTTCAACCATTACTAATGTGGTCAAATTGAAACTTGGTGAGTAGTTGTAGAATACGTATTACTAGAATTTTTCAAAAAAATTATTTAAAATTGGTTCAAGCACTGACGTGAAATCAGGAGTTTTTGCGCGTATGTTCTATTGTCCATTCTCCTGCATTGTACACTCTTAATCGAATTTACCATGATAAAATGACTTGCATGGGCTTGAACAAATTTTTTCTTCAATAATTTTCAATGGTTTTTTTTTATTTTTAGTAATACGATCCTCATGGCATTTTGCAGGAATTTTCGCGTTGGCATTATACAACTAATAACCATGTTTGAATTTAATCGATTTTGTATCTTTCGAGTTATTGAGGAAAAAACAACCAAATTTCATATGGTTGACTCCAAAACCGTTTGGCCAATTAGGTCTATAAACAAACTCAAATGTCGCATTAAGATACACAACCTAACCTGAAAATTTCAATTCGCTATCTTTTTCCGTTCTCAGGTTATGGTGACACAAAAAATATTTTTTTAAACTTTTCTAGTGATGCGATTCTCATAAAATTTCACAAGCCAAGTTTCACTTCGATCGGATTCATATTGGTTGAAAATTAAATTATTACTCGGAAACCATTGGTCCGATTATGCCCATTAACGAACTTGTACGTCGTATTGGAATGCACCACACGTAGGTACCCTGAAAATTTCAAGTCGCTATCTCATTTCGTTCCCAAGTTATCGTGGCAATGGACGGCTGGCCGACCGGCCGGACAGAATCAAATTGGTCCTCGAATTATTCATCAGGTAGTCGAACTCATCCGTTTGAGACCATTTTCGGCAAAAAATTTGAGAAGTATAAACATTTGGGCAAAATGATAACGTGATGTTCCCTAGAACATCCAGCAAAAATATTATTTATGTCACGATAACCTGTGAACGGAAAGAAATAGTGACTTGAAATTTTCAGGTTAGGTTGTGCATCTGAATGCGACATTTAAATTTTTCTATATAGGTATAATCGACCAAACGGTTTTGGAATTATACCCATCTGAAATTTGGTTGTTATTTCCTCAATAACTCGAAAAATAGGAAACCGATATAATTCAAACATGGTTATTAGTTGTAGAATGCCAACGCGAAAATTCTTGCGGAATTTCGTGAGGATGATATAACTAGAAAATTTCAAAAAAATAATTGAAAAAAATTCTGCGTATGTTCTTGGGAAAATCGTGTTATTTCGTCACAAATCTATGGGAGATGATAGCCCTACATTAGCGGTCAGACCTGGTTTTGAAAGAGATGAGAAGAGAGGAGGAGGCAACTAAATATTGAAGGGATTTCTATGAACAAGAGTCAATATCTTTGAGAAATAGAGAAGGCGATTCTTCTTCAAGAGATCCATGTTCCTTCAGAGGAGTATATTTGTGAGAGGGGACTTTTGAAATGTTATGTATTAATTTTAATATGATATCGCTGAAATTTTGCTGAAGGCTTCAAAACTAAACTTTAAATTAACCACACTTTCTGATCTTGTAAGGTGAGAGGCTCATTTGTGGATATTAAATCTCGTGATGGCAGAGAGGAAATTTAGGCCAGTTTTTCTATCACTAATGAGAATATATCTTTATGTTTCACCTCATCACCTTTAGATCTATCAATGGACATTTATTGGTTAAGAATAAGTAATTGAATATTACTGGAATTCAATTGAATTTCATTCAATATGTTTGTAACTAAACTTATAATTTTCTTCACTTTGATTATTTAAATATGACATTAATTCCAGTAATATTTTTTTAGAATAATTATGTATTCTTCTCCTAAAGAAGAATTGAAGGTAGACAATAATGTGTTAATTTTTTCATCATTGCTTTCTATCCTGACTTCACGAAAAAAAAATTGGTTCAAGCACTGACGTGAAGTCAGGAGCTTTTGCGCGTATGTTCTATTGTCCATTCTCCTGTATTGGACACTTTTAATCGAATTTACCATGGTGAATTCTATTGTCTATTTTCCTGTATTGGACACTCTTAATCGAATTCACCATGGTAAAGTCGATTAAGAGTGTCCAATACAGGAGAATGGCCAATAGAACATACGCGCAAAAGCTCCTGACTTCACGTCAGTGCTTGAGCCAATTTTTTTCATTTGCCATTTTTCCAAATTCTGCTCAGGTAATAAGATACAGGCTGTTGAAATTTCGAAAAAAATTGTTTTCATTTTGTAGTTTTTACATCATATTTCCGAATAATTGGATGTTGGTGTGAAGTTTCCTATAATTATGATACATATTTTTCAATCATTAGTTTTTCCTACTTCTACTGGTTTTCTAGTTATTGAGTTTTTTTAGTCATTTCAAGAATACTCAATCATTTTAGAACATTGAATTATTATTCATTATTTATTCTTCAACGCACCGTTTTCAAGATATTCCTCGTTGAATCTTATGAAATGGGAAACTCAAGAAATTTCACTATTTTTATGGATCCGCCCCTGAGCTTTGGAATCCCGCATCAAGCTGTAAACCACGTTACTATAGCTTTTTCTCGCCCACCATTGATTTCATAGATAATTTATATGAAGAATTGTATTAGCACATTGTGAAATCTATAAACGCTTATAACTTTTTACCTGAGCTGACTCTGGAAAATGAAAAAAGTGTTTCATTTGATGAAATGAATCTATAGTAGAAATTAATATACAACTTTAAAACTATTCAACGGTTTTTTTCTGGGTTTTCTCTCCCAAACTCTGAAAAATATCTATAAAATAAAAATTAATTATTTTGTGATTTGCTTCTGCGTAAGAAACACAGGATATTTGTCAGAAGCAATCAATTGAACAATGTTGCCTAACAAACGACAACGAAACAACATCAACGAAGAAACAACTATAGCGTAACGTTTCGGAGTCTATATCAGACCCCTTCTTCAGACGCTCAACGAAAATCGAGAGAATTATTTTGTTGATAGTTATTTGGTGAAATTCAAGAATTGTTGAGCGTCTGAAGAAGGGGTCTGATATAGACTCCGAAACGTTACGCTATAGTTGTTTCTTCGTTGATGTTGTTTCGTTGTTGTTTGTTAGGCAACATTGTTCAATTGATTGCTTCTGACAAATATCCTGTGTTTCTTACGCAGAAGCAAATCACAAAATAATTAATTTTTATTTTATAGATATTTTTCAGAGTTTGGGAGAGAAAACCCAGAAAAAAACCGTTGAATAATGAGTATACCTCCCACAGTATCCTTTAATGATTTCTTAACTTTAAGACTCACTCTGTGTATCGAAAACTATTCGTCCGACATCACTAAAATTTTGCGTGAGCCTTCAGAACCTAACTCTACTGCCAAGTTCCAAGTTTGAACACGATCGGATCTATATTTTTGGAGATCCAAGCAGCCTTGTGTGAGCTCAGTAGCTGGATGGGTGACCATTGCCTGGTTAAATTTCCAACGAAAGGAGACAGGCCGCCGTATTCACAAAGCATTCAATCTCCGTTAAGTCTTAACTGAGGTCCTCAGTTAAGGATAAATAAGAATCGCAACCTCAGTTAACGTATGTAACTGTGCTGAAACAGGCCTGTTTTACGTTAATTTTCACTTAAACTGAGGTTGCGATTCTTATTTATTCTTAACTGAGGACCTCAGTTAGGACTTAACGGAGATTTAATGCTTTGTGAATACGGCGGTTTGACTTGCAATTTTCAGGGTAGATTGCGCATACGAATGGAAGGGGCAAGTTCGTTTTTGAGCAAAATCGGTATCGGAGTTATCCTCACCTGAAATATTATTTCCTCGATAACCCAAAAAAAATATACTCGATCGAATTGAAGCTTGGTAACTAGTTGTAGAATATCGACATAAAGACGTGTGTAAAAGTTTGTGAGGACCCTACCAATAGAAAATTTTATAAAAATTACGAAAAAAAAATTTACACAATCACTGACGTTAAGTCAAGTGCTTTTGCGCGTATGTTCAATTGGACAGTCTTAATCGAATTTACCATGGTGAATTCTAGTAAGAGTGTCCAATACAGGAGAATGGACAATAGAACATACGCGCAAACGCTCCTGGCTTCACGTCAGTGCTTGAACCAATTTTTTTTTACAGTTTTAATTTTCAGATTTTGTAATGTTCCAGAAATCAGCTCATAAATTAAGAAGATGAATTCATAGAGAATTTTTTGCTGTTTGGGATCAGCCTAGAACTTCTGTATCCTTTAACTTGTTTTCAATAATTTCAATATTCAAGTTATCCGGAACATGGTTGATCTCTTTCTTTCCAGCAGGTAGCAAACCTTAGAAATTACGAATGATTGATTGTCATTCTGAATAGTTTTTTTCTGTCACTCAAGCGATAACAGTTTTACTTAACTTTCAAAGTTAGCATTCCGTATTAGTTAATAAGGGAATCATATCTGGCCAACGTTCATCAACAAGGCAAAATTAGTATATTCTGTAGGATCTATAACAGAATATTCGCAATATTTCAAGTTGATCGAAGAATTAAAACAATGCGATTGACATTGGGCAAACTTTCGATTGCAAACACTTGCTAACTGTTTGCGTCTGTTTGACACCACCAACAAGGTTTATCTGTCAGACTAAAGCAAATGACAGCAAATACCAACAGTTAGTTGAATGAAAGTGAGGCTATTGTCTAATTTTCATCTGTCAAATAACGAGTTCATTCACCATTGTCTTAGACATCTTTTATAGTACGAGCCTTGCAAAGATACCTGTTTCAAGTTAATCTGATATTCGGTTCAAAACGAAAGATGAAAGTATCCGAAATAAAAGCTAAATGGGTTAATATCATATATTTAGATGATATGTGACATCAAAGGGAACCAACAGTGCATTATAACGGAGGGTATTTTACTTACATCTGTGAGAGCTCTAGTTGAAAGCTTTCACAGCGAAATAATTTTCATCTGATGTATTCAATGCCAGTACGGCAGATATGATGAATTTGAGGAAAATCCAATTTGTCGGATTGGTAACCTATATTTTAGCGGAACTATCGTTTCTTATTTGATTGCACTCATACGCTCGGAGAGTGAAATGAAAAGAGTTCATGAGATTTGAATGATCCCTGAAGAGAATTATTTTAACTTTGGAAATCAGTCATCGTCCTTATGTGAACAAAAGTTACATAACCTTGACTGAGAAGTCCGTAAGAAACAGCACCCAATCATAAAACGATCATCTTAAACGCCATTTCTGATAAAGTCCTCATAATTCATGGAATGATAGGGGTTATTTCAGATGTGATCAATATGCTTTGGAGATGCCTATCTACTCTGCAGCCCGAACTTCGTACATTCTCAAGCTTTTCAATTTGAAATTATGATATTATTATTATAATAATAAAAATTGGTTCAAGCACTGACGTGAAGTCAGAAGCTTTTGCGCGTATGTTCTATTGTCCATTCTTCTGTATTGGACACCCTTAATCGAATTTACCATGGTAAATTATGTTGTCCATTCTCCTCTGTATTGGAAACTTAATTCGAATTTACCATGGTAAATTCGGACTTGGACACTTAATTCGAATTTACCATGGTAAATTCGATTAAGGGTTTCCAATACAGAAGAATGGACAATAGAACATACCCGCAAAAGCTTCTGACTTCACGTCAGTGCTTGAACCAATTTTTTTTTTCAGGATAGAAAGCAATGAAGAAAAAATTAACACATTATTGTCTACCTTCAATTCTTCTTTAGGAGAAGAATACATAATTATTCTTGAAAAATATTACTGGAATTAATGTCATATTTAAATAATCAAAGTAAAGAAAATTATAAGTTTAGTTACTAACATATTGAATGAAATTCAATTGAATTCCAGTAATATTTAATTACTTATTCTTAACCAATAAATGTCCATTGATAGATCTAAAGGTGATGAGGTGAAATTTAAAGATATATTCTCATTAGTGATAGAAAAACTGGCCTAAAATTCCTCTCTACCCATCACGAGATTTAATATCCACAAATGAGCCTTTCACCTTACAAGATCAGAAGCCTTCAGCAAAATTTCAGCGATATCATATTAAAAATAATACATAACCTTTCAAAAGTCCCCTCCCGCAAATATACTCCTCTGAAGGCACATGGATCTCTTGAAGCCTTCTCTATTTCTCAAGGATATTCATTCTTGTTCATAGAAATCCCTTCAATATTTAGTTGCCCCCTCCTAAGGAGGATCTCTTTCAAAACCAGGTTTGACCGCTAATGTAGGGCTATCATCTCCCATAGATTTGTGATGAAATAACACGATTTTCCCATACCATACGCGCGCAAATATGTCATCATGACATTCATATTTTGAAGGTCCTCGCAAAAATACGACCACAGACAACATATCATACGACGATTCACATCCAGCTACCGAACTCACAAAGCTTCTCGGTTCTCCAACAATATAGATCCGATCGTGTTCAAACTTGGAACTCTGCAGTAGAATTAGGTCCTGAAGGCTCTTCCAAAATTTCAGCCATGCCGGACGAATAGTTTATGATATATAGAATTTTTTTCAATTTTTTTTTATTATTTTTTTTTTTATAATTTTCTAGTTATACCATCCTCACGAAATTCAGCAAGAATTTTCGCGTTGGCATTCTACAACTAATAATCTTGTTTGAATTCAATCGGTTTTGTATTCTTCGAGTTAATGAGGAACAAAAAACAACCAAATTTCAGAAAATTTCAGATGGCTATAACTCTAAAACCGTTTGGCCGATTATGCTTATAAACGAACACAGATGTCGCATTCAGATGCACAACCTAACCTGAAAATTTCAAGCCGCTATCTCTTTCCCTTCTCAGGTTATCGTGTCATAAATAATATTTTTTAATAATTTTTTTAAAATTTTCTAGTGACACGATTCTCACAAAATTTCACAAACGTGCTAAGGTTTATATTCTACAACTATTCAGCAAGTTTAAATCCGATCGGATTTAGCTTGGTTGAAAACAAAATTATTACTCGGAAACCATTGGGCCGAATATACCCATTAACGAACTCGTCCGTCGTATTGGGATGCGCCACCTACCCTGAAAACTTCAAATCGCTAGCTCTTTCCGTTCTCAAGTTATCGTGGCAACGGACGGCCGGACGGCACCACAGAATCAAATTTCACATTTGGGCAAAACTATAACGCGATGTTCCCCAGAACATACGCGCAAAAAATAATTATAATAATAATTTATTAACAGGTTACCATGCATAGGATATGGTCAGAAAAATTCCATTCGATAAATAGAGAAATTATCACATAAATGTTCAGTGACAGTCAACAATGATGCGAACAGCACAACGAGGAAGGAGGTCTTCATTAGAAGCCAGCAACCACTTCTGATTACTAAGTAAACAGAAGTGACACCTGAGTTGCGTTCGAAAATTAACTCTGTAGAGTAATATTTACTCCATTGCGTTCGAAAACTGAAAGGTTGAGTAAATTTTACTCTGTGTCAGTCGTCCGAAAAGTCGGAGTATTCGACTCGGAGTTCATTTTACTCCTGTCAAAATTGACATACCTCATGGGAAGGAAAATCTAGTATCTTTGTCTAACTGTTTTATGAATGTTTTGTGAGGTAATTTAATAGTTTTTATACTGCTCACAATATCTATTTATGATTAGAGTTACATATATATGAAGAAAACAATAATAATAGGATATTTCTTAAACCAACATAACCTATTTTCCGATATTGGCACCTTCTGTCACTGTCAGTGTCAGTGTCAGAGTAACTCTAGAGTAAATCTGTCAAACCTTCAAAAACTCTACTCTACTCCGTGGAGTTAATTTTCGAACACAACTCTGGCGTTCAACCGACCAAGCTCCTCAACTATCCCTCAAAACTATAGATCACTGCGTTTATTAATTTCCCCACTCTTGTGGGTTCTCATGCTGTCCACTGAGGGCAGCGAAAACGTCTTAGTGATACGCAAGAGTGCAGATAATGGGAACCAGAAAATGGGAATAACAATTTATGGGGAAGCGACCTACAATCTCTCGATATAAAAGTGAAATATGAATATGGAAAAAGTTTCTTGTGAAACAAGGTTAAGGGGTGGATTGTTCTATATCTTTCAATCATAAGGGAACACCACCAAATATTTATTGAATGCCTTCTCGCTCGCATAAAATATCTGCTTGATCTCATTCTTGTCAGTTTTTGCGCGTATGTTCTGGGGAGCATCGCGTTTTAATTTTGCCCAAATGTCTGTAATTATCGATTTTTTTGCCGAGAATGTTCTCAAACGACTAGGTTCAAATCACTGATGAAGAATTGTAGGTCAAATTTGATTATGTCCGGCCGGTTGGCCGTTGCCACGATAACTTGAGAACGGAAATATATAACATCTTGAAATTTTCAGGGTAGGTGGCGTGTCCGAATACAACGGACAAGCTCGTTAATGGGCATGAACGGCCTGATGGTTTCCGAGTAATAATTTTGATCTCAACCATTATAAAACCGATCGAATTGACTCTTGGTGAATATTTGTAGAATATGTATCTAAGCACGTTTTTAAAATTTTGTGAGAATCGTATGACTAGAAAATTTCAAAAAAATTAGTTAAAATTTTTTTTTATGTCACGATAACCTGAGGACGGAAAGATATAGTTACTTGAAATTTTCAGGTTAAGTTGTGCATCTGAATGCAACATTTGACTTCATTTAAAGGTATAATCGGCAAACAGTTTTGGAGTTAAACCCATCTGAAATTTGGTTGTCATTTCCTCAATAACTCAAAAAATTCAAAACCGATCCAATTCATATATGGTTATTAGTTTTAGAATGCCAACGTAAAAATTTTTCCAAAATTTGGTGAGGATCGTATAGAATTTTTTTTTTTAATCATTGAAAACAAATTCTATATATATGAAACTATTCATCCGACATGGTTGAAATTTTCCAAGAGCCTTCAGAACCTAACTCCACTACCAAGTTTCAAGTTTGAACACGATCGGATCTATATTGTTGGAGATTCGAGCAGCCTTGTGTGAGGTCAGTAGCTGGATGGGTGACCCTTGCCTCTATAACTTTCGAACGAAAGGAGATAGGGACTTGCAATTTTCAGGGTATGTTGCGCACCTGGATGGGAGGGTTGAGTTCGTTTTTGAGCATAATTGGTCTAACGGTTTCGGAGTTATACCTACCTGGAATATTATTTCCTCGATAACTCGATATAATCGATGCTTGGTAAATAGTTGTATAATATCGACATGAAGACGTGTGCAAAATTTTGTGAGGACCATACCACTAGAATATTCTTAAAAAAATTTAGAAAAAATGGTTCAAGCACAGACTTAACGTCAATGCTTGAACCAATGTTTTTTTTATTTTTAAGATAAAAATTAAAAACTGCTTTTTGGGCTACATCTTCAGGGGGCTGTTACGAAGCAGGGGCCCTTTGAGCCACGAATATTGTTCTTTTGGTCCATCAAGCCGTATTATCCCGATAAAATAATCACGATTCAACAGTATCATTACATAACCAAGCGCACTGGAGCTTCTGCACCCACTTCAGTGCTTTCTTAATATTGAACTTGCAATCTTTTGATTGCAAGAAGTTGCAAAGTAAATACTACAACTTATCATCGTCAAACTTTAGGCTAAAATCCAATAGGTTCTGCTTCTTGGCAAGGGATATGTTTCAGCAATTTGAAACTTCAAAATTGGTTCAAGCCCTGTGGACAGGAGCTTTCTGGCGCTCTAGTTCAAACAGACAAATTATATCTCCGAAAGTATTGGTTTCTCAGAGTTGGGAATTATATCAATGTATTCTTATGATGGAACTGCATCATAAAGGAAATTCAATTCAAATAATAGTTTATTTATCAAGATTAAATGAGCAATCTGAGAATGAGAACTGCACCATGGAACAAATGAAATTAAAATAGCTGAACTGAATTTGACTCTCTCTTATAGAACAGGATAAAATGTACGAGTATGAACACAGATCATATAATAAAGCTTAGATAGAATAATTATAGCATTCTGTGAAAACATAGAAGTACGATTCATTATTGAAATTTAGAAAAATCATATCTCCGAAAGTATTAGCTTGTTGGAGTTGAAAATGATATCGATGGATTTTAATAGTGCAACTGCATCTTGAATAAAAATTGAATTTGAAATTTGTTGCTTAAAAAAATTTGTTTTTGTTAATCCGAAACCATCTGGCCTATTTTGCCCAATAACGAACTTAACCGTGATATTCATCTCCCTAACCTACTCTGAATATTTCATCTGCCTAGCTCACTCCGTTCGAGAGTTATTGTAGAAAAATTTTTTTTAAATATCAAAATT
This sequence comes from Halyzia sedecimguttata, assembly GCA_937662695.2. Taxonomy (NCBI): domain Eukaryota; kingdom Metazoa; phylum Arthropoda; class Insecta; order Coleoptera; family Coccinellidae; genus Halyzia; species Halyzia sedecimguttata. The sequence continues at coordinate 13,205,151 of OW569411.2, read as the reverse complement.
TTTTTTTTGACACTTTGTGGTAATTTGGTCAATACAAAACTTCACATGCGTATAAAGGTCATGATTCTACAATTTGATGCTAAATTTCAGACAGATCGAGTGATCGGTTTCGGACATATTCATAAAAAATGTGTTTTACTAAAATTGGCCATAACTCCGAAACCGCTTTAAGGATTTCACCCATTAACGAACTTGTCCGAGATAATTAGGTACGCTGTAAATCCACCTTGCAAATTTAAATCCTCTAAATCCTTTCGTTCGAGAGTTATCGTGCCTACGGCCGGCCGGACAGAATCGATTTCGACCTCGGATTCTTGATCAGTGAGTCAAACCAAATCGTTTGAGACCATTTTCAGCCAAAAATTTGAAAATTACAGACATTTGGGCAAATTGATAAGCACTCAGTTCCGAGGATCTAGAGCGCCAAAAAGCTGACAATGATTATTTCTGTATAGGATCAATCTATAGGAGCTCAAATATTTCGTTGAACATCCGAAACTCAGAAATTCACGGAATAATTCAGCCAAGAGCCCAGCATCACCTTCATAGAGTGTCAAGAAGTCTACGTGCTGCATCCACATCTAATATTAACAGAGTTTGAACTCGTGCCACAGGGAAGAATCGCTCCTGCGTTCCCCCTCTGAATACAAGTGAAATATCATGCATTATTAATGGTCTTATTCGAAGTTTAATAGTTTACCGTGTTACGAGAGTTCACGATTTAATGCTGACGTTTTTGCGTGGAAATCTTTTCAGTATATTCCTAGACTGAAGAACTTCCTATAATTTTTAAAAATGGTGCCAAAACCATTTCCTTTCGAAAATATTCAAATGGGCTGCCTTTTATATTTCGGGATTAATAATCGAAAATCGCCTTATTGTTTTTCAAAATATTCCCCATGAAGATCTATACGAGAGTGGTCCGATAAGTACTTAGGCTCACCGCTTGATGGCGCCAGTATCACAAGAGCAGTTTACTATCGTGTAGTACATTCTTGTAGACGGTTCCTGTCGAAATTTCAGCCCGATCGTACTCGCAGTTTTGTTTTGGCAGCGTGTGAAACCGAGAGTGTCCGCGGATTTTAGAAGAATGGAAAAAGAGCAATATCGGTCGGTGATTGGATTCTTGTTTTTGGAAGGGAAATCACGCAGCGAAATCAAAGGGCATTTGGATACTGTGTACGGGGACTTTCAACGTGGTCGCACGTTGGTTTTTGATGAGCCACGTCCAGGTGCCCCGGAAACGCCTACCACGGAGGATAACGTGAAAAAAATCCATGATCTCGTAGTAGCAGACCGCCGATTGAAGGTGCGCGAGATAGCTGAGACAGTAGTCATTTCAAAAAATCGCTTGGGTCATATCCTGCATGAAATTTTGGTTATGAGAAAGCTGTCAGCTCGATGGGTGCCGCGTTTGCTAACTCCGTACAACAAGCGCAACCGTGAGACCACTCCGGGGCAGTGTTCGACGCTGTTTAAGCGAGATCCAAAGGAGTTTCTTCGTCGTTTCGTGACAGTCGACGAAACTTGGATCCACTGGTACACACCAGAGACCAAAGTAAAAGTCGAAACAGTGGACTTTACCCGGCGAATGTACTCCGAAGAAGGCGAAAACTGTTCCATCGACCGGAAAAGTGATGGCCACCGTTTTCTGGGATTCACAAGGCGTGATCCACATCGTCTACCTGCAGAAGGGCAAAACTGTCACAGGACTATACTATGGCGAACTATTAGGCCGATTCGTTGCCGCATTGAAGAAAAAATGCTTCACATGGTGAAGAAAAAGTGCTCTTCCACCATGAAAACGCATCGGCGCACACCTCCGCCCTCGTCACGGCCTAATTGGTCGAATTGGGCTACGAACTGCTTTCCCATCCACCTTATTCTTTTTGTTTCCAAACTTGAAAAAGTCACTCGCCGGGCAGAAATTTCAGTCGGATGAGGAGGTTCTCACCGCCAAGGAGCCCTACTACCTACTACTTTGCAGACCTCGAGAAAACATATTTTTCAGACGGGTTGAAGAAGTTGGAGCATCGCTGGGTCAAGTGTATCGAACTGAAAGGGGACTATGTTGAAAAATAAATCGCCACTTTTCCAACATTTTTGTTTTTTCTTTAGAAGGCTTAGTACTTATCGGAACACCCTCGTACACTTCTGCATGCGTTTGAACCAATTGTCGAAGCACGTTTGCCACTTTGATTGAGGTTTCTCAAAAACATGCACTCTAAACGTATCAAACGCTTCTTCAGGTGCCGAAAAACGTTGACCTCTCAGTTTATTCTTTACGTACGCGAATAAAAAGAAGTCATTCGGAGCCAAGTCCAGACTATACGGTGGATAATTCATCACATCGACGTTTTGAGTGCTCAAAAATGCAGTTGTTTGATCAAATGAGTGAGAGCTCGCATTGTCGTGGTGAAGAGTGATCCGTCTTCGGCGGTTGGTTTTCCTCATTTCTTGGAAGACAACTGGCAAACAAATGGTTGTGGACCACTCAGAATTGACTTCTCTGCGTTGTTTTAGTGGTACCGTTGTGACCTGGTCAGTTTTTCCGAAAAAACAGGCGACCATTTGGTTGGAAGTGCTTCGAGCGCAAGCAACTTTTGTTGGATTTTGCTCATCTTGAAAAACCCATACAGTTGACTGCTGTTTACTTTCGGACACATAAGCGTAAATCCACGATTCCACATCTGTCACGATTTCATAGACGTGTTTCGAAGCCCGGCGATCATATTTTTTGGGCATTTTTTTTCACCAATCGACACGAGCCTTTTTTTGAACGATTGGCAAATTGTGTAGGATCCAACGCGAACAAATTGTTTTTGCCATGATCACACCTGCTGTGGAAAATAATCTTTCAACAGGTACGGATGTAGCCATTATTAAATCATTGGCCATTTTGGAAAGTGTAGGAACTTTTTAATGCACTTTCCATCACTCTAAAATACAATTTCGATTTCTTTTTGCTCTTTCTATCAGCAAATGCTCGAAACTCAAACTCAGCTTTCCGATGTTTCGAAGGTTTTGTGGATGTTTTAAAGAGGCTATCGATGTCGATACATTTTTTAATAGAATTGGACTAATTGGTATCGTTTTCATTGAATACCTTCCCAATGTCATTAATCATTGAGCGTATTCTTGGCGTATTCCTCATAACACTTTTTGAAACATTAAATAGCTTCATTAATCATTTCTTTACAGTTTAATTATATGTACTTCCACAGATGTATACAATAATTGTTCACATCTTCACTACAAGAAGCACAATGAAAATCAATAAATTTCTCCAGATGTTCAAATAGAGACGAAATTTTAAAAGCGTTGAGATTTAGGGGCAATAAAAGTTGTCCGTTAAGTATTGAATTCATAATGAGATAATTTTTTTTTATGGTTGTGAATTCTATTTTTCTTGAAAAATTATCTCAATTATAGTAAGGTCGTGTATTTCTAGAACGATAGTGGAAACTCTTCATATTCAATTGTTTTCTGTGGGTGTTGAAAAAGGTCGAGTCGTATATAAGAAAAGTTTAGGTACTGTATGTATCTGTAGTAAATAAGAAGATCTTTCTGGTTGAAATTTTCGAGCCAAAGAAACCCTTTCAATAGTATACACGTTTATTACTCAGTAGTTTATAGACACATATACTCAACGTAGAGTAAACAATCGATCTTGAAAAAAACACATTCAAACCTAAAATATAAAAATCTGCAAGGATTTATGATAAGAAATAAGTTACTTTAAGAAGTTATAAGGACAGTTAACAAGTTAAAAGAAAAATGTGAAAAAATTACTCGAACAATTATTTTAATTTACAGTAAAATATTTCACAGATAGTCAGAAGAGTTGATATTTTGTCAAATATATTGATATCTATGTAGATCTTTTCTAATTTTTCGAATAAAAACTTTATAAAAAAAATTTACGAGATTAAAAATGAGACTCTCGGGTATGTGGTCTCAGTATCGCCTATAATATTTTTCACATCGTCTTGCCTCGCTTTTCCGAGACGAGAACGAGATCTCGCTCTCGTGTGAAGCCCTAAAAATAGAACGTGCAGAACATGTTATATCCTCATTGAATTTTAGTCACAAATACACAAATATTCCATATACCGATTTTCCAATAAGGTTGGTCGTCCTAAGTAATTGTGTAAGGATATAATCACCCTGTATTCTCCATCAATATTCAAGAATGACCCATTTCGGGAACACTATGAATCAAAAGCGTGTGGAATTATTCGAGGTTTTGTGGATTTCATCGTGGTCGGATACTTAAATTCGAATTCTTTATCATCTCGAGCGATAGGGTCGATATGGTTCGATGGTGGGATCATCCGTCCCTTCAGAATTAGGTTTGGTCACGTTCGGCAAACACAACTTATCCGTCCGGTCGTGGTTCACTGTTGAAATTGATAAATCGTGAGAACGGCGGTATTTTACGACGTTTCTACGCTTGATTTGGTTCGGTTCGTGGTGAATCGAAATTGATTAGATTTTTAATTAATGGAATCTTTATTGACACTTATTAATTTCAACTAGGAGGGAGACGGAAGGGAGTTGTGACAATTTTCACTGTACATATACTAACATACAAAGAAACTGCAACACCGAGAAGGAGCTGTTTAAATTTTGATTTTTTTTGGTAAAACATGAAGTAACGTCGGGGAGAAAGACGTGAACCTCAGTTTGATATTGAGCGTCATGTACACCGGACAGTAGGCTTTATAGTATGGGGGGAGCTATTGCAAATGCAAGTAGGTCCCCTTTAGTCTTTATTTGAGGTAACCTGATAGCGCTGAGTTACCTTCAAGAAATAGTGGAGCCATATGTTCTCCCTAACCTTAACCGGCTCGAGAATCCAATATTTCAGCAAGATAATGCTCGACCTCATGTTGCCAGAGTCAGTTTAAACTTTTTTGAAGCGACCCATGTGAATCTTTTGGCATGGCCGCCCAGATCCCCCGATCTTTCGCCCATAGAGCATGTTTGGGATATCATGGGTAGAAGGCTTGGAAATTTAGCCCAGCTCCCACGGACTTTGGCGGCTCTGATACATGAACTACAGGAAGCTTGGGATAGTATCCCTCAAGAAGAAATAGACCATTTTATTGCATCAATGCCAAGATGTGTTGGGGAGTGTTTAGAGAATCGTGGTGTACAAACACATTATTAACAAATTTATTAAAAAGAATTGTAAACCCTTCGTTTTTCCCTCAAATTTAAATCATAATATTGTAATAATATCTATGTTTTACCAAAAAAAAAATAATATTTAAACAGCTCCTTCTGGGTGTTGCAGTTACTTCGTCATTCAGAATATTATACTGATTCCGGTTTCTAATGACTCTAATAACCGTTCAGTATCACAGGGACTTTGAAGTTTTTGACTCGATTTTTCTAAGCTAGGCTGTATTAATTGAGATCGCCTAGTGAATTGGTAGAACTACTTATGTACTTACGTTGTGTAGGCAACCCAAGGTCTTGCGTTCAGATACATATATTTTGTTTAACTGGGGGAAAAGAACGATTAGAAAAACCTCCAGTAGTGTGTTATTATCAGACAAAGATATATCAATCAACTGGTACATTCATATTTCTACAATAACTGAGAACGATAAAGAGTGTACCTGGTGGCTCATACAGTCTCTGTACCTGTAACATGACATTGGAATATTCACCGGATCGGAGGTCAGTAAGCATTAGTGTTTATACCTCATTGATATTCTCCGGAGGTGAGTAAAGAGCAGGGCCAGACCTACAATCTTTCTACCTCATTCATTTACTCAGGAAGGTTATTAAAGAGCAGTGCTAAACCTCACTATTTCTTCCTCAAGCCAGTGCCTGACCTACAGCTATATGGAGGTGCAGGATATGTATAGGGAACCACAGTGGTGGTTGGTGTCGTTTAGCTTCGCCAGGAGTCAATGAATTTAAACAAACTATCAGAGAGTTAAGCCCTGAGTAACAAAACTGTGTTCAGCTTCATCTGTGTGGCCAAAGCTAATGAAAATGCAGGCATTATGAAACACACTCTGGGTTCACTCTCGGTACACCTGGGAAGACATATTACTCATTCATACTCTAGCGTATTAACATTCCTACTCACTGATGCCACGGACCATCAAATTCCAACACTATCAAGAAGTTAACTTTTTTTTGTACCGGTCCTACCATCAATGCTCTAAAATATGTCCAAAAACATCAGACACAAAAAGCAATCAAAATTACCTAATAATCCGCGTAAGATAGTTAAATGTGTTAGTGTTGGTGTGGTCGTAGTGTAATATGTAGTATCATCAACGGTTCAAAAATTCTCAACTTACTTAGTATTATCCCAAAGAGGAAATAATCACTCAGGGCAGATACGTACCAGTTTCATGATTGTTACCAATCATTTGATGTAATTTTGAATTTTGTGGTTGATTACTGTCATGTGTTATTCACAATGCCGAGGTCCAAACGATCTTATCTTTCACAACCAAGCCGTAATGCTATTACACTTCGGAATATTTCGAATCAATCCAATGCAGATAATCAAGGAATAGCACGTCAATATGGCCTAGCTTCGAATAGTTTTCCATGTAGTACAACAATGCTACGCGAATTAATTGGATTCCGTCCAATAAAGCGAATGCCTTACTGCCACGTGAGTTAATTTAATGTCAATGTCATTAAAGAAGGTTTTATTTTTATTATGTACATTTCATAGAACTTAATTAATTTTGAGTATAGATTTCATCTTGATAAAAAACTTAATTTAATTGAGTCAATAAGCTAACACAACGTTTATTGATTCTGGGGAGGTATGAAGTTCACTGTTCAGCTAGTTAAATCTAAATTGAACAATTCGCTAGAAAAATGGTATTTTACGACTTCTCATCTCGTCCACTTCGTGTCTGATAAGAATTGATTGGATTTTTAATTGTGGAGATTGGATGAATCAGGAACAAGTATTTCATTTTAAATATTGTCTCAACGGACCTGTCTGATGAATATAATTTACATTCGAAATATAATGAAGCAGAATATGCAACAAGATTTTGTTACCACGAAAGATGTTTTAGAATTGAGTTGATCACATTTGAGGTCTATAAAAAAAATTGGTTCAAGCCCTGTGAACAGGAGCTTTTTGGCGCTCTTGTTCAAACAGACGAATTATATCTCCGAAAGTATTGGTTTCTCAGAGTGGAATATTATATCAATGGATTATTATGATAGAACTGCATCATGAAAGAAATTAGATTTAAACAAAGTGTCGTTTAAAAAAAATTTTTCAAAAATTATCATTTAAACAAGAGCGCCAAAAACAACAGCAATCTACAATGCTTCAAGAATTGTCATTAAATTTATTAATCGAAATTAAATGAGCCATCTGTGATTATTCAACCTCGTGGAATGGGTTGTTGCAACTTAAACTCGGTGCATAGTTTTCACAACTCGAAATACCTAAGAAAAGTCTCATCGACATGTCTAGAGGAAGGCTAGAGACAATCAGAGCAGATTATCCATTTATTCCTGATATTTGGGTAGATAGAGGCTTACGAACCAATTATTTTAATAGTTCAAAATATATTAACTAGCAACATTATGAAAACACTGTATATAGGAACATGTCATACTACTTAAGGAAGTAAAATGTAATATTAACCTCAGTGGTCAACGAACAGTTATTTGTTCTGATGATTCCATTATGTTCTTCTTTCCTATTGCCTTCATAAACTACATCATTAAAATGATCCAATTCTAAATCTTCTGAGACATCACCTCGAATGTATACGTGAATTATTCAATATGCAACCAGTCAATGATATTTTCTGTTTCAAAACAGTCTTGTATATATTCACAAATTCAAAAATCGGATACTTGTTTTCAAACTACGATTTGGCATGACTCTAATAACTAGATAAGATGACGTTTATGAAGAGTGAACACAGACAGTGAATACATAGAACTACGATGTATTATTGAAATTTTGAAAAATCATATCTCCGAAAGTATTAGCTTGTTAAAGTTGAAAATGATATCATTGAATTCCTATGATAAAATTGCATCTTAAAAAATAATTGAATTCGAAAGTTGTAATGTAAAAAAAATTTTTTTGTTACTCCGAAACCATCAGGATTTTGCCCAATAACGAAATTAACCGAGATATTTACACCTCGAACCTACTCTGGAAATTTCAATTGTCTAGCTCATTCAGTTCGAGAGTTATCGTATTAATGGCCGGATGGCCGGACAGAATCGATTTTGACCATGGATTAATGATCAGTGAGTCGAACCAAATCGTTTAAGACCATTTTCAGCCAAAAATTCGAAAATTACAGACATTTGGGCAAATTGATAAGCACTCTGTTCCGTTGAACAAGAGCGCCAAAAACGAAAACCATACTAATTATGTGCAGAAGGAGGATAATGGTAATAGGTTAGGCCTCGTGTACTACATTGATCAAAAAGTTTCGCGACTAGCAAAGAGATGGCTCCACAAATGCAAAATCGATGGCACCATTACTTCGAACGATATGTGTCAAAATTCCATGATAATCGGACCACGCGTTCTCATGTTATAGCTATTGGTATCAAGCAACTTTGGTGTTTTTGTTAAAAGATGGATAAGAAATAATTTCATGTATTGATCAAATTATTTTTGATCAAAAAAAGGGCAAAAAATTGGTTAAAGCACTGACGTAAAGTCAGCAGCTTCTGTGCGTATGTTCTATTAATTGTCCATTCACCTCTATTGGACACTCTTAATAGAATTCACCATCGATATAGATCGTTTTCTCAGCTGTTAGAAGATATGAATACATTTTGTACCTTTTTAAGGACTTGATTAATCAGAGAATCGACTAAAATCAAAAATTTTTCTTAGAGATATATTCCATCGGAATTAAAATTCATTAAATATCTAATAATCTATTAAAATAAACTGCTGCATAAATTCTCTGGTCGTATTTATTCAACGAAGTATTAGTTTCAAATTGCTCTTAAAATATCGGAACTCACACAAGTCTGCAAACAATAGAAATCTGATCGTGTTCAAACTTGCAACTTGGTTGTAGAGTTAGGTTTTGAAGTTTTTGTCAAAATTTCAGCGGTGTTCGACGAATACTTTCTGATATATAGATTTTTTTTCATTCATTTTCTATGAGTTTTTAAATATTTCCTTGTAATCCGCCTAGCCGGACAGAATCGAATTCTTCATCAGTGAATCAAAGCTAATCGTTCGAGACCATTTTCAGCAGAAAATTCGGAAATTAAAGACATTTAGGCAACAAGATAGCACACTGTTGCCTAGAACATTTGCGCGAAAATGAAAGGAAAGAACTTCTTTATAAAAATCTTCTTATCGCAGAAATACTCTCTTATTTTCGGCGGAGAAATGATGCTTCCATTTGGCTTGAAGTCTCCAAGGTGTATATGCAAAAGGTCCAATTCCATTCGGGATCTACTTAATAAAAGCGAGAACGAGAAAAAGGAAGGAGGAAACGTGATAATAGAAATTCCCGCCCTAAGGAGTTCCAAGATTCCATTAGTGTTTCGTGGCTAATTGTCCGAACAGCGAAGCGGCGCAGAAGAACCAAGGAACATTGCGGAAAAATGAATACCCAGTGAAGTCCGCTAGACCTCAAACGAATTTGGATCCTGTTAGACAAGGCTCGATAATTATTAAAACAAAAAAAAATTATACCCATTTGAAAAGGAAGAGGATATAACAAAAATGAAAGGAAAAATAATTTACGGGCGGTCTGAGGTTGGACTGTGGAAGGGGGTGAGTTTTTAAGGGTAAAAAACAGTTAATCTAGATTACCGGAAAAATTACAAGTCCAATAGAAAAAAGGAAAAAGTTGTAGGTGGTAAAAAGATCTACAACTTTTGTATATGAAATATTCAAATAACCAAGAGTTTGGTTTTTTATTTTTATCATATTTTGACTTAATATTAATATAAAAAAACAGACTAATTTTCAATAGAAAATTCTCACATCAAAATATCAGCTTTTTGGTGCTCTTGTTCCTCGGAACAGAGTGCTTATCAATTTGCCCAAATGTCTGTAATTTTCGAATTTTTGGCTGAAAATGGTCTCAAACGATTTGGTTCGACTTAATGATCAAGAATCCGAGGTCGAAATCGATTCTGTCCAGCCGGCCGTCTGTCCGCCCGACCGGCCGTTAACACGATAACTCTCGAACGAAAGGAGTTAGAAGATTGAAATTTGCAAGGTGGGTTTGGAGCGTAAATATCTCAGACGAGTTCGTTAATGGGCGAAATCTATCCGGCGGTTCGGAGTTATGGCCATTTTTAGTAAAAACATTTATTATGAATATTTCCGAAACCGATCACTCGATCTATCTGAAATTTAGAATCAAATTGTAGAATCATGACTCTTATACGCATGTGAAGTTTTGTATTGATCAAGTTACCGTAAAGTGTAAAAAAAAAGTTTTGAAAATTTTTTAATTTTTTTCTTGCAATAACTCTCGAACGGAATGAGCTAGGTAGTTGAAATTTTCAGAGTAGGTTAGGGAGATGAATATCTCGGTTCAGTTCGTTATTGGGCAAAATAGGCCAGATAGTTTCGCAGTAACGAAAAAAAAATTTTTTTCCAACTAACAAATTTCAAATTCAATTTTTTTTAAGATGCAGTTTCTCCATAAAAATCCATTGATTCCATTTTCAACTCCAACAAGCTGATACTTTCGGAGGTATGATTTTTCGGAATTTCAATAATGAATCGTACTTCTATGTTTTCACAGAATGCTATAATTATTCTATCTATGATTTATTATATGATCTGTGTTCATACTCGTACATGACATCCTGTTCTATAAGAGGTAGTCAAATTCATTTCAGCTTTATTAATTTGATTTCTTCCATGGTGCAGTTCTCATTCTCAGATTGCTCATTTAATCTTGATAAATATTATTATTATTTGAATTGTTTGTAGAAGATAAAAATAAAAAACCATAATCTGGATTATTTAAATTTTTCACATAAATTTTGAGGTTATGTGAAAAAAGTGTAAATACAAAAGTTGTAGATCTTTTATTATCCAACACTTTTTCCTTTCATTTTTGTTATATTCGCTTCCTTTTCCGATGAGTTTCATTACTATTACTTTTTTTCAATTTTGAATGGATACATAATCTCCGATTAACAGTTTTTTCCGACTTTTACTGGTTTCCTCGTTATAGTCTCGCGAATTCCTAAAACTATGAGAAATTAGCATAAAGATGAAGGTTATCTTGAGTCATTTTTGAAATACTCTATCCTTTTAGAAAATGAAATTATTCTTCATCATTCCTCCTGAAATGTACCGTTTTGGAGATATTCTTCATTGAATATCATAAAATTTGGAAAAAAGAACAGAAATTTAACTGCTTTCATCAATCCAAACCTGGAATACAATCACAGATAATCTGCTCGAATGGAGGCATAGACTGAGTATTGATTTCAAATGTGAGATTTATAGAAATTCAGTTCAATCTCGCTTGTTTCCAAATTGTTATAATTATACCATCTTACATCGGAATAAGTTAATAACAACTTATTCTTACAGTTCGCAGGGTAGTTATCTTTCGAGAAATAGATGAAAAGGCGTACCATGATATGTATTCATCTATGTATGCCCAATAGTGAATCTGAAATTTTAAAATTATCTGTTTTCCATGTCATCTAAACATTTATTTTTATTCTGCATCGATTCTGCACAATCATTCTAAGGATTTCTCTAATAGGTATATGGAATTTTCAACAGATATAACTCACGTCTCTACTATTTCTTATCTTTAAGTCTGTAGTATATTAGTATGCATAAGGGAAATATCAACTATATGTATCATTCCACCTATTCATCCCAATTATTCTTGAAGAGAAATTCTTAATCTGGATCTATGGAATTATGTAAACAAGAAATAAACATAAAGAACCACCCGAACCACCGGCGTAATATTCTAAGGTAAGACCAACGATATATTCTGTGGCTTACCTAATAATAATATTAGTTTAGCCACATTATTAGCCACAGAACTGTAGTAATACAGTTCTGTGCCTACTTATGTCACAGTATAAAAAAATATTATTAAACTGTGTCAATACGAGGTCGTCACTTGCATAGAGAACATAATATTAATCACAGATTGTTTTTCTCGGTTCAGTAGATTACAGGTTATAACAAATGTTGTTAGTTAGATATTGATAGATATTATATTCATTTATATTATGCGAATTAAAATATGTAAGGAATGTGAAAATAGGCGAAGAGATATTGTGGAGAATCTTATAGTGGATACTCAATGAAAATCAAGTTGGAGTCAGTGTTTTAATACTCAGGAGGAGCTTTCTTCAAAAATGCAGCTTAAAGATCATTAAAACCATTTCATAAGGCTTCAGTGAGTAAATAAGACTTCTCAGACAATTTCGTTGAATTTCGAGCATCAGATGATGAAGCTTTCATATAATTATGCGATATTGAATCCAGGAAATTTTTCTGTGTTCAACAATTGAAGACAGTTCAGGGGTGTCTTTGCACATTTCAAAATCTTTAAACGCTTATAACCTTTTATCTGAACCGAATCTGGAAAAATGAAAAAGTTGTTCCATTTGATGAGAGGAATCCATGGTTAAAATTAATATACAACTTAAAGACTCACCCAGTATATACCTCCTAGGTTCACGTCTAATTTGGAATCACCTTGTATAATTCAATTAAATAATGTTTTTTGAAAAGTTAACAATAAGCCATTGTGTAGAATTTACAGCATTATGGAATAGAATTATGTGCTATAGATAATTCTATGATATTCTGTATTTTCAAAGAATGTTTTTCTCTGCTTCTGGCAGTATTTCCGGAGTGGTCGTGAACCGGGAATAATTATAGTGACTACACCCTTAAAAAGCAACAATAGCTGGAAACAATGGCCTAATTCGCACATACATTCGAAAGAGTCGGGTGCAAATGTTAGGTTTTGTTGTCACAAATAATCGCATATCACTGCAGTAATGTACTTAGATATCTCGCGTGCCTGAATGTGAATGTAACTGAATTAGTATGAATTCCAAATTCCTCGTGACTGGACGAACAAATGAACGAATAGATATTCTCGAAACCGTGCCCCGAAAGCATGTGGACTGATAAAAGCTTTCGTTGGAATTGGCAATTGGAGCACACTGTCAATTATCTAAATCATTAAATGAATGAATGACAGAGATGTGCAAAATAGTTTATGAAATGTATTTAAATACTAAATGAAAATACTTTTTATATTTCAAATCCAGAATATTTTTTTCTAAATTTCCAGAATTCTTTATTAAAATAAAATACTTTTATAGTTTTCTTTATTTTCTGAGTAAGCTGGCAATTTAAGTAAGTAATTGGAGTAAATGAAGGATATCGATAAGCTAATTTAATTATATACAGGGTGATTCATAAGTATTCGGGTGCACTATTCTGATGTAAAGTTAAATTAAACATGGGTTCAAGCCCTGTGGACAGGAGCTTTCTGGCGCTCTAGTTCAAACAGAAAAATTATATCTTCGAAAGTATTGGTTTCTCAGAGTTGGGAATTAAATCAATGTATTCTTATGAAAGAACTGCATCATAAAGGAAATTAAATACAAATAATAGTTTATTTATGAAGATTAAATGAGCAATCTGAGAATGAGAACTGCACCATGGAAGAAATCAAATTAAAATAGGTGAAATGAATTTGAATCTTTCTTATAGAACAGGATGAAATGTACGAGTATGAACACAGATCATATAATAAAGCTTAGATAGAATAATTATAGCGTTTTGTTAAAACATAGAAGTTCGTACGATTCATTATTGAAATTTAAAAAAATCATATCTCCGAAAGTATTTGCTTGTTGGAGTTGAAAATGATATCGATGGATTTTAATGGTGAAACTGCATCTTAAATATAAATTACAGACATTTGAGCAAATTGATAAGCACTCAGTTCCGAGGAACTAGAGCGCCAAAAAGTGTAATTCCCATTCCGAGATTTGAGCCCGCCTTCTCTCGTTCCAAAACCGAAAACCCGACGGCGTAGACCAACCGGCTATCGGGCTCCTCGTACGATCTTGTCGATCTCCGGTATTAGAATAAAACGTCGGTACTTACCTGGGATATATATTCTTAATTTTCACTTTTCGACATAAAATCGCCACATGGGGGTTTATTTGACGGTTTTTTACCCTTGTCTCTCTAAGTCGATTTTGACGTTTCTCGAACCAACTATTAGCAAGGAATTAGACAATGTCATGTCTCAGGAAAATAAGTTGACATTATGACAATTCATACATAGAATAATTATATAATTCTGTGAAAACGTAAAAATACGATTTATTATTGAAATTTTGAAAAATCATATCTCCGAAAGTATTAGCTTGTTAGAGTTAAAAATGATATCATTGGATTCTTATGATAAAACTGCTTATTGAAAAAAATTTAATTTGGAATTTGTCATGTAAAAAAAAATTTTTTTTTGTTACTCCGAAACCATTTGTCTGATTTTGCCCAATAATGAACTCAGCCGAGATATTTATCTCCCAAACCTACTCTGAAAATTTCAACTGTCTAGCTTATTCCGTTCGAGAGTTATCGTGCCTACGGCCAGCCGGACGGACGGACCGGCCGGCCGGCAGAATGAATTTCGACCACGGATTCTTGATCAGTGAGTCGAACCAAATCGTTTGAGACCATTTTCATCGAAAAATTCTAAAATTACAGACATTTGGGCAAATTGATAAGCACTCAGTTCCGAGGAACTAGAGCGCCAAAAACAAAGTGGGAAAACTCTGTGGACGGCGGCCTGGCGCTCTTGTAAAACTACTAGCCAGTAATTGTTCAAACTTTGACAAATCATATCTCCGAAAGTATTGGTTTGTCATTATGGTTTTCACGAAGCTTCGATCATCTTAATTGTGAATTTAATTCGGGGGTTGCATCAAAAACTGAGTTAAGTGTTAGGAATGCTATCAATGAATTCTTATGATAGAACTGCATCATACAAAATTGACTTTGAAACGTAGGTCTATGACTCACCTCATATGTTGGATTTACATACATCAGCAAATTATCATTGCATTCTATTAATTATTAAAATTTTGAAAAATTATATATCCAAAAATATTAGTTCTTAGAGTTGAGAATGATATCAATGGATTCTTACGTTGAAACTGCATCTTAAAAAAATTGAATTTGAAATTTGTATTGTAAAAAAAATGTTTTTCGTTACTCCGAAACCACCAAGATTTTGTCCAATAACGAACGAAACCGAGATATGTATCCCCCAAGCCTACTCTGCAAATTTCAACTGTCTAGCTCATTCTGTTCGCGAGTTATCGTGTTAACAGACGGACGGCCGGACAGAATCGATTTTGACCACGGATTCTTGATCAGTGAGTCGAATCAGAACGTTTAAGTACATTTTTAGTCAGAACTTCGAAAATTACAGACATTTAGGCAATTTGTGGTACGGTGCTCACAAAATTTCACATACGTCTTCATCTCGATATTCTGCAACTATACCTTTTCAAGTTCAATTTCGGAAAAATTAAAACCAATTTCGGAAAAAGTGAATCCAATTTCGGATAAAATTCTCAGATGTACTTGTACAGATTGCTTTTACTCTTTCCGAAATTTGTTTTACTTTTTCTGAAATTGAACTTGAAATGTATAGTTACCAAGCTTCAATTCGGTCGGGTCTTTATTTTTTGAGTTATTAAGAAATCTGAAAATTTCAAGTCGCTATCTTTTTCCGTTCTCAGGTTATCGTGACAACAGCCAGCCGGACAGAATCAGATTCGACCTCAAATTCTTCATCAGTGAGTTGAAGCTAATCGTTTGAGACCATTTCCGGCAAAAAATTTGAAAGTAATAGACATTTGGGCAAAATGATAGCACGCTGTTCCCCAGAACATGCGCACAAAAATACAATTTTACATTGGAGTTGACGTGACATAATTCATCTGAAATCATTTTAATCTTATATTCGTCAGTTGCCGACATTTAAAAATTATTCGTTTTGAAAACCAGTAATCTCCTAACAACAGGCAACATTCAACGAGCTCTCTGATCCCTGATGATGTTCGTAAACGTTAGAGAACCTGAACATTATATCTGAAGTCGAAATCCTCCAAATTTGGCTGTCATTTCATTTTTCATATTTGCTGACTGCAGAGGATGCTTTCCAGAATGTACAACTATACAGTTACGACAGAATTCGAAGCCTTTCAATACGTATCGAAAGCAGCTTATGCCGCTTCACCACTTTAACGTCTTTTGTTAAGGGATGATGAATTTTTGTTGGATTTATTTCGAACCGGAGTGCTGAAAAGCTTTGAACTTCCTCTAAGTTGATTTCTACAATATCTCTTTGATTCAGAACCTTCCGGCAGTATTTATTGTGGGCCTGCGGATTTGCTCCAGGGGAATTGAAATTAAGGATGGATCTCGTGGTTCAATTGGTTAGGTGCGCTTTGCAATTATTTATTTATCTGATTTCCTGGTTTTTATCTCCAAAACAAAATCGGTAAGGTTAGAAACATTCCAGGAACATTATTCTGATATAACCCGAGGAATATCAAGTATTCCGGTGAATAAAGTATTCTCAAAATATTGGTTCAAGCACTGACGTGAAGTCAGGAGCTTTTTCGCGTATGTTCTATTGTCCATTTTCCTGTATTAGACACTCTTAATCGAATTTACCGTGGTAAATTCGATTAAATTCGACAAAATTTTAAACACGTCTTTATATCGATATTCTACAACTGGTTACCAAGCTTCAATTCGATCGAGATTATAAGTTTTGAGTTATCGAGGAAATAATATTCCAGGTGGGTATAACTCCGAAACCGTTGGACCGATTATGCTCGTAAAAGAACTCAACCTTCCCATTCGGATACGCAACATACCCTGAAAATTCCAAGTCCCTACCTCCTTTCGTTCGAAAGTTATCGAGTCAACGGTCACCCATCCATCTACTGAACTCACAGAAGGCTACTCGAATCTCCAACAATATATATCCGATCGTGTTCAAACTCAGAACTCGGTAGTCGAGTTAGGTTCTGAAGGCTCTCGCGAAATTTCAGCGATATCGGATGAATAGTTTTTGAGATATAGATTTTTTTTCAATAATTTTCAATGATTTTTCCAAAATTTTCTAGTGATACGATCCACAAGAAATTTTGCAAGAAATTTAGTGTTGGCATTCTACATCTAATAACCATGTTTGAATTGGATCGGATCTATATTTTTCGAATTATTGAGGAAATAACAACCAAATTTCAGATGGGTATAACTCCTAAAACCATTTGGCCGATAATGCTTATAAACAAACTCAAATGTCGCATTCAGATGTACAACCTAACCTGAGAATTTCAAATCGCTTTCTCTTACCGTTCTCAGGTTCTCGAGACATAAAAAATATTTTTTAATAATTTTTTTTTAATTTCTAGAGTTACGATTCTCACAAAATCCCCCAAACGTGCTTAGGTTTATATTCTACAACTATTCACCAAGTTTCAATTCGACCGGATTCATATTGGTTGAAAACAAAATTATTACTCGGAAACCATTGGGCCGATTATGTCCATTAACGAACTTGTCCGTCGTATTGTGATGTGCCACCTACCCTGAAAATTTCAAGTCGCTAGCTTTCTCCGATCTCAACTTATCGTGGCAACGGCCGGCCGGCCGGACAGAATCAAATTTGACCTCAAATTCTTCATCGGTGAATCAAACCAAATCGTTTGAGACCATTTTCGTAAAAAAAAAAAGTTACAGACATTTGGGCAAAATGATAACGCGATGTTCCCCAGAACATACGCGCAAAAAGTACTGTCAGGAGTTTTTGCTCGCATGTTGAGTCGAGCTAAAATTCGGAGCTCGATTGTATAATAGTTGCTCGAAGGTGTGTGCGGAATTTCAGTGGATTTTGAGGTAAGGGTCGTGAAATTTTCAAATACCGCATCTTAAATGGATCGGATTTGTATATTTTGAGTAATTGATGAAATACAAACAAAATTGAGGATGGGTATAACTGTTTGGCCCATTATGCCCAACAACGAACTTAACTGTCCCTTTCGTCTGCGCAACCTTTCCTGAAAATTGAAAGTCGCTATCTGCTTTCGTCAGAAAGTTATCGAGGCAATGGTCACCCGTCCATCTACTGAACTCACACAAGGCTGCTCGAATCTCCAACAATATATATCCGATCGTGTTCAAATCCGGAACTTGGCAGTAGGGTTAGGTTTTGCAGGCTCTCGCAAAATATCAGCGATGTCGAATAGATAGTTTCTGAGATGAATAATTTTTTTCAATGAATTTTTCAAACTTTTGAAGTTCACGTCAGTGCTTGAACCAATTTTTTGGAATTTAATTTCTTTCATGATGCAGTTCTATCTTAAGATGCCATTTATTGCATTCCCAACTCTGAGAAACCAATACTTTTCTTCAAATTTCTAGTGATACAATCCTCGTGAAATTCAGTTACGTCATTTGTGGCGGTATTCTACAACTAGTAACTGAGTTTCGATTTGATCGGATCTGTATTGTTCGAAAACAAAATCAGGAATATTATTTTTATTAAATTTCACCGTTTCAAGATTTTTCTATTATTTAGGGAGTGTACTGTAAAAGTGCAGTCTCAGCTGAAGCTTGCGAAAATTCAGAGATCTGCGTGCTTGATGGTACAGGGGCTTTTCGCGCCACCCCTACCGCAGCCATGGAACGCCTAATGGACCTCGCCCCTCTTCACCTGGTGATCAGGAGCCCGGATGGCGACATAGAGACTTCTGCATACAGCTCACAATGAGCCAGATGCGATCGGCTACGTGCCTAGTACTCTGCAGGCTGAATTGGAGGCCAACGAGATAATGGGCATGCGATCGGACGTATCTAAAACCAGAACCTACACAGAGTGGCCCTACCAAGTCGTTTTTCCCAGCAGAGACGACTGGTCCGTCTCTCAGAGCCGACTGCTCGAGGGTCCCTGCTGGTTCACAGATGGCTCCGCTACCACCCAAGGGGGAGCCAGCGGTTGCAGAATTGCTACGGGTGAATCCATCAGCCTGGGTAGTCTTGCGACTGTCTTTCAAGCAGAAATTCTCGCCATTGATCACTGTGCGAAGCTCATACTTGAGAAAGGTTGGGTTCACGGATCAATCAAGATCCTATCGGATAGTCAAGCTGCCTTGAAGGCCTTGACTGCAAATCCCTGCTTGTGCAGGATTGCCGGACCACACTCGCTGTACTTGGAGGGCGCTGCAGGCTGCAGCTCTTGTGAGTCCCGGGCCACTCGGGCATAAAGGGTAATGATATGGTGGGCTCATTGGCGGCACGGGGGGCTTCCATGGGGCTCATTGGACCTGACCTGGCCTGCGGTATCTCTCTCAGAGCAGCGGCGAAGGAAAACAACAGATGGGTGGACCAAAAGGTCCAAGAAATCTGGAGCAGCATACCTGGACACAGACATGCTCGCTCAACAATTGCTGGCTCATCATCAGAAAGAGCCAGAAAATGGCTGAAATTCTCTAGGCCGGACCTGAGAGTCCTTACAGCTGTATACACGGGCCATTGTGGCCTCAGGAAACACCTCAATACACTAGGGTTGACTGAAGACTCCGAGTGCAGACTTTGCCTGGAGGAGGACGAGTATATCGAACACATCATGTGTGACTGCCCCGCTGGGGACAGGATCAGATTGGAGGAACTAGGAGTCCACAAACTGATACCGAGGGAACTGGACAAGTTCTCACCCACCAGACTCATATCCCTCATCAAGAGACTTGAGCTTGTGGGTAAAGTATAGATTACATACTACAGGTGTGCCACAATAGACCGATTGGTCGCAGTGGAGGGGCGGGTTTTGTCTACCCAGCACAACCCATGTAATAATAATAATAATAAGGCTTTCGAAACTGGGCAATATCAGTTCCGTCGGAAAGGGAATTCTCAAATTGTGGATAATTGACTAACCTCCATCGTAAATAATAATGAATATCACAATTGGCACTGTAATGAAATCATTCACTTGTTAACCAGCACCAGACGCCAGCTATAAATTCTATTATTGTAAAACGGACCTCTCATATCTCGCCCCCCTAGTATGAGGTGCCGCCAATCGAAATATCATCACGTAGACGAGATATCTCGGCATTCTATCTCATCTTGGTGCCATATGAAAGATGTCAGAAAATCATTCGAATGAATTCGTTCGCATTTTTCAGACTATTTCACTCATATCGTAGTCTGACCAACCACAGGTCAAAGACAGCTCGTATTATCGCGAAAACACCAACTGTCTTGAATTATGATTGGTCTTTGGTGTTTTCAACGACTCAACTATGGATACGGACTGTTTGACAAATGATAAATATAAATTATAGACGTCAACATGAGTCACTTTGTTCGTGAAATAGTTTAATGAAATACCACTCGTGACTGAATTTATCTCATAAGTCTGTCTTTTATTTCTGTCTTTTATTTCTTAACTCAACTGAGTTGCTTACAGAAAACACCACTGGTCCTTCGGACTTGTGTTTTCAAGCAACTAAGTTTCGTTAAGAAATAAGTCGACAGACTTATCGCGAAAATTCAATCACTTGTGATATTACTAGTGAACATCTAGCTTGAGATATCTCGAGAGGTCCCATCTCAAATATTGATTACTGCATATATGCATCGGGAGATGAAATAATATCCCCATAAATTTCCATAAAAAAATCCCAAATGATCCAACCCAATTTGGAAAATTACTTGAAATCAATTGGGACATTTCAAAGCTGAATTTTCGATTGGAGTTTCCTTTCAAAGATACTAATCAGTGGGAGTGTAGTATCCGTATTGACCATGTTATAATAGCACGAATATTTATTTTATTCAATTAGTATTCGCAACGAAGGAGAACGCTGAACGTACAACCACTCACACTGAGTTCTCAATTAACTTGATCATTTTTCTGCTGGTTATTTCAGGCCTGACGAAAAACTAGACCTTTTCCACAAATTGCCCCTCCATCAGGACAAATTGCATGAGGTTTATGAGCCGTGAAAATCTAGGTAAGTACCTGTAATTTTTTATCGCATTTTTCCCTCCAAATGCCTATAAAACCCGTCAAATGCTGTGTTCGATGATCTGATTGTTCGCTAAAATCAAACTATAAACATTTCATGAATATTTTTATGGCAGGATATTTTGACATATTAGTATATAAAATTTGGTTCATCGAATTCTATAGGCGAGTGTTTGTTCAATATTCTCTGAAAAATTGTGAGGGGCTTGAATTTTTTTTAGTGTTTTATTATCGGGAATAATTATATGCGATTTACATTAATTTATTTGATATTGTGTCGCAATACGTGACACAGTGACTTCATTTGACTACATCATGCTAAATTCTCAACAAGTAATGCAACCACATTAATATTTCTTGTTAAGAATTTAGTATGATGTATGTAAGCCTCACAATATTAAATAAATTAGTGTAAATCGTATATAATTTTTCATTTCTCCCATCCTGATCCAATGAAACTCGTTTACTCCTGTAATCTCATTATGTCTGGGCCAAATAAAATTGCTGTTCCTAACATATGGGATTTAGATATCACTGACTAAAGATATTACAAAACATATTACTGTCTAAACTGACAATTCTGATACTGCCAGGGTTGTGTTCGAATATTAACTCCACGGAGTAGAGTAGAGTTTTTGAAGGTTTGATAGATTTACTCTGGAGTTTACTCTGATAGTGACAGCAGGTGCCAATATCGGAATATATAGGTTATGTTGGTTTAAGAAAAACCTATTATTATTGTTTTCTTCACATATCTGTAACTCTTATCATAAATATATATTGTGAGCAGTATTAAAACTATTAAATTACCTCACAGAACATTCATAAAACAGTGTGCCAAAGATACGACATTTTCCGTCCGATGAGTTATGTCAATTTTGACAGGAGTAAAATGAACTCGGAGTCGAATACTCTGACATTTGGAACGACAGTCATGGAGTAAAATTTACCCAACCTTTCAGTTTTCGAACGCAATTGAGTAAATATTACTCTACGGAGTTAATATTGGAACACAACCCTGAAATGTTATTATAGAACGCTCTGTAGCCATAAGTGCTCACTTTGTTGAAGCAAAGGTGAGAAATAAATCACTTGAGCTGCAGAATGTAACCACTCTAGTTGATTTGCATTTATACCATTTATACCGAGCTACTCTCTAATCTTTGATTATGATTCTATTCTTTCAATTTCGGTTTCCGAATCATTTTTTACAGAGCGAAGTAGAACAAGTGTTGACAGTTGTATGTAGTTCCGTTTTTCGGGCGAAAATTTAACGGGTATATGACGGAGGTTACATAGTCAATCTGGCAACAATCTGACAATCTTCCTGGATCATCAGTCTACAGGTATATAATCAGTTTCCTGTCAATCCAACATCAATCCTTGATTGATATCCGACTGAACTGATGCCAGATTGACCGTGTAACTGTCTAAGATGGAAGGGACCTGGTCAATCTTTTATCAATCTGGCATCAATATGACATCAATCTGGCCATCATTATGGAGCATCAGTCTACACGTATACATTTATTTTCCCGTCAATCTGACATCAATCCATGATTGATGTCTGACTGAAATGATAACAAGACAAACGATGAAATATTCATTGATTTTAACCATCAGCAAATATTCCGCGGGGCCGGGCTAGATCACCTCATCGCTCAGTGTTCCCCAAATAGGAAAGTATCATTCAGGGGCAGACTCAAACCCTGGGTTTCATGGTTATTACCAATAATAAGTGTGACTTAGCCGAACACTGAATGAAACCTGTTGGCACTCTAGGAAACTTGAATCCACCGATCGAGAGCTGGTAGGGAAAGAATCCCACCAGCGCCACCTATGGAGAATCCTTACGAACTCCGACCCTCTGCGATGAAGAAACCCTGAGCGATGTTCAACGACATTCATTCTTTTGCCGTAAGAGGGTCAAGGAATGGCAACGCCATCTACCCGTGAAGCTACCCTTACGGACTGAAAACGCCCTGCTCCAGCTAGCTATAAACGGTAATCTGATTGATTATTGATTTGATAGTTGATTTCAATAATTTCTGTAGTCACATCTCACCTAACAACTCCATCAAAGTACGCAATGAAAATCAGAACTGTAATGCAATATGCTAATGACATGCTTGTCAGAATCTGCCAAATCGTCTCTAGCACCATGATCATTTACAGAGAGAAGTTTAAGAAGATTTGCCAATTCTAGTACCATTTTTTGGACGAGACGTAGACTTAGGGAAGTGTCAACACCTTGGTATTCTATGCATCTATTTCAGGGGGCACTCAGCGGCTCTCAAAAGGGTGGAGGACGTTGTGCGTCCCTCCCCCGTAGAGGTAGTTGTTCCCGATCGAGGTCAATGGTGTACACCATACAGGGCTCTTAAACCAGAAGGCCCGACCTGTTTTACCGATGGCTATGTGTTGCCCTAATGGGACCGATGTCGATATTGTGGGTCCTCGCACCAAAGTGTCCATTCCTCAAGGGTAAGAATATATGCTGTTCTGATCTGCATACACGAAAACTTCTAAACGAACAGACGTACCTATGGAATTCACCACTTTTCGAAATTCTCGAAGAATAAGTCTACAGAAGACATTTGAATACTTTGTTACACAACTTGAATTACAGCTTGTACTACGAAACCCGAACCACTGTTAAACCTTAATAAAATATGAAGATGGGATAGGAAACTAAGTAATTTCATTCGAGACTTCAACATGTCCTAAGACAGAATGAAGTTTTCCTATTGAATATTTCAGTTCTGTATAGCACTTCCTGATACTTTGTCTCTGCTTCTTCAAAACTGCTTTTGGCATTCTCAATTTCAAAGCGAAGAGTTCTTTATTATTCGAAGATAATGATATGTCTAACATGGAACAGTATGTTGATTGTTGAGAGTAGAAATTGGCAACGTCTCAGAGAGGTGTTTTGATATTGACGATATTTCAGGAGTGCCAAACTGCCTTAGTCTTAGTTACAAAAACGTGATAGACCTAAATCATGGCCAACCGGGAGACTTTTGTCTCCCGGTCTTTATTTGTTGATTTTTTTTTAATGAATAAGAATATATACTAACTGACAAAGAAACTGCAACACCCAGAAGGAGCTGTTTAAATTTTAATTTTTTTGGTGAAACATAGATAGTATAGCAAGGAGTGAATGATTAAAACTTGGGGAAAAAAATCGTGAAGGTTTTGTAGTCGTTTTTTGCAATTTTTTTTTAAATTTCACAACAAACCAGCTATTCGAGGAGATCCAAAGTCGATGTTTAGTTGTTGTTAAAATGTCTAGAGCACATGTAAGTGGAATTTATCACCCGCTAAGTGAATTTCAAACAGGTTGAATTATTGGTCTACGGGAGGCGGGATTGTCATTTCGAGAAATCGCTAACCGTACGAACAGAAATCCAACTACTGTTATGAGATGTTGTCAAGCGTGGTTTGATAATGCCCAAAATCGAAGAAGAGTAGGCACCGGACGTCGAAGGGGCACAAATGGAGTTCAAGATCGACGTCTAAGACTTATGGCTATTAGAGACCGATTTGCGACAACTCGATCTTTTGCTGATGAGTGGTTAGGAAAACAAGGCCATCCTGTAACTGTCCGAACGGTTTACCGCCGGATAAGGTCTTTTGGACTGCAGCATTATCGACCCCATCTTGTGTTACCTCTGAAGGTTGAGCATCGCCGGCAAGGATTACAGTAGTGCAGAGAACGTCAACATTGGAATGTGGAATGGCATCAGGTCGTCTTTTCTGATGAATCAGGATTCTCCTTGGGTGCACATGATGGCCGAAGGAGGGTCAGACGACGTCGGGGAGAAAGACGTGAACCTTAGTTTCATATTGAGCGTCATGTACACCGGACAGTAGGCGTTATGGTATGGGGTGCTATTGCACATGCAAGTAGATCACCTTTAGTCTTTATTCGAGGTAACATGAGAGCGCTGCGTTACCTCCAAGAAATAGTGGAGCCATATGTTCTCCCATACCTTAACTGGCTCGAGAATCCAATATTTCTGCAAGATAATGCTCGATCTCATGTTGCCAGAGTAAGTTTAAACTTTTCTGAAGCGACACATGTGAATCTTTTGCCATGGCCGCCCAGATCCCCTGATCTTTCACCCATAGAGCATGTTTGGTACATCATGGGTAGAAGGCTTGGAAATTGACCTCAGCCCCCACGGACTTTGACGGCTCTGATACTTGAACTACAGTTAGCTTGGGATAGTATTCCTCGAGAAGAAATAGACCATCTTATTGCATCAATGCCAAGATGTGTTGGGGAGTGTATAGATAATCGCAGTGGACTAACACTTCACTAACAAATTTATTAAAAAAATAAAACCTTCGTTTCTTTTCTTCAATCATTTACTACTTGCAATACTATCTCCTTCTCTCCTTCTGGGTGTTGCAGTTTCTTTATCAGTCAGTATATTAATGAGTTCTGCTGGTTGTTAGAAGTAGGCGCACGTCTTTGAAATACATCGTTTTATTTCAAGTTGCGAATAGAAAGTTTCCGGATCCTCCTGATAAATCTTTCCTCTGAGAGTTTCTGATTACTTGCATTCAGGGAGAACGAACCAGATAAATCAGAACTAAGCAAACCACTGAACGCCTCGAACGTGAAAATAGGTCACCTGGCAATTTTTTATCGGCACATGCAGTATGATTCAGCCCTCCAACATGGTCTTGTCATGACTTACGTTCCGTCCACTCAATCTGAACTCAACCGTAGCACAAAAAAAATTGGTTCAAGCACTGACGTGAAGTCTGGAGCTTTTGCGCGTATGTTCTATTGTCCATTCTCCTGTATTGAACACTCTTAATAGAATTTACCATGGTGAATTCTATTGTCTGTTCTCCTGTATTGGACACTCTTAATCAAATTTACCACGGTGAATTCGATTAAGGCTGTCCAATACAGAAGAATAGACAATAGAATTCACCATTCGATTAAAAATGTCCAATGCAGGAGAATGGACAATAGAACATACGCGCAAAAGCTCCTGACTTCACGTCAGTGCTTGAACCATTTTTTTTTTCGTGAAGTCAGGATAGAAAGCAATGATGAAAAAATTAACACATTATTTTCTACCTCCAATTCTTCTTTAGGAGAAGAATACATAATTATTCTTGAAAAATATTACTGGAATTAATGTCATATTTAAATAATCAAAGAAAAGAAAATTATAGGTTTAGTTACTAACATATTGAATGAAATTCAATTGAATTCCAGTAATATTCAATTACTTATTATTAACCAATAAATGTCCATTGATTGACACAATGCGTGTGTCGTGTGTTCACGAGTTGAACGTTTCAATTTTCGCTCCACAATTTTCCCAGTTTAACCATACAGTGACGGGCGTAATATTGACTCTGTTTATACCATTTCCGAGATAAAGATTTGGGGATTACGACAGTGTTATTGGTTTGCTACGAAAATAATGCCTACCTGTAAAATTTGTACGAATAAGTTGACCGGGAGGTCCCCTGGTATTCGCTGCGATGATTGTCAGGCGTTTTTTCATGCTAACGGCAGATGCTCGGATGTAATGAAGAACCAAATTCCCATGATAACAAATATGCCGGGAGGACGCTGGATTTGTGCGATCTGTCGCGGTGGTAGCGGAGCGAGCGTGTCTCGTTCTTCGGTTAACCGTGATAACCGTGATTCTCCGTCACCGGTTCGTGGAGGCGGTGACGATGTCGGCGTCGCTGTTGTTCCCCCGGATGTCGCTACTAGCCAGCTCATATATTCTTTGAAAAGTGAAATAGCGGCTATGAGAGGAGACATAAGACAACTTGGAGAATCCGTGTCTTTCTGTTCTAACAAGATTACGGACTTTGAGGATATGCTGAGCAAGGTCAATGAGGTATATAAGCTTGCTAATAAATTGAAAATTGAGAATGACACCTTAAAGAAAGATGTTTCGACTTTACAGTCTAGACTGGACAATTTAGAACAGCATTCCCGAGAAAATAACATTGAAATTGTAAACATACCTGAAAAGAAAAACGAAAATCTGATTGAAATTGTAACAAAAGTTGGAGAATATACTGGTGTCGTGGTGGAACCTTCTTGTTTGTCATCTATTGTAAGAGTTCCCACAAAAATAGAAAATCAGCCTAAGAATATTATCGTTAGGTTTGTTTCCAAGTCGAAAAGGGATGAACTTATGTCTGCGGTGAGAGCAAAACGAATCGCCCTTGGCGGTAAAAATGGTTTTGGTTTGGATGGATTGTCCGACAAATTTTATATTAACGAACACTTAACTGTCAAAAATAAAAATTTGTTAAGGGAAGCTCGAACGACAGCACGAGATAAGGGATATAAATTTGTTTGGACACAAAACGGAAACATACTTATGAGGTTTAGCGAAACATCTAAAATCCTTCACGTAAGGAGTGAGTCCGACCTGGCTGGTTTGAGATAATGATATGTTGATTATCATTAAGTAGTGTTGATTCATTGATAGATTTTTTACCAACTAGTTGATGTCTCTTCATGTACTTTATCAAAACGTGCGTGGTTTACGCACGAAATTGCCCATTTTCAAAATGAGCTTACTTTCCGGATCTTTTGACATAATCTTAGTTACGGAGACATGGTTAAATAGTGAAATTTATGATAGTGAGATTATAGATGAGGGATATGTTATTTTTCGACAGGATCGTAATGCGAATAATTCCGTTAAATCAGGTGGCGGTGGTGTTTTAATAGCTTGTCGTACAGGTCTGAATGCGGCACGGTTGTTGGACTTTGAGGGCGATGTTGAGGATATCTGGATTTCTGTTACTGTTAACCACAGGAAAATTTATATTTGTTGCGTTTACCTTCCTCCAGGGCATGACGTGGCACCAATCTCCTTTCTTAATAGGATTGAATCAGTGAGAGATAAGTTAAGTGACGAGGATCTGATATTGGTGTGTGGTGACTTTAATTTTTCATCGATTTGTTGGACTGGTGGTAACTGCGATAGTATCATGATGGCATCTAACGTGGAAAATAAATGGGCAGGTATAATCGATTCATTGAATTTTCTTGGAATGAAGCAATTCAATCATGTTCAAAATGCTAATAATAGAATTCTAGACCTTATTCTTTGTAATAAGAGAAGAGTAAATAACCTAATGAGGTGTGATGCTCCTCTCGTCGATGAGGATAGCCATCATCCGTCATTGGAATTTCTATTGGATATAAATAATTTCGATTATTTGAAAAATGATGCTTCATACCATTTCAATTTCAAGAAAGCAAAATATGATGAATTGAACCATGAATTGTCTGAGGTTGACTGGAATTGTGTATTGTATAATTTAGATGTGAATGCTGCGGTGGATGTTCTCTATGGTATTCTTAATGGATTAATAATTAAACATGTGCCCAAAACTAAAATAAATAGAAGGTATCCTATTTTTTACTCCAAACAATTAATTAAAATTATAAAAATGAAGCTTAAATTTCACAGGAAATATAAAATTTATGGACTTATTTCAGATTATAATCATTTTAGAAATTTGAGGGCTTTATCTAAAAAAATTATTTCTAGAGATTTTCATCGCTATTTAGAAAACGTCGAGAATGGTCTTGTACATAATTCAAACAGTTTTTTCAAATTTGTATCGCATAAGAAAAATCATAGCAAGTTTCCCTCAGTAATGAGACTCAATAATTTAGATGCGTCATCGTCTGAAGAAATATCAGAATTTTTTGCTGATTTCTTCAGTGGAGCTTTCGAACCTCCATGTCACACCACTGACGATTTGAACACTATCGAGAACGTCTACGGTAGCAGTTATTTAGGGGAAATATATCTCCCTGAAGGACGTATTGAGAAGGCTTTAAGATCTTTAAATCCAAATAAGGGCTCCGGCCCAGATGAAATTCCACCAATTTTTTTAAAAAACTGCAGTCACTACATCGCTAAGCCACTTGTGATCATCTTCAATCGGTCACTCGGGGAGGGCGTTTTTCCTGATATCTGGAAAGTGTCAAAAGTTGTTCCTATTCATAAGAATGGACGTAAAGACCTCGTTGAAAATTATCGCCCAATAACCATTCTTTCCACAATACCCAAACTGTTCGAGGCGTTGGTTCATGAGTTTTTATCGGATCATGTAAAAAATCTAATAGATGAAAATCAACACGGGTTTATGAAAGGGCGAAGTTTGGAAGCTAATCTTCTTAGCTTCATTGAATATATAAATGAGGGCTTCGAGAATTGTTGCCAAGTTGATGCGGTTTACACCGACTATAAAAAAGCGTTCGACAAAATAAACCACCAAGTTTTGTTCCGGCGACTCGCTGAAATTGGTATATCGGGTAGCTTGTTGAGATGGCTGAAATCCTACATTTTGAATAGATCTCAGTTTGTCTGTGTTAATGGTCGAAGGTCTAGATCATTTGCTAATGAATCAGGTGTCCCTCAGGGATCCCATCTGGGGCCCCTGCTTTTCATTATTTATATAAATAATATCTCTGTTTGTTTTCGTTATGTGAAATATCTTGTGTACGCTGATGATTTCAAAATATTTATGATGATCCAATCTTTGGAGGATTGTGTAAGGTTTCAAGAGGACTTGCAACGACTCTGGCGATACTGCCGAGAGAATTTTCTTTTTTTAAATTTCGATAAGTGCTTCAGAATTATATTCACCAGAAATAAAAATATTGTTGATTTCAATTATGAAATTAATCATAAGCAGATACGGAAAGTTTACAGCATACGGGACCTGGGTGTAATTTTAGATTCGAAGCTAACTTTTGAGGATCATATTGATAATGTTATTACTACAGCCAACAGGGCGCTAGGATTCACTCTGCGTAATTGTAAATTTTTCAAAAGAGATAACACATTGTTGATTCTGTATTATGCTTTCGTCCTGAGTAAATTAAATTTTGTAACATCTATTTGGAATCCATTTTACAAGTGCTACATTAATAGATTGGAAAGTGTGCAGCATAAGTTTTTGAGGTTTTTGAGTCATAAAAATAATTTTCCAATATTAAACCATGAATACACCTTGGCCGAACAGAGGTTTAAATTAATTACTTTGAAGAATCGTAGGAAGCTGAATGACATGAGCCTTTTATATAAAATCGTGAATGGTCTCGTAACTGCGCCTGGCCTTCTGGAGTCTATCGGTTTTAGGGTGCCAGATAGAATATTAAGATCTCGAGATTTGTTTGCGGTACCGTTTCGCAGGATCAACGCTACGAAAAACTCGCCCATCTGTAGAATGATGTCGACTTACAACACGGAGTTTTATTGTGTTGATATCTTTCATGTGACCCTCGAACAGTTTAAAAGATTGATTAAAGATTTTTTGGTATTTGAGGTTTAAAATGTAAAATTCTTTTTTCTTCACTTGTATGTAGTTTTATGATTGGGAAATTGTATATTTTTTATTTGTGAATCCTTTGCTGGGTATTCAACCCGTTTGTGATTCTTTGAAATAAATAAATAAAATAAATAAATAAATAAATTGATAGATCTAAAGGTGATGAGGTGAAACATAGAGATATAGGTATTCTCATTAGTGATAGAAAAACTGGCCCAAAAATTCCTCTCTACCCATCACGAGATTTAATATCTACAAATGAGCCTCTCACGTTACAAGATCAGAAAGTGTGGTTAATTTAAAGTTAAGTTTTGAAGCCTTCAGCAAAATTTCAGCGATATCATATTAAAAATAATACATAAACTTTCAAAAGTCCCCTCTCACAAATATACTCCTTTGAAGGCACATGGATCTCTTGAAGAAGAATCGCTTCCTCTATTTCTCAAAGATATTCACTCTTGTTCATAGAAATCCCTTCAATATTTAGTTGCCTCCTCCTAAAGAGGATCTCTTTCAAAACCAGGTCTGACCGCTAATGTAGGGCTATCATCTCTCATAGATTTGTGATGAAATAACACGATTTTCCCAAGAACATACGCGCAAAAATATTTCATCATGACATTCATGTTTTTGAAGGTTCTCGCAAAAATACGACCATAGACAACATATCATACGACGATTCGCATCCAGCTACCGAACTCACAAAAGGCTGCTCGGTTCTCCAACAATATGGATCGGATCGTGTTAAAACTTGGAACTCTGCAGTAGAGTTAGGTTCTGAAGGCTCTTCCAAAATTTCAGCCATGCCGGACGAATAGTTTATGATATATAGATTTTTTTTCAATTATTTTCAATAAGTTTTTTGAAATTTTCTAGTTTCTAGAAATTCTGCAAGAATTTTCGCGTTGCCAGTCTACAACTAATAACCATGTTTGAATTCAATCGGTTCTGTATTTTTCGAGTTAATGAGGAACAAAAAACAACCAAATTTCAGATGGCTATAACTCTAAAACCGTTTGACCGATTATGCTTATAAACGAACTCAAATGTCGCATTCAGATGCACAACCTGAAAATTTCAAGCCGCTATCTCCTTCCGTTCTCAGGTCATCGTGTCATAAATAATATTTTTCAATAATTTTTTTAAAATTTTCTAGTGACACAATTCTCACAAAATTTTACGAACGTGCTTAGGAGTATATTCTACAACTATTCACCAAGTTTAAATTCGATCAGATTTATTTTGGTTGAAAACAAAATTATTACTCGGAAACCATTGGGCCGATTATACCCATTAACGAACTTGTCCGTCATATTGGGATGCGCTCTCAAGTTATCGTGGTAACGGCCGGACGGCAGCACAGAATTAAATTTCACATTTGGGCAAAATGATAACGCGATGTTCCCCAGAACATACGCGCAAAAATTCAAAAGCAACCGCGTAACCTCACAAGCTTTAACGCGCTTGTTCAATGGACTATCGAAATATTTCACTGATTTGTAAGACCGTACACTTCTGAAATTACCTAATGGTTATTAGAAATCCGTTATACAGCGTGCCAAAAAAGTAACGTAACTCGTCAATAATTCTTGTACGAAGAATTATTGAGGAAAATCCTGGCACCTAAGATTTTTAATTTCAAAAGCAATTTATCATGTGCTTTTTTGATTGATATTTCTCACCCCCTACGCCCCGCGCTCCTCTACTTCATTTTTTCAAATGGGAATATATGGATTGTGATACATCAAATGAAAGGTTATTTGATTACCTACTCAACGGTGCGAATGAAAGGAAAACTGTTTTTGCCGTTTTTTTTTAAACATTAGAAAATTATCAATTGGGTGTGGTTACTCGCTTTTTGAAATCGACGAGTTTCCTATTCAAGGATGGAAAATAATGTTAATGTATCAAATATTCGAATTGAGCACCATTGACTGCTTGACAATGTGCAAGCCATTCTTCGAAACTCCTCAATGAATTATTCAACGCAGCAACAGGTATTCGTCCGACTTCTCTTTGAATTTTAAGTCGCAGGTCTTCCAAATTCTCTGGCCGATTTTGATAAACAGAACTCTTCAAATGGCCACACAGAAAATAGTCGAGAGAGTTCAAATCTGTAGATCGGAGTGGCCATTCAACTGATCCTCTCAGTATATTGATGATCTGAAATTTTTCCAAGAATAAATCTCTCCTAACAAAGCTTAACTATAAAATTTCAAGTGTTTATTTCAAGTCTTTCTTCGAAATATTCTAACGAACGGTATTCGTGAACATTGAACAAAATAATGGAATAGAATAAGGTTAATTCTGCAATTCTCATATTAATTATCCTGGTATTTTAATGAAATGAGATATGAAAGGATATTCTCCAGAATAGTGAGTAGGTTTCTCATTTATTTAATTCAACCTTGAATGAGTTCAGTACCTCGATGGGTCACGTCAGTTGATTTTCGGAAATCAATATTGTCGAAAATTGCATTAATACATACATAAAATTAGAAGTGAAACATTTCAATATCCCGGTACCTAAGACTCACAATAAAAATAATGACTAAACGGATAATACAATATTATTTCGCAAAATAACTTGATCTCAAAATGGAAATTATATTGGCACTTAGCATTAATCCTCACTCAGCAATAATTCTAGATGCGACTGCTAATTGGATCAATCAGAAATACTTTTCAAGAAAAAAATTCCCATCTACTAACCCAGGATGAAATAACAATGGAATCATTGAGTTTTTCCTCCCTCGGTGAAAAATTAATCCTTTCACCACAACTTAATTGGGTTAACTCTCTCTATTGTTTCCCATCAACAACCCCCTTCAGTTTTCACGGCAGTTCACCCGAAATTAATCTTTTCTGGAAAATTGAATGCCTCAAATTTAACACAAAGGTTTATTATTTCCTCTGCAAACTATACCGGTTCACGTCATTTGTGTCTATAAGGAATGATTTTTTTCAAATGTTCACAGTATGTAACTATCGAATTTTGGAACGAAAATGGTCTCAAATGATTTATATTATGATAAATTTTGAAAAAAGATACTTAAAGACATGAAATTGGCAGAAAAAGTTCCATGTCGCAATGCGCCAGTCGAGGACGATGCCTTCGAAGATAATAATATATTCATTTGAAATTTTATTTTCCCAATATTTCTAGAACTACAGATTGGATCGAGCCGAAATAGTATATTTTGTTAACCTTGACAGAGAATATACATTATCCACGATTCTAAATAAGAATGTTGAATTCGAAAATGAAAATGAAGTTTCTTAGGACTGCATAAAATTATGACAATCAATTCGGATCACAGAAAGGTTTTTATTCTCTATGAAAGGAAGTATTTTGAATTACGACAATATTCAAATTTGAACCAATATGACATACTAGTAAGTTTTGATGTTCTTAGTTTGTTCCCGAATGTTCATGTCCATAAGTCACTTCAAATAGTTCATCGCGTTATCATTTTGCCCAAATGTCTGTAATGTCTTGCGAGAGCCTTCAGAACTTTCGTTTACGGGTATAATCGGTCCAACGCTTTCGGAGTTATACCCACCTGGAATATTATTTCCTCGATAACTCAAAAAATATAGACTCGATCGAATTGAAGCTTGGTAACTAGTTGTAGAATATCGACATAAAGACGATACAGACGAATTCTGTACCTACCCCTAAAAAATTTCAAAAAAATTTCGAAAAAGAAAATTGGTTCAAGCACTGAGTTGAAGTCAGGAGCTTTTCCGCGTATGTGCTATTGTCCATTCTCCTTTATTGGACACTCTTAATCGATTTTATTATGGTAAATATTCATCGATAAATTAACTTATGTTTGAAACATACCTTATAATGGTGACATTTTTGTAAGTTTGTCAGCGATAAAAAAGGAGCATCCTTTTTATCAGCCACAAAAACGCCTGTTCCTCAGAACCAGAGTACCTATATATTTAGTAGGTATCCGTGGACGTCACTTCAATATTTATTCCGTCAGTTACGATAACTCAATTTAAAATTATGTATTTAATAACTCTTCATTCAAATAATTGTAATTATTGATGTATATTAATATATTCTTTTGTTAATTTATCGTGCCAAAAATCACTCGAGCTTTTTTTTATCGAATAAATTTCTCCTTTAAACTTAAAGCTTTGCCAATCAGAACAAATATTCACAGAATTTTTAATTCTGACATATACGTATTCTATCGAAATTGAAATTCATTAAATGTCCAATATTAGACGAAAAAAATTAAGTCTCAAGTAATTTCAGGATACGAAATTCCGCGAAATTTAGAGCGTCGGCATGCTATACAAGTATACAGGGTGAGTCTTTGACCACTGCATTAATTTCAACCGAAGATTCCTCTCATCAAATGAAACACTTTTTTCATTTACCATTTTTCCAGATTCGGCTGAGGTAAAAAGTTACAAGCGTTTAAAGATTTCACAATGTGCTAATACACTCCCGCATATAAATCATCTATGACATAGATATATAACTAATATTTGGAAAATATGTATCATAGTTATAGGAAACTTTACGCCAACATTCATTTTATTCGAAAGAAGGATGTCAAAGCTACAAAATAAAAACTGATTTTTTTTCAAAATTTCAACAGCCTGTATCTTTTTACCTGAGCTGAATTTGGAAAAATGTTAAATGAAAAAAATGGGTTCAAGCCCTGTGGACAGGAGCTTTCTGGCGCTCTAGTTCAAACAGACAAATTATATCTCCGAAAGTATTGGTTTCTCAGAGTTGGGAATTATATCAATGTATTCATATAATAGAACTGCATCCTAAAGGAAATTCAAATAATAGTTTATTTATCAAGATTAAATGAGCAATCATGAGAATGAGAAAAGCACCATGGAAGAAATCAAATTAAATCTGGCCAATTTTGCCGAATAACGAACTTAGCCGAGATATTCATCTCCCTAAACTACTCTGAAAATTTCAACTACCTACCTCAATTCGTTCGAGAGTTATATCTATGTCTATGGATGAAAAGCAGTCTCACTACTCTCAGATCTCTTACTTCATGTTCAGTTCCGAAATGTAAGAATTTTCTGAGAAAAACTAATTTGGGAGCAAACAACTGAGATTTTTCTCACTTCGCTCACAATTCTTCGACTGATTAGATAATGTCTCAGGAACATCATTTGACATTATGACAATTCATATTCATACATAGAATAATATCATTCTGTGACAACGTTGAAATACGATTTATTATTGAAATTTTGAAAAATCATATCTCCGAAAGTATTAGCTTGTTAGAGTTGAAAATGATATGAATGGATTCCTATGATAAAACTGCTTATTAAAAAAAATTTGATTTGGAATTTGTTTCGTAAAAAAAAATTTTTTTTTTTGTTACTCCGAAACCATCTGTCCGATTTTGCCCAATAACGAACTTAGCCGAGATATTCATCCCCCAAACCTACTCTGAAAATTTCAACTCTCTAGCTCATTCCGTTCGAGAGTTATCGTGCCTACGGCCGGCCGGCCGGCCGGACCGGCCGGACAGAATGAATTCCGACCACGGATTCTTGATCAGTGAGTCGAACCAAATCGTTTAAGACCATTTTCATCGAAATATTCCAAAATTACAGACATTTGGGCAAATTGATAAGCACTCAGTTCCGAGGAACTAGAGCGCCAAAAAGTGTTTCATTTGATGAGAGGAATCTTTAGTTAAAATTAATGCAGTGGTCAAAGACTCACCCTGTATACAGGGTGAGTCCTTAAGTTGTACATTAATTTCAACCAAAGATTCCTCTCGTCTAATGAAACACTTTCTTCATTTACCATTCTTCCAGATTTGGCTCTGGTAAAGAGATACAGGCTGTTGAAAATCGAAAAAAAATCAGTTTTTCTTTTCTATCTTTGACATGGATATTCCAAATGGAATGACTGTGAGGTCTTCTATAGCTATGGTACATAATTTCCAATTAACAGTTTTTTCCTACTTCCACTCGTTTCTTAGTTATAAACTGGTGAATTCAAAAAACTATGAGAAATTAGCATAAAGAAAGCATATTGAGTTTAGCTTAAGTTATTATAAGAATCTACAATCATTTTAGAAAATTAAAGTATTTCACATCATTTCTCGTAAAACGTACCGTTTTCAAGATTTTCTTCTTTGAATGATGTAAAGTCTGATGAAAAATCCAGAAATTTCACTACATTTATGAATCCACCCCTGGATAAGGAATCACAGAATATACCTTAGAAGAAGTGAAAGCTGTGTGCGGGTGCTGTATTAGTTGTTTGGCGCATAATTTGAACTCAAAAATTGGCGGTAAATTTGAACCATTCTTTCATGTTGTTAGATTATTCTATATGAATTTGAATAATACGTATCGATTCAAATTTTAAAATTCAAAGCTCATTATTTTTAGTTAACGAAATTCCTGATTGGCAAAACTGTTTCGTTGCAAAGAGAAATTTATCCGATAAAAAAAGTGGGAAAGCTCTGTGGACAGGAGCTTTTTGGCGCTCTTGTTCAAACTTTGACGAATCGTATCTCCGAAATTATTGGTTTCTCAGAGTTGGGAATTATATCAATGGATTCTTATGATAGAACTGCATCATGGAAGAAATTGAATTGACAAAAAAAGTCTCGTTAAGAAAAATGCTTGAAAAATTATCATTTAAAAAAAGGTCAATCTGCAATGCTTCAAAAATTGTCATTAAAAAAACTTTGACAAATCATATCTCCAAAAGTATCGGTTTTCAGAGTTAGGAATTATATCAATGGTTTATTATGATAGAACTACAACATAAAATAGATTAAATTCAAATTCAAATTCATAAAAGAATTTAAATTCAACAAGAGTGCCAAAAATCATCGATCCAAAACCAACTGATCAATGTTACGAACTTATCCGAGATATTCATTCCTCAAATCTACTATGAAAACTATATTACATCAATTGGAATTTAGCAAATAATCCAGTTTTGTTCATACTGGAAATATTCTGAACCCAATTTACCTACCAAAGTATTTATTTCCATCATCATAATGAATTATCCACGGGCATTATATGCCTGTGATCTTAAAAGTATAATATCATATCATCCCCTTAATTCTACGATAGCTGAGGTTATTTCATCGGCCATTTTGCATTCAATCATAATTTGTTATCTATAACAGGAAGGGTAGTTTGAAGTTGAAATGTCACTTAAAGCAAAATAAGATGACATGAATGAACACAGATTATATAATATTCACTGTATACTAACGTAGTATAGAGTTCTATGAGTACTGCATTCTGTGACAACATAGAAGTAAGATTTATGTTTGTAATTTTGAAAAATCATATTCTCGAAAGTATTAGCTTGTTTGAGTTGAAAATGATATCGATGAATTCTTATGATGAAACTGCATCTTAAAAAAAATTGAATTTGAAATTTGTATCGTAAATTTTTTTTTCCTTTACTTCAAAACCATCATGCCAATTCTACCCAATGACGATTTCAACCGGGATATTTATCTCCTAAACGTACTCTGAAAATTTCAACTGCCTAGCTCAATCTGTTCGAGAGTTATCGTTTTAATGGGGAGTCGGCCGGACCGGCCAGACAGAATCGATTTTGACCTTGGATTCTTGATCAGTGAGTCAAACCAAATCGTTCAAGACCATTTTGATCAAAAAATTCGAAAATTACAGACATTTGGGCAAATTGATAAGCACTCTGTTCTGAGGAACAAAATACTCAAAAAAGCTGTTGTTTTTTACTGTTGACAAAATTTTGTAATGGCAATGGGTTCTTCTTTATCACCTGTCATGAGTAATATATTCATGGAAAATGTTGAAGAAGAATTTTTTCTTTCCTCAATTATTTGTAAATAATAAATCAAAATG
This sequence comes from Halyzia sedecimguttata, assembly GCA_937662695.2. Lineage (NCBI taxonomy): Eukaryota > Metazoa > Arthropoda > Insecta > Coleoptera > Coccinellidae > Halyzia > Halyzia sedecimguttata. Next base: position 13,166,854 of record OW569411.2, on the reverse strand, counting down.
GAATATCCTTTCCTCTTCGCAAATACTTCGTATGCTAGGAATGAGATCAATGAGACAAAATGTCGTGTCAGAACACTCCAAAATATTGAGGTACCATCACAAAGCTCCTCATAATAAGAATTTATAATTAAAATTTCACTTCACGTAAGTACGGCGATTCCTCTTCAATAATCTGAAATCGCATCTCTATAAATCGAATTTACCCTTCTATCAAAACATGGATGATAGATGAAGATTATATCTAATATACTTGGTAATTGCTCAGTGGTAGAGTAATTGACTTGGGAGCGGAAGCCCCAAGTTCAATTCCGAGGCTAGGAAAGAAATTTTCTAGTCACGGTAATCGCCACCATTCGCTGTTGGGTCAAAAATTAACCGTGCTGTGCCTAAGGTGGCGTAAGGACACAGTAACAAAGCCTACACAGAACACAACTGGTTCTCCTAACTCAGGGCAAGCTCTTAGAGCTTATGAGGGGTCTCCTTGTGGAAGACCCAGGAGGATCAGTATAATAATAATAATAATAATAATAATAATAATTGAATATGGTCCAACATCCCCCATGGTTTGTGTTTTAGCCCTGTTGAATGTCCTTACTTCACAACGAGGGGTAGCTCGAGAATAAATAGATTCAGTAATGGTGGGCAAGTGTGAAGTTATAATTTCCTTCCGTTCAGAAATTATAGTTGGAAAGTTCTCCGATATGATAAACCATAGTTTCATAACACACAGCTAATCGATATCAATGTTTAATGAACCAAGAGGGCATAGGGTTAAGAAAATCAATATTTTCTAGAAGATGATTCTCCTTTCGTATTTGGATAACATATATTCGAAAATAGTTTGCAGAATGTTGTCCAGATAGAGGTATATTTGCGTTACATTAATAGTTGCCTGATTTTTTTGGCGCTCTAGTTCCTCGGAACTGAGTGCTTATCAATTTGCCCAAATGTCTGTAATTTTCGAATTTTTCGATGAAAATGGTCTTAAACGATTTGGTTCGACTCACTGATCAAGAATCCGTGGTCGAAATTCATTCTGTCCGGCCGTCCGGCCGTAGGCACGATAACTCTCGAACGGAATGAGCTAGACAGTTGAAATTTTCAGAGCAGGTTTGGGACATAAATATCTCGGCTAAGTTCGTTATTGGGCAAAATCGGACAGATGGTTTCGGAGTAACAAAAAAAATTTTTTTTTTACAGAACAAATTCCAAATTAAATTTATTTCAATAAGCAGTTTTACCATAAGAATCCAATGATATAATTTTTAACTCTAACAAGCTAATACTTTCGGAGATATGATTTTTCAAAATTTCAATAATAAATCGTATTCCTACGTTTTCACAGAATGATATAATTATTCTATGTATGAATTGTCATAATGTCAACTTATTTTCCTGAGACATGACATTATCTAATCAATAGAAGAATTATGAGAATAAAGTGTATTCCGAAATGTGAGCGAAGTGAGAAAAATCTCAGTTGTTTGCTCCGAAACTAGTTTTTCTCAGAAAAGTCTTACATTGAAGTAAGAGATCTGAGAGTAGTGTGACTGCTTTTCATCCATAGACATAGAATGCTCAGTTCTCTCAATTTATGATTGGACTGACGGAAGGGAATATTATAACTTCAAAAATATTGGGGTTGAAATACTCGTATTTTAGCGATGCAACGGGGACCTCACCCAAAAATGTTTGAAAATATTACGTAAATATTGAAACCATCATTCTGTAGTTTGAGAGAGGAGAAATTTTGGTGAACGTAGATCAGGAAATTTTTGATCGGTTACAAGGTAATTTTTCATTATTACTTCTCTTCTTTCAATATTGTTTTATGGAATATCTACTATTTGTAGGTACTTTAAACCTGTTTTGGGCAATTGTCATACGAAACTTGTTTTTTTGGCACTCTTGTTCCTCGGAACAGAGTGCTTATCAATTTGCCCAAATGTCTGTAATTTTTGAATTTTTGGCTTAAAATGGTCTCAAACGATTTGGTTCGACTCACTGATCAAGAATCCGAGGTCGAAATCGATTCTGTCCGGCCGGTCCGGGTGGCCGTAGGCACAATAACTCTCGAACGAAAGGAGTTGGAGGACTGAAATTTGCAAGGTGGGTTTGGAGCGTAAATATGACAGACAACTTCGTCAATGGGCGAAATCCATAAAGTGGTTTCAGAGTTATGGCCGATTTTAATAAAAACATTTTTTATGCATATTTCCGAAACCGATCACTCGATCTATCTGAAATTTAGCATCAAATTGTAGAGTCATGACCTTTATACGCATGTGAAGTTTTGTATTGACCAGATTACCGCAAAGTGTCAAAAGAACATTTTTTAAATTTAAAAAAAGTTTTTCTACAATAACTCTCGAACGGGATGAGCTAGGTAATTGAAATTTTCAGAGTAGGTTAGGGAGATGAATATCTCGGTCTAGTTCGTTATTGGGCAAAATTAGCCAGATTTTATTTGATTTCTTCCATGGTGCAGTTCTCATTCTCAGATTGCTCATTTAATCTTGATAAATAAACTATTATTTGAATTAAATTTCCTTTATGATGCAGTTCTATCATATGAATACATTGATATAATTCCCAATTCTGAGAAACCAATACTTTCGGAGATATAATTTGCCTGTTTGAACTAGAGCGCCAGAAAGCTCCTGTCCACAGGGCTTGAACCAATTCTCAAGTTTCAAATTGCTGAAACATATCCCTTGCCAAGAAGCTTGGATTTTAGCCTCAAGTTTGACGATGATAAGTTGTAGTATTGACTTTGCAACTTCTTGCAATCAAAAGTGGAAATGAACCTAGGAAGAAACTATTAGAGGTGTGATATGGCAATCCACTCTGACAGTCAGAGTCAAGGTACTATTGAAGCTCTGAGCTCCCATGTTATCGAGTCTAAGCTAATATGGGAATGCCGAGGAACACTTAATCAAGTGACAAGAACAGCAGAGTCTCCTTGGTCTGGGATCCTGGTCACTCATCAATTAAGGGAAATGAGGAGGCCAACACACTTGACAAGAAGGGAGCACGAACCCCTTTTATTGGCCCGGAACCCTACTGTGGGGTAGGTAGATAGACCTAAAAAAGTGAATTTCGGATAAAAAAAGAAACTGAAACAGGTATACCCTGGAGATCTATGTCAGGATTGCATTACTCCAAAAAGTCCCTTCAGAACTTTGACAGTGTCAGATCCAAGAAATATATGAATCTCAGTAAAAACACTCTGCACCTCCTATCTGGTTTCCTCACAGGGCACTGCTGTCTTAGGAAAGATACGATGATATTAGAGCTAACAGAAACTGAATTCAGATTCTGTGGAGAGGATCACCTGATAACAGAATGCCTCACCATCTCAAACCAAAGCAAGGAATTCTTTGGGCAAGAAATCTGCAGGAGCGAAGACGTAGCCTCCTTGAAGCCATTTCAGATACTGGAGTTCATCAGTACTCTGGAACTGAAAGGCGAGCTGTAAATAGTGATGACATCGTCAGCTATGATGGGGGAGGAAGCACAATATACCTTATGGTCGCAGTGCAACGCTACCTCCTACAACAATATACAATAAATAAAGAAACCTAAACGAAAGAAAAATGTAATATTCATATATTGACGCATCGAATCAGAAATTCAATAGTTCACTCAATTTTACGCATAGTTCTAAATAACTCGTAATTTAAATAGAGGTCTGCCACAACATCTTTGGCATATTATAAAAAGCAGATTGTAGCTCCAAGTATCTTGTTTCCAGATCTGGACGTAAATATTTTTGATCATGTACTGTTCCGGAGTAATCCCAAGAAACAAAATTGTTCAAATTTTCGCTTGCCTAAAAAAAGTGCTACGAGCTTTTTGGCGCCCCTGTTCCTCGTGGAACAGAGTGGTTATCAATTTGAAATGTCTGTAATTTTCGAATTTTCGATTCTGTCCGATAACTCTCGAAGGTGATGAGCTAAGCAGTTGAAATTTTCAAAGTAGGTTTGGGAGATAAAATATCTCGGTTGAATTCTTTCTTCTTCGGCAAAATCGGCCAAATGGTTTCAGAGTAACGAAAAGAATAGTTCTTTACATAAAAAATTTCAACCTCAATATTTTTAAGATGCAGTTTCATCCTGATAATGCATTTAAATCATTTCAAACTCTAGAAAGCTAATACTTTCGGAGATAGGATTTTTCGAATTTCAATATTAAACCCTATTTCTATGATTTTACAGAATGCTGTAATCTAAAATTAACGTCTGTATTTTTATCTATGCATTTCATGATCTGTGTACTTCATGCATGTCATCTTGAAGAAACATGTCATATTTATTACTAGTTGTTCTAGACAACAAAGTTTCATCCGAGAATGGTCACAAATAATTAGTTTCGACTCAAATATATACATCCACTGTTGGGTCAAAATTAAACAGTAGTATGTCTGTGATGGCCTAATAACCCATTCGAATAAATACATTCATTGTTGGGTCGAAAATAATCTGTGCTTTGTTTGTGGTGGCGTAAGGGCACAAATTAGTGCAATCATACAAATATGCCATCATTGCCATCAGATTAAAAATATCCTGTGTAGCAGTGGTTTATTTTCAATTCTGTATTCCGAGAGTAATTTCTATGGAATGAATCAGTCCAATCATACGTTTGCCATGAGAAACTATGAGCTGACAGTTCACAAAAACTATTCTGTAAGTATAGCAGTAATTTCAATATCTAAAAATATACGAAAATACTCACGATTCACGTAATTTTAAGAAAAAATTGACGTCTCATTGCCCAAAAGCCCTTTCCTCGAAGTTATTATTTTAATATAAATGAATACAAATGAAAAATAGCATTCCGGCTCCGGGACTCTGATATAATATATCAGACAGAAGGTACCGGGTATAGAAATCAGAACTCAGGTGGTACATGCTCTTTGGGGTCTGTCTAGGATCACTACCTATATACTAATGGGTTTTGGGGCGCCCGAGAGTCCAGGGAAGGTCCGATGTGTCGGTAATGCATCCTTCGAATCTAATATTAACTCAAGCTATATACAGATAGAAATTCAACTATTAACATATATTTTCCTTGGAAAATACAGAAAAGTCCCATTGCAATCGCGATTAAATATTGAGCTAGATGTGGCATCAGGAACCACAAACAGATCCATTCAGATTTATGCAGATTTTATTGCCCAAATAACTTCGCCGTCCCTACATATATATGCCTATTTCCTTCATTTCGCCCACACGACGTCCTGGAAATATATTCGGAGGCCCAACAACTTGCTGCGTGAAGACTTCGCCCGCGTTTGTTTGTAATTTCCCTAGTCGGTATCGAATGAGCCAATTTAGCCTCCTATACTCGCTCGCAAAATATCAATCAATCACTCACCAGACATATTTCCAATATCACCGAAGGGGGATACGAGAAAATCATGGTGTTCCGCTTTGCGTTCCAATTCCTCGCAAATAGTTTCACATCTTGAGGAACGAGGACTCCGTCTGAATAATGACGTTCAGTTTGTCGAGAATTCCGCAGATATTCATGAGATTTTTTTCTGATTTGTGTGAGATAAACAATAGCTATCGAGTATATAAATATTCCTGGATTTTGCCGGGTGAGACACCAAATTCAATTTAGATTTACTTGATGTAAATCCATGTTAAATACGCTGGAATTATAGCTAATTCCGAATTCAAAGTCGGAATTAGGTATGATTCCAAGTTCAAATTCGGTATTAAACAGAAAAATATCTATCTCTTAAAAGTGGCCATTATGCGTGTTTGCAGAAATCAAATTCTTTCAAAATATGCAATAGCAACGATAAAAAAATTCAAATTTAAGTTAATTTAATCCGAGTTAATTATAGCTAATTCCGAACGTATACGGAGGATATACGGTCAATCTGGTATCAGTCTCGAATCAGATCAATCATGGATTGATGTCAGATTGACGAGAAATTGGTTCTATATGCGTAGACTGATGGACTGATGATCGTTGCCTCGATAACTTTCGAACGAGAAGAGATAGGGTCTTGCAATTTTCAGGGAATAATCCGAATGGGAGAGTTAAGTTCGTTTTTGTGCATAATCAGTCAAACGGTTTCGGAGTTATACCTACCGGGAATTTTATTTTCTCTATAACTCAAAAAATATAGACTCGATCGAATTGAACTAGTTGTAGTATATCGACATGAAGACGTGTGTAAAATTTTGTGAGAACCGTACCCCTAGAAAAATTTTAAAAAATTACGAAAACAAATTGGTTCAAGCACTGACGTGAAGTCAGGAGCTTTTGCGGGTATGTTCTATTGTTAGAACATACGCGCAAAGCTCCTGACTTCACGTCAGTGAGCCAATTTTTTAATGAAAAAAAATTGGTTCAAGCCCTTTGGACAGGTCCTTTTTGGCGCTCTTGTTCAAACAGACAAATTATATCTCCGAAAGTATTGGTTTCTCTGAGTTGGGAATTATATCAATGGATTCCTACGATAGAAATGCATCATGAAAGAAATTAAATTTAAATAAAGTGTCGTTTAAAAAAAATGCTCAAAGAATTATCTTAAAAAACACTAGAACAAGAGGTGTACCAGAAATAATTTTGACATTTATCTCTTCGTTTCTCCGAAACCATCAGGCCAATTTTGCCCAGTAACGAACTCAACCGAGATAATTATCTCTCAAACCTACTCTGAAAATTTCAACTGCCTAGCTCATTCTGTTCGGGAGTTATTGTAGAAACGATATTTAAAAATTTTAAATTTTTTTTTTGATACCTGATTGCAACCCGGTCAAAACAAAACATCGTATGCATATAGAAGTCATTATTCTACAATTTGATGCTAAATTTCAGATAGATCGAGTGATCGGTTTCGGAAATATTCAAAAAAAATGTTTTTACTAAAAAGGGCCATAACTCCGAAATCGCGTGATGGATGTTGCCCGTTAACGAATTCGTCCGAGATATCTACGCTACAAACCTACTCTGCAAATTTCAATACTCAAAATCCTTTTGTTCGAGAGTAATCGTGCCTACGGCCGGCCATACCGGCCAGACAGAATTGATTTCGACCACGGATTCTTGATCGGTGAGTCGAACCAAATCGTTTAAGACCATTTTCAGCCAAAAATTCGAAAATTACAGACATTTGGTCAAATTGACAAGCACTCTGTTCCAAGGAACAAGAGCGCCAAAAATGGATATATTTTTATTTCCAGATGGCTCTACTCCGTAGAAAAAATTGTGCCATTGAATTGATTATTGATTCGATAGAATTTGTGTTCTCTCCTCGAAACTGACGGTGCTTTTTTAAAATTTTTCCTTTCTGTATCTTTCAAGTATCTCAAAGACAATAAGCCTGCAACATATTATCAAAATCGATTCATCAGTTTTGAAGTTAAAGGGGTTTGAAATGATTTTCAGGAAACACCCTGTATCTCAGAAACTATAGGTATAAGAGATGTTTAAGTGCCCAATTTTGTCTCCTCATATGGTCCTTTATTACCTCCTTCCTGATGGGTCATTGGTCATATATCACCCAGTATATTCAATAAATAAGCCTAAATCACATACAATTTTTCATTTGAGTTAATGTGGAGTTGATTCATGTAAAAGCGACAAGGATTATTGAGTTACAAAGCAAACTTTCAGTTGGAACTCAAACATTGAATTCCAATCATAAATATTCAAGCGAACAATTTTCCTGCATGTTGCCAACAACTGAACCTAAATGTTAGTACCTTAATATTGCCAATTGCCGATAATAATGTTCCAGAATAGATGAGAGATACCAAAGTTTCATAAAGTTTCACTGCGGACCTCATGTGCAAACTGCGTGATTCTCATAGTTAGGTTAGAAAGTTTCGCGGATGCCACATCCCGTCTGGACTTCATTTCCGTTGAGCTCCCGATATTTGGGATCGATATCGTCACGGTTCGTTAAGAACGTCCCAATTCGAACTCAACTCTTTGGTGTGGGAAGTTTTCAGGTTCGCCGAAGAGTTTTCTGTTCTGATTGGTCTCACGATTTGGATGTACGAAAGCAGTATGCGGTATATTGAAAAGTATCTGGGATAAGGAAACTTACTTACATTGAATCAATGTATTCTTATGAAAGAACTGCATCATAAAGGAAATTAAATTCAAATAATAGTTTATTTATCAAGATTAAATGAGCAATCTGAGAATGAGAACTGCACCATGGAAGGAATCAAATTAAAATAGCTGAAATGAATTTGACTCTTTCTTATAGAACAGGATGAAATGTACGGGTATGAACACAGATCATATAATAAAGCTTAGATAGAATGATTATAGCATTCTGTGAAAACATAGAAGTACGTACGATTCATTATTGAAATTTATAAAAATCATATCTCCGAAAGTATTAGCTTGTTGGAGTTGAAAATGATATCGATGGATTTTAATGGTGAAACTGCATCTTAAATAAAAATTACAGACATTTGGGCAAATTGATAAGCACTCAGTTCCGAGGAACTAGAGCGCCAAAAAGTATAATTCCCTTTCCGGGATTTGAGCCCGCCTTCTCTCGTTCCGAAACCGAAAACCCGACGGACTAGACCAACCGGCTATCGGGCTCCTCGTACGATCTTGTCAATCTCCGGTATTAGAATAAAACGTCGGTCCTTACCTGGGATATATATTCTTAATTTTCACTTTTCGACATAAAATCGCCACATCGGGGTTAATTTGACGGTTTTTTACCCTTGTCTCTCTAAGTGGATTTTGACGTTTCTCGAACCAACTAGTAGCAAGGAATTAGACAATGTCATGTCTCAGGAAAATAAGTTGACATTATGATAATTCATACATAGAATAATTATATATAATTCTGTGAAAACGTAGAAATACGATTTATTATTGAAATTTTGAAAAATCATATCTCCGAAAGTATTAGCTTGTTAGAGTTAAAAATGATATCATTGGATTCTTATGATAAAATTGCTAATTGAAAAAAATTTAATTTGGAATTTGTTTTGTAAAAAAAAATTTTTTTTTTGTTACTCCGAAACCATCTGTCAGATTTTGCCCAATAACGATCTTCGCCGAGATATTTATCTCCCAAACCTACTCTAAAAATTTCAACTGTCTAGCTCATTTCGTTCGAGAGTTATCGTGCCTACGGCCAGACGGACCGGCCGGACAGAATGAATTTCAACCACGGATTCTTGATCAGTGAGTCAAACCAAATCGTTTAAGACCATTTTCATCGAAAAATTCGAAAATTACAGACATTTGGGCAAATTGATAAGCACTCAGTTCCGAGGAACTAGAGCGCCAAAAAGAAGGGTTTACCATTTTTTTTAATAAATTTGTTAATAATGTGTTTGTCCACCGCGATTATCAATACACTCCCCAACACGTCTTGGCATTGAAGCAATAAGATGGTTTATTTCTTCTTGAGGGATACTATCCCAAGCTACCTGTAGTTCATGTATCATCGCCGCCAAAGCGCGTGGGGGCTGGGGGAAATTTCCAAGCCTTCTACCCATGATGTTCCAAACATGCTCTATGGGCAATATATCGAGGGATCTGGGCGGCCATGGCAAAATATTCACATGGATCACTTCAAAAAAGTTTAAACTAACTCTGGCAACATGAGGTCGATTATTATCTTGTTGAAATATCGGATTCTTGAGCCGCTTAAGGTAAGGGAGAACATATGGCTCCACTATTTCTTGAAGGTAACGCAGTGCTGTCATGTCACCTCGAATAAAGACTTAAGGTGATCTATTTGCATGTGCAATGGCACCCCATACCATAACGTCTACTGTCCGGTGTATATGTCGCTCAATATCAAACTGAAGTTCGAGTCTTTCTCCCCGACTTCGTCTAACCTTTCTTCGGCCATCATGTGTACCTAAGGAGAATAGAGAATCATCAGAAAAGACGACCTGAGGACATTCCACATTCCAATTTTGACGTTCTCTGCACCACTGTAATCGTTGCTGACGATGCTCAACCCTCAGAGTTAACACAAGCTGGGGTCGATAATACTGCAGTCCAAAAGACCTTATCCGGCGGTAAACCATTCGGATAGTTACAGGATTGCCTTGTTCTCCTAACCACTCATCGGCCAAGGATCGAGTTGTCGCAAATCGGTCTCTAATAGCCATAAGTTTTAGACGTCTATCTTGAACTTCATTTGTGCCCCTTCGACGTCCGGTGCCTACTTTTCTTCGACTTTGGGCATTATCAAACCGCGTTTAACACCATCTCATAACAGTAGTTGGATTTCTGTTCGTACGGTTAGCGATTTCGTCCCATAGACCAATAATTTGACCTCTTTCAAATTCACTGAGCTGGCGATAAATTCCGCGTACACGTGCTCTGGGCATTTTAATAACAACTAAACATCGACTATGGATCTCCTCGAACAGCTGGTTTGTTGTAAAATTTAAAAAAATGCAAAAAACGACTTCAATATGAAAGTAACAAAAAATGGTTACACGAAAAAACGTTCTCGATTTTTTTCTCCAAATTTTAATAATTTACTCTTTGCTGTACTATCTATGTTTTACCAAAAAAAAAATTAGAATTTGAACAGCTCCTTCTAGGTGTAGCAGTTTCATTGTCAGTTAGTATAGATTCTTAGAGATAAAAGTGACGGCCAATTTGAAATGTTGTTTCCTTACCATAACGGATCTCTAACAACTATAAATAACAGAAATGTACAGTGTTACAAATCGGCGAACGAGTGCGTCAAGAAAATAATAAATTTCCTTCCCTGAAATCAGTAAAAGAATTCTTGGAGTTTGCCATGAATCAACATCCAACTCTTTGAGAAGGGCGATAAATATTCGAGCTTGGAAACATATTTCCACCCTGATGGAGTTGAGAGTTGCGGCAGTTCCATTAAAGCATGGCGTAGTATATATACGGGTGCTTCTGAATAAGTGCGACAAGTTTTGAAGGGTGCTTCTGTTATGAAAATTAAGTAACTATTTAGTATGATATTTTTTGAAAAACCTCACCCCTCCGAAGATTAGCAAAAACAATTTTTTCTCTTTTTGGCGCTCTTGTTTTATTTATACTAAGTTGAAGAAACGAAACTTGGTAAATATTATTTGTCATTAAAACTACACATTTTGGAATTGTTTCAACCCTAAAGTATGCTTTGAAGGGGTAGAAATAGTCAACCCCTAAGATGTTTTTTCTCACAACTAATTTTTGGACGAAAAATTTCCTTTTAAAAAAACAAGGCTGAAAAGCCCAATTCATCTACTAAACTTTCCATTTGTTCAAGTTATTTCTAAAACTTAAGCATTTACGAGAAAAAATTCAATGCATTTTGAAAAAGCACCGAGGTGGAATTTCCTTAACCTAATTTATTTGTTTATAGTTCATATATTTTCCAAGTTTTACTTTATTTTCTTCATCACCCATTCTATTAATTTTGTTGAAGACTTTTGATATACAGGGAAAATAAATAACAAAGACAATATTTTTGTTTATCTTCGGACGGGTATAACTTTTCCGGGGGAAGGTTTTCAAACAAAATTTATACCAAATACCCACCTTAATTTCCATCACAGAATCACCCCTTGAAGTTTGTGGCACTTATTCAAAACACGCTGTATACTGGCCTGGAAGGTGATTAAATGGCGACATGGTTTAGAGAAGTAGGTTATACGATACTCCACCATGTTTGCCGTTTTGTGTAGATGTACCACTTGAATAAATATATTTTTTCAGAAATCAGTGTGTAGTATTTGTTATTTAGTGCAATACAAGAATACCAGTTATTAAATACTTAGTGTTTGTGGATTGAATGGTGTGTGACAGCCATAGACCTGATACAATATTATATCAGGTCTATGGTAACAGCAATTGAGCAATTAATAATCATGTTCAAGGATTGAAAATTATAATTATAGTTTTTCAAAAAATTAAGAGCTGGATAATTTATAAGTTGAGGCTACATTATTATTCTACCTCTTTATAGCGCAGTTTGCGAGGAACATTTTGAGGACTTCGATGTAATACCCGAAGCAAAGTATACATTTACAACCATGGTAAATTCGAATTAAGAGTGTCCAATACAGGAGAATGGACAACATAATTTACCATGGTAAATTCGATTAAGGGTGTCCAATACAGAAGAATGGACAATAGAACATACGCGCAAAAGCTTCTGACTTCACGTCAGTGCTTGAACCAATTTTTATGGCAAGAGTTCACACGTTTTCGTGGTTGGTGCTGAACAATGAACTGAATGCTGTTATTCCATTCAGTGACCAAGTATAGAGTCGCATTTCTCTTATTCTTCCAGGGATTCCGAAAAAACTGATTCTATGAATTAGTTAGTGCTTTAAAATTCGAAATATACGAAATCCCGAGCTACTGCATTAAAGAAGTAGGCCTCCAAGAGTCGATAAATTGTGGCGTTGTCAGACCGTGTTCCAGGCTTTCTCTATAGAGGGCTGTGTTCAAACTAATTCACCATCCTCGGAAATATTCTCCGACGGCCACTCGATGGCAATGCACCAGTGACATCTCTCGCCTCTCAAGACCAAATGGCTGTCTACACCTACAGTCATTTAATAGCAATGCAATTCAAGACTGTCGTCTTCGAAGAAATGTCCCCCCGAGCTCTTTGATCTCTGCCGATCGGAGCATGCTGTGTTGCTCCGTCGATTATTCTACTCGATTCCATACAATTTCACCGCTCAATCTCAGGGAATCAGAATAACTCGGTCTAATTCGGGTAGCATATTAGCCGATCCAATGAGATTCTCCGGTCATGGTTGGGACCGAATGGTGATTAGGGTCAGCACAATATCCGAGACATATCTGTAACTACTATCAGGTTCAATTTGTAAGACGGTCCAACTATCCTTTTATGGAAATTGGGACAGTTCGGTTCATGTTAGGCGCTTTGTCTCTTGAACTATGAATAATTATCTCGATTTTCTGGTGGAAGGGATGACAATAATGGATGTTGTATTTACTGATTTCTCCAAGACGTTTGACACTCTGTCGCACTGAATTCTTAAGACAAAGTTGGTCGGATTTGGTTACCATGGCTGTCTTCTTGATGTCTTTTATATCAGAGGCAGATATCTGGATGTGAGGATTCGACACTCTGTTTCCAACGCTTTCCTGGTTACTTCCGGGGTATCATGGGGCAGCCACTTAGGTCGTGTATTATTTTTGATGTTCACCTACTTTCTCAGTTGTCAAGTATAGTCGGTTCCTTCTTTTTTCGCTCTAGTTCCTCGGAACTGAGTGCTTATCAATTTGCCCAAATGTCTGTAATTTTCGAATTTTTCGATGAAAATGGTCTTAAACGAGTTGGTTCGACTCACTGATCAAGAATCCGTGGTTGAAATTCATTCTGTCCGGCCGGTCCGGCCGGCCGCAGGCACGATAACTCTCGAACGGAATGAGCTAGACAGTTGAAATTTTCAGAGTAGGTTTGGGAGATAAATATCTCGACTAAGTTCGTTATTGCGCGAAATCGGACAGATGGTTTCGGAGTAACAAAAAAAAAATTTTTTTACAAAGCAAATTCCAAATTTTTTTCAATAAGCAGTTTTACCATAAGAATCCAATGATATAATTTTTAACTCTAACAAGCTAATACTTTCGGAGTGATGATTTTTCAAAATTTCAATAATAAATCGTATTTCGACGTTTTCACAGAATGATATATTATTTATTATTCTATGTATGAATTGTCATAATGTCAACTTATTTTCCTGAGACATGACATTATCTAATCAATCGAAGAATTGTGAGCGAAGTGAGAAATATCTCAGTTGTTTGCTCCGAAATTAGTTTTTCTCAGAAAAGTCTTACATTTCGGAACGGAACATGAAGTAAGAGATCTGAGAGTAGTGAGACTGCTTTTCAGCCATAGACATAGGTATAACTCTCGAACGGAATGAGGTAGGTAGTTGAAATTTGCAGAGTAGGTTAGGGAGATGAATATCTCGGTTAAGTTCGTTATTGGGCAAAATTTGCCAGATTTAATTTGATTTCTTCCATGGTGCAGTTCTCATTCTCATGACTGCTCATTTAATCTTGATAAATGAACTATTATTTGAATTGAATTTCCTTTATGATGCAGTTCTATCATATGAATACATTTATATAATTCCCAACTCTGAGAATCCAATACTTTCGGAGATATAATTTGTCTGTTTGAACTAGAGCGCCAGAAAGCTCCTGTCCACAGGGCTTGAACCCATTTTTTGGCGACGATTTGAAAGTATAATGGTGGGTTTCACGAAGCTTCGATTAGCTCAATTGTGTATTTAGTTCGGTGGTTGCGTGAAAAATGAAATGAAAATTGACATAGAATCACACCGATTTGGCAATTAAGAGCTGTCAAAGCTTTGTGAAACTCACCGTCAGTGTAATTGGCGCTCTTGTTCCTCGGATCAATTTGCCCAAATGTCTGTAATTTTCGAATTTTTGGCTGAAAATGGTCTTAGATGATTTGGTTCGACTCACTGATCAAGAATCCGTGGTCAGGACTCTCGAACGGAATGAGCTATACAGTTGAAATTTGCAGAGTAGGTTTGGGAGATAAATATCTCGGTTGATTTCGTTAGTGGGCAAAATCAGCCTGATTGTTTCGGAGTAAGGAAAAAAAATGTTTTGTATATCATAACTTTTGGATTCAATTTTATATGTTCTATATGTGATCAATGTTCTTTCATGTCATCTTATCCAACTATAAGAGACGTTATATTTATTGGCGCTCTTGTTTCTGCTCAAGTTTGTTCATTTAATTCGGACTTTGAAAATATTTTGAATTGGTAATCAAAGTCCCGCATCTTGATTTGTGAATATATACAAGACTGTTTTGATACCATAAAATAATATTGACTTTTTGAATATTGAATAATTTATGTGCAAGTATTGGGGATGATGTTTCAGAATATTTAGAATTGGATAATTTTTTGATGATGTAGTTTGTGAAGGCAATAGGAAAGAGCAACATAATGGAGTCATCCAAAGAAATTAGTGTTCGTCGACCACCGAGGTTAATATTACCTTTTACGTCCTTAGGTAGTGGGACATGTTCCTATATACAGTATTTTCATAATGTTGCTGGCAAAAAATAACGGAAATATTGATCTACATTTATGTATAAAATATTCTTTCTTGAGCTAAGATTCATAATACAGAATGAATGTGTTACTGGTATGAACTATTAAATTTTGAAAAGAGGATTATATTTTATTAATATATTAAACTATTAAAATAATTTGTTCGTCAGCCTATACATATCCAAATATCAGGAATATATGGTATCCAGCCTTGCTCTAGACATTTTGATGATATTTTCCATAGGTATTTCGAGTTGTGAAAACTATGTACCGAGTGTAAGTTGCAACAACCCATTCCACGAGGTTAAATCATTGCAGATTTCTGATCTAATCTTGATAAATAAACTATTATTGGAATTTAATTTCTTTTATGGTGCAGTTCTATCATAAAAATCCATTGATATCATTTCCAATTCTGAGAAACCAATACTTTCGGAGATATGGTTTGTCAAACATTGAAGCGCCAAAGCTCCTGCCACAGGATTTTCCCCCTTTTTTATGTCAATTCCAA
This sequence comes from Halyzia sedecimguttata, assembly GCA_937662695.2. Taxonomy (NCBI): domain Eukaryota; kingdom Metazoa; phylum Arthropoda; class Insecta; order Coleoptera; family Coccinellidae; genus Halyzia; species Halyzia sedecimguttata. Next base: position 13,151,278 of record OW569411.2, on the reverse strand, counting down.
GACGAAGTAGATGTTTTGATTATCCATACAGTATCCATAGACTGCATTTATAAGTTTTTAGTATGTCTGTTATTTTGGAGTCACATATGTCATCAGAGGACCACATACATTTGATAACTGGTCATGCAATGTGGATGCTTGGGTTTGTCATAAGGCATTCCCTTGGTTTTTAGCGCACTTGTTCCTCTAAACATAGTGCCTATCAATTTGCCAAAATGTCTATAATTTTCGAGTTTTTGGCAGAAAATGATCTCAAACGTAAGGGTAAGAGAGATGGTCCAGAGCTCTGGTCACTGTTAGTCTGTTTATCTCTCATATACTAGCGGTAAGGTTTCCTTAAAAGCGATTAACTCTTTGCACTTATACTAGATTGTGCGCTTTGCGTGATAACCTGGGCCTTTTCCCTTCCCGGTGGTGGTCTGCATGAGACTCTAATCAGAGTAGGTACTTGCAAATAGCCACGTTTGGAAAAAAATATACGTATAAATCTAAAGTTTTGAGTAGCCGCAACAAGAAGCTTGGTTGATTGAACGCCAGGTGTCATTTCTGTCTTCTTTTTACTCAGAAGTTATTGCTGGATTTCGATATATTCGGTTTCTTCATAGTGTTTTTTTCATCAGTGTTGAATTATACTTCATTGATAATTCCTAATAAGGATGGAACCGCGGTGCGTAGCTATTCAACTTTGATGAAATCATACTCCTTGGATTTCTCCTATGGTCTCTGCTAGTCTGTTTATCTCTCATATTTTTCTTAATATTGTTTCTGACAAATATCTAGTGCTTCAATTTAAAAAAAATTTAATATTTTTATCTTATAGATAGGTTCTAGAATTTACGAGACGAACCCCAGAAAAAATCATGAATGATAAATGCACCTCCCGTAGTATCCTCCCATGATTTCCTTTGAATGTGTAAATTTATTATTGGGAAATACTACCCCTAATCAGAAATTCCATTTTAGTCCGATGGGGGCAACCATCGGACTAAATAAATAAATCCCATATGAATATTACAGGCACCAAAACAAATCTTCGACTAAATTTGAACTAAATAGTGATGACGACGCGATGAGAAATGGGAGGTAGAAATCCCTGCCACAGAACATATTTTCGCATAAATTTCCCAACCTGGATGTGATCAACCCCACCCTGAGGTTATAATAATTATCATAATCGATCCTGATTGTCCTTGTGGAATTAAGATAGCGGTAATCAGGTTCCTTCCCCAATAAATCTCCACGTCTTCTTCTAGCATCCGGCCTGGAATAAATTAGTGCAGATTTGGTGGAAATTCAGTTCTCCAAGGCAATTAGACTCTTCGAACAGCACATTCATCTGCATATATTTCAGCAATTGAACACTCGTCCTACCCAATTTATACGCTCCCCTATGGATAAGTCGCGGGAACTTCCTGGGGCGTAAATAAAGTTCATTGGTCTGAATTTTCATATTCATCATCATTCGCCATATTCAAAATTCATTGTGAATTAAAGATCATCTTTATTTCTGAGCCCTTACATTCAACTATTTTCAACGATGATGAGCAGATATTCCAAATCATAAATCAAATAATGTGAATATTATTATAAAAAATTGGTTCAAGCCCTGTGGACAGGAGCTTTTTGGAGCTCTTGTTCAAAGAGACAAATTATATCTCCGAAAGTTGGGAATTATATCAATGGATTCTTATGATAGAACTGCATCATGAAGGAAAATAAATTTAAAAAAAATTTCGTTTACAAGAAATGCTTCAAAAATTATCATTAAAAAAAAAGAGCAATCTGCAATACTTCAATGCTTCAAAAATAATCATTGAATTTATTTACCAAGATTAAATTAGCAATCTGCAATGATTCAACCTCGTGGAATGGGTTCTTGCAACTTACAATCGGTGCATAGTTTTCACAACTCGATATACCTAAGGAAAATATCATCGAAATGTCTAGAGCAAGGCTGGAGACAATCATAGTAGATTGTCCATTTATTCCTGATATTTGAGTAGGTCGAGGCTGACGAACAAATTATTTTAATAGTTCAAAATATATTAATAAAATACTATCCTCTTCTCATAATTTAAAATGTAATAGTTCATACCACTTACACATTCTTTTCTGTATTACGGACCTTAACTGTAGAAAAAATGTTTGATACACAAATGTAGATTCATATTTCAGCCTTTTTTTGCTAGCAACATTATGAAAATACTGTATATAGGAACATGTCTCACAACTCAAGGAAGTAAAAGGTATTATTAACCTCAGTGGTCAACGAACAGTAATTTCTTTTCATGATTCCATTATGTTCCACTTTCCTATTGCCTTCATAAACAACATCGTTAAAATGATCCAATTCTAAATCTTCTGAAACATCATCCCCAATATTTATACATAAATTATTCAATATGTAATCAGTCATAATGATTTTTGATTTCAAAACAGCCTTGTGTATATTCACAAATTCAAGAATCATATACTTCCAGCAGACATTTATGACATTTATGAACAGTGAACACAGACAGATTCTGTGTTCACATTCTGTGAATACATAGAACTACGATGTATTATTGAAATTTTGAAACATCATATCTCCGAAAGTATTTGCTTGTTAGAGTTGAAAATGATATCGATTGATTCCTATGACAAAACTGCATCTTAAAAAAAAAATTTTCGAAATTTCTAATTAAAAAATTTTTTTTTTTTCATTGCTCCGAAACCAATAACGAACTTAACCGAGATATTTATCCCCTTCAGCTGCCTAGCTCATTCCGTTCGAGAGTTATCGTGTTAACGAAGGGCCGGGCGGACATTTTTTGAAGTGAAACTTCTAATGCGACTTCCAACAAGGTTGCGTTAATCGTTTAACGCAACCATGTAGGGGGTATGAAAGCACTGTTGCGTTAAACGTTCAACGCTCTTGGGAAGGGGAAATAGAAAGAGACAGAACGAGAGTGAACGCATGCGCGTAGTTTTATACCCCTTCCTATATTCATTTCCACATTACGTTGTTCGATTTTAATTTATGATATTCATTATTTCATTTTCTTGTTTTTTGAAATGAAACTTCTAATGCATCTTCCAACAAGGTTGCGTTAAACGTTTAACGCCACCATGGAGGGGGTATGAAAGTACTCTTTCGCTAAACGTTCAACGCTCCTGGGGAGAGGGAATAGAAAGAGACAGAGCGAGAATGAATGCGTAGTACTCGAACGCATGCGCGTTCTACCCCTTCCTATTTTCATTTCCACATTACGAAGTTTCACTTCTTCCGCTCGAAGGGACTTCGCGCATTCATTTTTCTTTTTTTCTGGAAGTTAACATACTTAGGGGAATATTAAATAACCATTTGACCAGGGTAAGGTAGCCGTTTTATGTGACCGGGGAGAAACTAAATCAGACGAAATGTAAGATATCAGAATTTGTGGGATTTGTATAAACTCATACTTTAGGATTAAGTAACCTTTTTCAACTTTTTGTCGAATCAACTGTTATTTGTTCCTCATAAATGGAGGGTGAATGAGTTCTATTATGTTTTCCAAACAAATTTCATCAATCAGAACATCTCTATCCACCATAATAGCATCCTCGTTTGACTTTATATAGGATAATTCTGCTCAAAAATTATTTTTACAGAAATTCTTCCACCATAGGATTCACTAAAAAATTTTATCAATCCTGCAGGTGTCACTGCTACCATGAAAATGATTGTGTTATTCCCTTTGCAGTGAGAGTAGAACTTTATTCTGTAACAGAGGCATTTTGTTTTTTGTACAAAACTTTCTGTATAATCAAGAAAAACTCTCAAATAATACAGGATTATTGAAAGTTTTTTATTAAATTTTTATGGATTTCCTCAACTGGTAGTATCTTTCAAATGTTTCAATAATGCTGCTAACACAGTTAGCATGTCGAAAAAAATTTCTTTGACACTTTGCGCCCTTAAGTTTCAAAAGAGTAGCTACTAACAAAGCAATATAGTTAAAAAATCATTCTTCAGTTTTGTAATGGAAGCTATAGTATAATTTTTCTTACTTCCACTTTTTCATGAAACCATATTTGGGAAATAAATTCAATGACGCCATAAACGCAACAAAACACTCTTGATTTTGACTTATGAAGTAATTTATCATCATTCTCAATACTCAAATGTATAAAAGAAAAGCAGAAAAACCATCTCTCAAAAACAACTGTTAGTCAATGTACGACTACGTTTTAAAAGCATAACAACCTATCCTACTCCTGAAACAACGTAATTTCTCAATGGATTTGGGTTTTCTGTAAATTAATTGAACATTAGCAGGATTATTGAGAATTTCGTACGAGGGTATCGAGTAGTTTGAATGGTACAGAAACGGACGTATGAGAAGGACTGAAACGCTCAACAATGCAAAATTCAGAAGGAAAGATTTGACAACGCCAAATAAGATCTGGAAAAACATACTACAACAGAATTTTATCTATACCATTGATACACAAGAGCAACTTGAAGAGAGAAAACTGTTTAGATTAATTTTAAATAGAAACAATTCACGAGGCCTTCTGTTATATAAAATTACAACCCCTCCCAGTCGTTTCGGATATGGGTGGAGTTCCATCGGAGTCGGGAAGCAATAAAAACACAGGCCCACTTTGATATATTATTGGCCGCCGATAATCTATACCCTTTTTTTGGTTTACTTACTGCTATTGACCCTAAGCCAGTTGGTTTCGACAGCAAGCAAAGAGATATAGATAAGCGAATATATTGAAACGACAAGGATATTTATTTAACGATTAGTATAAGTTATGGGCTGAATTTTCGGAACCTAAATATACACATTCAATAAACATTAAAAATAAAAAAAATTGGTTCAAGCACTGACGTGAAGTCAGAAGCTTTTGCGCGTATGTTCTATTGTCCATTCTTCTGTATTGGACACCGTTAATCGAATTTACCATGGTAAATTATGTTGTCCATTCTCCTGTATTAGACACTCTTAATTCGAATTTACCATGGTAAATTCGCGCAAAAGCTTCTGACTTCACGTCAGTGCTTGAGCCAATTTTTTTTTTCGTCATTTTTTTGAAATTTTCTAGGGGTGCGGTTCTTAAAATTTTTTTTTCTTAATTTTTTTATCTTAATTTTTTTCAAATTTTCTAGGGGTACGGTTCTTACAAAATTTCAAACACGTCTTTATGTCGATTTTCTACTATTAGTTACCAAGCTTCAATTCGATCGAATATTTATTTTTTGAGTTATCAAGGAAACAATATTTCAGGTGGGTATAACTCGGAAACCGTTAGACCGATTATGGCCAAAAACGAACTCAACTCTCCCATTCGGATACGCAATCTACCCTGAAAATTGCAAGTCCCTATCTTCTTTCGTTCGAAAGTTATCGAGGCAACGGTCACCAACCATCTACTGAACTCACACAAGGCTGCTCGAATCTCCACCAATATTTCACCGATCGTGTTAAAACTTGAAACTTGGCAGTAGAGTTAGGTTCTAAAGGCTCTTGCAAAATTTCAGCGATTTCAGACGAATAGTTACTGATATACAGAATTTTTTTTTTTCAATTTTCAATGATTTTTTAAAAATTCATTACAAAACTATCCTCACGAAATTTTGCGAGAATTTTGGAGCTGGCATTCTACAACTAATAACCATGTTTGAATTCAATCGGTTTAGTATTTTTCGAGTTAATGAGGAACAAAAAACAACCAAATTTCAGATGGCTATAACTCTAAAACCGTTTGGCCGGTTATGCTCATAAACGAACTCAAATGTCGCATTCAGATGCACAATCTTACTTGAAATCTTCAAGCCGCTATCTCTTTCTGTTCTCAGGTTATCGTGACAACAAAAATATTTTTTAATATTTTTTTATTAATTTTCTAGCAGTACGATTCTCACAAAATTTCACAAACGTGCTAAGGTTTATATTCTACAACTTTTCACCAAGTTTCAATTTGATCAGATCTATATTGGTTGAAAACAAAATTATTTCTCGGAAACCTTTGGGCCGATTATGCCCATTAACGAACTTGTCCGCCGTATTGAGATGCGCCACCTACCCTGAAAATTTCAAGTCGCTAGTTCTTTCCGTTCTCAAGCAACCTGTTCATAGTATAATTAACTTATTGAATGAAGATTATCATCATGAATAATGAGCCCTCCAAACCAAACTCACGTCTAGCGAAATCACAGGATTTCTGGAAGATTGACGTTGAACATCCAGGATTCAAAGATATAAAATATCCAATTTCATCATATTTTTAATAGCTACCAATGAAACTGAGTAGAATAATGAAAAAGTAAGCTGACTGGTTCTCTTCTCGGTTCTCCGATCATACTGATTAGGTATATTGGAAGTAATAAAATGGAATCCGGTTCAAAGATACTTTTTCTAATTGGCCGATGAAATGTGGAGTCGTGAAACCAGAATCGGGTAGTTTTGAAATGGTTTTTCTCCCTATATTACTCCGGTCTAGTTCAGGTTCAGAAATTTTCAGTGTTGTAATCGCTATTCAGCGAAAAAGAAGATATCAGGTAACATTAGCTTAAATAGATGATACCTAATTATATTCGTGAATAACTCAATTTATAATTGAGACAGATAAAAAAAGGATACATTTCAGAATTTCTAGTATTTGTTCCGTTATTGCTTGGTAGAAGGCAGAACGAAATCTTAAGGAATAAAGATATCGGATGTATAAGCAAAATAATTAGAAAAGTATGGGCTTGTCTAAGAGCCAGTGGCCGGCAGAAAACACATATTTTAGGAAAGCCTGAAATGTCCCCAGTTAGTCTATGGTACCTATACCATATTAAATTAAATGGGGTAAAGCTAAGCCCAGTCGGGGTAGGTTCAGCGTCCCTCAGGTATGATAGGTGTGATAATTTCACAATCTGAAAAAGTATTATATGAGACTTGAAATTCATAATTATATGTTATTCTCGACAGTATTATAAGCTCATATTTTTCAAGGCAGATGAGTTCGTCGGTTGCTTCGACTCTGAGAAAAAATTCTCATTGCCACAATAGGAAAAACCGTAGGAGCAATGATCTTCTCCCAATGAATAGGCGACCATGATTCGAAGCATTCACCTAATGGAATAAGTTTCATTATAAACAAATAGTATATTTTAATGGTAATGAATGTTTCTCATGGGTTTAATAGAATTGTTCAGAGGAAAAATGGATTTCGATTTCATAAGAATAATGAAACTGTATAATTAAACTGAATATCGCTGCCATATGAATAGAATGTGTTAGTTTAATTACGATAACGGTAGAGCTTTATAAAAAGTATGTGAAGATAATATAGTAAGATACTCATTATTATGCTCTCTCTATGGGATGGTTTTACAAAACCAAATAATGACAACATCAATATACTATTATATTTCCATAGTACCAAAAAAAATTCCATTATTTCATTCGGATTTTGATAAAAGAATGAAATGATCTCATTGAATCTCCGAAATTAATTTTTCTATTAGGCTTAAAAAATACAGCAGTTTTAATTAGAGATATATATTTCAAAAGATTTTGAAAAAATACATTTGATGGACATATGAATAATTTAAAAAAACAATAATACTAGAATCTTAATATCATAAAAAAAAATCAATTAAGTACTTTCGTAGGTACCTAAGTTCACAATATGCGACACCGTAAACATATATTATCATAGTGTGTTTTGTGCCGCGCAAACAAAGATAAAGTGTTTTTATTCACTGAAGAAACGGCAGCTTTCTTCAAATACTTTTTAGATCGTGAAATTATCACACCTAAAATATCTGAGGGACGCTGAACCTACCGCGACTAAGCTTAGCTATCAATTTCATATATGAAATAAGTAACATAGACTATCTGGGGAAATTTCAGACTTTTCTAAAATATTTGTTGTATGCTGACCATTAGTTGAAAACTCGAATCCATTTCAGAATATGGGCCATTTCATGTCCTGGAATTCTACACATTCTAGATCCCATTTTGTGATTTTGACATAGTATAACTACATCGATGATTATTTCTCAGGAAATCTATAATTCCTTCACAAAATACACACATACAGGACGAGTTTTTAAGTTGTATACATTAATTCCAACCATAGATTCCCTCATCAAATAAAACACTTTATTCATGAACTATTTTTCCAGATTTATATCAGATGTAATATTATGAGCATTTTGATATTTCACAATGTGCTTATACACTTCTTCACTTTGTTTACACGTTCAACACAAGAAGCTGATACTGTAATCTGTATTTTATATCAAACAAGCTACTTATTTACTGGCTCAATTCTTATGATTTGGTGCTTATTACAGTATTCATAACGAAAATATTTTAATATTCTTGACTAATTAATTGGTAGAGTGTATATTCACTTTATTCTCATTCAGTATCCATTTGTAGAGAATAAATTATCTACGACTTTGATAGTGAAATAGAAGCTAGAGCGGCAGCGTGTATATAGCTTGGTTCAAGGCCTATTCTAGCTCAGAGACGGATTCACAATTTTTGCAAATTATGACTAGGAAAGCAGTTAAAGAAAGAAATATATTTAAATATAGATTATGGGTAATAGATATAGAAAACTTCCCACCAAAATTCAATTCATTCTGAATAACCATGGAAATATAGTAAATAAAATAAGCACTGACGTGAAGTCAGGATTACTCAAAAAATACGGAACCGATCTAATTTAAACATGGTTATTAGTTGGATAATGCCAACGCAAACATTCTTGCGAAATTTGGTGAGGATCGTAGTACTAGGAAAGTTTTAAAAAATCATTGAAGAAAATTATACATAGGTATCAGAAACTATTCGACATATCGCTGATTGCGAGAACCTTCAGAACCTAACTCTACTGCAAAGTTCCAAGTTTGAACATGATCAGATCTATGTTGTTGGGTATCCGAGCAGCCTTGTGTGAGTAGCTGGATTGGTGACTGTTGCCTCGATAACATTCGAACGAAAGGAGATACAGACTTGTAATTTCCAGGGTAGGTTGCGCATCCGAATTGGAGGGTTAATTTCGTTTTTGGGCATAATCGGTCCAAGGGTTTTGGAGTTATACCCACCTGGAATATTATTTCCTCGATTACTCAAAAAATATAGACTCGATCGAATTGAACCTTGGTAACTAATTGTAGAATATTGACATAAAGACTTGTCAGCTGTACCTTTCCGTTCTCAAGTTATCGTGGCAACGGACAGCCGGCAGACCGGACAGAATCAAATTTGACGTCGAATTCTTCATGAGTAAATCGAACCTAATCGTTTAAGACCTTTTTCGGCAAAAAATTCGAACATTGCAGACATTTGGGAAAAATGATAATGCGATATTCCCATAACATGCGCGTAAAAAAGTATGGATCATTAAATAAACGGGTGTCCTAAATATCCGGACGTCATGTGAATTCTTTCAATATTTTTTCTTTTTTCTCCAGCATTCTCTTTTGCTCTATTCCAATTTTTTCAGTAGGGTTAAAATTCTAGTTTGTTGGACAATCATTTGACTCTGTGTTTTCTTTCGATGCATGTCAACTACGTAAAAAATAAATAATTTTTTTAGGAGGTCCGAATTAACTACATCTGAGATTATTCAACCCGCCCTAGCCTTGAAATGTAACACCCCTGCCCTAAACACTGAATCTAGCTTGTCCCAATTAATACGAAATGGGTAACTTAGCAAAGGACCTTCATTAGGAAAGGGACATTCTTGTCGCCTCCTGCTGAAGCGGAGTTGGATATTCGAGAGAGTAATAATATTCATCACGGAATGTTCTCAGATCTAGCGGTTACTCAAGTTGTCTTTTGGCTATCTCGACATCATCAGAGGAGATTGAATTCAGATTATAATGTATCATGTATAAATTCGGAACTAACTAACTTCCAACACTAAAAATAGTAGTGAATCAACCGTAAATAATCAGGAGTTGCTAAAAAAAAATCTTACTGACTTTCTTCTAAAATGAAAATAGGTGGTCCCAAGCCAGAGACTTAAGGAACTTCAATAATAATATCCTATGCCCAAGCATCATCTCAGTTGAAAATCTCAGTCCACCTAGCTAAAAATGATTAAATGAGTTTGATTAATTCCATCATCGAAACTACAAATAGTGATTTGCTGCAGAAGAGCCGCATGAGCAACGCAATCGACTTCGACAAATCAATGAAAAAATTTGTTCAAGTATTGACGTGAAGTCAGGAGCTTTTACGAACATGTTTTATTGTCTTCTCACCTCTATTGTACACTCTTTATCGAATGTAGCATCGATATATACCTATTTCGCAGCTTTTATAATATATGAATACATTTCATACAATTTCAATGAAATACTTCAGTAACGAGATAATCTATGATTACATCATTTTCAATTCTTTTACTTAAGTATTCTATTGAAATTTTAATTTACGCTTCAACTGCAGGATACGATATTCAGGAAATCCCGCGAAAACTAGTAAGTCATCATTCTACAATTAATCACCGAGTTTTAATTGGATCAGATTTGTATATTTTGAGTTATAGAGGAAATAACAAAATAAATTCAGATGTGTATAGCTCCAAAACCATTTGGCCGATTATGCCTATTAACTAAATCAAATGCCGCATTCGGATGCGCAACCTACTCTGAAAATTGCAAATCGCTACCTCTTTCCTTTCTCAAGTTATCTTGAGATACATAATATTTTTTCATAATTTTTTTTTTAATTTTCTAGTAATAAGATCTCACAAAATTTCACACATGTCTTTATGTCGATATTCTACAATTAGATACCAAGTTTCAAATCGATTTGGTCTGTATTTTTTGATTTATCGAGAAAATAATATTCCATATGGGTGAAACTGCGAAACCGTTTGGCCGATTATGCCCAACAACGAACTTAAGTCTTGCATTCAGATGCGCAACCTACCCTGAAAATCCCTATCTCTATTCTTTCGAAAGTTTTTGAGGCAACAGTCTCCCATCCAGCTACTGAACTTACACAAGGCTGCTCGGACCTCCAACAATATTTCGTGTTCAAACTTAGAACTTGGCAGAAGAGTTAGGTTTTGAGGCTCTCGATAAATTTCAGCGATATCGGATGAATAGTTTCTGATATATAGAATAGTTTTCAACGATTTTCAATGAGTTTTCAAAAATTGTCTAATAATATGATCGTCACGAAATATTGCAAGAATTGTTGCACTGGAATTCTACAACTAATTACCATGCTTGAATTGGATCGGAGTCGTATTTTTCGAGTTATTGAGGAAATAACAACCAAATTTCAGATGAGTATAACTCTAAAACCCTTTGGAAGATTATGTCTGTTAACAAACTGAAATGTCACATTCAGATGTTCAACCTACCCTAAAAATTGGAAGTTGCTATCTCTTTCCGTTCTCTGGTTATCGTGACAAAAAATAAACAGTAATGCTTACTGACCTCTGATCCAAAACTCTGACAAAAGGATATATCCTTTTGTGAACATAATCTTGGGGGTTTTTCTAAGCGTTCGTTTCCCCCAGTTATACATGCAGGAATTATATTTCCACCCTTATAAATAATAGAGCTAAGATTAATTTTACTGGTGCAAATGATGTTTACTAACTTCCGTACCAATAATTCAGACGTATTTCTGGATTATATTCCCGTCTGAAGAAAACCCAAACCATCCCCAAAACATGTAAATATCAACTCTGGAGGCCTCGTATCGAAGCCCATTACGACTTCTAGAGTCACAGACTACTTTTGTCAGAATCAGGAATCGCTAATAAGATATTAGTGTTAGTTATCCCAAAATTTTGGAGCAACACGTAACTTGCTTCGTGGGAGAGCCAATTTCTTGGAACTACTGTACCGCTCCAGGGATCATTCTCGTGGAACCCCATTGGTCCCAGCAAAGTATCACAGGCAGAGGATTTATCAATCAGCGGTGAACACCACCTTGGTGGAGTCGAGCGTAATTGAGGTAAGTACGGGGATTCGAGGGAATCCCTAGAGACGCTAAGGAAGTTGATTCCTTTTAAGACGTGTGTAAAAAAGGTTAGATGGGAGATACTAAGTGCTAGTGTTGTAATACGGGTGATGTAAAAATTTAAGTATAAAGACGTTAAGAACCTCAGTAATCGACGATATTCCATGTATATTTTATTGCTGAATAACAGGATTGAGTGCCCAGCATTGCAGCATTGTTGGAAAGTTTACCAATTTTAACTCCACAGCTGGAGAGCAGGAATACATATTTCATTTAAGAACGGGTTGAACTAATTTGAGCTACAGTCCCAAATTAATTTTTTTTGTGTGATATTTATCATTCCAAAGCTGATAGTGTTTATTTTTACCGTAGATTCTGTTGCTAGAATAGTGAAGATATATGTATATTATAATATATGAGTCTTCTTGAGTAGATTCATTGCGCTTGCTCTGAATTCTCTCGATCATATTATTGTCCGGCTTATGTTTATTCTTGTGCTGTCGTATGGATCTATTGATTTTGTATTTTCTCACTTCTTTCCTTGTAATTACACCCGGGTGTAATTTATGCCTAGAAATAAGGAACTTATTATTATTATATTAAGACGGTGAAGTTGAAGAGTGTAAGGATCTGTATATAAACCTGTACATATTACCACACAGGTTTCTATTTATCAATTCGTATAAATGTAGAATCATTATCCCCTATACACGATAAAATCCTTCATACAAAATATACTAATCTGAACGCATAGCCTTGTTTTAATCATCAATCTTCCTGCCTATTATCCTTGTTTCATTGAGTATAACTTGGTGTGGGGTTCTGGGTGAATAAATGTACACTGACCGACAGATTTTATGTTGAATTGTTATCACTGGTTGAATTCAATGGACTGTAGATTTAAGGTTGGAAAGATACACGATGACTAAATGTTATGACTTATATTTCACAACTCACAACTGTTCTCGTAGACGTCTTGGTTTGAACAGGACGACTTCCATTTCTCACCCTCCTAAGTAGGGGGTGTTTTACAAAACATTGAAACTACCTGTTATTTGCCCTACTCAGATGAGATTGTACATGGGAACTAAACACTTGGGTTGTCTACGCAACGTTAGTAAGTAGTCCTACCAATTCACTAGACGATCACAATACAGTCAAGTTTAGGAAGATTGGGTCATAGACTTCAATAGCAGAAGTCCATGTTATCTGAACTGTTATTAGAGTAATCAGTGTGATGCCCTGGCTTCTTTTTTATAACTCTTCAAAATTGCTCAACTAGTTCTGCCACACCTTGTATATTAATCAACACATGAACGAGCGCGCGAATGCGAATGCTCCACGTCAGTGCTTTCGTAATTTTATTCGCAATAGTTTTGCACCAATTTTTGAAAGAGGAACATACAAAATTTTCTGAATTTTCTCACTTCAGTCTCGTGGAACGAGCAAGGTCAAATATCTCCTCTGGAATTATTCATCAGAAAATTATCTCAAACTTCCGGAACCTGTCCCCGCCGAATTTCGTTTCAAATCAAAAAGCAGGCTCTTCTCCGTTGCAATGAATCACCTAAGCTCCAGACGATTAAATGAAACAAGAATCATGCAATTAGGTCGGAAATTATATTTCACTAATCAGACAGGTCCTGAATCGTTACACCGTCGGAAAGCGAAACGCTTCAGAAACAAAATGGGCCCCGCGTCCGCGCTTGAAATTATTTACGGCTTTAATTTTTATTGTACCCCCGTTTCCGAGTCGCTTTGATCCAATCAGCACGAGAAATTCTTCCCCTCTGGCGCGCGAAAAATTCGAGGAAATAATTCGGACAAAATCATCACTGTAAGATAAATACCGGTAAACATGGTTAAATTATTCCGATTCAGCAGTTTCAAAGGGACCTTGATTAAAGGAGAAGGATTAGTTGGAAGTGGGTGAATGTAGTTCGGAGAAAAACTCTAGGTGGGCATTTTGGAGTGAAGCCATAGCGGATTGTGGAGGATTTTGGTTGAGTATTTTCTCAAATAATGATGCTTCGGAATCCAGCAAATAAAAATTGTTTTCACTCTTTTCAGATTGATCATGACCATATGTATACAGGGTGAGTCTTTGACCACTGCATTAATTTTAACCAAAGATTCCTCTCATCAAATGAAACACTTTTTTCATTTATCATTTTTCCAGATTCGGCTCAGGTAAAAAGTTACAAGCGTTTAAAGATTTCACAATGTGCTAATACACTGCCGCATATAAATTATCTATGACATTGTTGGCGGACGAGAATAAGGCATGGTAACGTGGTTTACAGCTTGATTCGGGATTCCAACGCTCAGGGACGGATCCATAAAAGTAGTAACATTTCTGGAGTTTTCCATTTTAAAACATTCAATGAAGAATATCTCGAAAACGGTGCGTATAAGGAGAAATGATGAAGAATAATATGTTCTAAAACGATGGAATATTCTTGAAATGACTCAAGAAAAACTTTATATGCTTTCTTTATGGTAATTTCGTTTAAGGCTGGTTTATGCTGGCTGGTAACTTTAACTTATTCCCTAACTTAAAAATTGAAACATAGATTTCTAACGCTATGGTTGATACTGAAACTGAATAATCCGTTTACTTATTATTAATAATAATAATTAATAAGTTAACGGATTATTTAGTCTGATTATAAAGCATAACACTAAAAATAAATGTCTATATATATTATATATATATGATTAAGTTAAAGTTACCAGCCAGCATAAACCAGCCTTTAGTTTTATGAATCCACGAGTCCATAACTAGAAAACCAGTAGAAGTAGAAAATAACTAATATTTGGAAAATATGTATCATAGTCATAGGAAACCTTACACCAACATTCATTTTATTCGAAAAAAGGATGTCAAAGCTACAAAATAAAAACTGATTTTTTCTCAAAATTTCAACATCCTGTATCTTTTTACCTGAGCTGAATTAGGAAAAATGTTAAATGAAAAAAGTGTTTCATTTGACGAGAGGAATCTTTGGTTAAATTTAATGCAGTGGTCAAAGACTCACCCTGTATACTGGCCTGGAAGGTGATTAAATGATTAAATTAAAGTCCTCTCATCAAATAAATCAGATTCGGCTGAGGTAATAGTTACTGAGGTAATAGTTACAAGTTACGTAATGAGTTACAAGCGTTGAAAGATTTCATATTGTGCTATTACACTCCTGCACACTGTTTCCATCTCTACCACATAATCCTGGTTCTGGATAAAGGTTTTAATCATTTTCATCATATGAAGCTCGAAATTCAATTCAATTGTTTAATTGAACGTATTTACTCACTCAATTATTATGTTTCGCAAGCTTATTGTAGTATTCCTAATGACTATTTCACTCATATGAAAATCTGACCAACCACAGGCCAAAGACAGCTCGTATTATTGCGAAAAAAGCAACTGTCTTCAGAAAATACACCTGAAAGTCGGTGTTATTTCGGATGGTGCGAAATAACACTGAAAAGATCAGGACCTCTAAGGAAATCAGGCCGGTGTTAGCGGGTGTTGGCCGGTGTTGTAAAATTTCTTAGAGTGTACAGGGTGAGTCTTTGACCACTGCATTAATTTTAACCAAAGATTCCTCTCATCAAATAAAACAGTTTTTTCATTCACCATTTTTCCAGATTCGGCTCAGGTAGAAAGTTACAAGCGTTTAAAGATTTCACAATGTGCTAATACACTCCTGCATATAAATTATCTATGACATTGTTGGCGGACGAGAAAAAGGCATGGTAACGTGGTTTACAGCTTGATTCGGGATTCCAACGCTCAGGGACGGATCCATAAAAGTAGTGAAATTTCTGGAGTTTTCCATTTTAAAACATTCAATGAAGAATATCTCGAAATCGGTGCGTTTAAGGAGAAATGATGAAGAATAATATAATGTTCTAAAACGATGGAATATTCTTGAAATTACCCAAGAAAAACTTTATCTGCTTTCTTTATGCTAATTTCGTTTAGTTTTATGAATCCACGAGTCCATAATTAGAAAACCAGTAGAAGTAGAAAATAACTAATATTTGGAAAATATGTCTCATAGCTATAGGAAACTTTACACCAATATTCATTTTATTCGAAAAAAGGATGTCAAAGCTACAAAATAAAAAGTGATTTTTTTTCGAAATTTCAACAGCCTGTATCTTTTTACCAGAGCCGAATCTGGAAAAATGGTGAATGAAAAAACTATTTTATTTGATGAGAGGAATCTTTGGTTAAAATTAATGTATTGGTCAAAGACTCACCCTGTATATAATCTTCTTTCTAAAACCACTAAAAATTCTCATAGATATTAAACTGTTAACTACATATATTCAATTAATAAATTTGAAGATAATTGTCAATAATACAGCATGATTTACAGATGCTATAGTATATTTTTGAATTTTTTCCCTTTTGACGTGTTTTCATTTTATTATCCTGTTAAATAAATTGATAGAAATCATTATTATTATCCAAATTAATAATATGGAATGACATTAATCTTGAACAAACCTGTGGGGCTAGGATTCAGAATCATGTGAACACTATGCACATTCTTAGGCAGAAACTGGTATTTCTTGATCCAATTTAGTCGTATCCCCTTGGACTTATGCAGGCCCTGGACAGCATTGTTGATAGCCCTTGTATATTCCCTAACCCCAAAGTTCGTATGAGGAAGGATGAGGCCGATATTAAGCGCTTCCTGATGACCCTCCTGCTGATTTATCCGACTATAAAAAGCTCGAGCCCACGTAAGACAACAAACCACGGTTAAAACTAGAACGTACTTTATATTTATCATGACGGCTTTGAGCGGATGACGTACGACCGGTCATACTCTAACCGCAGACCGGACACGGCACGTTTTTTGACACATAACCACTTAATCACTATACTACGTAATTGTTGAGAGCATTTAAATGCAGGCACACGAGAAAACGGTAGGACCAGCAAGGGGTGGCAGCCACCGCCCCATCAGACAGTGCAAAAGAAAGGGAGGGATACATCAAACAAACGTGCTCGAGACGAGGATGCAAGGTGTCGAGGGCACGGGGGTACGCAAGCGTTGTTGCCATGACGACAGCGGCATCTTTGGGTATGATGACCATCAGTGGCGGCACCGTCAAACAAGGTGATTTATTTAATTTCGGATACTTTCGCATTGACGGGGTTGTCTTCCATCAGGTTGCGACTGTTGTTTCCTCGGTTCGTTATCAGTTTTCAGACCCTCGAGATCATTTTTTATTCAAGGTGCGGAGGGTAATGAAATTTTCGGGGATTATAGCGTCGGAAGTTCGAGAGCTCTCATAAAATTAAAAATGCGCACGGTTTATGTTGCATCCACTCCGCAGAAATATCGAATAGTAATTCATTAATCATTAAGGGATACTTTGGTGCAATTCATTGATTTTTTCTGGGTTTTCTCTCTCACCATGTGCCTTTTAGTGGTTTGATGTTTCCTTTTGAGGAAAAATGTTTGGAAAACTCAGCATATATCATAAATTTGTTCGAAAATTAATAAAGTAAGTATTTGTTGAGATGGGAAAGCGTTGTCATGAGGTCAGTCTGCTTTGGCACATTTGTTCAAATTCATAGCGGTGGTCACTCATCCTGGTACTGAACTCGCCCAAGGCAGTTTGGTTTCCAAGAAAATATAATATATTTTCACAATACTTGCGACGATATAGATTCGACTGAGTTCAAAACTTGAACTGGTCTGTAAAAAATGGTTTTGAAGGCACTTTCAGCGATATCTGAACTGTTTAAGTCAAAAAATGTCAAAAAAATCTATGAAAGGTGCATGTTATTATTTACTTCAACCTTGGGATATAGAACTATTCTAGGAATTCAACTAATTAGGTATCATATTCCATATACCGAAAATATACCTTATCACGTGAATTTTCCGGCACATTTTTTCATTCTTTTATACAATAGAAAGTAAAACATGCATCTATGGGAGATGATAGCCCTACATTAAGATCCTGTAGCGGTCTTCGAACATCTGAAATTCTGAATAATCATCGCTTGGATTGGCCAGACCTGGTTTTTAAAGAGACTCTCCAGGCCTTACGAGCAACATTTTCCATTTTGAAATCAAATATTGAAGGAATTTCTAAGAACAAGAGTGAATACCTTTGAAAACTAGTGGAGGCGATTCTTCTTCAAGGGATCCCATGCGGCTACAAAGAAGTATATTTGTGAGCGGGAACTTTCGAAGGGTTATGTTTTATTTTTAATTTGTTCGTTTTTCTCCTGTTGTCTTTCCATTTTTCAGATTCAGTTTCGGCTACCTTGGAGAAACCTCTCCGTTTTCTGACGAAGGATATATAGTAAAGAAACAGATGCTTATTAATATTTTTAAATTTCAGCAAATTTTGTAAACAATAGTTACAAATCACAACACTCACAGGTAGACAGTTTTTTTTTAATGAGGTTTTTCCCTAAGCTCTTGTATCATACGTCGAATTGTATGGTCTCCGTTACACCAACCTCCGCTAACACATATAACGCTCTCAATCAAACCCTATTTTACAAATTTTGAGGCAGTATTGCGTTGAGATATCGATTCCAAATCAATTTTACAAATAAAACCTTCAATCAGTAGAGACCAAAAGAATCTATTTCAGCATATCTCTCATCAGAAAATATCTCCTATACCTCCAATATACCATATTTGAATCTCTTTGACCAGCGAATGGTTTTAAATATCGATAGAAATACTTAGATCTAAATAACTGTTTACCAACTTCCTCTAAAAATGACATTTGACAATTTTCAAAATGATTTTTTCGAAATGAATTGATATTAAATTGTGATTGAATCTGGAAATGTTTTAAATACTACGCTTTTCCATTGTCTGTTGTTTTATATTATATAGAATATTTCCTATTTCAGCAAATTCTCGAATCTTGGGTGCCCTATATTATATATCAACTTTCAATCGAGCCTACATATTATATGCATCCCAATATCGTTTTAAAAACATCTTTTGAACAAATTTCTCTTCCCTTATAAAAGCGACATGACCACAGACATGAAATTCCTAATTCTATCAACTGCATCATGAAATTCGTTCAACTTCTCGTCAAAAACCAAAAACTAAATAGAATACTAGAATTCAAAAGAATATCAATTAATAAATGGAAAAGACACAACTTCCAAAAAGGTAAATTTCTTTGTTATGGTATGATTTTGGATGAGAAAGACGTTTCCGAGTTTGTAAATACTGAGGTATCGTTACCTGATTTTTGATAAATCCTTAGCCAGTGTTCTTTCGCCATTTAGCAGAATGAATTATTATATATTTGCATTGTAAAATATAGAACAAAATGATGTATTCTCAGGCAATTATTAACATACGACAATTTTCTGTGAACTATTAGTTGAAGAGCCAGAAAAATGCATTTATAGTCATTTTTCATAGAAAATTTCTATCATAATATGCATAGAAGATTCTCAATTAAACTTCCGTCATTTCTCATTCAAACATCTACTTTTGGATAAAGAGAGAAAGCTATGATAGGAACTCTGCAGAGCTTTATTCATTCAGATTCATCAACATAAATTTGTTGTTCTCATTTCTATAGTGAGCCAATTTAATTCTAGAATTATAAAATTCGGAAGGATATTAATCATACATAATGGAATATAGAGTCAGGGAGAATATTACATGGTCATGCTCTATATCATGATCCATCCAAACTAACCTATGCTTCAGACGGTAGTAATATTTAATTATCCCTCAGGCAGTTCACTATTCGACGAATCCTGTCCCTTCGCCAATTCGCAACCAACTCTGGATATTGCATTTTGCAAATGTAGACGTAATATAAAATATGAATTTCATCAATGAAATCCAATAAACTATTTTCTACATAAGATGTTCAATCGTAAAACCTTTCAGAAATGTCTGATCACCAGTTTCCCTATTGATTCGAAAGTTTCTGACCTGAATGTGCAATAAAAATCGTTCTTTATGTCATCGCAATAGGTATAAAATCCTCAACGCCATCTGGGTTCTAATTCTCTTCAATGAACTCAAAACTCAGTGAGTATCATCCAATGGCGAATCTTGACCATAACTAAGCTGGAATCATTCAAATTCATCAACGTAAATTTGGTTTTCACATTCCCTTTGTGATCAGATTTAATTCGAGATTTCGTAAATTCGGAAGAAGATTGATCATACATGAAGAAATAATTTCGAATCAGGGTGAGTCTGAGATGGTCATGATCTACATCATGGTCTATCCAAACCAGCCATATGCTTCAGACAGTAATATTTAATCCCTCAGTCAGTATTCGATTAACCCGGTTCCTTCGCCAATTAGCAACCAACTCTGGATATTGCATTTTACAAGTGTAAACTTACTATAAAATATACATTTCATCAATATAATTTAATATCCTATTATCGACGAAAGATGTTCAATCGTAAAACCTTCCAGAAATTTCAAATCACCAGTTTCTCTATTGATTCGATAGTATCCGCCTGATTATGCTGTAAAATCTGTTCTTTATCTTTATATTATACCAGTATGTATTAAATCCTGAACTCCATCAAGTGGGTTCTAATTCCCTTCAACATTGAGTATCATTCAATGACGACTCTCGGCCATAACAGAGCTTGAATCATGCAAATTCATCAACGTAAATTTGTTTTTCACATTCCCTTTGTCATCAAATTTAATTCGAGAATTCGCAAATTCGGAAGGATATTGATCATACATGAAAAAATACTTTTGAATCAGGGCGATTATGATATGGTCATGCTCTACATCATGGTCCATCCAAACCAGCCATATGCTCCAGACAGTAATATTTAATCCCTCAGTCTGTAATTCGATTACCCGGGCTCCTTCGCCAATTAGCAACCTACTCTGAAGTGTAAACGTACTATAAAATATGCATTTCATTAATATAATTTAATATCTAATTATCGACAAAAGATGTTCAATCATAAAACCTGATTCGATAGCATCCGCCTGAATATGCTGTAAAATCCGTTCTTTATATTATACCAATAGGTATTAAATTCTGAACTCCATCCACAGAGTTTTAATTCTCTTCAATAAACTTATCACTCATTGAGTATCATTCAATGACGACTCTCGGCCATAAAAGAGCTTGAATAATGCAAATTCATCAACGCAAATTTGTTTTTCACATTCCCTTTGTCATCATATTCAATTCGAGAATTCGTAAATTCGGAAGGATATTGATCATACATGAAGAAATACTTTTGGATCAGGGCGAGTCTGATATGGTCATGCTCTACATCATGGTTCATCCAAACCAGCCATATGCTTCAGACAGTAATATTTAATCCCTCAGTAGGTATTCGATTGCCCCGGCTCCTTCGCCAATTAGCAACCAACTCGGGATATTGCATTTTAGAAGTGTAAACTTAATATAAAATATGCATTTGATTAACATAATTTAATATCCTATTATCGACAAAAGATATTCAATCGTAAAATCTTCCAGAAATTTTGAATCACCAGTTTTTCAATTGATTCGATAGTATCCTCCTGAATATGCTGTAAAATCCGTTATTTATCTTTATATTCTACCAATAGGTATTAAATCCTGAACTCCATCAAGTGGGTTCTAAATCTCCTCAATAAACTTAACACTCATTGAGTATCATTAAATTATGACTCTCGGCAATAACTGAGCTTCGAATTATTCAAATTCATCAACGTTAATTTGTTTTTCGCATTCCTTTTATGGTCAAATATAATTCGAGATTCCTTAAATTCGGAAGGATATTGATCATATATGGAGAAAAATCATCCACATCATGGTCCATCCGAACCATCTATATACTTCAGACATTAATATTTAATTATCCCCCAGTCAGTATTCCACGAACCTGGCTCCCTCGCCAAGCAGCCAACTCCGGAAATTGCATTTTACAAATGTAGACGTAATATAAAATATGCATTTCATCATTATAATTCAATATCCTATCTTCTACAATAGATTTCCAATCGTAAAACCTTTCAGAAATTTCAAATCACTCGTTTCACTATTGATTCGAAAATATCCTGAACATACAGTAAACAGGTATCAAATCCTGAACTCCAAGAAGTGTGTTCTAATTCTCTTCGATAAACTCAACACTCATTGAGAATCATTCAATGATGAATCTCGGCTATGATATAGCTTGAATGATTCGAATTCATCAACATAAATTTGTTTTTCACATTCCTTTTGTTATCAAATTTAATTCGAGATTTCTTAAATTCGGAAGGATACATGAAAAAAACTTATAATTGGAACGTATTTATTAGGGTCATGTTTAACATCTTGCGAACCAACCAAATACTTCAGTCAGTAATGTGTAATTATCCTTCAGTCAATATTAGATGAATTTCGCAACCAACTCTGAGCATTTTGCAAATGTAGACGCAATATAAAAAAATATGTAATCAAATGTGATAACAGGAATTATGAGTTTCGTGTTAGAAATAGCGAACAAAAATTTTTCACCCGCTTGAAAGATGAAACTCCTGTTTAGGAATGGGATTTGTTTACAGAATACCGTGAATGAATTGCAAGAAGTGCTATGTCGGCCAAACGAGACAACTTTTAATTAAAGAATAGGATCTGACAGCACAGATACGATTGCAATGAAATTTTTGTAACTAAAGACGACAAAAATGCGTAGGCTGAACATCACTTCCAAGAATACCACCAATTTGACTTCGATAATGTTAAAATTTTAGATTTTGAAAATAATTGGAAAAAAGCAATATGAGCAGGACGATACAGATAAAATTAAATAATACAGTTAATTATAGAATCGCCAGTCAAAAACTACATAATTCAATATTCTATTTTATACAACAGATGTTCAATCGTAAAACCTTCCAGAAATGTCATATCAACAGTTTCTCTATTGATTCGAAAGTATCCGACCTGAATATGCTGTAAAATCCGTTCTTTATGTCATCCCAATAGGTATTAAATCCTGAACTCCATCAAGTGGGTTCTAATTCTCTTCAATAAATTTAACACTCATTGAGTATCATTCAATGATGAATCTCGGCCATAACAAAGTGTTAACGACACTAATAACTCCATTAACGGTAAACTTTGGATGAGCACTATTTGCTAATGTCTAAATTATCACGGATTGAATTGGGAGCAGGTGTTCCATCAATTGCTGATCGACATATCTTGAAATACCTGAAAATTATAAATCTTATTCATTGAGATAATTAGGTTTAGGAAACTGATGGTTCCTAGAAATCATATTCTGGAAGTTTTATAGCTTTGATATTGTTAAAAAACCTACCAACTCTGATATTTTCATTTCGTCTGATTCAGATTTTCCCTGGTCACATAAAATAGCCAGCTTACATTTGCTTTCCAAGCAGTCATTATTTAATAATCCACTAAACTATAAAATCAAAGAAAAGTAAAACGTTTTTCAAATCACCGCAAATAACGGTCTACCTAAGGTCATTTAAAAAATTATCAATAAACACATAGATAAACAACGTCAGTAAAAAATTTCCAAGCTTTCACGTTCCATCCGGTTCGACAGTTTCCGAGCTATACCCACCTGGAATATTATTTCCTCGATAACTCAAAAAATAAAGATTCGATCGAATTGAAGCTTGGTAACTATTAGTAGAAAATCAACATAAAGACGTGTTTTACTTTTTAAGTACTGTACCTCTAGAAAATTAGAAAAAAATGGCGAAAAAAAAATTTTGTAGAAGCGTAAACCTAGAAAATTGCAAAAAAAATTACACAAAAAAAAAATTGGTTCAAGCACTGACGTGAAGTCAGGATCTTTTGCGCGTATGTTCTATTGTCCAATCTCCTGTATTGGACACTCAATTCGAATTTACAACGGTAAATTCGAATTAAGAGTGTCCAATACAGGAGAATGGACAACATAATTTACCATGGTAAATGCGATTAAGGGTGTCCAATACAGGAGAATGGACAATAGAACGCGCAAAGGCTCCTGACTTCACGTCAGTGCTTGAACCAATTTTTTTTCGTAATTTTTTTGAAATTTTCTAGGGTATGGTTCTTAGAAAATTTTTTTGAAAATTTTCAGATTACACTCAGCACATATTAGGTCTACCTAGTTGCAGTAAATTTTATTTCAATTATCATAAACATACGCTAATTTAGAATGAATCTAGATAATATGCCATTACTTGTTCGATCCTCTTTAAACACTGCAATTTACTCATTATTTTCCTCACGCCTTCTAACAGGTGCAATCTCGATATTTTCACTGACAAAGATCATTTCGTCCACGCCTTCTTCCCCGATCTCCACTCTACCGGAAAATCAAATTAACGATTTTTAGCATATTTCCCGTTTCAATCAGATACGATCGACAATCGTCTTGCACAACTTCCGGATTCGATACGTTCTTGTTCCGTATCTGCCAAATTGAAATCGATTATGTCTGCATCGTCCTCCGTTACGCAAGGGAGAACCGTCGCTGGATGTAGCGACTAAGCGGGAACAGGCGAGAACTGGCAGAATGGGCGATCATGTAAATCTAATTCGAATCCAATCGTACTCGGTCAGAGGACCAGGCGCTATTTAATTTATCTTATCGGATAGCTTTCCACGTTCGAATCCAGCTGATAAGTTGGCTGGCGTTTGCAGGGGCACCTCCCTCTATCTAGGACTGCCTGAACTATTCCCATTCCTGTCTACTGAATAATCATTAAAGTATACTGTGGGAGGTTTTTCTGGGTTTTCTCTCCCAAACTCTGAAAATTATCTATAAAAGAAAAATTAATTATTTTGTGATTTGCTTCTGCGTAAGAAACACAAGATTTTTGTCAGAAGCAGTCAATTGAACAATGTTGCCTAACAAAAACAAACAACAACGAAACAACATCAACGAAGAAACAACTATAGCGTAACGTTTCAGCTAACCACTAGTAATTGTAGATGAAAGGACTAGCAGAGACCAAAGTTTTGAAGCAATCCACAGAGTGTGTATGATTTCATCAAAGTTGAATAGCTACATACCGCGGTCTCATCCTTATTAGGAATCATCAGTGGAGCACAATTCAACGCTGATGAAATCAACACTACGAAGTAACCGGTTTATAGAAAACCAGCAATCACTTGTGAGTAGAATTTAGATACAAGTGACACCTGGAATTCAATCAACAAAGCTCCTCGCTGTGGCTACCCAAAACTATAGATCTCTACGTATATTATTTTCCCCTATGTGGTAATCAGCAAGTACTCGCATTGGAGTCTCATGCAGTTGACCACTGGGGAGCGAAAACGCTCAGGTTAATACGCAATGCGCAGTACGGAGCCATAGAAAGAGAATAACGCTTTAGGAAAGCTAACCACTAGTAATTATGGATGAAAGGACTAGCAGATAGCAGAGACCAAAGTTTTGGAGCAATCCACAGAGTGTGTATGATTTCATCAAAGTTGAATAGCTACATACCGCGGTTTTATCCTTATTAGGAATCATTAGTGGAGCACAATTCAACGCTGATGAAATCAACACTACGAAGTAACCGGTTTATAGAAACCAGCAATCACTTGTGAGTAGAATTTAGACACAAGTGACACCTGGAATTCAATCAACCAAGCTCCTCGCTGTGGCTACCTAAAACTATAGATCTCTACGTATATTCTTTTCCCCTATGTGGTAATCAACAAGTACTCGGATTGGAGTCTCATGCAGTTGACCACTGGGGAGCGAAAACACCCAGGTTGGGAGAGAAACCCCAGAAAAAAACTTTTAATAATCCGGCCTACTGCTCTAATTAAATTTTGATGACACGTCATGAGCCTTAGCGCAATATATCTCTTGCATGTAACACGAAATACCATATGTTTATGTTTTTCTGAATCTACTTCAATATCAGATCATCATGTACGCCCTCGTCCACTTTCAAAACTTATAAAATTTGAATATATGGGTATTGAAAATTGGAATATAATGAAGCAAATTCAAATGAGGTGAAACGCTTCTGGTTGGTAGAACCACAGCCCTCTATAGCCTCTGTAGCCTCTATAGCCTGGAACACAGTCTGACAACGTATTGTATTGAATAAACTATCTATGTATCTATCTATCTATTCACCAAATGCTTACTATCGCTAGGCTCCTATCCGAGCATCTTTCAGGCAGAAGTACTTGCAATAGGAAGATGCGTGGAAATGAACCTCGAAAGGAAGAAGAGTTGTGATATAGCAATCCACTCTAACAGTCAAGCTGCTGTTAAAGCTCTGATCTCCCAAGTTATCGAATCCAAGCTAATATGGGAGTGCCGAATAAAACTCAATGAAGTAGGCAAGAACAACAGGGTCTACTTGGTCTGGGTTCCTGGTCACACGGGAATCATAGGAAATGAGGAGGCCAACACACTTGCCAAGAAAGGAGTACAAACGCCCTTTATTGGTCCAGAACCTTATTGTGGGGTTGGTAGACACACCTACAAAAGTGAATTCCGGTCGAAAGAGGAAACTGAGACAGGTACTTTCTGGAGATTTCTCCCCGGAATGCATCACTCCAAGAAATTTGATACTGTCAGATCCAAGAAATACTTGGACCTTAGTAAGAACAAGCTGCACCTCCTCACTGGCTTCCTCACAGGTCACTGCGGCCTCAGGAAGCATATGATGAGATTAGGGCTAGCATAAACTGACGAGTGCAGATTCTGTTGGGAGGAGGATGAAACTCCTGATCACCTGACAACGGAATGCCTCGCCATCTCAAACCAATGCAAGGAATGCTTTGGGCAAGAAATCTGCAGGAGCGAAGACCAAGCCCAGATACTGGAGTTCATCAGAACTCTATTAGTCTCCAGAAGTTTCGTAGAGTTTCGCGTTTTCGGAGCGAAAAGATGGGGGTGTATTATAAAAAATGTCGTGATAAGACGAAAAAACGCCGATTTTGGCAAAAGGAGCCAACTCGTGGAAACGAATTCGGAGGAACGGTGGCATTCGGAACGACGGTGTTTGCGGGAACGCGTAGACGAGATTCAAGATTAGTCCGTAATGGAGCCCTTTTTTCGATCCTGTCTTTCGTTTTCCCGGAAGAACGATAGGAAAATGTGACTTTTCGCGAAAATCGACAAATTTCTGACGTTTCACGTATCTCCGTGGCGAATTTTAACGTGGCTCCTTCAAGGTCGATGTTTTCGGTCTGAACGAGCGACGAGAAATGTCAAATGGAATTTGAATTTCGAACGGAATTACCCGAAGATCTTGGAATCGTCTAGAAAAACTGCGAGAACGAGAAAAAAAAAACGAGAAACCAATTTCGATCGATCGCTTGACAGGATTGACGATATTCTGAAAATCAAAAGACGGAAATCATCCGAGTACTAAAAATCTTAATTTGGTACATAATCGGAGTTGATTCACGTAGGCAACGTGGCCGAGTGAGCTGAGGCGTTGGATTGGGAATTTATAGCTCCCGAGCCTCGCGGGGTGGCGGGATCGAATCTCGGAGCCTCCGAAATAGCTTTCTCTTAATTTTTTTTCATTTTTACCCAACGAAAAACTCAAAGGAGCGTTACTCCAGTAAACGTATCTTGGGATTTGAATCTTTTCGGTAAGTTACGAAATCTATACCTAATGAATATCCGTTCGATCGAACTCATTTTTGCATTAAAATTACTCAAAATATTCAAACATTAAGCAGAAAATTAACGGTCGAAAATGAAAAACCACCAGTCGTTTGTTTATTCATGCTCAAAATGGAAAAACGAAAAATATTGTTTATCCAAATGTTTTGGATTGAGTTTTAAAATAGCTAGCAATTATCTAATAAATTATTTTTTTGTTTGAATAAATTAATTTGATGTTCCAATTAATTTTTTTTGTTATTTCACTTTATACGTAGTGAGGCACGTACCGGGCCGCTAGGTAGCTCCATTCTAATATTCGTGGAAATTTGGCTGAACCATCATCATCCACAAGTGAATGAACATATTCGATTCGATTCAGTGGTGAAGGCATCCTACAATTAAATTATCTCTCGATGGAGTAGGGCTGAGATCGGGGTGTTCTTGAGTCACTGCCGGCGACAGCATTTGAGACATAAAGACGAATGAACTGGCTCTGATTCAACAAGGCACTTCATCCCAGATTCGAGATGAAACACAAATTATGAAGAATTCGTTTTGCTCAATCTGAATTTCATGAGGTAATTTCCCATTAAAATGTTCACATTTAATTTTCTCGACCCACTTCACTGCTCCCTGCCACTGAAAGCTCTTTCAAATTCTTGTTCGAAATTTTCTAGGGACTGTTAATGTTAATTTTAAGGAGAATCCATTTTGCATAGAGGATAATCCATTCAGTATAAAAGGTTTTCATCTGCAGATTGAACAGCCTTTTCATTTTCAGTCACGTGTGGGTCCATCATTACCAACAATTGAATATAGGAAATTAACAAAAAGATTTAATAGTATCATCGATGATTAAGACATTTTTTATATGAATGGTACAATGTTCAATTAATTTTTGTGAAGGATTGCGTTGGTAGTTTGATCAACTGTATTTTTGCTAACATGTCATTGTGTTGTAGTTGAAGGGGCAAGTGGAAGAAGGAGTTATGTTACAAATATGAGTTTGCGAGAAAATTAGATTTTAGTGAAGTGCTATATTTGCATAAAAACGAAGTATTTTCGAAATGAAAATAGTATCTGATTAAAATGGTTCTGGATACTCGTTCAGAGTTCACACAGCTAACATTTGGCATACTTTCGGCGCGGAAAACAAGGACGTTGAACAAAATACTCAAAATACTAAATTTGAGCAAACGGTACGACTTTCCACAAGAAACTAGAATAAACAAAGATTCAAATTTAATTTGACATGTCGATAATTTTGTCCATAAAATTTCTACTGCCGGCATCTAACGGCGAAAAGTGAAGTAGAACAAAATCCTTGTATTTTGACAGTATTTGGACCGCAATTCGGCCGAAAATATGTCAAAGAGTGTATTCACCATGTATTCTATGCATCTATGTTATGACTAACCAAATGTTCAGCCTGAATCACTAAATCACAGAAACCATATTTAATTGCTGTCTCCTTGATCCCTAGGAGATATCTATTCATCTATCAACTATGTACAGTTATTCGTGGACTACCCTTTATACAGGGTGAGTCTTTGACCACTGCATTAATTTTAACCAAAGATTCCTCTCATCAAATGAAACACTTTTTCCATTTAACATTTTTCCAAATTCAGCTCAGGTAAAAAGATACAGGCTGTTGAAATTTTGAAAAAAAATCAGTTTTTATTTTGTAGCTTTGACATCCTTTTTTCGAATAAAATGAATGTTGGCGTAAAGTTTCCTATAACTATGATACATATTTTCCAAATATTATTTATTTTCTACTTCTACTGGTTTTCTAATTATGGACTCGTGGATTCATAAAACTAAACGAAATTAGCGTAAAGAAAGCATATAAAGTTTTTCTTGAGTCATTTCAAGAATATTCCATCGTTTTAGAACATTATATTATTCTCCATTATTTCTCCTTAAACGCACCGTTTTCGAGATATTTTTCATTGAATGTTTTAAAATGGAAAACTCCAGAAATTTCACTACTTTTATGGATCCGTCCCTGAGCGTTGGAATCCCGAATCAAGCTGTAAACCACGTTACCATGCCTTATTCTCGTCCGCCAACAATGTCATAGATAATTTATATGCGAGAGTGTATTAGCACATTGTGAAATCTTTAAACGCTTGTAACTTTTTACGTGAGCCGAATCTGGAAAAATGGTAAATGAAAAAAGTGTTTCATTTCATGAGAGGAATCTTTGGTTGAAATTAATGCAGTGGTCAAAGACTCACCCTGTATAGTCCTTAAAATATGTTACACGGGTTTTGCAAACAAAAGTGCATTTGGAGCCTGTTGAATTTCTTTGCTTGAATACTTCAAAGCCATTTCCCGAAGCAATAAACCTTTCGAAGTCAACGAACTTCAAATTCGTCGACTTCGAATGCGCATTGCTTCGGAATAAGCCATTGAATTATTCAACCAATCAAATTCAACAGGCAACTTCAAACTGAAACGGGCACACATTTCCTTCTGCACCTCATTGTGCTGGTCATATTCTAGTATGGCGTCAGCCGTCCGTCGAACTCACTGACCCACAAAAAAAACACAAAAGGGCGTATTGCCCCCTGCACTGGATCTCCGAGCCGCTTATTTAGGGAAACGAAACGTCCCTATAAATCAGCCCTCCGACGTGTGTCAGTACGCTGGCTTTTCGGTTTCGGTAATGAAGAAATGTTGGGCAAACTGCGGCATGAAATATGTATTTGCGTTGTTTATGGTGAATTACTGTCATTAGATAGTTACGATCGGAGACGTCGGCGACGTGACGTCATGGCGATGATCGACTTATTGCCAGCTGAAGTGGGATATTTTCGGTAGGCCTAATCAAAATTCCATGAGAAAAGTATCACGAGGAGAATGAGAAAAAAAATTGCAAGAAAAATATTCCTGAAACTAATCACTATGATTTACTCTAATTCTGTATGTTTATGGCAAGGATAAGATTAGATTAAATTTATAGGAGGGGCTTGAAGGCCATGTAGACCTCGCAAACGCTTTGACCTAAAGACCTTTGTTGCGTTTCAAAACCTTACACTCTTACACCGGAGCCTACTCTCACTGTTCCAAATCTTACTTTGGCGAATTATTTGACGCCTGTCAAACTTTTCAACACCTGCCGAGTTTACCTAGAGCTTACTCAAAAGTATCCTATAAAAAAATCAAGAAAAAAAAATTGGTTCAAGCACTGACGTGAATTCAGAAGTTTTGCGCGTTTGTTCTATTGTCCATTCTTCTGTATTGGACACCCTTAATCGAATTTACCATGGTAAATTATGTTGTCCATTCTCCTGTATTGGACACTCTCAATTCGAATTTACTATGGTAAATTCGAAATTTCAGCAATTTCAAACGAATAGTTACTGATATATATAGAATTTTTTTTTCAATTATCAATGATTTTTTTAAAATTTTCCACAAATACTATCCTCAAGTAATTTTGCGAGAATTTTTGCGTTGGCATTCTACAACTAATAACCATGTTTGAATTCAATCGGTTCAATATTTTTCGAGTTAATAAGGAATAAAGAACAAACACATTTCAGATGGCTATAACTCTAAAATCGTTTGGCCGATTATGCTCATAAACGAACTCAAATGTTGCGTTCTGATACACACCCTAACCTGAAAACTTCAAGCCGCTATCTCTTTCCGTTCTCAAGTTATCGTGACAACAAAAATATTTTTTAATAATTTTTTAATAATTTTCTAGCCGTACGATTCACACAAAATTTTACAAACGTGCTTAGGTTCATATTCTACAACTACTCACCAATTTTCAATTCGATCGGATTTATATTGGTTGAAAACAAAATCATTACTCGGAAACCACTGGGCCGATTATGCCCATTAACGAACATGTCTGTCGGATTGGGATGAGCCACCTACCCTGAAAATTTCAAGTCGCATGGCAACGGCCGGACGGCCGGCCGGACAGAATCAAATTTGACCTCAAATTCTTCATTGGGGAGTCGAACTAAATTATTTGAGACCATTTTCGTCAAAAATTTCGAAAGTTACAGACATTTGGGCAAAATGATAACGAGATGTTCCCCAGAACATACGCGCAAAAAAGTGGGAAAGTCCTGTGGACAGGAGCTTTAGCGCTCTTGTTCAAACTGTGACAAAACATATCTCCGAAAGTATTGGCTTGTCAGAGTTGGGAATTATATCAATGGATTCTTATAATAGAACTGCACCAGAAAAGGAAATAAATTCAAATAATAGTTTATTTATCGAAATACCTAAGGAAAGTATCATCGAAAGCATCGAGAGCATAATTCAACGCCGATGAAAAAACACTATGAATGAACTGGTTTACTAAAATCCAGCAGTCACCTCCGAGTTCAATGTAGACAGAAGTGACACCTGGCGTTCAATCAACCAACTCAATTGTATATATTCACAAATTCAAGACACGGAACCTTGTTTTCCAACACTACATTTTTTCCATTTTTTTAAAGTACGAATTATACAGGGTGTAACTAAATAAGTGTAAAATATTTAAGGGGGTGATTCCTCATCGAAAAAAAGATAGGATCTTTCATATAAAGAAACTTCATTGGAGCATCCCTTGTTAGGATACAGCCCCTTAAAGGGGGTACAGAAAATTTGTTTAATAATTTTTTCCACAAGCACTAAAAAAGTCACAATATTGAAATTAACCTGATATTTTCTAATACCAAAAAGACACTAAGCCAGTAATTTATTTGGTTTTCCCATGGTTGTAAGGGGTGGAAAACGCAACCCCTAAAATGTCTTTCCAATGTAACTTTTTGTCTTATAATTTGTTTACCTTTTTAAAATGTATTTCCGATAACCTGTTTCATTCTAAACGAAAAATGTTTCTT
Source organism: Halyzia sedecimguttata (assembly GCA_937662695.2). Lineage (NCBI taxonomy): Eukaryota > Metazoa > Arthropoda > Insecta > Coleoptera > Coccinellidae > Halyzia > Halyzia sedecimguttata. The sequence continues at coordinate 13,118,863 of OW569411.2, read as the reverse complement.
GAATTTTTTGCCCAAAATAAACTAGATCGCAGCAAAACATTATTCTACGAACAACTACAGAGAATCATCGTCATAAATGCGATCTGGATTTATTGTTACCATGGGATAAACCAAATAAATTACTGGCTAAGTGTTTTTTTGGTATTAGAAAATATCAGATTAATTTCAATATTGTGACTTTTTTAGTGCTTGTGAAAAAAATTATTAAACAAATTTTCTGTACCCCCTTTAAGGGGCTGTATCTTAACAAGGGATGCTCCAATGAAGTTTCTTTATATGAAAGATCCTATCTTTTTTTCGATGAGGAATCACCCCCTTAAATATTTTACACTTATTTAGTTACACCCTGTATAAATAAACTAGAACACAAATAAATATGACGTCTCTTATAGGAAGTAAGATGACATGAATGAATAGTGAACACAGACAGATAGAATTAGCATTCTTTGAAACATAGAAGACCGATGTATTATTGAAATTTTGAAAAATCATATGCAATGTATTCTTATGATGGAACTGCATCTTAAAAAAATGCAGCATGGTGAATGCCGACATTGTCTCATTGTTTACATCAACATTAATCTCAGTTTAGAACCTTCAACTTCAGTTTTCAACTCCAATCCCACGCACTCTAGCGTAAAGGCTGAGCATATTTTTCACGTTTATTCCAAAGGTCATTATGAGGAAATTACGAATCACGATGACAATTTTCTTTCAAAAATTCGTGATGTACGGGTTTTTAATTGTTTTCTTCGCTAAGTTTTTGTACCAGATGAATCAGACGAAGTGAAGACCATCAAACTTTCGCTGAAAAACAAATGCTTTTTCAAATGTTAATCGAGATGAATAATAATTGAATTGCACCTTCTTGTTTCAATTATGATAAACTTTTAATGATGTTACAAATCTCAAATACTCATTATGAACTTCCTTACACAAACGATGCTGTTATTCAATTAAATGTTCAATTTTACGGAAGATTGATGATTCCGCCTGCCTTTCTAATTACTTTTCTGTAAGAGAGTATTAAAGGGCAGTTAGTTAAGTTTTCTCAGTAAAACTTTACGTTTTTAATTCGTTCCGCGTTGATAGTGAACAATGATTGAAGTATAATTTCAGAGATTTTCCATTTAATTACAGATGTTCATCAATATTGTCATTGTTGTTTCCCCAATGTCAACTGAGGGTGCAAAAGGCCACTCCTAAAATTTGTTTCACAAGAAACTTTTTTCCTCATTCATACACGGAAAAAAAAATATTGCATCTAATATATGAGATTCATATTTATTGACTAACTGACAGAAGAACGCACATCTAATCATATCTGACTGCAGCACCTATTCATAACGCCCATCCGGATCTTGAAGCTAATGTACTTTCATATTATTAGTAACAGTCAGGTCTGAAAGATCTGATGATTTTGACATATTGAACTAGAACCATCGTATACCAATGTAGGATCCTGAGCATATAAAGTTGAGAATCTAATCAGATTAACAGTATACCAACGATTTTAAGTACTAGTTAGTCCCGCTTTCGAACCTAGCATTATTGTCATAAATGGGTTATATTCCAGTCATATTAGACTTATGATTCTGTTATATGAATTTAGTAATCTCATCATATAAACCTGTAATCTTGAATCTTGTAATACAAAACTAGTAACCTCGTCATATGAGTCTCCATTTCTCGTTTATCTGGCAGATGATGATCTATTATTATACTTATACGTATGAGCCCGGAGAACCGAAAAAAATTATTCGAAAAAGAAGTTTTTTCGAATCATTTTGATCATTTCTTCAGGCACATCCATATGTATCAGATGAGATCAATATCAGCCAGATGAACAAGAAATCGAACATCATCAGATAGATAGGAATATTATGAAAGAACTCGAGACAAACAAAAACGATTTTATCCTGGGAGAATTTATTGATCTCTTCAAATAATGAAAATTAACATCTAAAATTCTAACATATAAAATATTCAATAAAAATTAATAACAATTCTTGTGCCAGTCTGTCACATATACATAACACTATAAAATATTATAAATAACATAAGAAATGACTAGATTCAATACTACATTAATTTTGTAATACTAATGAATTTCATTCAAAATGGACTCAAATTCGGATCCCTCAGAAAAGGAGTTAGTTTCGCCGTCAGTGTCTGTAGATTCGATTATTGGAGTTTGTCCAATACTGGGAGATTCGTACTGAAAAATAATTTTTTATCAACAAAATAAAAAGAACCATTTGGAGAAAAAATTTTGGAAGATGCAATTTGATGATTCTAATATTAGCATATCATTGATAGCCTTGAATAATGAATTTTATCGGAAAATTCTAGAGTTTTTGAAAAATGTAATCAGTTATACTAATTTGAATCATAATAGGTAATACATAAGACTCAACCTGACACTTCCATTCCTTACATGAAGAGCGAGTGCCGTTTGAAATTTAAGGCGAGGACCAATCTTCGGGATCAATATTTTCAACGTGTCCTGGCTAAGCATTTTAACGAACCCTTGATCAATGCCCTCATCTGCAAGAAAAATATACAATAGATAAGCAAATAAATCAGGGGCTGATTTTTTTCAAAATGGTTTTATTCCGTCATTATTCTTATGGATGATGAATCATAATCATCAAGAATCGCATCTAAGCGTATCCAAAGTATTTTTGAATTCCCCAATCCCAGTGTAAATATGTAATTAGATGTTCGATATAATCTCAAATTAAAAAGCTGTTTGAGTTATAATCATCTTCATAGATTGCAGATGTGAAACGAGATTTCAATTGAATGTGTAATTTCGATTTTTGGGCAATGTTAATGATGGAAAATTTTAAAACGATCACTGATGATTTTCATTCATAACAAAAACATTTTTCAATACTCCAATTCTTTCAATTTCCATTATTTAAAATGATAAAAATTTTATCTTTGACGTTGTTTTTTTATAGCTAACCTAACTTAACCTGACCAAATATGTAAAATATATTGAAAACTGGTGAGGGGCAATAAACTGCAAGTTAACCTCATATTTTTTTTTATAATTTGAACATCTACAAACAATGTGAATAAGTCCCTGTATTCTACGCAAAAATGCCTGTATAATGTTATTGTTTCAGAGAAAGTGGTTAGGATCCCTTTTAATTTAGCCATTACTCCATTTTTCGTTTATAAATCAAACCAAAAGAAGATACGAAAAAAAGTGGATAGTATCATTTCATCAGTTTCTCTAAAAATAAACAACCAAGGATATGGTATTAAATTTTCGCTATCCCTCATAGTTTGAAAGTTGTAACAATGAAACATCAAAAGCGTCCACCTGAACAAAAAGAATTTATTCTCAGAGTTGGGTATTACTGACGTATATACATACTTAAAAAAAATTAAAGATTCATCATGCACTATCAATCAATGAGCGAATGGCGTGTAGGTACTTACCTATAGAAATCTTAAAATTCGTCGATGAAAATGATTGTCATGGTTCAATGAAGCTTTCTATAATGTATATTGGAAGTCTTGTATTTTGGCAGAATTGGATATACATGGCAAAAGCAACATGTGATTCCAACAAGATGATAACACATATCACCCAGCTAGACAAACCATCGATCTATCGAAGCAGAAGTTCGGAAACCGAGTAATCTCGACAAATGTATAAATTTCAACTCGTTCATGGGATTAAACCTGTTGGATTTCTTTTCATAGTGTGACGTTAAGCAATTGCCTTATATCAATAAGCCAACAACGTTAGTAGAGCTCAGGACGACATAATACGCGGAATTTCGAACGCTTCAGCCGAGATGTGTGAAAGAGTGCTGGAAAATTGGTTCCAAAGAATCTATTCCTGCAACCTGCTTGCGCTGATCATTTGAGTTAATCAAATTCCATTGTTGAACGTATCATGTGCACTGAACCTAGAATAATTTTCATACCAATATCCTGGTTATGTTGAGATGTATTTGAATACAAAATTATTTATTATTTTTTGAAAACCTTGATACGTTTGTGTAGGAATAATATTTCCACCCTAGTAAATATTTTGAGTTAAGATTAGTTCTACTGGTGCAGATGATGTTTTCCAACGTTTGTACCGATAATTCAGAAGGAATTTTAGATTTTTCCCAAACCATCCCTACGCCATGTAAATATTAACTATGTAGCCACCTTAGAGCCCATTAACTGAACAGGATCAGGAAATCGCTAAGAACATAATTGTGTTAATTGTCTCATAAATTTTGGAGCAATTTCAGGGTCTTCATAAATGATTTCGGTTAGTTCTTTAACCCTCTCATTTTGCCGCTTCATATGCATGCGGTTCACATTTACAATTCCAGCCACTTTTTCCTTTCCTTACATTGATAATGATAAGAGATGAGTTCCGAAATTATTGTCACTGGGAGATTACTTTTCCTCACTTCCCAGTTTGAACCAAAAATGTTTATGATGCAAAATAAATTTATTTAATAGTTGATGTAGTTCACATTAAGTTTGAAGAAAGAGAAATTATCAAAGAGGTGAATTTTTAGATTCAAGAGATGTCATATTAGCTATTGAACAGATATTAATAATCTGTTCTCTTGTATTTGATTGGTAGAATTCTGAGCTCTGAGATATTGTCATAAAACGATTCTAGGGGGCCAAATTCAGAGGTCTGTAACTCCGAAATGGGTGCCCATTTCACAAAAATAAAAATTGGTTCAAGCACTGACGTGAAGTCAGGAGCTTTGGCGCGTATGTTCTATTGTCCATTCTCCTGTATTGGACACCCTTAATCGAATTTACCATGGTAAATTATGTTGTCCATTCTTCTGTATTGGACACTCTTAATTCGAATTTACCATAGTAAATTATTTTGTCCATTCTCCTGTATTGGACACTCTTAATTCGAATTTACCATGGTAAATTCGAATTAAGTGTCCAATACAGGAGAATGGACAACATAATTTACCATGGTAACTTCGATTAAGGGTTTCCAATACAGGAGAATGGGCAATAGAACATACGCGCCAAATCTCCTGACATCACGTCAGTGCTTGAACCAATTTTTGTTTTTTGTAATTTTTTTGAAATTGCTGCTCGAATCTCCAACAATATTTAACCGATCATGTTAAAACTTGGCAGTAGTAGGGGTCCTTCAAATTTTCTTCAAGAATCTACTATTTAATTTTGTTGCATATATTTTGGGACACCTGTATATAGGGTGAGTCTTTAAGTTGTACATTAATTTAAACCTTGGTTTCCTCTCATCGAATGAAATACTTTTTTAATTTACCATTTTGCCAGATTCGGCTTAGGTTAAAAGCGTTTAAGAATTTCACAATGTGCTAATTCACCTCTGCACTGTCTTTAACTGTTGAACACTGACAAACTCAATGGATTCAATATTGCATAATTATCTGAAAGCTTCATCATCTGATGCTCGAAATTCAATTAAATGATTTGAGAAAACTTATTTACTCACTCAAGTCTTATGAAATGGTTTTTAATAATCTTCATGCTGCGTTTTTGAAAAAAACTCTTCCTGAATAATAAAACACAGACTGCAACTTGATTTTCATCAAATATCCACTATAAGATTATCCACAATATCGTTATCGCCTATTCGCCTATTTTCACATTCATTAAATATTTTAATTTGCACCATATAAATAAATGCAAATGTCATATAACATCCAACCAACAACAATTATTATAAACTCTATCAGTCTATGTGTATGACGTATAGATAGCATAGAGTCTAATCATATTATGTTTGCGGTAGGTTTCACGAAAATAGGGTCAATTCACAATTAACCAATTTCTCTGTCATATTTCACAAGCAGATTAACGGAATTCGGGTTTCACAATGCTTTTCAATTATATCAAAACTCGAGAATCTTGTTCAAATATTGTCGATTAGTCAATCGAGAATAACAACGTAACAAATGACAACCTCGTATAGACACTGTATAATAATATTATTTTACTGTGAGGAAGGCACAGAAATGTAATAATTATTAGAATATTAGGTTAGCCACAGAATATGGGTTAGCGTCCGTTCGTTCATGTTTATTGTTTACATAATTCCGTAGATTCAGATTAAGAACTTCTCGTCAAGGATAATTAGGATGAATAGTTTGAATGATACTTATGATTGATATTTAAAATTTTCAACACTATGTAGTTGGAATGAAATAATCAGAAGTGACATGAGTTATATCTGTAGGAAATTATTAATTGAATGTTTACAAGATGAAATTATGTTCCATATATGAGAGAAATACTTAGAATGATTCTGAAGTATCGGAGCAGTATGAAAATCAATGTTTAGATGATATGGATAGCAGATAATTTAAAAGTTTTATATCCACTATTGGGGATACATACAGATCATGGTAAGCCTATTCATCTTTTTCCCGAAAAAGATAACTACCCTGCGATTCAAGTTGTTTGAATAATAATTGCCTATGTCTATGGCTTTTATTATGGGGAATAACCTGTTTCAAGTTGTTTCAATTGTGTCAACTTTGAGATCAATACTCATTCTATGCCTTTATTCGAGGACAGATTATCTGTGAACCTGGTCCTGGTCCGGATTGATAAGAGCAGTTAAAGTTCTGGAATTTTTACCATATTTTATAACATTCAGTGAGGAATATCTCGAAAACGGTACGGTTTGGGAGAAATGATGAAGAATGAATTAATTTTCTAAAATCATTGAATATTTAAAAAATGATTCCAGATTACCTTCGTCTTCTTTCTTCATTCTAATTTCTCATAGTTTTATGGATTCGCGAGTCTATATCGAGAAAACAAGTAGAAGTAGGAAAAAGTTGTTAATTGGAGATTATGTTTCATAGTGTCAAAGTGTAAATGTAGAACCCTTATCACCTAGAAAACGGTAAAAATTCAACATTTTTTATATGCCTTTGGAAAATCGCGATGCAAAGAAGATACCAAATTCAATTTATGTTGCAAGCGCGTCCACCTTAGTTCACTTTGGCGAAAAAACTAGATGTTTTTCATTCCTATTATGATACTTCCACTAAAACGGGTCCCACGGGGTCCTCATTTCCTCCTAGTCTAATATTTCAGTGGAGGAGATAACAATGTGCTTTGTATCAAAATGAGGAGCACAGCTCCATTCTATAAACTTTCGGATGGCGAGATACATATTTCATATGCAGCGGAATACCACCGGCAAAGGAGAATAATCTTAGAATTTCCGAGAACAAGGATCTCAGCCCAGATCTGCCTCTGAATATTTTATATGGTTTACTCAGAGTGAAGTATTTGTCCTCGATTATGTGACCTGAAACGAATATGGGATTTATTAGGACAGTTAGTAGCGTTAAATAAGAAAAAAAAGGAGAAATCCCTGTGGCAGGAGCTTTGGCCCTCTTGCTCAATTTTTGGCAAACCATATCTCCAAAAGTATTAGCTTCTCAGAGTTGGGAATGATATCAGTGGATTCTTATGATAGAACTGCACCATAAAACAAATTAAATTCAAATAATAGTTTATTTATCAAGATTAAATGAGAAATCTGCAATGATTCAACCTCGTGGAATGGGTTGTTGCAACTTACACTCGGTGCATAGATTCCACTACTCGAAATACGAAAGTATCATCGAAATTTCTAGAGCAAGGCTCGAAACAATCATAGCAGATTAACCATTTATTCCTAATATTTGAATAGGTATCGGCTGACGAACAAGTTATGTTAATAGTTCAAAATATATTAATGAAATACAATCCCCTTTTCATAATTCAATAGTTCATACCACTAACACATTCCTTTTCTAGTACGAACCTTAACTCAAGATAGAATATTTGATACACAAATGTAGATCAATATTTCAGCATTTTAGTGCTTGCAACATTATGAAAATACTGTATATAGGAACATGTTGCACTACTTAAGGAAGTAAAGGGTAATATAAGCCTCGGTGGTCAACGACCAGTAATTTTTTTGATGATTCCATTATGTTGTTCTTTCCTATTGCCTTCATAAACTACATCATCAAAATGATCAAATTCTAAATCTTCTAAAACATCATCCCCAATATTTGCACAAATTGCTTAAATTTCAGCGATGCTGGACATATGCTTTGTGATATATAATTTTGTTTTCAATGATTTTTTAAAAACTTTCTAATGCTACAATCCTCACGAAATTTTCCAAAAATTTTTGTGTTACCATTCTTATTACAACTAATAGCCAAGTTTGAATTGGATCGGTTTTGTATTTTTCGAGTTATTGGGGAAATAACAACCAAATTGCAGATTGACATAACTCCAAAACCGTTTCGCTGATTATGCTAATTAACAAACTCAACTGTCGCATTCAGTTGCACAATCTTTCCTGAAAACTGCAAGTTGGTATTTCTTTCCATTCTCCAGTTATCGTGGGATACATAATATTTTTTCGTAATTTTTTTTCTAATTTTCTAGTGGTACAGTCCTGACAAAATTTGACACATGTCTTCATGTCAATACCAATCATCAAAATTGGTATTTTGATATATAGTCGATGTGGTGAAGTATTCATATTCAGTGCGAATCATGTTAGCTGTCATAATTTCAAACTCTTCATAGAACACAGCATTCACCTCCACAGCTTCAACTATTTTGGGAGCATTCAGAAATCTTCTACGGAAGATAGCCTCACAAACTGATAAAAATTCCTTGGCGACTTCATGTTTCAGATTGGTAATAATTTCTGTTTGATTTCTCGACATGAATGCACATGCAGAGTCGTTCCAATGTACTCTGGGACGAGCCGTGAAATCTTCAATCGGGATCTTAAACTCTTCACGTGATTCAGTGCGCTCAATAGATTTCGTTTTTCCACAAGAGACTTGGCATTTTTGAACTTTTCTTTAATTTTTCGCACAGCCGATGAACATTCTATCAATCCGTCAACTATATTTCGATCATCTTTTGTATCAACTAATGAAGCCAACAGCGACTCTATTTTCTCGAGACAACCACCTAGGTTGAACACCTTTGATACACTAAAATTAACAATCCTATCTTGAGCTTATATAGTTTTTGGAAGATGTGCTCGATAAAACTGAATAAACTAAAATAGTACATTTTCAAGAATATTTGGAGTCGTTCGAAAGACAGACTTGCATATAATCACAGGAGATCTCAATATAGACCTTTTGTCAACCTTAAAAATTGTGAGGGAATATAAATATAATTTGGAACGCTGTGGATATGGATCGTATATCGACAATGTATATACTCGACCGAAATGTGAAGCATGCCTTGACCATTTCTATGTTAAAACGGAAACAGCGAGACAAATAGAATCATTTGTTGTAGGATATGATCTTACTGATCACTACCCAATAGCAATGTCAGTAGATTTGAATTCAAACCAGCAAAATATTTGGAATGCATGTATTGTAATGTAATGTGATAATGATTCATAGTTCGATAGCAATAAGCTATAAACGACAAATGACTATTTCGAAATGATGTATCTGTAGTTTTTTAATTCTTCATTACTTCCAGTAGAAACGCAGCATGACTTGAAAACGTGACAAATCCATCCCAATTATTTTCTGTAACATGCAAAATCTTACATTGGACCTAGCCGTTAATTTGAACCTTATAATGTGTTACGCAAAACTATTACCAAAATAAATAGAGTTTTGGAATAGAAATAGTGCTGCCTAACCGATGACTTTAACTACACAAGTAAGTCCGGTCATACAAGCAGTCAGGTACAGCTTGAAGCAGTCAATCCTGACTGCTGGTATGGTCGGACCTACTTGTGTAGCTAAAGTCATCGGTGAGGCAGCACTGTTTCTAGCCCAAAAATCTATTTATTTTGGTAATAGTTTTGCGTGACACATTATAAGGTTATCAGCGAAAAGGTTCAATGTATGATTTTGCATGTTACAGAAAATAATTGGGATGGATTTGTCACGTTTTCAAGTCATGCTGCGTTTCTACTGAAAGTAATGAAGAATTAAAAAACTACAGATACATCATTTCGAAATAGTCATTTGTCGTTTATAGCTTATTGCTATCGAACTATGAATCATTATTACATTACACATGCATTCCAAATATTTTGCTGGTTTGAATTCAAATCTACTGACAATGCTATTGGGTAGTGATCAGTAAGGTCATATCCTACAACAAATGATTCTATTTCTCTCGCTGTAGTAGATAAGCAGCACGGGTTCTGGCTCAATTTCTATTATTTTAACATATAAATTCCCATAAGGATATCTAAGGTCGATTTTTAGCGAAAACGGTTCCTTTCGAAATCCAATATGTCATAGACGTGTAGAGCCGGTTTTCCAGGGCCAGTGGGAAGAGGGGTGAGGGTTCTGGCTCAATTTCGATTATTTTAACATATAAATTCCCATAAGGATATCTAAGGTCGATTTTTAGCGAAAACGGTTCCTTTCGAAATCCAATATGTCATAGACGTGTAGAGCCGGTTTTCCATGGCCAGTGGGAAGAGGGGTGAGTAATGGTGTGAGAGAAGTGTCATCTCAGAAATAATTAATAGGTACCATTCTGGACCATCAATAGATATGGGGGATAAATTTGAAATAACAAGAAATATTTCGAATGGTATCGTTTTTCACCAAAATGGACCCTAGATTTTCAACGAGATTACATATGAAAATCACCGAAAAAGTGTTGGAATCCGTGCTACCTATCGCTGAATATCTGTTGGATGAATTTTAGGATATGGAGTATTCAAAAATTAGTACCTTTCTGGGAAATTAATAAATGTGGGGATGAATTGAAGATCTGACAAAATATAACACTTTTACTACAGTAAAATGGATCTTAGATTTGCTCTAACTCATTTACATGCAAAATTGCTGAAATTTCGCCAGAACTCGTTTTACCTACCTGTAGAGTGAAGTCAATTAGAACATTTCTGGAGAATTAATATATATGGGGATGAAATGAAAGCATGAGAAAATATCTAATATTCATTACTTTTATTAAAAATAGACAACTTATACATTTTTTTCATAAAACTTTTTTTTAACATACATAACATTATTGAGATTATTCGAGAGTTTTTAGGAAGTATCCATCTCCTCATCTACGAAGTGAAACCAATCATGAAAATTGGAATTTTGATATATAGTCGATGTGGTGAAGTATTCATATTCAGTGCGAATCATGTTAACTGTCCTAATTTCAAACTCTTCATAGAACACAGCATTAACCTCCACAGCTTCAACTATTTTGGGAGCATTCAGAAATCTTCTACGGAAGATAGCCTCACAAACTGCTAAAAATTCCTTGGCGACTTCATGTTTCAGATTGGTATCGACGAAGTGAAACCAATCATGAAAATTGGTATTTTGATATATAGTCGATGTGGTGAAGTATTCATATTCAGTGCGAATCATGTTAGCTGTCATAATTTCAAACTCTTCATAGAACAAAGCATTCTCCTCCACAGCTTCATCTATTTTGGGAGCATTCAGAAATCTTCTACGGAAAATAGCCTCACAAACTGCTAAAAATTCCTTTGCGACTTCATGTTTCAGATTGGTAATAATTTCAGTTTGATTTCTCGACATGAATGCACATGCAGAGTCGTTCCAATGTACTCTGGGACGAGCTGTTACCTTTCTTCGTTTATGAGCAGCACCTTTTTTCCGTGAAATCTTCAATCGGGATCTTAAACTCTTCACGTGATTCAGTGCGCTCAATAGATTTCGTTTTTCCACAGGAGACTTGGATTTTTTGAACTTTTCTTTAATTTTTCGCAAAGCCGATGAACATTCTATCAATCCGTCAACTATATTTCGATCATCTTTTGTATCAACGAATGAAGCCAACAGTGACTCTAATTTCTCGAGACAACCACCTAGGTTGAACATCTTTGATACACTAAAATTAACAATCCTATCTTGAGCTTATATAGTTTCTGGAAGATGGGCTCGATAAAACTGAATAAACCAAAGTAGTACATTTTCAATAATATTTGAAGTTGTTCGAAAGACTGACTTGCATATAATCACAGGAGATCTCAATATAGACCTTTTGTCAACCTCTAAAATTGTGAGGGAATATAAATATAATTTGGAACGCTGTGGATATGGATCGTATATCGACAATGTATATACTCGACCGAAATGTGAAGCATGCCTTGACCATTTCTATGTTAAAACGGAAACAGCGAGAGAAATAGAATCATTTGTTGTAGGATATGATCTTACTGATCACTACCCAATAGCAATGTCAGTAGATAAGCAGCACGGGTTCTGGCTCAATTTCGATTATTTTAACATATAAATTCCCATAAGGATATCTAAGGTCGATTTTTAGCGAAAACGGTTCCTTTCGAAATCCAATATGTCATAGACGTGTAGAGCCGGTTTTCCAGGGCCAGTGGGAAGAGGGGTGAGGGTTCTGGCTCAATTTCGATTATTTTAACATATAAATTCCCATAAGGATATCTAAGGTCGATTTTTAGCGAAAACGGTTCCTTTCGAAATCCAATATGTCATAGACGTGTAGAGCCGGTTTTCCATGGCCAGTGGGAAGAGGGGTGAGTAATGGTGTGAGGGAAGTGTCATCTCAGAAATAATTAATAGGTACCATTCTGGACCATCAATAGATATGGGGGATAAATTTGAAATAACAAGAAATATTTCGAATGGTATCGTTTTTCACCAAAATGGACCCTAGATTTTCAACGAGATTACATATGAAAATCACCGAAAAAGTGTTGGAATCCGTGCTACCTATCTCTGAATATCTGTTGGATGAATTTTAGGATATGGAGTATTCAAAAATTAGTACCTTTCTGGGAAATTAATAAATTTGGGGATGAATTGAAGATCTGACAAAATATAACACTTTTACTACAGAAAAAATGGATCTTAGATTTGCTCTAACTCATTTACATGCAAAATTGCTGAAATTTCGCCAGAACTCGTTTTACCTACCTGTAGAGTGAAGTCAATTAGAACATTTCTGGAGAATTAATATATATGGGGATGAAATGAAAGCATGAGAAAATATCTAATATTCATTACTTTTATTAAAAATAGACAACTTATACATTTTTTTCATAAAACTTTTTTTTAACATACATAACATTATTGAGATTATTCGAGAGTTTTTAGGAAGTATCCATCTCCTCATCTACGAAGTGAAACCAATCATGAAAATTGGTATTTTGATATATAGTCGATGTGGTGAAGTATTCATATTCAGTGCGAATCATGTTAACTGTCCTAATTTCAAACTCTTCATAGAACACAGCATTAACCTCCACAGCTTCAACTATTTTGGGAGCATTCAGAAATCTTCTACGGAAGATAGCCTCACAAACTGCTAAAAATTCCTTGGCGACTTCATGTTTCAGATTGGTATCGACGAAGTGAAACCAATCATGAAAATTGGTATTTTGATATATAGTCGATGTGGTGAAGTATTCATATTCAGTGCGAATCATGTTAGCTGTCATAATTTCAAACTCTTCATAGAACACAGCATTCTCCTCCACAGCTTCATCTATTTTGGTAGCATTCAGAAATCTTCTACGGAAAATAGCCTTACAAACTGCTAAAAATTCCTTTGCGACTTCATGTTTCAGATTGGTAATAATTTCAGTTTGATTTCTCGACATGAATGCACATGCAGAGTCGTTCCAATGTACTCTGGGACGAGCTGTTACCTTTCTTCGTTTATGAGCAGCACCTTTTTTCCGTGAAATCTTCAATCGGGATCTTAAACTCTTCACGTGATTCAGTGCGCTCAATAGATTTCGTTTTTCCACAGGAGACTTGGATTTTTTGAACTTTTCTTTAATTTTTCGCAAAGCCGATGAACATTCTATCAATCCGTCAACTATATTTCGATCATCTTTTGTATCAACGAATGAAGCCAACAGTGACTCTAATTTCTCGAGACAACCACCTAGGTTGAACATCTTTGATACACTAAAATTAACAATCCTATCTTGAGCTTATATAGTTTCTGGAAGATGGGCTCGATAAAACTGAATAAACCAAAGTAGTACATTTTCAATAATATTTGAAGTTGTTCGAAAGACGGACTTGCATATAATCACAGGAGATCTCAATATAGACCTTTTGTCAACCTCTAAAATTGTGAGGGAATATAAATATAATTTGGAACGCTGTGGATATGGATCGTATATCGACAATGTATATACTCGACCGAAATGTGAAGCATGCCTTGACCATTTCTATGTTAAAACGGAAACAGCGAGAGAAATAGAATCATTTGTTGTAGGATATGATCTTACTGATCACTACCCAATAGCAATGTCAGTAGATAAGCAGCACGGGTTCTGGCTCAATTTCGATTATTTTAACATATAAATTCCCATAAGGATATCTAAGGTCGATTTTTAGCGAAAACGGTTCCTTTCGAAATCCAATATGTCATAGACGTGTAGAGCCGGTTTTCCAGGGCCAGTGGGAAGAGGGGTGAGGGTTCTGGCTCAATTTCGATTATTTTAACATATAAATTCCCATAAGGATATCTAAGGTCGATTTTTAGCGAAAACGGTTCCTTTCGAAATCCAATATGTCATAGACGTGTAGAGCCGGTTTTCCATGGCCAGTGGGAAGAGGGGTGAGTAATGGTGTGAGGGAAGTGTCATCTCAGAAATAATTAATAGGTACCATTCTGGACCATCAATAGATATGGGGGATAAATTTGAAATAACAAGAAATATTTCGAATGGTATCGTTTTTCACCAAAATGGACCCTAGATTTTCAACGAGATTACATATGAAAATCACCGAAAAAGTGTTGGAATCCGTGCTACCTATCTCTGAATATCTGTTGGATGAATTTTAGGATATGGAGTATTAAAAAATTAGTACCTTTCTGGGAAATTAATAAATTTGGGGATGAATTGAAGATCTGACAAAATATAACACTTTTACTACAGAAAAAATGGATCTTAGATTTGCTCTAACTCATTTACATGCAAAATTGCTGAAATTTCGCCAGAACTCGTTTTACCTACCTGTAGAGTGAAGTCAATTAGAACATTTCTGGAGAATTAATATATATGGGGATGAAATGAAAGCATGAGAAAATATCTAATATTCATTACTTTTATTAAAAATAGACAACTTATACATTTTTTTCATAAAACTTTTTTTTAACATACATAACATTATTGAGATTATTCGAGAGTTTTTAGGAAGTATCCATCTCCTCATCTACGAAGTGAAACCAATCATGAAAATTGGTATTTTGATATATAGTCGATGTGGTGAAGTATTCATATTCAGTGCGAATCATGTTAACTGTCCTAATTTCAAACTCTTCATAGAACACAGCATTAACCTCCACAGCTTCAACTATTTTGGGAGCATTCAGAAATCTTCTACGGAAGATAGCCTCACAAACTGCTAAAAATTCCTTGGCGACTTCATGTTTCAGATTGGTATCGACGAAGTGAAACCAATCATGAAAATTGGTATTTTGATATATAGTCGATGTGGTGAAGTATTCATATTCAGTGCGAATCATGTTAGCTGTCATAATTTCAAACTCTTCATAGAACACAGCATTCTCCTCCACAGCTTCATCTATTTTGGTAGCATTCAGAAATCTTCTACGGAAAATAGCCTTACAAACTGCTAAAAATTCCTTTGCGACTTCATGTTTCAGATTGGTAATAATTTCAGTTTGGTTTCTCGACATGAATGCACATGCAGAGTCGTTCCAATGTACTCTGGGACGAGCTGTTACCTTTCTTCGTTTATGAGCAGCACCTTTTTTCCGTGAAATCTTCAATCGGGATCTTAAACTCTTCACGTGATTCAGTGCGCTCAATAGATTTCGTTTTTCCACAGGAGACTTGGATTTTTTGAACTTTTCTTTAATTTTTCGCAAAGCCGATGAACATTCTATCAATCCGTCAACTATATTTCGATCATCTTTTGTATCAACGAATGAAGCCAACAGTGAGTCTAATTTCTCGAGACAACCACCTAGGTTGAACATCTTTGATACACTAAAATTAACAATCCTATCTTGAGCTTATATAGTTTCTGGAAGATGGGCTCGATAAAACTGAATAAACCAAAGTAGTACATTTTCAATAATATTTGAAGTTGTTCGAAAGACGGACTTGCATATAATCACAGGAGATCTCAATATAGACCTTTTGTCAACCTCTAAAATTGTGAGGGAATATAAATATAATTTGGAACGCTGTGGATATGGATCGTATATCGACAATGTATATACTCGACCGAAATGTGAAGCATGCCTTGACCATTTCTATGTTAAAACGGAAACAGCGAGAGAAATAGAATCATTTGTTGTAGGATATGATCTTACTGATCACTACCCAATAGCAATGTCAGTAGATAAGCAGCACGGGTTCTGGCTCAATTTCGATTATTTTAACATATAAATTCCCATAAGGATATCTAAGGTCGATTTTTAGCGAAAACGGTTCCTTTCGAAATCCAATATGTCATAGACGTGTAGAGCCGGTTTTCCAGGGCCAGTGGGAAGAGGGGTGAGGGTTCTGGCTCAATTTCGATTATTTTAACATATAAATTCCCATAAGGATATCTAAGGTCGATTTTTAGCGAAAACGGTTCCTTTCGAAATCCAATATGTCATAGACGTGTAGAGCCGGTTTTCCATGGCCAGTGGGAAGAGGGGTGAGTAATGGTGTGAGGGAAGTGTCATCTCAGAAATAATTAATAGGTACCATTCTGGACCATCAATAGATATGGGGGATAAATTTGAAATAACAAGAAATATTTCGAATGGTATCGTTTTTCACCAAAATGGACCCTAGATTTTCAACGAGATTACATATGAAAATCACCAAAAAAGTGTTGGAATCCGTGCTACCTATCTCTGAATATCTGTTGGATGAATTTTAGGATATGGAGTATTCAAAAATTAGTACCTTTCTGGGAAATTAATAAATTTGGGGATGAATTGAAGATCTGACAAAATATAACACTTTTACTACAGAAAAAATGGATCTTAGATTTGCTCTAACTCATTTACATGCAAAATTGCTGAAATTTCGCCAGAACTCGTTTTACCTACCTGTAGAGTGAAGTCAATTAGAACATTTCTGGAGAATTAATATATATGGGGATGAAATGAAAGCATGAGAAAATATCTAATATTCATTACTTTTATTAAAAATAGACAACTTATACATTTTTTTCATAAAACTTTTTTTTAACATACATAACATTATTGAGATTATTCGAGAGTTTTTAGGAAGTATCCATCTCCTCATCTACGAAGTGAAACCAATCATGAAAATTGGTATTTTGATATATAGTCGATGTGGTGAAGTATTCATATTCAGTGCGAATCATGTTAACTGTCCTAATTTCAAACTCTTCATAGAACACAGCATTAACCTCCACAGCTTCAACTATTTTGGGAGCATTCAGAAATCTTCTACGGAAGATAGCCTCACAAACTGCTAAAAATTCCTTGGCGACTTCATGTTTCAGATTGGTATCGACGAAGTGAAACCAATCATGAAAATTGGTATTTTGATATATAGTCGATGTGGTGAAGTATTCATATTCAGTGCGAATCATGTTAGCTGTCATAATTTCAAACTCTTCATAGAACACAGCATTCTCCTCCACAGCTTCATCTATTTTGGGAGCATTCAGAAATCTTCTACGGAAAATAGCCTTACAAACTGCTAAAAATTCCTTTGCGACTTCATGTTTCAGATTGGTAATAATTTCAGTTTGATTTCTCGACATGAATGCACATGCACAGTCGTTCCAATGTACTCTGGGACGAGCTGTTACCTTTCTTCGTTTATGAGCAGCACCTTTTTTCCGTGAAATCTTCAATCGGGATCTTAAACTCTTCACGTGATTCAGTGCGCTCAATAGATTTCGTTTTTCCACAGGAGACTTGGATTTTTTGAACTTTTCTTTAATTTTTCGCAAAGCCGATGAACATTCTATCAATCCGTCAACTATATTTCGATCATCTTTTGTATCAACGAATGAAGCCAACAGTGACTCTAATTTCTCGAGACAACCACCTAGGTTGAACATCTTTGATACACTAAAATTAACAATCCTATCTCGAGCTTATATAGTTTCTGGAAGATGGGCTCGATAAAACTGAATAAACCAAAGTAGTACATTTTCAATAATATTTGGAGTTGTTCGAAAGACGGACTTGCATATAATCACAGGAGATCTCAATATAGACCTTTTGTCAACCTCTAAAATTGTGAGGGAATATAAATATAATTTGGAACGCTGTGGATATGGATCGTATATCGACAATGTATATACTCGACCGCAATGTGAAGCATGCCTTGACCATTTCTATGTTAGAACGGAAACAGCGAGAGAAATAGAATCATTTGTTGTAGGATATGATCTTACTGATCACTACCCAATAGCAATGTCAGTAGATTTGAATTCAAACCAGCAAAATATTTGGAATGCATGTATTGTAATGTAATGTGATAATGATTCATAGTTCGATAGCAATAAGCAATAAACGACAAATGACTATTTCGAAATGATGTATCTGTAGTTTTTTAATTCTTCATTACTTCCAGTAGAAACGCAGCATGACTTGAAAACGTGACAAATCCATCCCAATAATTTTCTGTAACATGCAAAATCATACATTGAACCTTTTCGCTGATTTGAACCTTATAATGTGTCACGCAAAACTATTACCAAAATAAATAGATTTTTGGGCTAGAAACAGTGCTGCCTCACCGATGAGTTTAGCTACACAAGTAAGTCCGACCATACCAGCAGTCAGGATTGACTGCTTCAAGCTGTACCTGACTGCTTTTATGACCGGACTTACTTGTGTAGTTAAAGTCATCGGTTAGGCAGCACTGTTTCTATTCCAAAACTCTATTTATTTTGGTAATAGTTTTGCGTAACACATTATAAGGTTCAAATTAACGACTAGGTCCAATGTATGATTTTGCATGTTACAGAAAATAATTGGGATGGATTTGTCACGTTTTCAAGTCATTGCGTTTCTACAAAAATTAATAAAGAATTAAATGAATTGAGATACGTCATTTCAAAATATTCATTTGTCGTTTATAGCTTATTGCTATCGAACTATGAATCATTATCACATTACATTACAATACATGCATTCTAAATATTTTGCTGGTTTGAATTTAATTCTACTGACAATGCTATTGGGTAGTGATCAGTAAGATCATATCCTATAACAAATGATTATATTTGTCTCGCTGTATCCGTTTTAACATTGAGATGGTCAAGGCATGCTTCACATTTCGGTCGAGTATATACATTGTCGATATACGATCCATATCCACAGCGTTCAAAATTATATTTATATTCCCTCACAATTTTAGAGGTTGACAAAAGGTCTATATTGAGATCTCCTGTGATTATATGCAAGTCCGTTTTTCGAACAACTCCAAATATTATTGAAAATGTACTACTTTGGTTTATTCAGTTTTATCGAGTCCATCTTCCAGAAACTATATAAGCTCAAGATAGGATTGTTAATTTTAGTGTATCAAAGATGTTCAACCTAGGTGGTTGTCTCGAGAAATTAGAGTCACTGTTGGCTTCATTCGTTGATACAAAAGATGATCGAAATATAGTTGACGGATTGATAGAATGTTCATCAGCTTTGCGAAAAATTAAAGAAAAGTTCAAAAAATCCAAGTCTCCTGTGGAAAAACGAAATCTATTGAGCGCACTGAATCACGTGAAGAGTTTAAGATCCCGATTGAAGATTTCACGGAAAAAAGGTGCTGCTCATAAACGAAGAAAGGTAACAGCTCGTCCCAGAGTACATTGGAACGACTCTGCATGTGCATTCATGTCGAGAAATCAAACTGAAATTATTACCAATCTGAAACATGAAGTCGCAAAGGAATTTTTAGCAGTTTGTGAGGCTATTTTCCGTAGAAGATTTCTGAATGCTCCCAAAATAGATGAAGCTGTGGAGGAGAATGCTGTGTTCTATGAAGAGTTTGAAATTATGACAGCTAACATGATTCGCACTGAATATGAATACTTCACCACATCCACTATATATCAAAATACCAATTTTCATGATTGGTTTCACTTCGTCGATACCAATCTGAAACATGAAGTCGCCAAGGAATTTTTAGCAGTTTGTGAGGCTATCTTCCGTAGAAGATTTCTGAATGCTCCCAAAATAGTTGAAGCTGTGGAGGTTAATGATGTGTCCTATGAAGAGTTTGAAATTAGGACAGTTAACATGATTCGCACTGAATATGAATACTTCACCACATCGACTATATATCAAAATACCAATTTTCATGATTGGTTTCACTTCGTAGATGAGGAGATGGATACTTCCTAAAAACTCTCGAATAATCTCAATAATGTTATGTGTGTTAAAAAAAAGTTTTGTGAAAAAAATGTATAAGTTGTCTATTTTTAATAAAAGTAATGAATATTAGATATTTTCTCATGCTTTCATTTCATCCCCATATATATTAATTCTCCAGAAATGTTCTAATTGACTTCACTCTACAGGTAGGTAAAACGAGTTCTGTCGAAATTTCAGCAATTTTGCATGTAAATGAGTTAGAGCAAATCTAAGATCTATTTTTTCTGTAGTAAAAGTGTTATATTTTGTCAGATCTTCAATTCATCCCCACATTTATTAATTTCCCAGAAAGGTACTAATTTTTGAATACTCCATATCCTAAAATTCATCCAAGCATATTCATTTGTCGTTTATAGCTTATTGCTATCGAACTATGAATCATTATCACATTACATTACAATACATGCATTCTAAATATTTTGCTGGTTTGAATTTAATTCTACTGACAATGCTATTGGGTAGTGATCAGTAAGATCATATCCTATAACAAATGATTATATTTGTCTCGCTGTATCCGTTTTAACATTGAAATGGTCAAGGCATGCTTCACATTTCGGTCGAGTATATACATTGTCGATATACGATCCATATCCACAGCGTTCAAAATTATATTTATATTTCCTCACAATTTTAGAGGTTGACAAAAGGTCTATATTGAGATCTCCTGTGATTATATGCAAGTCCGTCTTTCGAACAACTCCAAATATTATTGAAAATGTACTACTTTGGTTTATTCAGTTTTATCGAGTCCATCTTCCAAAAACTATATAAGCTCAAGATAGGATTGTTAATTTTAGTGTATCAAAGATGTTCAACCTAGGTGGTTGTCTCGAGAAATTAGAGTCACTGTTGGCTTCATTCGTTGATACAAAAGATGATCGAAATATAGTTGACGGATTGATAGAATGTTCATCGGCTTTGCGAAAAATTAAAGAAAAGTTCAAAAAATCCAAGTCTCCTGTGGAAAAACGAAATCTATTGAGCGCACTGAATCACGTGAAGAGTTTAAGATCCCGATTGAAGATTTCACGGAAAAAAGGTGCTGCTCATAAACGAAGAAAGGTAACAGCTCGTCCCAGAGTACATTGGAACGACTCTGCATGTGCATTCATGTCGAGAAATCAAACTGAAATTATTACCAATCTGAAACATGAAGTCGCAAAGGAATTTTTAGCAGTTTGTGAGGCTATTTTCCGTAGAAGATTTCTGAATGCTCCCAAAATAGATGAAGCTGTGGAGGAGAATGCTGTGTTCTATGAAAAGTTTGAAATTATGACAGCTAACATGATTCGCACTGAATATGAATACTTCACCACATCGACTATATATCAAAATACCAATTTTCATGATTGGTTTCACTTCGTCGATACCAATCTGAAACATGAAGTCGCCAAGGAATTTTTAGCAGTTTGTGAGGCTATCTTCCGTAGAAGATTTCTGAATGCTCCCAAAATAGTTGAAGCTGTGGAGGTTAATGCTGTGTTCTATGAAGAGTTTGAAATTAGGACAGTTAACATGATTCGCACTGAATATGAATACTTCACCACATCGACTATATATCAAAATACCAATTTTCATGATTGGTTTCACTTCGTAGATGAGGAGATGGATACTTCCTAAAAACTCTCGAATAATCTCAATAATGTTATGTATGTTAAAAAAAAGTTTTATGAAAAAAATTTATAAGTTGTCTATTTTTAATAAAAGTAATGAATATTAGATATTTTCTCATGCTTTCATTTCATCCCCATATATATTAATTCTCCAGAAATGTTCTAATTGACTTCACTCTACAGGTAGGTAAAACGAGTTCTGGCGAAATTTCAGCAATTTTGCATGTAAATGAGTTAGAGCAAATCTAAGATCCATTTTTTCTGTAGTAAAAGTGTTATATTTTGTCAGATCTTCAATTCATCCCCAAATTTATTAATTTCCCAGAAAGGTACTAATTTTTGAATACTCCATATCCTAAAATTCATCCAACAGATATTCAGAGATAGGTAGCACGGATTCCAACACTTTTTCGGTGATTTTCATATGTAATCTCGTTGAAAATCTAGGGTCCATTTTGGTGAAAAACGATACCATTCAAAATATTTCTTGTTATTTCAAATTTATCCCCCATATCTATTGATGGTCCAGAATGGTACCTATTAATTATTTCTGAGATGACACTTCCCTCACACCATTACTCACCCCTCTTCCCACTGGCCATGGAAAACCGGCTCTACACGTCTATGACATATTGGATTTCGAAAGGAACCGTTTTCGCTAAAAATCGACCTTAGATATCCTTATGGGAATTTATATGTTAAAATAATCGAAATTGAGCCAGAACCCTCACCCCTCTTCCCACTGGCCCTGGAAAACCGGCTCTACACGTCTATGACATATTGGATTTCGAAAGGAACCGTTTTCGCTAAAAATCGACCTTAGATATCCTTATGGGAATTTATATGTTAAAATAATCGAAATTGAGCCAGAACCCGTGCTGCTTATCTACTGACATTGCTATTGGGTAGTGATCAGTAAGATCATATCCTACAACAAATGATTCTATTTCTCTCGCTGTTTCCGTTTTAACATAGAAATGGTCAAGGCATGCTTCACATTTCGGTCGAGTATATACATTGTCGATATACGATCCATATCCACAGCGTTCCAAATTATATTTATATTCCCTCACAATTTTAGAGGTTGACAAAAGGTCTATATTGAGATCTCCTGTGATTATATGCAAGTCCGTCTTTCGAACAACTTCAAATATTATTGAAAATGTACTACTTTGGTTTATTCAGTTTTATCGAGCCCATCTTCCAGAAACTATATAAGCTCAAGATAGGATTGTTAATTTTAGTGTATCAAAGATGTTCAACCTAGGTGGTTGTCTCGAGAAATTAGAGTCACTGTTGGCTTCATTCGTTGATACAAAAGATGATCGAAATATAGTTGACGGATTGATAGAATGTTCATCGGCTTTGCGAAAAATTAAAGAAAAGTTCAAAAAATCCAAGTCTCCTGTGGAAAAACGAAATCTATTGAGCGCACTGAATCACGTGAAGAGTTTAAGATCCCGATTGAAGATTTCACGGAAAAAAGGTGCTGCTCATAAACGAAGAAAGGTAACAGCTCGTCCCAGAGTACATTGGAACGACTCTGCATGTGCATTCATGTCGAGAAATCAAACTGAAATTATTACCAATCTGAAACATGAAGTCGCAAAGGAATTTTTAGCAGTTTGTGAGGCTATTTTCCGTAGAAGATTTCTGAATGCTCCCAAAATAGATGAAGCTGTGGAGGAGAATGCTGTGTTCTATGAAAAGTTTGAAATTATGACAGCTAACATGATTCGCACTGAATATGAATACTTCACCACATCGACTATATATCAAAATACCAATTTTCATGATTGGTTTCACTTCGTCGATACCAATCTGAAACATGAAGTCGCCAAGGAATTTTTAGCAGTTTGTGAGGCTATCTTCCGTAGAAGATTTCTGAATGCTCCCAAAATAGTTGAAGCTGTGGAGGTTAATGCTGTGTTCTATGAAGAGTTTGAAATAAGGACAGTTAACATGATTCGCACTGAATATGAATACTTCACCACATCGACTATATATCAAAATACCAATTTTCATGATTGGTTTCACTTCGTAGATGAGGAGATGGATACTTCCTAAAAACTCTCGAATAATCTCAATAATGTTATGTATGTTAAAAAAAAGTTTTATGAAAAAAATTTATAAGTTGTCTATTTTTAATAAAAGTAATGAATATTAGATATTTTCTCATGCTTTCATTTCATCCCCATATATATTAATTCTCCAGAAATGTTCTAATTGACTTCACTCTACAGGTAGGTAAAACGAGTTCTGGCGAAATTTCAGCAATTTTGCATGTAAATGAGTTAGAGCAAATCTAAGATCCATTTTTTCTGTAGTAAAAGTGTTATATTTTGTCAGATCTTCAATTCATCCCCAAATTTATTAATTTCCCAGAAAGGTACTAATTTTTTAATACTCCATATCCTAAAATTCATCCAACAGATATTCAGAGATAGGTAGCACGGATTCCAACACTTTTTCGGTGATTTTCATATGTAATCTCGTTGAAAATCTAGGGTCCATTTTGGTGAAAAACGATACCATTCGAAATATTTCTTGTTATTTCAAATTTATCCCCCATATCTATTGATGGTCCAGAATGGTACCTATTAATTATTTCTGAGATGACACTTCCCTCACACCATTACTCACCCCTCTTCCCACTGGCCATGGAAAACCGGCTCTACACGTCTATGACATATTGGATTTCGAAAGGAACCGTTTTCGCTAAAAATCGACCTTAGATATCCTTATGGGAATTTATATGTTAAAATAATCGAAATTGAGCCAGAACCCGTGCTGCTTATCTACTAACGGTTCCAATTGATTATTTCTGAGACGAAATTCCCCCCCTGCCCACAACTGACCCCTCCCTACTCGTCTCTCTCCACCCCTATTTATTCATTCACCCCCTTCCCTCACACCACTACTCCCTCTTCCCCTTGACCATGGAAAACCGGCTCTACACGTCTATGGCATTTTGGATTTTGAAAGGAATCTTTTTCGCTGAAGTTGACCTTAGATATCCTTATGGGAATTTATATGTCAAAATCATCTAAATTGAGCCAGAACCCGTACTACCTATCTAACCTCAGTTAACGTGAAACAAGCCTGTTTGTCTCGAGACAACCATATAGGTTGAACATCTTTGATAAACTAAAATTAAATATCCTATCTTGAGCTTTTTTAGTTTCAGGAAAATGACCAATTGAATAGAAAATGGGCTCGATAAAACTTCCTTCTTTCATGGCTTCAAATATCCAAAGAACTTCATTCAACAATTGAACTCTTTGCCAATCACACTATGGAGATCGAATGTTTTGAAGCGTCTCAAGCTCTGAACGCTATTAGGAACTTGTATATTCAGGATATAAGAGTATTTGAAATTAAATGTGTTGATTGCAACAAGTGCTATGTTGGTATCAAGAGCATACATACGGGACACACTCGGAACAACAACATCGATAAATAAACTTTTACAAATCACGTTCTAATAACTGACCACTCAATTTCAGAAAATTCCGTCTGTTGAAAAAATTCAATAAATTGTACTTAGTAACACTTGAAGGGTTCAAAATGTATGGGAGAAGATATATTTTACTCTACAATGATCTAACCCTTATCAACAAATCATTATCCTCACTAATAAAATATATATCAGACGACAAAACCTTTAGTGAATAAGAGTGTAGTTACTTTTGTAGTATTCATAATCAGTCCACAGTGAACTCACACCACATTATCTCAGATACGTGGTAAGAACAAAAGGCTGTTAACTCATTTTCTTTCTTCACATGGTTTGTCAGTTGAGTAGCCATATATCTCTTTCGATATTCACGAAACTTGTAAATATAGTTGAGATTTTTTCGGTTCCTTTGTTTTTTTCTGACTTTGTATTGGGTCATAATCCATTTTTTAAGGCAATACGATGGAGGCTGGATTTCCCAACCTTCATTTCGCCGAGCCTTCCCGAACTAAAAATAATATTTTATGCTCTCCTTAGTTAAGTTTCAACAGAAATAAGACCTAGGCGTTAAATAATTTTTTTTTGTTGGATATTCGAACGTACGCCACTCCTGGCATTTCTCTACGCCCTCCTGATTGGGAAATCCTGATTTGGATAACAAATGTAACACTGCTTTAGTGGATCGTTATATAATCGGTTTACGAATATATCCTCAATAAACAAGTTCCTACTTGCTTTCAGAGCTTGAGACGCTTCAAAACATTTGATTTCCATAGTGTGATTGGCACAGCGTTCAGTTGTTGAATGAAGTTCTTTGGATTTCTCAAGCCATGAAAGAAGGAAGTTTTATTGAGCCCATTTCCTATTTACTTGGTCATGAATCTATAAAAGCACAAGATAGGAATTTTAATTTTATTTTAGCAAAGATGTTCAACCTAGATGATTGTCCAGAGATAATAAAATCGCTGTTGGCTTCATACGTTGCTACACACGATGAAGGAAATATAGTTGACGGATTGATAGAATGTTCATTAGCTGTGCGAAGAATTAAAGAAAAGTTCAAAAATGCCAAGTCTCATGTGGAAAAACAAATTCTATTGAGCGCACTGAATCACGTGAAGAATTTAAGATCCCGATTGAAGATTTCACGGGAAAAAGGTGCTGCTTATAAAGGAAGAAAGGAAATAGTTCATAACAGAGTACATTGGGATGACTCTTCCTCTGCATTTGTGTCGAGAAATCGAACTGAAATTATTTCCAATCTGATACATGAAGACTCCAAGGAATTTTCAGCAGATTGTGAGGCTATCTTTCGTAGAAGATTGTTGAACGCTTCCAAAGGAGTTGAAGCAGTGGAGGTGAATGCTGTGTTCTGTTGAGAGTTTGAAATTATGACAGCTCACATGATTCACACTGAATATGAATACTTCACCACATCGACTATATATCAAAATACGCATTTGGATGATTGGTTTCACTTCTTAGATGAGGAGATGGATACTTCCTAAAAACTCTTGAATTATCTCAATAATGTTATACATTATATATATGTATATAGTAAAAAAAACCATTAGTGAAAAAAAATATATACGTTATCTATTTTTAATAAATATGATAAATATTTGATATTTTCTCATGCTTTCATTTCATCCCCATATATGCGCCGATCAGAGGAAAAACACAAATTTCGAATTTCTGAGTTATACCGATACTTTGGTACCTAGTATTGTTTTCATTCTCTGAATGAATGATATAAGTCAAAACAATTTTGTGATCCAGTTAGAGCCTGTTGATGTTTTACCTCTCAACAAAATACTTTGATTTTTTAATCCGTTGAAAAGTAAAACCTTAATTTTCCCAACAAATCTCTTAAATACAGTTATATCACTGTTCCCCTGAGCGGCTCATATATTAATTCTACAGAAATGTTCTAAATGACATCACTACGTAGGTAGGTAGGACGGATTCTGGCAAAATTCCAACAATTTTGCATCAGTTAGATAAAATCCAAGAACCATTTTTTCTGTAATAAAAGTTTTATATTTTGTCATACGTTCAATTCATCCCATAATCTATTAATTGTCCAGAAAGGTACAAATTATTGAATACTCCATATCCTAAAATTCATCCAACAGATATTCAAAGATAGGTAGCATGGATTCCAACACACTTTTGGTGATTTTCCTTACTCAGCCCTCTACCCCTTGAGCATGGAAAACCTTCTCTACACGTCTACGGTGTGTTGGACTTCGAAAGGAACCGTTTTCGCTAAAATTGACCTTAGATATCCTTATGGGAATCTACATTACCGAAATTGAGCCAGAACCCGTGCTGCCTATCTACTCTCCATCCCTCATCCTTCACCTTCCATAATTCACCCTTCACAATTCCTCTCCTACACTTCTCCTCGTTACCATTCACCCCCCCCCCTTCCCTGGCCCCTCTGCCCCTTCATCATGGAAAACCGCCCTATCATTGGATCTCGAAAGGAACCGTTTTCGCTCAAATCGACCTTAGATCTCCTTATGGGAATTTACATGTGAACATCACCAGAATTGGGCCAGAACCCGTGCTGCATACCATTCAAAATATTTCTTGTTATTAAATATATATTCCCCATATCTATTAATATTCCAGAATGGTGCTAATAGTTTACTTTTGATACGAAATTCCCTCCCACAACTGAGCTCCTCACCTTACACCCCTCTCTACTCCTGACTACCCACACCTCACCATTCACCTTCCATACTTCACCCCTCACAAATTGAGCCAGAACCCGTGCTGCCTATATTTACCGTTAAACGGCAAGAATACCACTTTTGGGGGTACATTTGCTCACCCCACCACTTCAACTCAACTCCGCCGTAGGGAAAAACCTATGATAGTCATATTGGGATACAAATGAAGCCATTGAAATAATAAAAACTTCTATAGGAAATATTTCCAATTTAAGTTTAAGCCTGCTGGAAATACTGGAATCCTAAAGAAATATCTTCCAATCAGATAACCAAGTACTCTTTGTCAGAGGCAGATAAGTTCCAAGCTTGAATGTACAGGGTGGGGCCATATTATAGATTAAAATCTATATTTTTTAGAATAAAAACGCTGAAATCCGTCAATTAATTTTCAATTTTCCACATTTTTTGGTGATTATTTTTCCGACCCAAATATCGACCAATAGAATTGCACCATTCGACGTCACGTGGTACAACCTACATGGTATTATACTGATAATTTTTTGATTATTTTCTCTGGTAGTTGCTATATATAAAAAACAGTCAAATTAACCACACGTCAAACTGACAGGTTGAATTCAATTGTGAAAATTGGAGATTTTGCATGAAAATGAGTCGATTTGGAGTTTGTTCTCTGTCCACCATCGATAAAAAAGTCAAAGGAAATGTTCCCATTAATACGGAGAAGGCAAAAAAACAGTTTGGAACCAATTTACTACTTTTTGTACTGAGAGGGAATACACATTGAGTGCTGAAACGAGTGAAGCGCAATTGGCAAACATTATGAAAGATTACGCTTACAATATGAAGAAAATGGATGGAGAAGACTATAAGGAAGGTACAATTATGAAATTCTTATTTGTTAACTGTTCATTTCATCTCATGGTGCAATTCTATTGGCCGACATTTGGGACGTAAAAATAATCCCCCGAATACCACACGAGCTTCAAAATTATCTGGCATTTCCCTCAAGGTTCCCTGCAAACAAATAAAGTCGTCAAGTTTTTCAGGAAAAATCACTCGCGCTTCGCGCTCGTGATTTTTTAACCTGAAAAACTTGACTCCTTCATTTGTTTGCAACGAACCTATCGGGAAATACCCGATAATTTTGAAGCTCTTGTGGTATTATAAGTGATAAAATGGAATATTTCAACCTTCAACCCCTTAGCTGCAACCCTAAACAACTTTGATTTTCAAATGTAAACATGTCATGTGTGGGCTCGTTGGAGATCTTATGAAAAACTGAATCTTACCATACCCTTACTTTTTTGTTAGTTATGTAATTATTAGGAAAATTAATTATATTATTATTACTTTTTTCTTTTTTATTTTGATCCGCTCGAGAGGAAAAACCTTTTATAGTTTTGCCTTGAGAGGGTCCACTTCTCTCAGGAGTGTGAGACTCCAGATGTTGATGGTTACTCACTAAAAAACCTATCGCAGGACCCTTGGAGTTGCTTATTATTATATTATTATGCTGATCCTCCTAGGTAGTTTCCAAGGAGGCCCCTTATGAGGTCTTAAGATGCTGTTAAGGCAAGGAGAATCAGATGTCTTCTGTTTAGGCTTTTTCGCTGTGTCACTTTGTCACTGTGTCCTTACGCTACCTTTCACAGCACTGTTAATATTTTACCCAACAGTGAATGGAATGAATAAACCCTTTCGATATGCTGAGTTCAATTCTGAATGAGTTTGCATTTTACATCAATATAGAAATATCGAAAATAGAAAGAAAATGCGTAAGTCAGCAGGTGTAGTTGATACCATTTCGCTTGCTTTTTCTTTTTTTTTATGTTAAACAAAAACTTATTCAGAATTGAACGTACGGATCACTTTTATTCATTCATGTACCTAACAATCACATACCTAACTGAAAAAAAAACTGAGAGTATGATAAGATTTCATTTTTCATAAACTTTCCAACGAGTCCACACATAACATTTGAAAATCAATACTTGAGTAGGGTTGCAGCCAAGGGGTTGAAGAGAAAATATTCCATTTCATCGTAAAAAAATTAGCTCAAGCACTGACGTGAAGTCAGAAGCTTTTGCGCGTATGTTCTCTTTTCCATTCTTCTTTATTGGACACTCTTAATCGAGTTTACCATGGTGAATTCAAAGTTTAAAGCGTTCAGTGAAATTCTTCAATTCTAACCTTTGTCAAGCAGTCTTTTTAAGCTTTTAGTAGTAGGTGCAGTTTTTGTTGAACATTTTTATTAATTATCATCCCCTCTAACTAGATACATCAAAAAATTGCTTCAAGCACTGTGGACGGGAGCTTTTTGGCGCTCTTGATCAAACAGACAAATTATATCTCCGAAAGTATTGGTTTCTCAGAGTTGGGAATTATATCAATGGATTCCTATGATAGAAATGCATCATGAAAGAAATTAAATTTATAAAAAGTGTCGTTTAAAAAAAGGGCTTCAAAAATTATCTTATAAAAAATATGAAATTTTTCTTTTACAAATACAAATAAGCAAAAAGAAATTTGAAAAATAAATTCTAGAATATTGAAACAGATTCTAATTACAAAAAAAAAAGTTTCGTATGACAATTGCCCAAAACAGGTTTAAAGTACCTACAAATAGTAGATATTCCATAAAACATGTATGAAATAAGAGAAGTAATAATGAAAAATTACCTTGTAATCGATCAAAAATTTCCTGATCTACGTTCACCAAATTTTCTCCTCTCTCGAACTACAGGATTATACTTTCAATTTTTACGTAATATTTTCAAACATTTTTGGGTGAAGTCCCTGTTGCATTGCCAAAATACGAGTATTTCAACACCAACATAATATTTTTGAAGTTAGTCAGTCCCGTCATTACGTGAGAGAACTAGGGCCACAGAGCATGATGAAAAGCAGTCTCACTTCTCTCAGATCTCTTACTACATGTTCCGTTCCGAAATGTAAGACTTTTCTGAGAAAAACTAATTTCGGAACAAACAACTGAGATTTTTCTCACTTCGCTCACATTTCGGAATACACTTTATTCTCATAATTCTTCGATTGCTGAAATGAATTAGACAAAGTCATGTCTCAGGAAAATAAGTTGACATTATAACAATCCATAGATAGAATAATTATATCATTCTGTGAAAACATATAAATACGATTTATTTTTGAAATTTTGAAAAATCATATCTCCGAAGGTATTAGCTTGTTAGAGTTAAAAATAATATCATTTGATTCTTATGGTAAAACTGCTTATTGAAAAAAAATTTATTTGGAATTTGTTATGTAAAAAAAATTTTTTCGTTACTCCGAAACCATCTGTCCAATTTTGCCCAATAACGAACCGAGCCGAGATATTTATCTCCCAAACCTACTCTGAACATTTCAACTGTCTAGCTCATTCCGTTCGAGAGTTATCGTGCCTACGGCCGGCCGGACAGAATTTGAATTTCCACCACGGATTCTTGATCAGTGAGTCGAACCAAATCGTTTAAGACCATTTTCATCGAAAAATTCGAAAACTACAGACATTTGGGCAAATTGATAAGCACTCTGTTCCGAGGAACAAGAGCGCCACGAACGGACCCTAGGAGCTCTAATCCTAGAAAAAAATCAAAAAAATGAGGGATTAAAAAAAATCTTTAAAATTCAATATCTCAATGACGGTGAAATTTCGGAGGAGATATTATAGGACCAAATTCATCAGAAAGGACCTGAATAATAACGTCCTTCAATATTCAGTACGACTTACCCTGTAACCCTGTATATTCACACTATCAAGCTTTAATGAGAGACTCTAAAGGTCGCTAATACTGGCGGGAATTGCGAATTTCAGCTGAATTGTCCATCGTCATTACGTGACCTCCATAACAATACAGAGAATTGGCCATTCTGATAAGCACAGAATTGGCAGATACATACCTGTGCGCGGTTGTTTTGCAATGGTGTTTTCTGTGATAAAATTGGTTTATTGAATGGCCAATAAAACTAACAGCCAACGGTCTGATACGCAATTATATTCTTTCTCTCTAAAAACATTTCATTCACGGAAAAATATACGGTTTTCTCTCAGCTGGAGTGAAACTTTGAATTTGTCAATGATCAAAACAATATCGAAACTAAGGTACAAGTACTAGTCATAGAAATGAAGGAAATTAAGTCCCAAGAATTACAAAATTTTGGGATATTTTCAACTGGCTTCAACTGGCAGGAAAATTATCATTCAGTAAAAAAATTAGAGAACTATAGCTCGAATTGCCCAGTTTTTAAATCTGGCTTTTTTTGCTTGTCTTGAAATAGGTCTATGAGCTTTGCATTTTTTTAATTTTTCCAAAATTTTGTTTTCTTTTAAATTAAATCCCCTTCGATTTGATTAAACTAAAAAGCCGATGGTTTTCCGCAAAAAAAGTCCTTTTTGACTTTGGTAATAAATAAGTCGGCAATTAATGATCGTACAAGAAATCGTAGTATAGTTTTGGAAACTGCAAAACAGTTCCTATAAAGCTGACCGTCCACTAGGTGGGAAACGCGAGGCGGAAATGTAGATCTACGTCCACTGTGGGGTGGTCGGCCAGGTCGGCACAAAGTTTAGGAAGGTGAGTTCTCGGTTGGCAGTCAATATACAGGGTGAGTCTTTGACCACTGCATTGATTTCAACCAAAGATTCCTCTCATCAAATGAAAACCTTTTTGCATTCAACATTTTTCCAAATTCAGCTCAGGTAAAAAGATACAGGCTGTTGAAATTTTGACAAAAAAAATCACTTTTTATTTTGTTGCTTTGACATCCTTTTTTCGAATAGAATGAATGTTGGCGTAAAGTTTCCTATAACTATGATACATATTTTCCAAATATTAGTTATTTTCTACTTCTACTGGTTTTCTAGTTATGGACTCGTGGATTCATAAAACTAAACGAAATTAGCATAAAGAAAGCATATAAAGTTTTTCTTGAGTCATTTCAAGAATATTCCATCGTTTTAGAACATTATATTATTCTTCATCATTTCTCCTTAAACGCACCGTTTTCGCGATATTCTTCATTGAATGTTTTAAAATGGAAAACTCCAGAAATTTCACTACTTTTATGGATCCGTCCCTGAGCGTTGGAATCCCGAATCAAGCTGTAAACCACGTTAGCATGCCTTATTCTCGTCCGCCAACAATGTCATAGATAATTTATATGCGGGGGTGTATTAGCACATTGTGAAATCTTTAAACGCTTGTAACTTTTTACCTGAGCCTAATCTGGAAAAATGGTAAATGAAAAAAGTGTTTCATTTGATGAGAGGAATCTTTGGTTAAAATTAATGCAGTGGTCAAAGACTCACCCTGTATACGTATCGTCACCTGCTAGGTAGAAAAAAAGACTGGGACAGGGAATCCACCACCCAAGTTCTTAGAAGAAATGCCATTAAATGGTACACAGACCATTCAAAAACCAAAATAGGAGCTGGCGCTGGACTATTTTATGGGCCAGGCACCAAATGCTCACAATAGCTAGGTTCCTATCCGTGCATCTTTCAGGCAGAAGTACTTGCGATAGAAAGATGAGTGGAAATGAACCTAGAAAGAAACTATCAGAGATGTGATATAGCAATCCTGACAGTCAAGCTGCTATTAAAGCTCTGCGGTGGGACTCTGTAACAACAAAGCAAAAGCATAAGCGGATGTAGCCGATTGCTATATACAGTTTTGTACTCCCTATCACGATTCGGATTAGATCGGTAGCACCGAACATGTATTCGGAAGCAAAGCAAAAGCGTCAGGGTTTCGGCGCTATGCTTTCGCTTTGGAATGCAAGTTACAGAGTCCCACTGCTGAGCTGGCATGTTATCGAATCCAAGCTAATATGGGAGTGCCGAAGAAAACTCAATGAAGTAGGCAAGAAGAACAGGGTCTCCTTATTTTAGGTTCCTGATAACGCGGGAATCATAGGAAATGAGGAGGTCAACACAGTTGCCAAGAAAGGAGCACAAACCCCCTTTATTGGCCGGAACCATACTGTTTGGTTGGTAGATACACCTACAAAAGTGAATTCCGGATGAAAGAAGAAACTGAGAGAGGTATACTCCGGAGATATCTCCTAGCAATGTATCACTCCAAAAAGATTCTCCGGAACTTTGACACTTTCAGATCAAAAAAATATATGTATATATATGTAGGATTTTGTATCATTGCCTAGGGGTAATGATTCTACATTACCACTTTGTAATAAACAGTAGAAATACGCTGCACCTCCTCACTGGTTTCCTTACGGGGAATTGCTATCTTAGGAAGCATATGATGAGATAAGGGCTAGCAGAAACTGACCTGTGCAGATTCTGTTGGGAGGAGGATGAAACTCCTGATCACCTGATAACGGAATGACTCGCCATCCCAAACCAACGCAAGGAATGCTTTGGCCAAGAAATTTGCAGGAGCGAAGACCTCTAGCCTCCTTGAAGCCATCCCAGATGCTGGATTTCATCAGAAATCTGGAACTGGAATGCGAGCTGTAGATGGTAATGACGTCGATAGCTCTGACTAAGGTCGCAGTGCAACGTTACCCCTCACAACCATACAATATACAATAAACAATATCATCACCTGAGTTATGTCTTCTGACGAAGAGGAATTGTTTGTATTTGCTGCTGTACCGGAAGCTGAAGAAGAGGAAGCAATGAGGAGAAAGAGGAAAAGGATATGGGTTCATGAAATCAACAAAAAAAAAAAGGAGCATGGAGAATTTCATCATATATTTGATAATCTCCTGAAGGACGATAAGAAAATCTTCATGCACCTCAGGATGTCACCAAAAATCTTTTTAAAATTGCTGCAACTCTTGAGGACGGGGATTAAAAAGCAGAATACTCAATTTCGTGAAGCCATTTCACCCGAAGAAATACTGGCGACGTGCTCGAGGAATAGACTAGATAGATAGAATGATGATACGTAGGACTAAACTTAAATCATTAAAGGATACTGTGGGAGGTATATTCATTATTCAACGGTTTTTTTCTGGGAGAGAAAACCCAGAAAAAAACCGTTGAATTACTAAACTAAAAGCTTGGTAACTAGTTGTAGAATATCGTCATAAAGACGTGTGAAGAATATTCAAAAAAAATTTCGAACAAAAATGTCTTCAAGCACTGACGTGAAGTCAGGAGCTTTTGCGAACGCGCATGTTATCCTGACTTCACGTCAGTGCTTGAACCAATTCTTTTTTTCGTATTTTTTTTTAATTTTCTAGTGGTACGGTCCTCAGAAAATTTTACACACGCCTTAATGTCAAAATTCAACGACTAGTTACCAAGCTTCAATTTGATCGAGTCTATATTTAAGTTAAGGATAAAATAATATTCCAGATGGGTATAACTTCGAAACCATTGGGCCGATTATGCCCAACAACAAACTCAACTGTCCCATTCGGAAAAGCAACCTAGCCTGAAAATTGCAAGTTGCTATCTCTTTCCGTTCAAAAAGTTATCGTGGCAACGGTCATCCATCCAGCTGCAGAACTCACCCACGGCTGCTCTTATCTCCAACAAAATAAAACCGATCATGTTCAAACTTGGAAATTGGCTGTAAAAATAAGTTACGTATACTCCATTCACTTTTATAAAGTCTCCCGGTTGGCCATGAAAATTTGACACATTTCACCATGTATATTTTGAAAATGTTAGATTATAGTCAGATAACTACGCAACGTTGTCATATCTACGAAAAAGTCGTAGTAATTACGTATTTTCACAATGTGAATTCACTTCGGAAAAATAATGAATCTGATAAGATATTATGTGAATTCAATAATTCCAGTACTGGCGACTGTAGAAGAAATTTTTTTCTCTGTTGTTACTAGAAAAAATTCACGTATATAAACTGGTTAGAATACTCAATTATGCTATTTTCTTGTATGGAAATCAAGAATCAAGTAACTATTGGAATTTTGTTGGAATATTATTGAAAAATAATGGATAGAGTAGTCCGTTACTTTGTGATAGTTCATTTGAAAACAGAATAAAAGTACCGGAATAACCCGGCAGGAAAACTTCTAAACAAACAGACGTACCTACCTATGGAATTCCCCACTTTTCTCAAGAAGAAATTTAAATACCTTGTAGCACAACTTTGAATACTCCAGTTTCAAGATGTAGTAGTAATACGGAACCCGAGTCATTCTTAAACCTTAATAAAATGTAATGATAGAAAACTAAGTAATTTCATTCGAGAGTTCAACATGTCAGAATTAAGTTTTCCTATTGCAGATTTCGGCATTTTCAATTTCAAAACGAAAAGTTCTTTATTATTCGAAGATAATGATATATGTGATAAAATATCTTGTCTAAGATTGAAGATTATGTTGAGAGTAGAAATTGGCAACGTCTCCGCGAATTATTTTGACCTTGACGATATTTCAGCAGTGCCAACCTGCCTGTGTTTTAGTTACAAAAACGTGATAGACCTAAATCATGGCCAACCGGGAGACTTTATAAAAGTTAATGGAGTATATGTAGCTATTTCGGACGGATAGTTTCTGAGATTTTTGAGACTTTTTTTCATTGAAATTCTACGTTTTTTTTATTTTCTAATGATAATTTGCGCGTCGGCATTCTACAACTAATTTCCATGTTTAAATTGGATAGGATTAGTATTTTTTGAGATATTGAAGAAATAACATCAAAATTTCATATATGTAGAACTCCGAAACCGTTTCTCCAATTATGCCTATTAACAAACTCAAATGTAGCATTTGGATGCGCAACCTACCCTAGAAATTGTCGCTACTTTATCCCTTTATCTTGAGCTGAATGATATTTTTTAATAATTTTTTTAAATTTTCTGATACGATCCTCACAAAATTGGACTCACCAAGTTTCAGTTCGATCGGATCTGTATTGGTTGGAAACAGACTCATTACTCGGAAACCGTTGGGCCGATTATACCCTTTAACGAACTTGTCCGTCATATTGGATCGCACCACCTACCCTAAAAATTTCGAGTCGTTATCTCTTTCCATTCTCAAGTTATCATGGTAACGGCGGACCGCCGGACAGAATCAAATTTGATCTCGAATTTTTCATCAGAGAAGAACCCAATTGTTTGAGACCATTTTCGTCAAAAATTCGGAAAGTACTGACATTTGGGCAAAATGATTACGAGATGTTCCTCAGAACATGCCCTCAAAAAGTTTTTGTTGTGATGGGACGAATCTATGGTTAAAATCAATGTACAACTCAAATACTCACTCTGTATCTATTTTAATATACTATTGCCCCTAGTTCGATGACGGGCCCCTTTTCACTAGTGAAAAAGAGTTAAAGAGCATTCCAAAAACCATAATCTGGATATAAAAATCCCAAAACGATAAATTATCTGAAAATAACAACCCAAAATCGATATCAACATATTTCGCAGAGCAGAAATAAAATAATTCATAAAGTTTTCCACAAAGCCATCCAACAAAAGTACGCATGAAATGAACGAATTGAATAGGACACGTTTCCGCGATGGAATGACACACCGCCCCTCCGCTTCTCGTGTTATACCATTATTCCACCCCGAAATAACCCCCGGAAAATACGCCTAACGAAAATATCGCGTAAAGATCCCTTACCCCGCTCGAGCTATGTGGGTCAAATCTCAGTAAGCGTAAGCGATAACGCTCGAGGACGCCTTCCTCTGCAGGGAGTCGCGAAATACCCTCATCCTCAGCGTGAGCGTACAAAAAAATTTGTTCTCCCCATCGTCATATTACGGCATTTAACTTGGTTAATTACCATGCGGCTGACGCTCGAACTCTGAAATCATTTTTCACACCGAGAAGCTATTGTTCGACAATCGAACGATCTCAACAATCGAAATGTCGGTTGTCGAGAAATTCAAACCATCGAATGATCAAAGTAGTAATACTCTTCAAAAAATAAATCAATTTACCTGGAAATTAGACTTTATATCGATTAAATAAATCATATCACATTGATTCAAATATACATATTCTTCAAAATGATACTTGATTGCCAATATTTTATTTTCAGTGGAACATTAACATAATATTTGAATATACAATAGTATAGTTATGGTTTCAATAATGTCACACATCACGCTACTAAATGACTGCCATTAAAACAAGACACACGGTGAAATATTTATTGATTTTAACCATCAACAAATATTCGCTCACCACATCACTCAGTGTTCCCCAAAGAGGAAAGTATCATTCAAGAGCAGACACAGACCCCAGGGTTTCATGTTTATTACCAATCATCAGTGTGACTTAGTCAGACACCGAATGAAAACAGACGGGGTTCTAGGAAACTTATTTCCATCCGTTGAGAACCGGTAGGGGAAAGGACCCCACTAGCGCCACCTATGGAGAATCCTTACGAACTCCTACCCTCTGCTATGAAGAAACCTTGAATGATGTTCAGTGAGGTTCTTTCTTTTGCCTTAAGAGGGTCAATAAATGGCAATGCCATCTATCAGTTTGGTTAAACAAACCAAAACCAGTGAACATTAAAATGAGGTGCACTGTGGCTAATTGCCAAATAACTAAAACAAGACACACGGTGAAATATTCATGTATTTTAACCATCAACCAATATTCCGTGTGGTCGGGCTAGACACCTCATCGCTCAGTGTTCCCCAAAGAGGAAATTATCATTCAAAAGCAGACACAGACCCCATGGTTTCATGGTTATTACCAATCATCAGTGTGGCTTAACCAGACACCGAATGATAGCAGACGGGGTTCTAGGAAACTTATTTCCATCGGTTGAGAACCGGTAGGGGAAAGGGCCCCACCAGCGCCACCTATGGAGAATCCTTACGACCCTCTGCGATGAAGAAACCTTGAGCGATGTTTTTTCCATCGGTTGAGAACCGGTAGGGGAAAGGGCCCAACCAGCGCCACCTATGGAGAATCCTTACGACCCTCTGCGATGAAGAAACCTTGAGCGATGTTCAGCGACGTTCATTCTTTTGCCGTAAGAGGATCAAGAAATGGCAACGCCATCTATCATATAGCGACCTTTACGGATTGCTATCGTTGGTCTACTTAGTACATTTACTCGTTTACCCGAACTGTTGGCGCCGTTGGCGGTTGGTAAATGACGTTGTTTACTGCTCAGTAATTTCGTGTTATGTGTAATAATAATTAAATTCGTAGGGAAGAATTATTATTATCGTGGACCCTAAATACTTCAGTATATATTTTCAATGGTAAGTACAACCTTGCTCAAACAGATACTATTGGAGACGTACGAATATGGGATAATCAAAGATGGTTGTTGGGTTGTTGTATAATATGAGGATGAAACATTATTGCTTGATACTATGTATGATGAATGTATGCATTGGCATAACGTTTTAGGCGTTCTGTTCCTCGGAACAGAATGCTTATCAATTTGCACAAAAAAAGAATTGTCTGTAATTTTCGAATTTTTGGCTGAATATGGTCTCAAACGTTTACATCCGAATAACTAATCAAGAATCCGTGGTCAAAATCGATTCTGTCCGGCCGGCTGGCCGTCCGTTCGTTAACACGATAACTCTCGAACGGAATGAGCTATAGACTGTTGAAATTTTCAAAGTAGGTTTGGGAGATAAGTATCTCGGTTAAGTTTGTTATTGGACAAAATCGGACTTCTGGTTTCGGAGTAACGAAAATATTTTTTACTCCACAAACTTCAAATTCAACTTTTTTTGAGATGCAGTTTCATCATACGAATCCATCGATATCATTCTAAACTCTAACAAACTGATATTTTCGGACATATGATTTTTCAATAATTAATTTTATGATTTCATAGAATGCTCTAATTATGATTTGCTGATGTATGTAAATCCAACATATGAGGTGAGTCATAGACGTTTTGAATTCAATTTTTTATGATGCAGTTTTATCATAAGAATCCCCTGATATGATTCCCAATTCTGAGGAACCAATACTTTTGGAGATATGATTTGACAAAGTTTGAACAAGAGCACCAAAGCTCCTGTCCACAGGGCTTTCCCACATTTTTATAATTAAATAATTAATTCCTTTATGTGCAAGAAAAAATAATATTCATTCATTTTCATAGGCAAAATGTGATACTCATATTGTACATACTCTTTAACCCCTTCAATACCAAGAATCCAGTCTTTAATGTCCAGATGACTTCCTTAATATCCACATTAGTGTGATTCTACGTTGATTTCCAGTTCATTTTCAATGAAACTATCGATAAATAAACTTTTGATAAATAAACTTTTATTTGAATTTGATTTCTTTTATGATGTAGTTATATCATAGGAATCCATTGATATCATTCCCAACTCTGAGAAACCAATACTTTGTTTGAACAAGAGCACCAAAGCTTCAGTCCACAGGGCTTTCCCACTTCTTAGAAATGTAGACATTCTTTCGGGAATATATTTCAAATTATTTTTATATTAGGTTATACCATATTTGGAGCCCTTTTATGTTCTATTCTGTCAATAATTCTGTCAATATTTTCTCGAATTGACACCCTTAATATCCTGCATCAAAAGACATCCAATATGGTATATTGGACGTATTTTGATGAATTGAAATTGTGATTTTCAGATTAAAAATGCTGAAGTAAATTTGTTCGTTCTCTACTGAATGTTTTATTTGTAGTATTGATTTGAAATCAATATTTTAACGCAGTACTAGCTCGAAATTGCGTAAATTCTATTATGTTGTTAGTAATTTCATGAATTGAATAGAATATTTTTTCGTTACTCCTAAACCATCAGGCCGATTTAGCCCAATAACGAACTTAACCGAGATATCATCTACCAAACCTACCCTGAAAATTTCAACTGTCTAGTTCATTCCATTCGAGAGTTATCGTGGTTACGGCCGGACGGATGGCCGGACAGAATCGATTTTGACCACGGGTTCTTGATGAGTGCGTCGAGCCAAAACTTTTAAGACCATTTGTGCAAATTGATAAGCACTCTGTTCCAAGGAACAAGAGAGCCAAAAATTAATATAATTCGATATCTTCGTTCAAGGGAAATTTGAATTGAGGCAAATTTACTAAAAACAATAAATATTCAACACACAAATCAGAATTTTACAAGTTGACATGTGTAGGAGTTGTTGAACACAGGACAAATGACTAAATCCATTTATTAGATGGAGGATTTTACGCATTCTAAATACAAACTGACTCCTTTATAATCATTAGAAATCTCTCAATATATCGAAATATACAGGGTGAGTCTTTGACCACTGCATTAATTTTATCCAAAGATTCCTCTCATCAAATGAAACGCTTTTTTCATTTACCATTTTTCCAGATTCGGCTCAGGTAAAAAGTTACAAGCGTTTAAAGATTTCACAATGTGCTAATACACTCCCGCATATAAATTATCTATGACATTGTTGGCGGACGAGAATAAGCCATGGTAACGTGGTTTACAGCTTGATTCGGGATTCCAACGCTCAGGGACGGATCCATAAAAGTAGTGAAATTTCTGGAGTTTTCCATTTTAAAACGTTCAATGAAGAATATCTGGAAAACAGTGCGTTTAAGGAGAAATGATGAAGAATAATATAATGTTCTAAAACGATGGAATATTCTTGAAATGACTCAAGAAAAACTTTATATGCTTTCTTTATGCTAATTTCGTTTAGTTTTATGAATCCACGAGTCCATAACTAGAAAACCAGTAGAAGTAGAAAATAACTAATATTTGGAAAATATGTATCATAGTTATAGGAAACTTTACGTCAACATTCATTTTATTCGAAAAAAGGATGTCAAAGCTACAAAATAAAAACTGATTTTTTTTCAAAATTTCAACAGCCTGTATCTTTTTAACTGAGCTGAATTTGGAAAAATTTTATCTGAAAAAAGTGTTTCATTTGATGAGAGGAATCTCTGGTTAAAATTAATGCAGTGGTCAAAGACTCACCCTGTATATTCTTTTGAACTTTCAGCATTACATTCTTTCATCCAACAATAAAGCATGTGTATGAAAGAGGTGTCAACAGAGGTTAGTGTAACGGAGTACTATACAATTCCATGTATGATGAAAGAACTTAGGGAAAATCCTCAGCAAAAAACACCTGTCTCAAAATAAAATTATTTCTTGATGAATATCTCTTAGCTACGGCTATAGTGAAATAGTTATTATATTTAGAATCATCATCTATCATTAAAAATGTAATTATACTGTATGTCCCTCGAGTTCAAGTTCATCAAAATGTTCTTCAAAATGTAATTTTCCAGATCGCAGCACCTCATTTCACGTCACATGTTTCAGCAATTCCAGAAATTTCGTCCTGAAAGATAACGTGATAAGGATGAGACATGTGCTGAAGGATTAGTTGGCGGGATGCCGAGTTCAAAACGTAATATATTTTCGCCAACTTTCGCTGTTGTGATGGAAGTTATGTGCGTGAGTGTATTTTGCTGGTAGTATAGTTGATTTGAACAATATTGGTTGTGCATTGCGAAAAATCCTCGTTACATTTATGTAACAATCTCCTATAAGAGGAATTTCAATTATCTATGCATCCCAACAATAATCTGCTAGATGGAAAATAAACCCTATTCAATGGGTATTTGTATAAGAAAATCAATATGCTTTCAATTTTGTGTTTCATCCTCTACTTCACTTTTTTCATAAAGGTTCAGTTGTGAATCTATGATTACTAATAGCATAGATCAAAAGAATATTTTTTCGAAACAAAGAACTGATTTTAGAGGCGGATTTACAATTTCCCTACGTCCTACGCTAAAAAACTTTGGGGGCTCCTCCCCCTACATTTTCGTCTTTTCGGCGCTCTTGTTCCTCGGAACAGAGTGCTTATCAATTTGCCCAAATGTCTGTAATTTTCGAATTTTTGGCTGAAAATGGTCTTGAACGATTTGGTTTGACTCACTGATCAAGAATCCGTGATCGGTTTCGATTCTGTCCGGCCGTTTGGACGTCCGTCCGGCCGATAACACGATAACTGTCGAACGGAATGCGCTAGACAGTTGAAATTTTCAGAGTAGGTTTGAGGGATTAATATCTCGGTTGAGTTCGATATTGGGCAAAATTGGTCTAATAGTTTCGGAGTAATGAAAAAAAAAATATTTTTTTTTACATTACACCTTTTTTAAGATGTAGTTTCATCATAAGAATCCATTGTTATCATTTTTAACTCTAACAAGCTAATACTTTGATGTTTCAAAGCTTCAATAATACATCGTAAGTACACTGATCAACAATTGCTAGGGATCACTTATGAACTTCTCTTCATTTGTATTTTTTTCAAGTTATCTCGTGAATATCTGTACATTATATGTTCTCTAAGGAAAAATTAAGATGTTTTGAGTTGATTATATCAAATTTTTCCTCACTTCATCGGCTCTTGTTCACAAAATCGATTATTATCTGTAGGCTGTTACATGTGGAGTGAAAAGCAATGTGGTATTTGTTATTAAATCTGTTTTTTTCTCTCGTTCAAACACATAAGGTGACAATAATTGAAGAAATGAGAACAATATTAGCTTATCAGTCATGCCGAGAAGACATTTGGCTCCTGTGCAACTGGACCAAATCATACGGTGGATACAGGAAGGTTTGTCCCAGCGAGAAGTGTCCCGGTGGTTGAATGTTTCGCAAAGTGTCGTGAGTCGGGCTTGGAATAGGTTCATCCAAAACGACTCAGTAGCTTATGTTCATGGGGGAGGTCGGCAGCGCAGTACAACAGCTGCCCAAGATCGTCTTTTGGTCATCAATGCTAGGAGAAATCCCACTTACCCGGCGTCGCAGCTCAATAGATCACTGAGAGTTGCAACAGGAGTTCTAATTTCGAACCAGACTGTAAGACGACGACTACATGTTCGTGGTTTGAGAGCACGTAGGAGGGTACAACATCCCCGTTTGAATAGGGAACACCGGGTTCATCGACGGCAATGGGCTGAGGAGCACCGCAATTGGACAGTTGAAGATTGGAGCCGATGTTTATTTACGGATGAGTCTAGATTTCGTTTGGTCAACTCCGATGGACGTATTCTTGCTTGGAGGGAAAGAGGTCGAAGGTATGCAGAACAGTTTATGGTACCCACAACAGCTTTTGGCGGAGGTTCTATATGTGTATGGGGAGGCATTTGTTTGAACCAACGCACAGAGTTGGTTGTTCTGCAGAACACCACAATGACCAGCCAGAGATATCACGATATGATTATTGAATCAATAATTGTTCCGTTTGCGGCTGCCTTGGGCGAGAATTTCATTTTAATTGACGATAATGCCCGTCCACACCGTAGTCGTCTGGTTAATGAAGCGCTAGAAACTCATGCTATTGATAGGATGGACTGGCCAGCTCGCTCTCCAGACATGAATTTCATCGAACATGTCTGGTCTGAGATGTCTAGACAATTGTCAACCTTAGAACAACCGATCAATAACCTGGAGGACCTTTCTAACGCTTTACGGGATATTTGGACGAATTTGCCCCAAAATTTTATAAATCGTTTGATTGAAAGTATGCCTCGTAGGGTAGAATGCTTGAGACGAGCTCGTGGGGGGCCAACTAGGTACTAGCTTAACCGAAACTTCAGCCTTCTTGTGGTGTCATCATAAAATTTTTATGTTATTCAAACACAGAATTTTGAGTGTTCCTAATAAAGTCTTTTTTTCTCTCCAACTTTCCATTTTTTCAT
Source organism: Halyzia sedecimguttata (assembly GCA_937662695.2). NCBI lineage: Eukaryota > Metazoa > Arthropoda > Insecta > Coleoptera > Coccinellidae > Halyzia > Halyzia sedecimguttata. The sequence goes on along the minus strand of OW569411.2, from coordinate 13,074,070 downwards.
TCTTTTCTCAAGTGAACCATATTATCAACTGAAAATACTCTGATATCTGACTAAATTTATAATCTTGGAGCGAATAATTCAGAAATAAATTTAGAAAAAGTAAGTGATCCCTATCAATTGTTGAGCAGTGTATGTATTCACAGAATGTGAACATCCTACTGTGGGGTTGGTAGATACACCTACAAAAGTGAATATCGGATGAAAGAAGAAACTGAAAGAGGTATTTTCTGGAGATCTCACCCCGGAATGTATCACTCTAAAAATTTCTACGGAACTTTGATACTGTCAGATCCAACAAATATATGGACCTCAGTTAGAACTCGCTGCACCTCCTCACTGATTTCCTCACAGGGCACTGCGGCCTAAGGAAGCATAAGATGAGATTAGGGCTCCTGATCACCTGATAACGGAAAGCCTCAAACCAACGCAAGGAATGCTTTGGGCAATAAATCTGCAGGAGTGAAGACGTAGCCTCCTTGAAGACATCCCAGATACTGGAGTTCATCAGAACTCTGTAACTGGAAGGCGAGCTGTAGAGCACAATAGAACTTGAGGTCGCAGTGCAACCTTACCCGCTACAACAATATACAATATACATATGAGGAGCAACTTATCAAAACGCATTAAGTCCAAAAACCATTTTATTGGGAATCAACGAAAAACGATTGTATATAATGCGTTTTGATGTGGTTGAAATTGAAAATAATGCTGTTTGTTGCGATTTTTTTTACATTTAGAGAAAACAGTCTGCACAGTAAGTGTTGGCCTGCAACCTAATTAACATGAGAAAATCGATAAAAAATGTTTTTGGTTATATTTTATCTGTTTTAAAAATGCAAACGTAAACATAATTCATTCCGATGCGGCTACTTTGGATTTGAATTACAGATGGACATAATGCCATTTGGAAGATTTTGTTCACATAGGGCTATAGAGCAATAGAAATCATTCCCGAATCCGCTTCAAACTCAATTTTGCCCAAATTGGACATAATGCGTTTTGAAAAGTTACTCCTCATATAGCGCCGTATTCACAAAGCATTCAATCTCCGTTAAGTCCTAACTGACGTCCTCAGTTAGGGATAAATTTGAATCGCAACCTAAGTTAACGTATTTAACGGTAGTGAAACAGGCCTATTTCACGTTAATTTTCACGTTAACTGAGGTTGCGATTCAAATTTATCCTTAACTGAGGACTTATCGGAGATTGAATGCTTTGTGAATACGGCGGATAGTCTGTTTTCAATAATTTTGAATTTCCCCCACCTCAGAATAATTCCCCGTCCTCTTTACCCCTCATATTATTCCCTAGGGTTCAGCATAATCCTATTTCCTTGCCATTATCACGAACTATTCAGGTAACACATTTCAGTTTTCATCGTTTCCAATTCCGAGGGGTTCGAGAAGTAACAAATTGGAGTTAATTTGGGGTAGATCGTTACCGAAAATATGCATGAAACTAGAAACCTATATTTCTCCATTAAACTTGGTTTCTTCGGAACATGGAATACGTAAATTCTTTCGCTTCAATTGTCAATTGGAGAGTGTTGTCTGATGAAAAAAAAATTGCTAAAAGCTGCCAAAAATATACTCCTGGTATATTTTTGAAAACGTCGCTAAATCAATCGACAAAATTCCATAATAGAGAAATTTTTACAGAATGAAAAATTTCTATGTTCTTTTCGATATATTTATATTTATGCTGCCGATGGCACGATTGGAAAAATTCATAAACGGAATTTTAGACATAGGACATTCTGAATAATTCACATTGATATCATTGCCTACGATATCCGTTAAGGAATGTGTGGAGCTGGTGGAAACTGAAGTTGAAGCGTCTGCCTTTAGAACGATTATTGATCACAAAAACATTTTTCGATCAATTTTCAATATAACCCTAAGTGACTGAAATGGATATCCAAGCACCGAGTCATTTGATGGCTGAAACATCTGCACCATTGTCAGTAAGAATAGACGTAGAAGAACTCCGAAAACAATGACCGGTATAAAGAGGTGGCCCCTCTAATGTGAGGAATTATGCAATAATTTAGAAAATGTGTTAATTCCTACTGGCTGTACTGAACGTTTATTATTTTTATAATAAACGAAAAACTTGTGGTGACAAGAGCAATTCGGCATAGTCGAATGTCATATGACGTTATGTCGAAGTCGATATGTCATTCCATGAATGGCTCCATGGTTCATCAATTTTCTCTAGCGACAGAAAAGTTCCGGTATCAGAACCAGGGAGAATAACTTTCACCTTAGCAGGCGCAGGTCCATGAATCCACTGCGCAGATATAAAGCAGGTTCACCCAAGAAGGAGAGTCAGTAACAATTTGGAAAGTTACCCTTGGTAAATAAAACAGGTCTCCTCGAAATAAAATTCTCACAAAATTTCGTGAGGATCGTATTACTAGGAAATTTTAAAAAAATTATTGACGAAAAATCTATATATCAGTAACTGTTCGTCCAACATCGCTGATATTTTGCGAGGGCCTACAAAACCTAACTCTACTGCCAAGTTCCAAGTTTGAACACGATCGGATATATATTGTTGGAGATTCGAGGAGCATTGTGTGAGTTTAGTAGATGGATGGGTGACCGTTGCCTCGATAACTTCGGAACGAAAGGAGATAGGCACTTGCAATTTTCAGGGTATGTTGCGTATACGAATGGGAGAGTTTAGTTCGAATACGGGCATAATCGGTCCAACGGTTTCAGAGTTATACCCACCTGGAATATTATTACCTCGATAACTTGGAAAATATAGACTCGATCGAATTGAAGCTTGGTACCTAGTTGTAGGATATCGACATAGAGACGTGTTTAAAATTAAGGACCGAACGTCTAGAAAATTAAAAAAAAATTATGAAAAAAAAAATTGGTTCACTGACGTGAAATCAGGATTTCTTGCGCGTATATTCTATTGTCCATTCTCCTGTATTGGTCACTCTTTATCGAATTTACCATGGTGAATTATATTGTCCACTCTCCTGTATTGGCCATATTAATTCAAATTAACCATGGCAGACCTTAGATTGAATTTAACGATGAATTATACTCTTGGTTAGCTTTCCTAAAGCGTATTTCTTAATCTTAGATTGAATATTTGAAACATATTTCAGTGAAGTTGTGACATAATTCAGATTGCTTGTGAATATAACTTTTTTCATGCGGTTTCCCATGTCAATCATGCATTAATACGATAGAAATTGAGCGTTAATAGTGGTCATTAATGGATGATTTCGTGAACATCAAATATTGTCAATATTTCGGTGTCGACGGAAAAAATTATTTCAGCATAAATACGCTTCAACTACCTTCATGATCCAGAAAATCGGAAATCTCAAAGCCTCATCTTCTTGCTATCCTGTAATATTGGTATTAACTTTGTAATACTATCCTTATGTCAACTATACGGATTACCTTAAACACGGCTTTACACCTGGGTTGCTATTCTATAAACCGGATTATGTCAATAAAGAGACGAGTTTAGCCGATCTCATGCATCCGGAAATTTCAGAGACGGAATTCGAAATATAAATATAAACCTCATTATAGAATACATCAAGCATTTCTGACCACTACAAATCGATGAATAGTCTCGGGGTTTCCTGGCGAAATATATACTAACTGACAAAGGAACTGCACCTAGAAGGGGCTGTTTAAATTTTGATTTTTTTTTGTAAAACATGGATAGTATAGCAAGGAGTAAGTTATTTAAATTTAGAGAAAAAATTGTGAAGGTTTTTTCATGTAAAAATTTTTTCTTACTTACATATTGTAGTCGTTTTTTGCAATTTTTTTCAAATTTTACAACAAACCAACTGTTGGAGGAGATCCAAAGTCAATGTTTAGTTGTTGTTACAATGCCTAGAGCACATGTACGCGGAATTTAGTTAGGTGAATTTTAAAGTGGTCGAATTATTGGTCTACGGTAGGCGCGGTTGTCATTTCGAGAAATCACTAACCGTGCGACCAGAAATCCAACTACTGTTATGAGATATTGAGCATGCTTCGATAATGCCCAAAATCGAAGAAGAGTTGGCACCGGACGTCGAAGGGGCACACATGAAGTTCAAGATCGACGTCTAAGACTTATGGCTATTAGAGTGTGATATCAATGGATTCTTATTTAATTTATTTTATTTTATGATGCAGTTCTATCATAAGATTCCATTGATATCATTCCCAACTCGGTGATATAATTTGTCAAATCATATAAACATTCTATAATACGCAATTTTCTCAGTTGCTTATTCGTATCAAATATAAATTTCATATTTCCAGGAAAACCTCAAATTCAATGCTATAAATCTCGGATTTTGACAATTTTCGTTAGTGATAACATTTCCTCGGCAACCTGCTTCCACGGCATTATTATTCCCAACCTTGCTTCATCGGGACAGGGCGTAGCATGCAAAACCCAGCACAGCACAAAATGCTACCTACACTTCAAAGAGTCCTTTGAGCTATGTGTGGAATAGAATGCAGCGATATTTCATAAGGTGACAGTCGCCCAGAATGCGCTTCTATGAAAGTCGAATTCCTCCACAACATTATCCGCATCGTGTATTTCAAAAATATCAAATTTTATTGTAGGTATAATAGGTACCAATATTCGGTGCACATTTAGAGCATAAATGTTATGCAATGAAAAACAACTTAGAAGGTTACAACTTCACTGATATAAAGAGTGTTGAATCCTGATTGATTTATCAGGATATTATGTTTCGAAGGACCAGAATTTTACACCCTGATTGTGTTATCAGGGGGATGAGTAAGTTGTTACTTGCAATGAGATAACAATTACGATGATAGGAAGTGGTGAATGATTCGAACGCACTTTTAACAAACAATTAACTGTATTTTGTTGTTACCGATACTTCGATAACAAGCACGAAGTAATTATACAAATATCTAATATATAAAATTCTCGTGTCATAATGTTTGTAATCGAACTCCTCCGAAACGGCTTGACCGATTTTGATGAAATTTTTTGTGCTTATCCGGTATCTATGAGAATCGGCCAACATCTATTTTTCATCCCCCTAAATGTTAGGGGTAGTCCACCCCTAAAAAAATTTGTTTTATTTTTAGACGAAATTTTTTGTTTTTATTTTTTTATAATGTGGCATTAAAAAATACATACAACCCTAAATTTTTACTTTTTATCACCAACCCCTATTTTTTCATAGCCATTTTAGTAATTAATCAGAGTTGGAGTTGGCGTTAGGGTTGGAGTTGTCGTTGGCGTTGAGGTTTGCATTGACGTTGGAGTTGGGGTTGGGGTTGGGGTTGGGGTTGGGGTTGTGGTTGGGGTTAAGGGTTGAGGTTGGGGTTGGAGTTGGAGTTGGAGTTGGAGTTGGAGTTGGAGTTGGAGTTGGAGTTGGAGTTGGAGTTGGAGTTGGAGTTGGAGTTGGAGTTGGAGTTGGAGTTGGAGTTGGAGTTGGAGTTGGAGTTGGAGTTGGAGTTGGAGTTGGAGTTGGAGTTGGAGTTGGAGTTGGAGTTGGAGTCGGAGTCGGAGTTGGGTGTTGGGGTTGGGGTTGGGGTTGGGGTTGGAGTTGGAGTTGGAGTTGGAGTTGGAGTTGGAGTTGGAGTTGGAGTTGGAGTTGGAGTTGGAATTGGAGTTGGAGTTGGAGTTGGAATTGGAGTTGGAGTTGGAGTTGGAGTTGAATTTGGAGTTGGAGTTGGAGTTGGAGTTGGAGTTGGAGTTGGAGTTGGAGTTGGAGTTGGAGTTGGAGTTGGAGTTGGAGTTGGAGTTGGAGTTGGAGTTGGAGTTGGAGTTGGAGTTGGAGTTGGAGTTGGAGTTGGAGTTGGAGTTGGAGTTGGAGTTGGAGTTGGAGTTGGAGTTGGAGTTGGAGTTGGAGGGCAGTACGAAGTCTGCCGGGCCAGCTAGTAATATATATACAATTTAAAGTCTTCCTTCTATATGAAAATATACAGCAGGGAAGAAGTGACTACTTAGTTGCTACGACAACAAGGCAATGGTATTGTTTCGTGACAGATCAATAATAGTGATGAATTCTTACTGTGTAATTGTATATAGAAGGCCAGATAGAAGGAAAATAGGAGTTTCCTTCATCTGGGTAGAAAACGGGGGTGATATTAACATTGATTGGGATTTCGATCTTAAAACCGCCCCTGATATGTTAAAACAATACTCCCATTTGTCGTTTTACGAAAAAGAGTGGGAATGCATATTAAATTTCCGATGCCAGCAGCAATGAGTGAACTTCTAGGGTGTTTAATCTTAGGAATTCGAAATCCCGAATTTCTCCCACTATCATTACTAACTTTACTTGCTTTCTGCATATAATCTATCAACAACAGCTGATAGATAACCTTCACAGACTAGGGTTTCCATAGCGTCTAGACAAAAAGAATACCAGCACCGGGCAATGTGTTAGAAACCTGATAAGGTTCTTACCACTTCAGTTGTTGACTGTATTTTAGCATCTTTTACACGAAATAAGCAATTAGTCGCTGTACGAAGGTCGAAGCGTAACAAGAAATTCTACTCACAGTTATCTTTTGGTAAAAGTATGATTTTCAAGGGTGAGAACACACATGATAAACTAAAACCCAGTTAACTCAATAGACAAATAGACGTTCTGATACGTTACACAGAGTGTTTCTAAATTCATGTGACGAAATTCAGGAAGTGATTGGCGTTATCAAATTAACATGGGTGTTTCCCATTAACACCTAAATCACAATATTATTTAAATGTTACCGCTTTCCGAGATATCGCCCTTAAGAGGTGGTGACTAAAATTGAGTTTTAATTTTTTTTCTTTTTGGCAAGAGTAAATCATTTCCAGCATGTATTATGAATCGTGTACATTTTACATCTTTACTCGAGGCTCGAGGGTTAACGATGCAGGAAAAAAAGGATGCCACGACCCTGTTATATGCGGTTCAATTTCGGTCTACCCGCATTTACTCTTCTTTATATAAGGTAAACGGGCATCCAATTTTAGCAACCCTCTCTCCGCAACCTCCAAGAAGAACAAAATTCCAGGGTACACAATAAAAATGCTCATATTTCGTTTGGATAAGACAACCCTCCTCCGTTTATTTCTTCAAATAATAAACTCTTGGGAATCATGCTCAAATGAATCTTTCCTGGTATTTCACAATGTAACTCGGGCAGTCAGCTGCCACACTTCAAGTCATTGTGGATAATCTATACAGGGTGATACAATTTTCGATGTTAAACTGTCACGGAACAATAGACTCTCAATACAAGTTTTGTTGTTGAACTATATTCGGGATATTATCCTTTAAGAAATAGTTCAAGATTGCACAAAATTCAGATTTATTAATTATTGGCTCACAAGGTTTCACACACGTCTATATATATGTCAGTATTCTGTAACTAGTTACTATCGCTATCTCTTTCCATTCTCAAGTTATCGTGGCAACAGCCGGACAGAATCATATTTGACTTCACGTCAGTGCTTTCCTCAATTTTTTTCTGTTAGAATTCCAAGAAATAGGTTTGTCGAACATAAAAAAATGTATCATTATCATTAAATTCAGTAGGTCTATGAGTCACCTCATATGTGGGATTAACATACATCATCAAATTATAATTAGAGCATTCTATGGAATCATAAAATAACGATTTATTATTTAAACTTTGAAGAATCATATCTCCGAAAGTATTAGTTTGTTATAGTTGAGAATGATATCAGTGGATTCTTAGGATGAAACTGCATCTTACAAAAATTCAATTTGAAATTTTTTATGTATTAATTTTTTTTTTCTCGTTACTCCGAAACCACCTAGCCGATTTTGCCCAATAATGAACTTAACCGAAGTATTTATCTCCCAAACCTACTCTGTAAATTTCAACTGTCTAACTCATTCCGTTCGAGAGTTATTGTGTTAACAGAATCGATTTTGACCACGGATTCTTGATCAGGGAGTGGAGATCCGAGCAGCCTTATTTGAGTTCAGTAGCTGGATGGGTGAGCCTTGCCTCGATAACTTTCAAACGAAACGAGATAGGGACAATTTTCAAAGTTGGTGGCGCATCCGAATGGGAGAGTTAAGTTCGTTTTTGGACATAATCGGTCCAACGGTTTCGGAGTTATATCCACCTGAAATATTACTTCCTCCATAACTTGAAAAATAGACTCTATCGAATTGAAGCTTCGGAACTAGTTGTAAAATATCGACATGAAGACGTGTCTAAAATGTTGTGAGAACCGTACCCCTATAAAATTTTAAAAAATTACGAAAAAATAATTTGTCCAAGCACTGACGTGAAGTCAGGATCTTTTGCGTGCATGTTCTATTGTCCAATATATATTTATAATTATATTATATATAAGTAATCATTAAAGGATACTGTGGGAGGTATACTCATTATTGAAAGGTTTTTTCTGGGTTTTCTCTCCCAAACTCTGAAAAATATCTATAAAATAAAAATTAAATATTTTGTGATTTGCTTCTGCGTAAGAAACACAAGATATTTGTCAGAAGCAATCAATTGAACAATGTTGCCTAACAAACAACAACGAAACAACATCAACGAAGAAACAACTATATCGTAACGTTTCGGAGTCTATATCAGACTCCTTCGTCAGACGCTTAATGAAAATCTTAAGAATTATTTTGTTGATAGTTATTTTGTGAAATTCAAGAATTCTCACATTGACAGTATTTTTAATTTCACAAAATAACTATCAACAAAATAATTCTAAAGATTTTCATTAAGCGTCTGACGAAGGAGTCTGATATAGACTCCGAAACGTTACGATATAGTTGTTTCTTCGTTGATGTTGTTTCGTTGTTGTTTGTTAGGCAACATTGTTCAATTGATTGCTTCTGACAAATATCTTGTGTTTCTTACGCAGAAGCAAATCACAAAATAATTAATTTTTATTTTATAGATATTTTCCAGAGTTCGGGAGAGAAAACCCAGAAAAAAACCTTTCAATATATAATATATATTATAATGTATACAACTATAATACGATTTGGGAATATTCGAGGGAATATTATAATGAATTTTGGTAATCATGCGATTTTATTTTTTTCTATTTTGAGTTTTGCAAAAAACATTGAAGTAATAACATTTCTGAATAGAGAATGAAGCGACCTTTCTAACGGTGTCTCACATGCCATACTTCCTATTTGAAAAATTTGGGGTTGTACCTATCTTTCGAAGGGGGTTGAAGGTAGGGTTCGCAATTTTAAGAAGCAGAATGACAATTTGAAATTTGATTTCGATTTGTTTCGTAATTTTCCATAAATATGTACAGTTACCAAGATAATGAATTTATTCCATTTAGCATTTCCACACTGTAGGTATATTGCTCCTGTGATATGGTCGAAAATAACCTATTCGAAGACCGCCTCTCTTCAAACTGTAATTATAATAATGAACACTTGTTCTTAATTTGATATTCAACATTAGCAACATGTTTGTTGGCAGTTTCAGGCTGGCTTCATGGAACAAAATTTAATCTTTGTTTCAGTGTCAAACATGGTTTTGATTGAGTTAATTTTGGGTTACCCATGTGACCAGATCCCAATTTAAGTCTGAATAATTATAATGGAATGACACTAATGACAGTTGGCAGTTGACACTGTTGAGATGTCGAGGAATTTCATAATATATAACCTTGAAATTGAATTCAAATGGGATTCAAGGTGGAAAGGAGAATCATGGATAGACCAGACGAAAATGACATTCAGATGTGAATAAATTCAATTTTATGGTGATGAGAATATCCAACTGTGTTGGGAATTAATTTAACCCTAGAAGGCAGAGAGATGAAACTAACCCTAGAAATTTTAAAACAATGTCACTGTCATCACCCCCGAATCAGGAGGAGATGGAAAATATGTAATAGGTACGTTACTGCTTTCTCATTCATGGCGAATTATCAAACCTGAAAATTGATATTGAGAATAGTCAACCATTAAGCACTATGAAGATAGGTAGTGAGAGAGTTGGTGTAGTTTGGTTGAATAATGAATTTATTTTCTACCCTTCTAGGTTTAGCGAAAAATGGTTCGATAGGTCAAATTAATTCGATATCTTTTCTCATTGCAAGCCCCTATTTTAAATTTAAGTTTATAAATTGTCTAATTTGTGTTTGAATTTAAATAACTTAAATTTTGACTAATGGTTCGATTAACGGATATGCAAAAAAAATTATAAATGATTGGTTATCAATCACCCCAACACAAAAAGAAGTACTTAAGTGGCTTGTTTCATGAGAAATTACCGAAGTCGCCACCTATAACCCACGGGACAATAAGTAAAATAGAGAAGTAAGTAGTTCCGCGAGCTTGGGCATGTAAGGCAGATTAAAAAAGCAGCTGCTAATAGTGCTAATACATTTTGTGAGGATGTGAAATTAGATGAGATGCTTGACTTCGAAGAATATCCCCATAATTCGAGTAGAGATGCACCACAATGTTCAATATCAGCCATACATCGATTCTAACCATATTAATACAAAATAAAATGCCTCCCTATAAAATGATACCTACTCAGGAGCTCCTGGAAGGCGATTTTGATAGGAGAACTTATTTTTGTGAACAAATGATGGATTTGTTGGATAACTATATTATCTAATTAGTATGAAATGAAATATTGAAAATATGGAGTTTTTTTAAATAGCAATTAATGAAGAAACCAGTTACGCCAGCGATACAGAAAGTATTTTTTCGAGTAGACATATTGGCTACTCCTATGCAGAAAAAAAAATTAAGAAAAGGTGGAAAGATTCTTCTTTCCACCTTTTCTTGGTTTCTTGGTTGCCCTGTCCTGAAGAAGCCAACTAGCAGAAACACGTGTCGGCAGGTACCAGCAGAATGATTATCTCTGCTCCTTTTGCGGAATTACCCGTTATACTTTTCTATCTTCATAAAGTTTTCCTACACCTAAAGCTGATAGTTTATCTGCAATTTCCGAGCATTAATTGTAGCTGATGTTTGAAAATCAATTATGATCACTCTGTATATACCATTTACGAGAAAATGGCGAAAAACTAAAAATATGGAGTTTTTTTTAATAATGAAGAAACCATTTGCGCCAGCAATGCAGACAGTATGTTTTCGAGTAGACATATTGGCTACTCCAATACGGTAAAAAAATTTATCTCTGGAATATACAGAGTGATCATAATTGATTTTCAAACATCAGCTACAATTAATGCTCGGAAATTGCTGAGAAACTATCAGATTTAGGTGCAGGAAAACTTTATAAAGATAGTTTAGAAATTAATTTTTACGTTCAACGAGATATAAATATACCGGGTGTGTTATTTGAAAGAAATTTGTTGACCATTATTTGTATGTTATTTGACGTTTGAAAATTAATTACGACCACTCTAAAAATTACATAGTTATTTTTTTTGTATAGGAGTAGGCAATATGCCTTCTCGAAAAAATACTGTCTGTATTGCTGGCGTGACTGTTTTCTTCATTAATTGCTATTTAAAAAAACTTTGACAAATTATATCTCCGAAAGTATTGGTTTCTCAGAGTTGGGAATTATATCAATGGAATCTTATGATAGAACTGCATCACAAAATAAAATAAATGAAATAAGAATCTATTGATATCATTCCCAACTCGGAGAAACCAATACTTTCGGAGTTATGATTTGTCAAAGTTTGAACAAGAGCGCCAAAGCTCCTCTCCACAGTATTTTCCCACATTTTCAATTTGGCTTATGTGCGTCAATTCTCAGGAATTTTCGTAATTAAATTCAAAACGTAGGTCTATGACTCATCTCATGTTGGATTTATATACATCAGGAAATTATAATTAGAGTGTTCTATAGAATTGAGAAAAATTATTGAAATTTTGAAAAAACATATCTCCGAAAGTATTAGCTTGTTAGAGTTGAGAACGTCGTTAATGGATTCTTATGATGGAACTGCATCTTAAAAAAATTTATTTTTAATGTAAAAAATTTTTTTTTGTTACTCCAAATCCACCTGGCCGATTTTGCCCAATAACGAATTCAACTGAGATATTCATCTCCTTAACATAACACTCAATTTTAGGTTTTTCTAATTTGATTCCTGCAATAAACATGAAAGTGATAACATTCATGAATCGATAATGATGAGACCTTTCGGACGATGTACCACAAGCCAATACTTCCTATTAGGAAAATTGTTGGTTGTACCTGTCATTCGAAGGGGGTTGAAGGTAGGGTTCGCATTTTTACGAAGAAGAGTGACAACTTAAACTTTTAATTCGACGTTTTTCGCGATTTTCCATAGATATGTACGATAACCAAGATAATGAATTCATTCCATTTGGCTTTTCCACACTGTATAAATTTTCATTTGATTTAGTATGAATTTGCAACAAGTTAAACCCACCAGTATTCAATTTCCAAAGAATACCTTTCATCAGAACCTTTTCTGATTAACATGAAATAAACAGTTTTAGTGAACACCCTGTAATTCGGAGAACATCGCAAATTATAAATTAACTTTGATAATGTAGTACCCCGATAAGGAGCCATATAATTATTTGGATATTCTCCGGAGAGTGGTTAGTAATTCTTATATATAGATGATAATACCCAAGAAGCGGATAATGTTAACTTATGGTCATGAGAAGAGAGAGGGATGCTGTTAATCCCTGAGGCTTAATTTTAGGGATGCGTCGTTCCTAACTCTTTATTTAACCCAGGTTTACGTATAGAAGATGAGAGTATAGTAGGTATTAAGGAATTCATGGATCTTAAAGTTTCATTAGCATGAAGTGCAACTAAATTGTGTTATAGGATGCAATTTGTGTGTTGAAGTTCAAACGAACGGAAAGTATACAGTGTGGAAAAGTCTGGTGGAATAAATTCATTATCTTGGTTACTGTACATAATTATGGAAAATCCCAAAACACATCGAATTCAAATTTTAAATTGTCATTCTTCTTCGTAAAAATGCGTACCCTACGTTCAACCCCCTCCGAAAGATAGGTACAACCCCTAATTTTTCAAATAAGTATGGGCTTGTGATACATCTTTTGAAAGGTCGGGTCGTTCTCTATTCAGATATGTTATCATAAAATCATGTGATTACCGAAGTTCATTGTAATATTCCGTTCAACCTTGGGGGGGAGGGTTGGTCGTCAACCCATCGACATGTTGTGTCCTTATTGTTTGTTAGCCAACATTGTTCGATTTATTACTTCTGACAAGTATCTTTAGTTTCTTACACAAAAGCAATTCATAAAATAATAAATTTAAATTTTTATTTAACAGATATTTTTCAGAGTTTGGGAGAGAAAACTCAGAAAGAAAGACACTTTTTTCATATGGAAATAATAGTTTATAATGACTTTCTAAATAATCATTAAAGAATACTGTGGGAAGTATATCCATTATTAAACGGTTTCTTTCTGGGTTTTCTCTCCCAAACTCTGAAAAATATCTATTAAATAAAAATTTATTATTTTGAGAATTGCTTCTGCGTAAGAAACACAAGATATTTGTCAGAAGCAACAAATCGAACAATGCTGCCTAACAAACAATAACGAAACAACGTAAACGATGAATCAACTATTTTGTAACAATAAACGTTTCGGAGTCTAAATCAGACTCTTTCGTCAGAGACTTGGCGAAAATCTTTAGAATTATTTTTGCGCGTATGTTCTGGGGAACATCGCGTTATCATTTCACCCAAATGTCTGAAACTTTCGAATTTTTTGACGAAAATGGTCTCAAACGATTTGGTTCGACTCCCCAATGAAGAATTCTATGTCGAATTTGATTCTGTCCGGCCGGCCGTCCGGCAGTCCGGCCGTCCGGCCGTTGCCACGATAACTTGAGAACGGAAAGACCTAGCAACTTGAAATTTTCAGGGAAGGTGGCGCATCCCAATACGACGGACAAGTTCGTTAATAGGCATAATCGGCCCAATGGTTTCCAAGTAACAATTTTGTTTTCAACCAATATAAATCCGATCGAATTGAAACTTGGTGAATAGTTGTAGAATATAAACCCAAGTACGTTTTTGAAACTTTGTGAGAATCGTATCGCTAGAAAATTATTTAAAAATATTTTTGTTGTCACCATAACCTGAGAACGGAAAAAGATAGCGGCTTTTAGGCATAATCGGCCAAACGGTTTTGGAGTTATGCCCATCTGAAATTTGGTTGTTATTTCCTCATTAATTCGAAAAATACAGAACCGATCTAATTCTAACATGGTTATTAGTTGTAGAATGCCAACGCGAAAATTCTTGCGAAATTTCGTGAGTATCATATCACTAGAAATTTAATAAAAAATCATTGAAAAAAGTTCTATATATCAGAAATTATTCGTCCGACATCGCTGAAATTATGCGAGAGCCTTCAGAACCTAGCTCTACTGTAAAGTCCCAAGTTTGAACACGAGCGGATCTATATTGTTGGAGATGTAAGCACCTGAGCCTGAGAACCTGGACTATTATTTCCTCGATAACTCAAGAAATATAGACTCAATCAAATTGAAGCTTGGTAACTATTAGTAAAATATCGAAATAAAGACTTGTGTAAAATTTTGTGGGAACCGTACCCCTAGAAAATTCAAAAAAAGACATTGATTCAAGCACTGATGTGAAGTCAGGAGCTTTTGCGCGTATGTTCTAATGTCCATTCTCCAAATGACTTCACGTCCGTGCTTGAACCAATGTTTTGTCCCTTTCATTGTATTAAACATACTCACATACTAGTTAGTTCGGTGTTTAACCGGCAGAGGATTTTTAAATGTCATTTTGATTCATAGTTATTTCCTATATTTCGCACACCTAGATCTAAACAGTAACAACTCAAAAATCATGATTTTTGAGTTGTTACTGTTTAGATCTAAACAGTAACAATTCAAAAATCAAGATTTTTGCGATAATCATCAATTCGTAATCTACAAAGTTTGTAGATTACGAATTGATGATTATCGCAAAAATCATGATTTTCGAGTTGTTATTGTTTAGATCTAAACAGTAACAACTCAAAAATCATGATTTATGAGTTGTTACTGTTTAGATCTAGGTGTGCGATTTATGGATATTTATTACGATATTCATCCAACAGAGGACGACTAGTTATTTAGACTCTCTGCCTATAAATTAAATCTAGGGTTTTAAAGAATATAATCTGGGGATGATACAAAATTTAACCTGTCAACGCTGCTCCCGAGTATAATTCATGTGCTCTGTTGTTACAATGTATATTTCTTGTGGAAATTTGAAGTGGCAATGAATGTCTTGTACCTCCTCATGGCGACATAAACCGCTTTATGATGTGACAACCGAACAAGTCGACCAGAATAATGTGTTTCCTGAAATTTCAGTATGATGAACGTGGACAGTGATGAATCATTGGATAAAGCGTTCCATCATGTTTTAACTCATATCTAGTTCTTGAACGAAAGTGAAACAAACTCGGTACAATTCATGTATTCCTGTTCATTCATATATTTATTTTAGTATTGATTCATTCATTGGGGCATGAAGCATGAAGGAATTTAGCGTATGCATATTATAAATAATTTCCAGAATATAATATGACATTTTATTTTCTTTAAATAATGGATATAACAGAATAATTTTCCGTTTACAGTTCCTCTCATTACATCCTGGAATATGGTTATAAGGTGTGAATGAATGATGTGAAGCAAATTATATAGAATTGAATATACGGAAAACTGAGGCAATGTTCTACCGAACAAGAAAGGGAGCAAATTTCATACCTCCCTGTGAAATAACGATGCCATGACAAAGAGATAGGTGTACACTCGTCAACAAAATTCCTGGGACCCTATATCGATGGTTACATAAAGTGGGAAACTCACTGCAATTCCCTCAGTAAAAGTCTGCATTCAGTGATATATTCACTAAACGTCTTAAAATGTTGTCTAAATGTGCCAGTTCTAGAGGTGATTTATTCTGCAATCTTTGAATCTCGGATGTCATATGGTATTGTTTTCTGGGGAGGCAGTTCTTTTTCTGATAGAATATTCTTGGATCAAAAATGGACAATTCGAACCATATATGGAATGAAGAAAACAGAGACTTGCCGGGGTGTTTTCAAGAAGCACAGTCTGAACTGGTTTGTATATATATACAGATGCATAATCTTTGTTCGTCAACATGAAGAACTTTTCATGGATTATGAGAATCGTAATAATACGAGAAAAATGGAAACTTATTTATTACCCAAGAGCCGTGTCACTTTATCGCAGCATCAGGTGGAGTTTATATCACTGAAGCTTTATAACAGCCTGCCAAAATCTTATGAAGATAATCTTCAGAAATAGAATTAGAAAACTGGTATTGGATTGCGAACCCTACGATATCCAAGAGTTTTTTTATGCACTGCAGATCTCTCAGGAAGTTAAATTCATTAAATATCTCTTCTTTTTGCGCGTATGTTCTGGGGAACATTGCGTTATCATTTTGCCCAAATGTCTGCAACTTTCGAATTTTTTGACGAAAATGGTCTCAAACGCCAGGGCAATACCCTGTCCTGCCCTGCGCTGGCTACAGACCTGATTGATACAATTTTATGGTAATTAAATTCGCTGCACATCCTAAATTTAATTTTGCATCGATCCTAAATTTAATTTCAGGGGACTAACAGCATTTCATTTCAAATGGTCTATTTTTAAGATAAATAAAGAAAAATTGCAATGTATTGTAAGATACCTACATACTTATCTGTACGTAGGTAGTAATTGTGGATAATTCATTTACCGCTGATCCGAACAAAGCATTGAATCTGTGCTGTACATGGATTTCGTTTTAGGGCTGCACAAATATCATTAAAACTTGGTAGCTATTGATCCGCTTTTAACGAGATGTAATGTTAACCCAGAGAAGATTATTACGTTAGTTAATGGAGGAAATAAGGTTAGATGAAGGTGATAGTTTTGTACAGAAACGAGTAATCAGATACTGCGTATTTCAGCAGGTACAGAATGTTTCGTGGGTTTACCCAATCGAAATTTTAGCGTGTTCAATAATATAAATACAGGATGATTCAAAACTCAATTATAAAATTAAGGGACGTATACAGATTGATATTCTTCATAAAAGTGGGAAAGCCGAGTAGACAGGAGCTTTGGCGCGCTGTCGTAAATGTACTGAACTCGCCTAAAGCTGCTTAGCTCCAGAAAAAAATATAATATCTTCCCATTATTTTCAGTAATATAGATCCGATCGAGTTTGAATCTAGAACTTCTAAGAAGTGAAATATTAAATATTGAGCGGCATTTTTATCTTTAATATCGATTCTTTCTTCAAATTAAATACTCATAATTTTGAACCTGCAATCATTCATAAATAAAACAAGTCATCTCCTTTAAAAATATATTTTTCTTTTTGGCGCTCTAGTTCCTCGGAACTGAGTGCTTATCAATTTGCCCAAATGTCTGTAATCTTCAAATTTTTCGATGAAAATGGTCTTAAACGATTTGGTTCGACTCACTGATCAAGAATCCGTGGTCGAAATTCATCCTGTCCGGCCGGCTGGCCGTAGGCACGATAACTCTCGAACGGAATGAGCTAGACAGGTTTGGGAGATAAATATCTCAGCTAAGTTCGTTATTGGGCAAAATCGGACAGATGGTTTCGGAGTAACAAAAAAAAATTTTTTTTTAAATAACAAATTCCAAATTCGTTTTTTTTTCAATAAGCAGTTCCACTATAAGAATCCAATGATATCTTTTTTATCTCTAACAAGCTAATACTTCCGGAGATATGATTTTTCAAAATTTCAATAATAAATCGTACTTCTACGTTTTCACGGAATGATATAATTATTCTATGTATGAATTGTCATAATATCCACTTATTTTCCTGAGATATGACATTGTCTAATTACTTTCAGCAATCGAAGAATTATGAGAATAAAGTGTATTCGGAAATGTGAGCGAAGTGAGAAAAATCTCAGTTGTTCGAGAGAGGAGAAAATTTGGTGAACGTAGATCAGGAAATTTTTGATCGATTACAAGGTAATTTTTCAGTATTACTCCTCTTCTTTCATACATGTTTTATGAAATATCTACTATTTGTAGGTACTTTAAACCTGTTTTGGGCAATTGTCATACGAAACTTGATTTTTTGGCGCTCTAGTTCCTCGGAACAGAGTGCTTATCAATTTGCCCAAATGTCTGTAATTTTCGAATCTTTGGCTGAAAATGGTCTCAAACGAAATTGTAAAATCATGACCTTTATACGCATGTGAAGTTGCGTATTGACCAGGTTACCACAAAGAGTAAAAAAAAATTTTTTAAATTTAAAAAAGTTTTTCTACAATAACTCTCGAACGGAATGAGCTAGGTAGTTGAAATTTTCAGAGTAGGTTAGGGAGATGAATATCTCGGTTGAGTTCGTTATTGGTCAGAAGAGGCCAGATGGTTTCGGAGCAACGAAAAAAAAAAATTTTTTTAGGAACAAATTTCAAATTCAATTTTTTTTTAAATTCAATTTCACCATCAAAATCCATTGATATCATTTTTAACTCCAACAAGCTAATACTTTCGGAGATATGATTTTTCGAAATTTCAATAATGAATCGTACTTCTATGTTTTCACAGAATGCTATAATTATTCTATCTAAGCTTTATTGAAAGATCTGTGTTCATACTCGTACATGTCATCCTGTTCTATAAGAGAGAGTGAAATTCATTTAAGCTATTTTAATTTGATTTCTTCCATGGTGCAGTTCTCATTCTCAGATTGCTCATTTAATCTTGATAAATAAACTATTATTTGAATTGAATTTCCTTTATGATGCAGTTCTATCATAAGAATACATTGATATAATTCTCAACTCTGAGACACCAATAATTCCGGAGATATAATTTGTCTGTTTGAACTAGAGCGCCAGAAAGCTCCTGTCCACAGGACTTGAACCATTTTTTTTGAAACTTTGAATTATAATTAATATTAAAACCCATATTTTAGTCATCGCTTGAACAGTTTGTGTTGATCCTACGCAAAACATGCCTGGTTATATGTTACTTAGGTAAAGTAATTTTGCTATAGAACTCTATGCCACAATTCTTACCCTTAGATGGAGGATACACCGTCAATGTGGTATCATTCTCGCATCACATCAATCATTATTATTATATGGGTTGTGCTGGGCAGACAAAACCCGCCCCTCCACTGCGACCAATCGGTATATTGTGGCACACCTATAGTATATAACCTATACTTCACCCACAAGCTCAAGTCTCTTGATCACATCAATCATGGGTTGGTATCAGATTGCCGGGAAACTGATGGATTGATGGAATATTAATGCATATTAATGTGTTTCGTCAGATAATCAATCCGCATAAGTCTCATCGTGATCAAGATTACGGACTGCACTGATGCGAGATTGACAAAATTATTTTTAAATATTTTTTTTTTATTTTTCAGTCGTGTGATCCTCACAAAATTTTGCATGAGACTTCGTGTTGGTACTTTCAACAAATAACCGTGCTTCGATTCGATCAGATTGGAATTTTTCGAGTTATTGGGAAAACAAAATTTCAAATGGCTATAACTCTGAAACTACTCGGTGGCTTTTGCCCATTAACGAACTCCAAACCTACCCTGAAAATTGTAACTCTCTAACTCATTGGGTTCTAGCGTAATCGTGCTGAATGCCGGACAAAATCAATTCTGACCTCGGATTCTTGATGATTGAGTCGAAACTAATCGCTTAAGACCATTATCAGCACTCTGTTCATAGAAAAGCGTGCGAAATAGTGTTTTGGCCGATTAGGCCTCATTTCCGAGTTATTGAACTTTAGAGTTTCTGTATGTGACCAATTTAATTTCATGAATTAAAGTGAGCCTAGAAAGAAATAAGTGAATTGACTGTCACTTGGTGACAGAACACAATTTTTTTAACAATTTGAAAGTTTTGTTTAGTTATTTGACGCTTTTGTTCCTGGAAACAGAGTGCATCAATTTGCCCAAATGTCTGTAATTTTTGGAATTTTTGGATGAAAATGGTCTTAAACTCTGAAAAACTAATACTTTCGGATATATGATTTGTCAAAGTTTGAACAGGACCGCCAAAGCCCCTATCCACAGGGCTTTCCACATTACACTAGTGATACGATCCTCAAGATATTTGCAAGATTTTCACGTTGGCATTCTACAACTAATCACCATATTTGAATTGTATCGGATTCGTATTTTTCGAGTTATTGAGGAAATAACAACCAAATTTCAGGTGGGTATAACTCCAAAACAGTTTGGCCGATTACACCTATTAACAAACTAAAATGTCGCATACAGATGCACCAAAATTGCCTAAAAATTGCAAGTCGCTATCTCTTAGTTCTTACCGTTCTCAGGTTATCGTGAAATAAATAATATATTTTATAATTTTTTTTAAATTTTTTAGTGATACGATTCACCTACCCTGAGAATTTCAAATGTCCGTTCTCAAGTTATTAGGGCTTCACACGAGACGAGAGTATAAAAAATCTCGTCTCGCTCTCGCCAGTTCCCAAAAAATTAAGTCTCGTTTAAGTCTCGTTCTCGTCTCGTTATCAGTTGTCTCGTTCGTCCCGCTTAATTCTGAATAATGATAATAAATATTATAATATACAAAAGAAATGGTATACAATAATGAATAATTTTCCAAAGCTATATTTATTACGCTCTTATACAAAAATATTTGTACATGTACAATTGTACATATTATTTTCAATTGTAAACAGTGATAATTTCAACTTTTAAATTAAACGATGAGAAGAATTCAAACATAATCACGCTTGCATCACATCATTTTTGCGCGTATGTTCTGGGGAACATCGCGTTATAGTTTTGCCCAAATGTCTGTAACTTTCGAATTTTTTGACGAAATTGGTCTCAAACGATCAAGTTTGACTCCCCGATGAAGAATCCGAGGTCAAATTTGATTCTGTCCGTCCGGCCGTCCGGCCGGCCGTCCGGCCGTCCGTTGCCACGATAATTTGAGAACGAAAAGAGCTAGCGACTTGAAATTTTCAGGGTGGGTGGCGCATCGCAATACGACGGACAAGTTCGTTAATGGGCATAATCGGCCCAGTGGTTTCCGAGTAATAATTTTGTTTTCAACCAATATAAATCCGATCGAATTGAAACTTGGTGAGTAGTTGTAGAATATGAACCTAAGCACGTTTGTGAAATTTTGGGCGAATCGTATGACTAGAAAATTTTAAAAAAATTATTAAAAAATATTTTTTTTGTCACGATAACCTGAGAACGGAAAGAGATAGCGGCTTGAAAATTTCAGGTTATGTTGTGCATATGAATGCCACATTTGAGTTTGTTTATGAGAATAATCGACCAAACGGTTTCAGAGTTATAGCCATCTGAAATTTTCTGAAATTTGGTGGTTTTTTGTTCCTCATTTACTCGAAAAATACTGAACCGATTGAATTCAAACATGGGTATTAGATGTAGAATGCCAACGCGAAAATGTTTGCGAAATTTGGTGAGGATAGCATCTGTAGAAAATTTTTAATAAATCATTGAAAATAAAAAAAAAAAATTCTATATATCAGTAACTATACGTTTGAAATTGCTGAAATTTTGCAAGAGCGTTCATTACCTAACTCTACTGCCAAGTTTCAAGTTTTAATACGATCGGTTGAATATTGTTGGAGATTCGAGCATTCTTGTGTGAGTTCAGTAGATGGGTGACCGTTGCCTCGATAACTTTCGAACCAAAGGAGATAGGGACTTGCAATTTTCAGGGTAGGTTGCGTATTCGAAAGGGAGAGTTGAGTTCGTTTTTGGGCATAATCGGTTTAACGGTTTCCGAGTTATATTCACCTGGAATATTGTTTCCTTGATTACTCAAAAAATAAATATTCGATTGAATTGAAGCTTGGTAACTAGTAGTAGAAAATCAACACAAAGACGTGTTTAAAATTCTGTAAGAACCGTACTCCTAGAAAATTTGAAAAAACTGACGAAAAAAAAAATTTTAGGAACCGCGCCTCCAGAAAATTAAAAAAAAATCACGAAAAAAAAAATTGGTTCAAGCATTGACGTGAAGTCAGAAGCTTTTGCGCGTATGTTCTATTGTCCATTCTTCTGTATTGGACACCCTTAATCGAATTTACCATGGTTAATTATGTCGTCCATTCTCCTGTATTGGACACTTAATTCGAATTTACCGTGGTAAATTCGAAGTAAGAGTGTCCAATACAGGAGAATGGACAACATAATTTACCATGGTAAATTCGATTAAGGGTGTCCAATACAGAAGAATGGACAATAGAAC
Source organism: Halyzia sedecimguttata (assembly GCA_937662695.2). NCBI lineage: Eukaryota > Metazoa > Arthropoda > Insecta > Coleoptera > Coccinellidae > Halyzia > Halyzia sedecimguttata. The sequence continues at coordinate 13,051,824 of OW569411.2, read as the reverse complement.
ATACGCGCAAAAGCTTCTGACTTCACGTCAATGCTTGAACCAATTTTCAATGATGTACGTGTTTTTGTCATCATCATACCTGCTGTGGAAAATAGTCTTTCAACAGGTACGAATGTTGCTATTAATAAATCATCGGCCATCTTAGAAAGTGTAGGAAGAACTTTTTCATCACTCTCCACCACTGTAAAATATTTTGATTCCTATTTGCTCTTTCTAACAGCAAATATTCTTCAAACTCAGCTTTCGAATATTTCGAAAGTTTTGTTGATGTTTTGAATAGGCTATCGATGTCGATACATTTTTTAATAGAATTGAACAATTTGGTATAGTTTTCAAAGAATACCTTCCCAGTGGGTAGATCATTGAGGGTGTTCTTGGCGTATTCCTCATAACACTTTTCGAAACAGTGAATAGCTTCATTTCTTTACCAGTTTTATTATACGTAGTTCCACAGATGTATAAAATAATTATTCAAATCTTCACTACAAGGAGCACAAGAGAATACATTTCTCCTAATGTTCAGATGGAGACGAAATTTTCAAAGCATTGGGATTTAGGGGCAATAAAAGTTGTCCGTTAAGTATTGAATTCATATTGGCATCATTTTTATGGTTGTGAATTCTATTTTTCTTGAAAAATAATCTCAATTATCGCAAGGTCATGACGAATTAATAATCTTCTAAAAAATAGTGTATTTCTAGAACGATCGATGCATAATATAGACAAAATATATTGGTAATTATAGTGGAAACACTGGAAACTCTACATATTCAATTGTTTTCTGTGGGTGTTGAAAAAAGTCGAGTCGTATATAAAACAAAAAATTTAACGAGACCAAAAACGAGACTCTCGTGTTGCGCTGTATGTGGTCTCGGTATCGCCTATAATATTTTTGAAAACGTCTCGTCTCGTCTCGTCTCGCTTTTACGAGACGAGAAAAATCTCGCTCTCGCGTGAAGCCCTACAAGTTATCGTGGCAACGGCCGGCCGGACAGAATCAAATTTGACCTCGAATTCTTCATCAGTGAGTTGAACCCAATCGTTTGAGACCATTTCGGCAGAAGAATTGAAAGTTGCAGACATTTGGGCAAAATGATAACGTGGTGTTCCCCAGAACATGCTGCAAAAAACGTATCATTACAACTGAACGGAACTGCTAAACGGAAGCGACTTCCAATAAAGTATGTAAGTCAGATGTAGCATGCATGCAAATTGGCTGGATGCGGCTGGTCTACAGCTACTTTTCGGGTAAATGAATCCACTGGCAAAGAGTGTACAGGAAATTCTCGATTTCCATTTTAATTGGAAACGCGAGGGCTTGATGAGAGAATGAAACGAAGTCCTCATTTACATTGTGATGAATTCTGGAAGGTTCTGAACAGCTGAGGTGAATAGAAGTCTGGTCTGAAACCAACTATTATAGTGACTTAAAACAGTACACTGCTGAAATTTATGCATACTACCTTAAGAGCCGCAAACTGCAAACTTTTATATCTGCCGATAGTTTGATCGGGTTGGGCTTTAAGCGCGCACACTGGACCAACTAAACTGTCGGGTTGGTTGTGGGTGCGCACACCAGACAAACCACAGAATATACCTTAGAAGAAGTGCAAGCTCCAAACAAATTGTATGGCAACAAAAAATAGCGCACCCTGGTGTCCGGGTGCTGTATTATTTGTTTGGCGCGAAATTTGAACACTAAAATAGGCGGGAAATTTGAACCACTCTTCCATGTTTCTAGATTATTCTTTATGAATTTGAATAATTCGTATCAATTTAAATTTTACCATTCAAAGCTCATTATTTTGAATGGTAAAATGCAATTGATAACTTTCATTAAGACCAATGATTGAAAAAAAATGAATACAAACACAAATTCTAATTATGCTTTATTGCAAAATTGAACATAAATAAACAAAATAATTCACATATTCTTTTACAAATTAATAGTGTATTACTTAAAAATTTAAATAACAATGCTCTAAGAAGCTCAAGAAATACACAAATTATAAATGTTCATCGCTATCAAGTTTCGAAATGAATAATACATATAACGAATTCAAAAATGATTACAGACACAAACTGTATGTTTTATTATGAAATAAAAGATAAATAAGCAACCAAGAATTCATTGGTTATTGAATAATGTGGTAAGAAATAATTGTATTCTTTAATAATTGAATTTGAATGTGAATTGATTGAGAGTTCTTCAGAAAGTTTTTGAACATTCAAGGAGCTACATCGTGGTTCCGAGAATGATTTATTGCAAACTGAAGTAAAAAATGTATGAGGTGATGCATGCTTAACGAGTTTACTTGTTCTGCTATCAACAAAATCAGTATCATTCAAATGATCCTCACATAAATAATGAAATTTGAGCAAATGATGGAATCTTTAATCTAACAAATGTTCCTCCTTTTAGAAAGCTAAATTTCTTCCTGCAGCAATTTGAAAAACTGTTTTCCTCATCCTACAAAATATCCATTCTAGCAATCTGGATACTTACAAGAATAAACCTGTCTCGGAGTCGACATATTAATTTCAATAATTAAAGATGATTATGAAAAAAGCTTAGCTGTTCAACTAGAATGCTGCTACCCCAACGTCTATGTTATTTGTTGCTTCGATTCCTCTCTTCCCTGGCAACAATTTCTGTAAAGATGTATGATGTTTAAAACGAATGTGCGGACAATTTCAGTGCAAATTCATACTTACATGAATACTTTTCTTCAAAAATCAGTAAATGCACAGAGCACTTGAAGTGTCGCCTCCATTTCTCGGCTTCCCTGGCCTGTACACGATTTCTAAACAGCTGTGAAGATGTATGATGGTTTGTAGCTTATAATGAATGTATGAATCGGCATTTTTAGTGCAAATTTATACTTACAATCTTACATCAATAAATAATTCGGAAATCAATAAATATAGCTGGCGGTCGAATTGACAAATGAAAATTGTCAATTATCCAGTATCCTGTCAAACGAAACCACACGAGCAAATCTTTCACCACACTATTTATCACCTTATTGTGCCACTAATAAGGATTATATTTGCATCTACTTGCTGTCACAGTCGCGCCTCTGGTGTTCGGGTGCAGAACTATTAGATTGCTTCCAGATTTTGGTCATAGTTATCACTTCTTCTAGGGTTTATTCTGTGAGACAAACAATCGGCCGACTGCTTCAAAATAACGTTCTATTATTATTGCTTTCATACAATGGAAGAGAAGGAACAAGAAGAGAAATCGGGAGTTTTCGGTGCATCCTATCTACAGCGATAGATTATTATATGGACAATTTTACACGATGCATTCCAAATTGCTAAATTACCAAGAAAAATTTATTTTGTTTCTCCAGCATTTAACTAATTCCAATCAGGAATAATTGATTCAAAAACTTACTCCCACAATTTTTTTTAGATTAACATCATAATCATAATGCTTTTTTGGCGCACTTGTTCCTCGGAACAGAGTGCTTATCAATTTGCCCAGATGTCTGTAACTTTCGAATTTTTGGATGAAAATGGTCTTAAACGATTTGGTTCGACTCACTGATCAAGAATCCGTGGCCGAAATTGATTCTGGCCGGCCAGGCATCCGTTAACACGATAACTCTCGAAAGGAATGAGCTAGACAGTTGAAATTTTCAGAGTAGGTTTGGGACCTAAATATCTCGGTTAAGTTCGTTATTGCGATGCAGTTTCATCATAAGAATCCATTGATATTATTCTCAACTTCTTCAAGCCAATACTTTCGGAGATATGATTTTTCAAAATTGCAATAATACATCGTACTTTGCTTTTCACAGAATGCGAATTCAACCTGTCTGTGTTCTAACTGTTTGCGGTAGGTCCAGTTCGAAAGATAAACGTCATTAATGTCAAACGAAACTGAAAGTGTATATCTGGAAAGTTTGGTTGATGTAAACACGTACACAATTTGAAATTTGGATTCGCGGAGTTCATAGCAGAGTTTTTTGGACAGTGAGTCGAAAATGAATGATGCAAGGAAGTCGAGCATAATTTACGAGTCATTCTCTAGTTATGGAATATTTAGAACAGGATTTCCAACTATTGTACTAAGGAACTACCTTCCTTAGAAACACTATTTAAGATTCCCTACATAAGTATTCTGGTTTGGGTTCTCTCTGGACCGATTACATTAGATTTATTTCATAAATAAAACTGGCTAATTCATTTCCTCAATTTTTCAGACTACCGTTAGTTTTGAAACACTTGTAGCCAAAATTGGACCGTCATATAAATATAAGATGCAAATGGATTTTAATTCCTTTCATGATGTAGTTCTATCATAATAATCCATTGATATCATTCCCAACTCTGAGAAACCAACACTTTCGGAGATATTATCTGTCAGAGATTGGACAAGAATGCCAAAGCTCCTGCCACAGGGCTTTCCCCCTTTTTCATTTATGATTCTTTAAAATTCACATCTGAAGCTATCTAAATTCATTATTAAAAGGTTTTTTTCTGGGTTTTCTCTGCAAAATCTGAATAATATCTATAAAATAAAAATTAATTATTTTGTGATTTGCTTGTTTCACATGCATACGGTTCCATTCGGTTCGGTTCGTTTTCGGTTTCCATCCGGTCGCTGGCGACAAGTGTGAAACGGTGCTTCGGTTCAAATTCGGTACCGAATAGAAACCATACAGCACCGAATATTCCCTCGACACGAATAGATTTCAATCAGGTTTGGATTCGTGTGTAGGGAATACAGCTCAACCGGGGCGTTCACACAAACACGGTTTAGTTTCGGTTTTAACTATAAAGTAATAAATATTTACATATGTTTTCTGTCTCGTTCTATGATTTTAACCTCATTTCGAGCAGATATCTTTCAATATTTCCCAAATTGTTTCCCAAATATAGAAATATAAACATAAATACATATCTTCGGGATATTGTTGCTATCTCACTCTCAGTATTCATGACAAAATGATGGTTTACCAAATGTGGATATACTGATTTCTGCTGTAAATCTAAACCAGTGCTGTGGGACAAAACTCCCGAAAAATATAAAGATAAATTGAAGACGCAGGAAGCAAAGATGTTTGTGTTCAAATTTTGAATGACGTTGATGAATCTGACGTCACGGAAAAACGGAATTGTGATTGAGCCAGTGTTTCGGAGGAAAACATAAAACCTAATATGAACCGTATATGTGTGAATGGGCCATATTCGTTTTCGGTTCAAAACCGAAAACGAACCGAACCGAATGGAACCGTATGCATGTGAAACAAGCCTTAGAAACATAAGATATTTGTCAGAAGCAATCAATTGATGTTGCAATTTGCAGAAGCAAATCACAAAATAATTAATTTTTATTTTATAGATATTTTTCAGAGTTTGGGAGAGAAAACCCAGAAAAAATCCTTTTAATAATTAGTGTACCTCCCACAGTATCCTTTAATGATTTCTATCCAAATTCAGTTTTCACATTTGGGGATTTAAATTTTAAATTAAGTACTTTGTGTCTATTACACAAATTGGCAACAGCGCCTGCTACTAGGTTGGATGTACTACACGTGTTATTTGTCAATATATCCCATCTTTATGCACATAATTGATAAGTGGTCTTCTTCATCCTTTACAATGTGATTCAGAATAGAGAAGTATAATTTCTTTATTCTGTGCATTATTGTTCTTTTGGCGCTCTTGTTCCTCGGAACAGAGTGCTTAACCATTTGTCCAAATGTCTGTAATTTTCGAATTTTCAGCTGAAAATGGTCTTAAACGATTTGTTTCTACTCACTGATCAAGAATCCATCTTCGAAATCGATTCAGTTCGGCCGTCCGTTAACACGATAACTCTCGAACGGAATGAGCTAGACAGTCGACATTTTCAGGGTGGGTTTGGGAGATGAATATCTCGGTTAGGTTCGTTATTGTGTAAAATCGGCCGGATGGTTTCGGAATAACGATAATTTTTTTTTTTTCATTACAAATTTTGAATTCATATGAATCCATTGATATCATTTCCAACTCTAACAACATATAACATATGATTTTTCAAAATTTCAACAAAACATCGTACTTCTATGTTCTCATAGAATGCGAATTATACCTGTCTGTGTTCAATCTGTGTTCACTGTTCATACATGTAATCTTATCTACAATAGACATGTCAAATGTATTTCTGTTCTAACAAACAAAGTATGATTGAATGCATAATAACCAATAATATAGGATAATATATTATAATTACCCCTATCCTATATGCCCTTGGATTATCCATATGATGATGGAAATATATAATTGGGTAAGTTTATCAAATTGGGTTCAGAATATGTTCAGTGAAAACAAAGCTGGAATATTGGCTAAGTTTCAATTGATAAAATATAATTTTCAGAAAAGATTTGAGGAAGGATTATCTCGGATAAGTTCATTATTTAATTTTAATTTAGTTTCTTTTATGATGCAGTTATATTATAAGAATCCATTGATATCATTCATAACTCTGTGAAACCAATAATATCGGAGATGAATTGTCAAAGGTTGAGCAAGAGCGCCAAAGCTGCTGTCCACAGGGCTTCCCCACTTTCTTTATTTTGCAAAAACTTATCTTTGAATTAATTTGTTTTCTTTGATTCGACAACTCATTATGTGTTCGAAGGGTTTATAATAAGATAATAAGTGTTGTCTGCAGATTTTTCAAAACGAGAAGATGTATTATCGTGAAGAGTTTCAGATTTACAGGAACTATTCCATCAACAGCTTCCGCAGATTTTGTTTAAAAACTTGCTGGTACTTTATCAGCCTCCTCCATCATTTTAACTCATCAGCATTTGTTGCAAGTTACAATATCATTAAATCAGACAATGATAACGAGAATAGTATATTCTAAAACAAGTTGCAGAATGGGCTCCTATTAAAACACGAATGCGAAATTCGAAAACGATCGACGAAGGAGCGAGTTTTCGAACGCATGAGTGTTCGAATTGCCTTCTGCAACGAGTATTAGACGATATTTTCTCTATTTCAGACAAGTTTTGTAAAATACTGTTGAAATTTAATGAAAAATTCGCATTATACATCCTAGTGACTTTTGTATTGTATCTTGGTAGTTGGTGTGACTGTTAGGAAAGTTGACAGATTACGGAATTTGAATTTGAAACGTACGTACTTAGGTCATGGAGATCGGATTTAAAACAGTTTCCTAATAACATGAATGATTCAAAATTAGCAAGAAGGAAATCTCTAGTACCATATTTTTCAATGAAAATAAAGCTTTTCCTCAACAATTATTTCACTATATCCAGATTATATTGTATTGTAAATTGACGTGTGTTGAAATTTGATAGGATCGAAGGTCAGTGCTGACTAACACATTACGATACTGTAATAGAGAATAGTATATTCTAAAACAAGTTGCAGAATGGGTTGATATTTAAACGCGAATGCGAAATTCGAAAACGAGCGACGAAGGAGCGAGTTTTCGTACGCATGAGTGTTGGAATTGCCTTCTAGCAGAGCATTAGACGATATTTTCTCAATTTCAGGCAAGTTTTGTAAAATACTGTTGAAATTCTATGAAAAATTAGGATTATACATCCTAGTGACTTTTTGCATTGTATCTTTGCAGTTGGTTTGACTGTTACGAAAGTTGACAGATCATGGAATTTGAATTGTACGTAGAGCATGGAGATCAGATTTAACAGTTTCCTAATATCATGAATGATTCAAAATTAGCAAGAAGGAAATCTCTAGTACCTTATTTTTTTATGAAAATAAAACATTTCCTCTCAACAATTATTTCACCTTATCCAGATTATCTTATATTGACAATAATTGACGTGTGTTGAAATTTGATAGGATCGAATGTCAGTGCTGACTACCACAAAACGAAAAAGATAACTCGAAACAATGAGGGAATGAGTTCATTCCAGCACTGTTTTTAGTGCTGGAATGAACTCATTACGATGCTGAAATAGAGAAAAATAATTTCTGATACAAATTTCGTGGAGAAACAACGGCGTCACTATGGATATAATTCAAGCGATTTGGAAAATGTTCAATAGAAGATGTGAAAAAACTGGAACAGAACACGATCCTCTTATTTCTTAGCGAGGATGACATAAAACTTTAAAGACAACACGGATATCGTGTCCACAACCCCAGGGTCGACGCACAACTAGTGCTAAAGGCCCTCCAGTGAATACCCGTACCGCCGCCCTGGGGCGATATTTGTCTTATAACACCCTTGATACCTTAATAACCATAATCCATGGTGATGTCATTATATTCTAGTTTGAGTTCACTGATTATGAACACTAGAGCAGATTTATCGATGTTGTTGTTCCGACCTTATACCGCTCAATTTGAAAAAAATTATTGAAAAATTCCAATAAATTGTACCTAGGAACCCCTGAAGGTATCAAAATATATAAGAGAAATGATATTTCAATAATATTCGAACCCCTATTAACAACTCATTGTTCTCACTAATTGGTTTATAACCAAGGGTATAATGTCAACCACTAGTAGATTGTATTAATTGATAGCATGCTTAGTAAGGCTTCGACTCGGAAGATGGAAACATCGTTTCCTAAACATATGTCGGCGGAGGAAGAAAATTATAGTGGACAAGAATGTATTTTCCAAACCTACAAGACAAAATCTATAGCATTCAAACACCGAGCATCAGAATCAACCATAATAATTTTATTTTTTTTTAGTAGTGAAAGTAATTATTAGAGCAGTTATTAGAAAAAATGGAAAACTTGGGAATAAGAGGTGCTGCAAATTTATTGTTCCAAAACTATTTATCTAATAGAGTACATAAAGTGAAGATCGAAAACACATATAGTAGTGAGGAAGTGCTAACAATGGGCATCCCGCAGGGTACCGTGCTGGGACCTCTATTATTCTTAATTTACATAAACGAAATTGGGTATGCTCTAGGTGATAACCTAGTGATTTCATATGCTGACGATACTGCTATTGTTTTCAGGGGTTCTAGTTGGGAGGAAGCGTATGAAAGAGCGGAACACGGTCTCCAGCAACTTTACAGCTGGCTAAATTATAGTATGTTGAGCTTAAATGTCACAAAAACCCAGTATATTGCTTTTTCAATATCTGCAGCCGACAGACCACAAAATTTAATATTGAGAATACATCTGAGGGATGTGATCATCAAGGCTGCAATTGTGACATTATTCAGAATGTAAACAAGATTAAATACTTGGGTATTATTGTAGATCAACATCTTAGATGGAACGAACATTGTTATTACATCAACAAAAAAGTGAGAACTATAATAATTTACAAATTTTACCAACTTAGAGAGATACTGAACTCTGAAATGCTCAAGATTGTTTATACCGCACTGGTGGAGTCAATATTTAGATATGGTTTAATTATTTGGGGTGGAAGCTACAATAATGCTATCAGAAATGTTATTACTACTCAAAATACAATCCTTAAAATTATATACAAGAAGAAGCGGACATTTCCAACTGGCATTTTATATACAGAAGCAGATGTCCTTTCACTTAGAGCCCTTTTCGTTCACTGTTGTCTAAATTATCTGCCAAAAATTGAGCAACTCTTACCGAATTTCAGAACTAAATACAATATAAGAAATAATACATTACGCTCCCAACTTTACACCAAGGCTCATACTCAACGTATTGTTACATTCTTTGCCCCAAAATTTTTCAACATGCTTCCTCTCACTATAAAATCTACAGTAACTAATAGGAAAAAATTCAAAAGTCTCACTAAACAGTATATTCAAGAACATAACATATCAATCATGATTTCAATGTTCAAATAGTTGAAATTTTTATAACATCTATGAAATATTCTTGTACTTGTAAGCGATTGTAAGAAATTATGAAATTTCTTGGCACGCTCCCCGGGGCGTGCTCCCGGTGTGGTTCTTCGACTGTATGGTTCGGGGTTCCTCCGCTTTTTCCATTTCACCTGCTACCCACAGTCATCACAGGGGCGAGTGATTCACGACACAAGCTTGGAATTGTTCTTTCTGGTTTAGTGTGAATCATTCACCGATAGTGTACATACAGGATAATTAATTGATCTCATATCTTTGTTTATAATAACATTGTCAATGATGTGTGTATAATTTGGGATACTTTGTAACTTAAAATTGGTGAATAAAGAATTGAATTGAATTGAATTGAATTCCATTTGTTCAAACAACCGGACACACTACATAAAATACCACATAAAAGTTACACCCTGACTCTTTGAGAACCATACAAAATAAATAAATACAATGGAAATAACACGCAATGTACAAACATAATGTAAACAACAATATTTTCATGTAATGACTTTTTCTGGGTTTTCTGTCCAGTTGAAATCTTTTTGAGACAGATTCAATTATCCGAAATGTAATGTTCCTATGTGAAGAAGCTTCTGTGCTAGCGAAGCAATTGTTATGTTCCAAATAAATAGGTGTAAATTTTAATAGTTAATTATTATCTCTTGTTATCATGGATCTCCATGAAGTGAAAAACGAATCAATTAATTACATGGTGTTCCAAAATGCAATACAATAATTGTGAGGGTTTATTCTTCGAGTAATTTTTAAGGCAAAAAGTTCTTATGAATATAGGGCCGCAAACGACTAGTTACGGAGCTACTTTTATCTATTTATTCTGTATATTTTATGATGTAGGATAAATCCAACTGTTTGCACTCCAGATCTGAGAAAAATTCTACTCGCGTAATTTGAATATCAGATTATCGAATTTCCCGATCTAAGGTTCCCGTAATTGGATGCATGTCGTGAGTATAATATACAGAGTGTTCCTTAAAGACATGCTACTATTTAAGGGGGTCATCTTTGACTCATTTTAAGGAAAAACTTCCTATGAACGTATGTCCTAAAAGTCTTAACTTTTGAGATACAGGGTGATAAAATTTTGGTACTGCGATATGATGCAAATTTAATTTATTTATTTTAATCAAGAACAGAGTACCTATCTGACAAGTAAACAGTTTTTGGAACCTCATTCATTTTGGAACAAATGTGTTCTCTTAATTTGCTTTCAGTCTATGCAGAAACATTTCCACACCGCATCATTTCCACACCGCATTGGAGGAATTTATCCTTACAATTTTCTGCTAAAGTTGATTTTATTTCCCCAAACGATTATTAGTGGCTATGTGAGTATTAAAAATATAAAACTGAAAAAGTCATTTTTGACTTATTATATATAAATAAACCTGGAGAGATGTTTATGAAGCCTCCGACATAGATACCAAATTTAAAATATTTTTTTATACTCTGGCTTAATGCTTCAACATCAGTTGCTCAAAAAAATTTAAAAAATAATAAAAATCAAGACGCAGTGGGTTAGTAAAGAATTAAAAGATGCATCTAGTAATGTAAAGGATTTGTTTAGTTTAAAATGTAAATATCCGCATAAAAACAAAGGTATCACATAATAGGCTTGTTGAAGGTGCAAAAAGTGGTTATTTTTGGTAGATTAAATAATTCCTCCAAAAAAATAAAATCGTTTGGGGTATTATAAATGAACTCAGGAGAAGGCAAAATATCCAGAAAGCTATCACCTTACATATTGATAACGAAACAGGAAATTATCCACCCCATTAATTGCTAATAAATTTAATGAATACTTCATAAATGCTCCTAATAAAGCGATTGAATCAATATATAAACCTAACTATACATTAAAGTAGCCTTCAAATAATTTTGTTTCAAACAGTATATTTCTTTCATATGTCACAATAGAAGATGTTTTTGAAATAAAATCAAGAATAAAATTAAAAATAAACCTTCATGTGGTTTTGATTATATCTGGCAATGTCATTAAAAAAATGCAAATTTTATAATAAAACCGCTTTCTCATAAGGTTGATACGCCGTTTGAAGAGGGAGTTTTCCCTCATGAATTGAAGTTGTCAATTGTCCCTCCTATTTTAAAAAAAGGCTGCTGCTGAAGTGATATCGAATCACCGTCCAATATACAAAAATATTTGAGTATGCAATGCTGAATCAGATGTTGAAATTTTTAGAAGTTCAGGTAATTACTGATCGTCAACATGGTTTTCGGGCAACATTTTCGACTTCAACAGCCTTGGAATCGTTTTATAATGAGGTTCTGAATTTGGTCAACCAGGTCATGGGTCCGATTGGGATATTTTGTGATCTCAGTCGGGCTTTTGACTTTGTTCAACATGGTATTTTGAAAGACAAACTTTATAAATATGGCACGAGAGGAAATGCGTACGAATGGTAATCCCTACATCTAGATGACAGGTTGCAATCCGTCAAAATTGTTGATGCACATGGAGTTCCACAGGGGTCCATATTTGGACCTCTGTTGTTTATGTTATATGTTAATGAGCTACCTTCTGTTACGCCGGAGTCATGTACCACTCTTCACGCAGATTATTCAACATTTATTTTTGGTTATAAAGACCCAAATATTTTGGAGGCGAAAATTATGAATGCTTTATTGAAATTTTCGGCCTGCTCTTGTGATCAATCCTTGGTATTCGATAAAACTAAAACTATTTTCACTTCATTTCATACTCGCCAAAAAAAATCCTTTCCTATTATACTTTGATATAGTGATTAACAACTCAAACATAGCCAAAACAGGAAATGTGAAGTTTTTGGGGGTATTTTTCGATTTAGATTCCTTTAAAACTCACTGTTTGAGTCTATCAAAGATTTTGAATTCTGAAATGTTTTAAGATTAGGGCTGCAGCATATACTTTGTTTAATCTTAATTCTTGACGTGTGTTTTTCTATTTCTAGTTTTTCTAGTTTTTTGCCATATTTTCTGTATATTTACGTTACTGTACCTACTGTATTTTTTATGATTACTTGATTCTAATATTTCAAGGTGAATATTGTAGTTTAAGCTAGACCTTTCAATTTTAATTTGTTTGTATTTGACTTATCTCCTATGATTCTATTCTATTATATTGTATGTGTGAAATTCTTTAATAATTAATATTAAAGACACCATTTCAAGTTCAGGAACTTTATTTGAAATAATGAAATATTAATCATTATTACTTATTGGAAAATTTGTGAACTGATTCACATAACACTCAATTAAACAGTAAATTAGTAAATAGGGTAACATAGCATGTCATGTTCACTTAGAGGAATTTTATGTTATTGTAATTTAAGCCTTGATAAAGGTTCGACTGTGACCGAAACGTAGATGATTTGATATAAGAGGAGAACGAATAAAACTGTACAAATACCTGAAAGAAATTCATTATTATAGATCATGGATGAAAATGTGAATCATATTAACATTATTATGGCACCATGGCACTTTGTTCTCGAAATTCACGCCTTGGACTAGATTTGAAATTCAGGCATCCATATCGAATGATAATCGATATTTTTACCAAGTTTGATCAGTTCAACCCCAGTAGTTTGAGAAAGAGAACACCCCTCATCCTGAGTTGGCAAAGAAAAAATGCTGTATGATGTGAACGTGATGGTGTCGTAAGGATGCTCTGAAAGGGGCGTTACTGTTGACAAACGGAAGCCTAAAATAAGAAAACACCAGCATACCTGTTGGACTCGGAGTTAACTCCTTCATAACAATATGCACTTGGATATCGTGGTGCTTGAAAATCTTCAACTTCCTCTGCAAGTTGTACTTCGACGAAGTTATCGCCTTGGTATACTCCCTAACACCAAAAGATTTATACGGCACCACCATCCCGACATGAAGATGACTCGCCGAACTTGGGGAAGTCGGGGCAGTTGGCGGAGGAACGTAATCCTCCTCCGAAGGAGTCAACGCGGTGGTCGTTCTGGAGCCTCTGGTGCTCCCTCCGAGCCTCAGACCGTTCGCACGAGAAGATACGTTGTTTTTTCCTCCGGTACCTATTTTCAGGCCGCTTCCTCTCCGATTCTCCTCTTTCCAAGCAGGACCACCACTCACCACGGCAACTATGAGAACGTTGAGCAAAAACACCACCACGTTCATCGCGTAGGGTTTCATGAAGAGTCCGAGTACCAAAACCTGTCTAAATTTTTTTACGTTTATAGGCTTTGGATGAAACCTAGCGCGAAAGCGAAAAGTTTATTTGAATGCACTATGTTCATGGTGTCACAGTTTGTTGCGCCTGAAATCTCGTATCTCTGGAACGCGTCGAGCGCCGTTTGCGTAACAAAGGGATAGTCCGGTAAGAAGTGGGAGTGACCGTCGCGTTCGTCGAAAGTTAGGTCCCGCTATCCCGGAAGACGTCCCGTGTTTTGCGGGATTCGCCGTTCGTAACACTGAAGGCACGGCTGTCTGGAGATCCTTCTCTATGCGGCACAACAACGCCCGTCTGACTCGGCCCTGCGCATAGTCCAGATAGAACATTTTGGGAAAAAAGACAGGGTTTTGGATTCTGGGTATGGAAGGATGAGCAGAGGTTCCCACATAGTCCTTTCTTCCTCGGGAGTATCGCGAGACGGCGTTGCTTTTGCGGGGTCACGAATTACAACGATTCTTCTCTTGTCGAATCAATTTCAAGAAAATCTCAAATGGTCTTAAATTTTTTTGTCAAAAATTATCTGAAATGATAAGGTTCGATTCACTGATGAAGAATTTGAGATCAAATTCGATTCTGTACGGCCTTCCGGTGCCACGATAACTTCCGAACGGAAAGAAGTTATTATTGGCGCTCTGTTCCTCGGAACAGAGTGTTTATCAATTTGCCCAAATGTATGTAATTTTCGAATATTGGGCTGAAAATGGTCTTAAACGATTTGGTTCGACTCACCGATCAAGAATCCGTGGTCGAAATCGATTCTGTCCGACCAGTCGTTAACACGATGACTCTCGAACGAAAAGAGTTAGAGGATTGAAAATTGCAGGGTATACTTGGGGCGTAAATATCTCGAGTTCGTTAACGGGTGAAATCCACCAAGCGGTTTCGGAGTTTTGGCCGTTTTTAGTAAAAACATTTTTTATGAATATTTCGGAAATCGATCTCTGGATCTATCTGAAAGTAAGCGACAAATTGTAGAATAATGACTTTTATATGCATGCGAAGTTTTGTATTGAACGGGTTGCTGTAAAGTATCGAAAAAAATTTTTCTTTAATTTTTAAATTTTGTTTCTACAATAACTCTCGAACAGAATGAGCTAGGCAATTAAGATTTTCAGAGTAGGTTTGGGAGATAAATATCTCGGTTGAGTTCGTTATTGGGTAAAATAGACCAGATGGTTTCGGAGTAACGAAAAAAAAATTTTTTTTCAAAGTACAAGTTTTAAATTCAATTTTTTTTTAAATGCAATTTCACCATCAAAATCCATTGATATCATTTTCAACTCTAACAAGCTAATACTTTCGGAGATATGATTTTTCGAAATTTCAATAATGAATCGTACTTCTATGTTTTCACAGAATGCTATAATTATTCTATCTATGAATTATTATATGATCTATGTTCATACTCGTACATGTCATCCTGTTCTTTAAGAGAGAGTCAAATCCATTTCAGCTATTTTAATTTGATGTCTTCCATGGTGCAGTTCTCATTCTCAGATTGCTCATTTAATCTTAATAAATAAACTATTATTTGAATTTAATTTCCTTTATGATGAAGTTCTATCATAAGAATACATTGATATCATTCCCAACTTTGAGAAACTAATACTTTCGGAGATATGATGCTTGTCCACAGGGCTTGAACCAATTTTTTTGTACTGCCATTAAAAGTAACACTTTTAATGACAGCCAACACTGTTAAAAGAGAATGTTTACGTGGAATCGTGTTAAACATATTTTTAACACAGTGTACAAATATTTTTAACACTACATTTTCTTATGATGCAATCAGATAAAATTATAATAATAATTTTAGGAATTTTGCAAATTGTTATAATCAATATTTAACAATCATTACCTACTTATGAACATTAATATTAATCGTATAACTAGAACAATTGCTAACATCAATGCCTTGCTATGTTAGGGAGTGTCGCAACACATTACTAGAATCCCCAGTACCATCATAACTAGTAGAAACCGAAAGAACAATATTGGATGATGACGTTCCAAAATGTGGTTGGGAGAATTTTTTCCGCAATGGCATTTCTATAAGCAATGGAATTATCAATATAGCCCTCGGCTACCGCCGTAGACTTCCATCCATCATGTTTTTTTCATCTCCTTAATATTTTCTCCTAATTCTGCTAGCAAAGCAGAGGATCTACGAAAACATTTTTCAATTTACTCCAGGCCAGGAAATTGGTATATGCTATGTCGTACTGCTGAGCTGATTTTTTAGGTAGAATTTCCAAAGTTGCTCTTCTTGTAGAATCTTCAATATCCTCAGGAACAACCAAATTAACACTTTTATTAATTATTCCACTATCGACAAACATATTAAGCAGTCCGTATATCTCCCATACTTGGCTCATTCACGATCCTTACCACCTGCCTGTATCACATCTTCTTCATCGCCCTTCTCCCCAATCAAATTTCCTTTCCTAGTTTCCATTCCAGCCCCACGTTGGGCGCCAAATGTTATAGTATTTTATTGAACAATTTACTTGTTGATCTCACTTGAGGTTTCTGAAAGCAAATTCTAAATGAAAATAAATCTTGAATTTTATCAAGATCTCCTCAAAAACAAACTAACACTTATTCAAATTCATATATTTTCCAACTCATTGTTTCGATGTTTCCATGGATCCTTATAATTCTGAAACTCATACTGTATTTAAATTTATTCAATACTAGCTTACCCGGCGAACTCTGTTCCGCCTTAGAGGCAATGAATAAGCAGATTTTGAATTTTATGATACACGTTTATCATAAACGTTCACCGGTCGAACGGGATAAAAGTATCCAATCGCGTACAATTGTGCCTTGAGAAAAAGAGCACCTGTATAGTAATGGTTTATTTTCAACGATGTAGGTCTCGAAAGTATATTTTTCAATACAAATGAATGACATTGTATGTTAAAAGAAAAACACCCTGTATGAAAATTTCGCACAAATATATTATGAAAATCCATCCAAGGTACCCATTTAGTTAATGCTTTGTTTGTTGCACAAATAACTTCAATTGCCTACAATTGTGCCGTGAGTAAAAGAATGGTTTATTTTCAATAATTCTCGAAAGTATATTTTTTAACACAAATGAATGAAATTGTACGATTGGCGTGAAAAACAGCAAGTTGCAATTAGCGTTAAAAGAAAATCACCGTGTATGAAGATTTCGAACAAATACATTATGAGAATCTATCAAGGTAACTATTTAGTTAATGCTTTGTTTATGGCACAAATCACTTCAATTGCGTACAATTGTGCCGTGAGAAAAAGAACAGCCTTTATAGTAATGGTTTATCTTCAATAATGTATGCTTCGAAAGTTTATTTTTTAACACAAATGAATGAAATTGTACGATTGTGGCGTGAAAAACTGCAAGTTGCCACTGACGTTAAGAGAAAAACATGTATGAAAATTCTGGACAAATACATTATGAGAATCCATCCAAGGTACCTATTTAGTTAATGCTTTGTTTGTGGCACAGATAACTTCAATCGCGTACAATTGTGCCGTGAGAACCAGAACACCCTATATAGTAATGGTTTATTTTCAATGATGTATGCCTCAAAAGAAATATTTTTGGACATAAATTAATGAAATTGTATGATTGGCGTGAAAAACAGCAAGTTGCAATTGAGAGTTGAGAGAAAAACTCAAGGTACCTATTCAGTTAATGCTTTGTTTGTGGCAAAAATCACTTCAATTGTGTACAATTGTGCCGTGAGAAAAAGAACACCCTGTATAGTAATTTTTTATTTTCAATGATGTATGTCTTGAAAGTGATTTTATTAACACAATTTAATGAAATTGTACGATTATGGTGTGAAAACACTTGCTTTATTTCGAGAACTCCGGCTGCGTCGTCCTATTCAAAAATCACGCGTGTTTTAAAGACTATTTTTACCGGTATAAGAGGAAAAACCTTTTATAGGCTTGCCCAGAGAGGGTCCGCTCTCTCAGGAGTGTGAGACTCCAGTTCAGTTTTTTTTTTTCTCACTAAAAAAAACACACATTCCTTGGAGTAGTTTTCGTCCTGTCCTTACAGCGTCCCCTAACAAAAGAGATAAGCTACAAGCTGCCTTCATAGTTGATGGGACCTGATGACTCCGAGCAATACTGATTTCTGCATTATGTGCGCCAATACCTCGGTCAGGGATTTATAGGACGGAATAATCTTTAATTCTGTCAAGTAGTTTGCTCTCATTCCGCCTAGACATCCTATGATTAGTACGACTATCCTAACTGTATGCCTTGGACACAGGATCCACAGTTAGAAAATTGAATCCTTGTATTTTTCCCTCTTCTGCTCTTCTTTCCACACCACATTATTTTCGGGGTGGAGGAAAATTCAGCAACAAAAAATTTCTTGAGCTCTTTGGCCTGTAATTTTCGAATTTTTTTGCCAAAAATGGTCTCAAGCGATTAGATTCGACTCGCTGATGAAGGTCTACATCAAAGACCATGCTAATATCAAGTTTAGTGGTTGTATTCAATAATAATAATAATAGAATAATGCAAATCATTACGGAACGTCCAAATAATAGCAATAAGATAGTGCCCGATCCCGTACCTTTGACTTAACCGGGGAAAATGTTGCCCTAGGGCGCATATACTGACAATTACACACCAGATGTAGACAGAATCTCTTTAGCCGCATAAAGAAACCCATGAACAAGCTTAACATTCAATATTTATAGCAAACGCCGGAATTGCATTGGTGCCACTAGGAAAATTCATAATGTATAATATGGGTGATATCAAACATAAACAATTATTATTCAGTTCTTGTTTTACGTAAACTCTGATTTACGAACAAGATGGCACACTGAAACTGAAACAAAGGTAATGTAAGCACAATGTTCGAGAGTTATTGTAGAAAAAAAAAAAAATTTTATTTTGAAAAATTTTTTCGACACTTTGCGGTAACCTGGTCAATACAAAACTTCACATGCGTATAAAAGTCATGATTCTACAATTTTATGCTAAGTTTCAGATAGATCGAGTGATCGGTTTCGGAAATATTCATACAAAATATGTTTTACTAAAATCGGCCATAACTCAGGAACCGCTTGATGTATTTCGCCCGTTAACGAACTTGTCCGAGATATTCACGCTCCAAACCCACCTTGCAAATTTCAATCCTCTAACACCTTTCGTTCGAGAGTTATCGTGCTTTCGGCCGGCCGGCTGACCGGCCGGACAGAATCGATTTCGACCTCGGATTCTCGATCAGTGAGTCGAAACAAATCGTTTGAGACCATTTTCATCCAAAAATTCGAAAATTACAGACATTTGGGCAAATTGATAAGCACTCAGTTCCGAGGAACTAGAGCGCCAAAAACAGTGTTAATATTCATTATCAATGCAAAACACTTACTTGTGAGTGGTTCGTTAAACTTACAATGCAGCTACAATTCAGAGAAAATTATTCAAACTGTGGAAAGGCCTCGTGTTTGGAGCACACACAAACGAACAGAGACCCTGTATAATCCAACGTCTTCATTTTATATTTTGAAAACCCAAGCGTAGTACTTCAGAATATCCACTTCAAAACACCACGTCATGCAGTTGATGGCGTCCTTTTAAATCGGGACCATCGACATTCAATACAAGCACAGATTCTTTGAACAGAGCGTTTTCTTCCGCGATAGAAATTAATGCTATTTACATCAGGGGATATTACAAGGTTTACCCTGAAAGGATCCGGTCTCTCAGGAGTGTGAGTCTCCATCAGAACAGTTATTGCTTGCCTTACCGAATGCCTTATTTCACGTATTAATTCTAAAATTGGTTCAAGCCCTGTGGACAGGAGCTTTGGCGCTCTTGTTCAAACTTTGACAAATTATATCTCCAAAAGTATTGGTTTCTCAGAGTTTGGAATGATATCAATGGAATCTTATGACAGAACTGCATCATAAAATTAAATAAGAAAGAATCCATTGGTATCATTCCCAACTCGGAGTAACCAATACTTTCGGAGTTATGATTTGTCAAAGTTTGGACAAGAGCGCCAAAGCTCCTGTCCACAGGGCTTTCCCACTTTTTCAATTTGGATTATGTGCCTCAATTCTTAATTTTTGTGATTAAATTCAAAACGTAGGTCTATGACTCATCTCATGTTGGATTTATATACATCAGGAAATTATAATTAGAGTATTCTATGAAATCATAGAATTGAGAATAATTATTGAAATTTTGAAAAATCATATCTCCGAAAGTATTAGTTTGTTAGAGTTGAGGATGACATCAATGGGTTCCTAAGATGAAACTGCATCTTAGAAATGACTTCAAGCCCTGTGGACAGGAGCTTTCTGGCGCTCTAGTTCAAACAGACAAATTATATCTCCGAAAGTATTGGTTTCTCAGAGTTGGGAATTATATCAATATATTCTTATGATCTAACTGCATCATAAAGGAAATTCAATTCAAATAATAGTTTATTTATCAAGATTAAATGAGCAATCTGAGAATGAGAACTGCACCATGGAAGAAATCAAATTAAAATAGCTGAACTGAATTTGACTCTCTCTTATAGAACAGGATGAAATGTATTAGTATGAACACAGATCATATAATATATATATATATATATTAATCATATAATATATAGAAATATGGATAATGCGGAATTACCCGTTAAACCTTTCCTCTTACATATAATATATATATATATATATATATATATATATATATATATATATATACATATATATATATATATATATATATATATATATATATATAAAGCTTAGATAGAATAATTATAGCATTCTCTGAAAACATAGAAGTACGATTCATTATTGAAATTCAGAAAAACCATATCTCCGAAAGTATTAGCTTGTTGGAGTTGAAAATTATATCGATGGATTTTAATGGTGTAACTGCATCTCAAATGAAAATAAGATTTGAAATTTATTCCTTAAAAAAAAATTTTTTTTTCGTTACTCCGAAACCATCTGGCCTATTTTGCCCAATAACGAACCCAACCGAGATAGTCATCTCCCTAACATACTCTTCAACTGCCTAGCTCATTCCGTTCGAGAGTTATCGTAGAAATTTTGTTTTCAAATTTTGAAATTTTTTTTTTCACACTTTGCGGTAACCTGGTCAATACAAAACTTCACATGCGTATATAGGTCATGATTCTAAAATTTGATGCTAAATTTCAGATAGATCGAGTGATCGGTTTCGGAAATATTCATAAAAAATATGTTTTACTAAAATTGGCCATAACTCCGAAACCGCTTCATGGATTTCGCCCATTAACGAACTTGTCCGAGATATTTACGCTCCAAACCCACCTTGCAAATTTCAATCCTCTAACTCTTTTCGTTCAAGAGTTATCGTGCCTACGGCCGGCCTGCCGAACCAGCCGGCCGGACAGAATCGATTTCGACCTCGGATTATTGATCAGTGAGTCGAACCAAATCGTTTGAGACCATTTTCAGCCAAAAATTCGAAAATTACAGACACTTGGGCAAATTGATAAGAAGTCAGTTCCGAGGAACTAGAGCGCCAAAAAAAAGAATTTAAAATTTGTAATGTAAAAAAAAATTTTTTTTGTTACTACGAAACCACCTGGCCGATTTTGCCCAATAACGAACTTAACTGACATATTTATCTCCTAAACCTACTCTGAAAAATTCAACTGTCTAGCTCATTCCCTTCGAGAGTTATCGTGTTAACGGACGGACGGACGGACGGCCGGTCGGCCGGACAGAATCGATTTCGACCATGGATTATTGATCAGTGAGTCGAACCAAATCGCTTAAGACGATACAGTATTTCGTGAGGGTGTCTGGTGGTTGAATAGATAATAAAACATGCGCGCAAAAGCTCCTAACTTCCCGTCAGCGCTTTTTTTGCGCGTATGTTCTGGCGAACATCGCGTTATCATTTTACCCAAATGTCTGTAATTTTTCGCCGAAAATGGTCTCAAACGAACTCAAAAAATATAGACTCGATCGAATTGAAGCTTGGTAACTAATTGTAGAATATCGATATAAAGACGTGTTTAGAAATTTGTAAGAACCATACCCCTAGAAAATTTCAAAAAAATTACGACCAAAAAAAAATGGTTCAAGCACTGACGTGAAGTCAGGAGCTTTTGCGCGTATGTTCTATCGTCCATTCTCCTGTATTGGACACTCTTAATCGATACCATGGTAAATTCGATTAAGAGTGGAGATATAACATACGCGCAAAAGCTCCTAACTTCACGTCAGTGTTTGAACCAATTTTTTCATTTTCTGGTTATACGATTGTAACGTTCCTTTTTGATCCAGACAGAGGATAGTTTATGTTTTGCTTGCGATAAATTTGTCTATTGTGTTGACATTGAATTTGAGGTTGGGTCTCGGTAGTGCCAAGCGACGCATAAGGAATTGTGTTCAGAGAACCGGATGGATTGGCAATATTGTTTCGATTTGACGTTCTGAAATTTTGACAGAGTCGGCGTCGGTGAGATAAGATCGTCCATTTTGTGGAAGTTCAGCGGAGGAAGCATTTGGTTATACGCATTTTCGAAACTTTGTAAGAATTATTGGAATCTTCTTAGTTGGATATAGTTTCGAAAATCGAATTAAGTTAGTGAGGATTATATTGGCTTTATTTGGAAAGTAAACAGGTAAGCTTCACTTATCTCGAAAGAGGATTTAAAAACCTTTTGCAAATCCAAGTTGACCACGTGAATGTTCTTGGCGACTTTGACAGAACATTGCTGTGTGCTTGAAGAACTATTTGGTGGAGGCACGGCCAGATTTAATTTTGAAGCAAACTTATACAGGATAACCCCGACTATCAGGGTATGTACGAAGTGTATAAATATTATATAAGAACGAATAACTTGTCTGTTTGATATTCTAATAACCGAAATTATTATGCATTGGGGAGATTCATTTATGTTTTATCTGAAAGGAGTCACTGATGGTTTCTTTACTGTCATCAGGGTTTTTATGTTAGGAAGAGTAGAACTGAGGTTTTGGATTATATACAAGGTGGTTAATAAGTTACGCTGTGAGACAGCCAACGCAGAGTTGCAGATCCCGAGTATATACAAGGTGGTCAGTAAACAACGCTGTGGGACATCCAATCCAGGGTTGCAGATTACGAGCACCGAGGGAAAGAGGACAGTATTGCGAGACCATCGACGTAATACTACCTTCTGGAATAGGCATAGAGGAGGATACCAGGATAACTGGGTGGATTCAAGGAATAGGAATAGCCAGCACGCAAGTTATTGGAAATAAATCACAAAATATATATTATACCTGCTACATACGACCTCTGAACATAATATCATCAAATTATATAAATTATTATTGTTGTAAAGCGGAAATTGGGGAAAGATTTGTGTTAATCGTATATGATCATAGATAAAAATGGGTTCAAGCCCTGTGGACAGGAGCTTTCTGGCGCTCTAGTTCAAACAGACAAATTATATCTCCGAAAGTATTGGTTTCTCAGAGTTGGGAATTATATCAATGTATTCATATAATAGAACTGCATCCTAAAGGAAATTCAATTCAAATAATAGTTTATTTATCAAGATTAAATGAGCAATCATGAGAATGAGAAAAGCACCATGGAAGAAATCAAATTAAATCTGGCCAATTTTGCCCAATAACGAACTTAACCGAGATATTCATCTCCCTAAACTACTCTGAAAATTTCAACTACCTACCTCATTATCCGTTCGAGAGTTATATCTATGTCTATGGATGAAAAGCAGTCTCACTACTCTCAGATCTCTTACTTCATGTTCAGTTCCGAAATGTAAGAATTTTCTGAGAAAAACTAATATCGGAGCAAACAACTGAGATTTAACTCACTTCGCTCACAATTCTTCGATTGATTAGTCTCAGGAACATGGAACATCATTTGACATTATGACAATTCATATTCATACATAGAATAATATCATTCTGTGACAACGTTGAAATACGATTTATTATTGAAATTTTGAAAAATCATATCTGAGATTTTTCTCACTTCGCTCACAATTCTTCGATTGATTAGCATAGACAAGATATACTATGATTTATTAGTCTCAGGAACATCATTTGACATTATGACAATTCATATTCATACATAGAATAATATTATTCTGTGACAACGTTGAAATACGATTTATTATTGAAATTTTGAAAAATCATATCTCCGAAAGTATTAGCTTGTTAGAGTTAAAAATGATATGATTGGATTCTCATGAAAAAACTTTTTATTAAAAAAAATTTAATTTGGAATTTGTTTCGTAAAAAAAAAATTTTTTTTTTGTTACTCCGAAACCATTTGTCCGATTTTGCCCAATAACGAACTTAGCCGAGATATTCATCCCCCAAACCTACTCTGAAAATTTCAACTCTCTAGCTCATTCCGTTCGAGAGTTATCGTGCCTACGGCCGGCCGGCCGGCCGGACCGGCCGGACAGAATGAATTTCGACCACGGATTCTTGATCAGTGAGTCGAACCAAATCGTTTAAGACCATTTTCATCGAAATATTCGAAAATTACAGACATTTGGGCAAATTGATAAGCACTCAGTTCCGAGGAACTAGAGCGCCAAAAACGTGGATGCGCCTGAGCTCAAGCGACGCATAATCGAATCAAGGCAGAATATCTGCGTACAATTTCCTATTCAGGGTTTCACACTGGTTTTTTTTGTTGAATCTAAATATCTGGGTTGAAAGCTGCTGGAATAAATTGTTTGTCTTTAGCGTGAATATTCTTTTGGAAAATTTAGGAATTATTACATTACGCTGGGGTATCTGGGAGAATTAAATTTGCCTGGCGCCCATTTACTAGGTTCCCTTCTGGAATACACTCCAATCTCCACTGAAGCTAGACCACGGATCCCCGAGTTCTAGTAGCTCCGAGTTTAACTGATGCGACTTGGGAACAGTCGTAGAGGTTATTCGATCCTCACTAAATTTCACGTACTTCTTTACGTCGGTGTTCTACAACCAGTTACCAAAGTTTAATTCGATCGGATCTGTATTGGTTGATGATAAAATTATCATTCGGAAACCGTTGGACCAATTATGCCCATTAACAAACTTTTCTGAAAATTTCAAGTCGCTATCTCTTTCCGTTCTCAAGTTATCGTGGCGACGGCCGGACATAATCAAATTTAACCCCGAATTCTTCATCAGTGAGTCAAACCTAATCGTTTGAGTTTGAGGCCATTTTCGGCAAAAAATTCATCACAGACATTTGGGCAAAATGATGTTCACCAGAAAATGCTCACAATTATAGGGTATCTAGAAAAAATTCAAAAAAAGCACTGACGTGAAGTCGGGAGCTTTTGCGAGCATTTTGCGATTTGCGAACATCTCGGCCGTCAAGATACAATTCCAAGGTTTACATGATTTGAAATTTCAGAAGAAGTAGATACCAGTTCTAAATTTTATTTTCACAATAATCCCTAAAATACAGGGAGGATCACGCTGAATTCCAGTACTAGATTGTAATTTGGCGGTTTGAAGGTTTGAGCGGAATTTCAGTAGAATCTGACAGAGAGTTTCTGAAATATAATTTTTTTTAAGGAAAAAATGTTTTGAGGAAAAACTTTTTTTTTCTAATTATATAATCCTCTTGAATTTTTGGAAAAATTTGGGCGTTGGCATTTTACAACTGATTACAAAGTTTCAATTTGATCGGATGTGTATTTTTACGGAGTGCTTATCAATTTGCCCAAAGGTCTGTAATTTTTTTCGTTTAACTCACTGATCTGAGGTCAAAATCGATTCTATCCGGCCGTCCGTCCATCCATCCGTTAACACGATAACTCTCGAACGGAATGAGCTAGACAGTTTATATTTTTAGAGTAGGTTTGATAGATACATATCTCGGTTAGGTTCGTTAATGGGTAAAATCAGCCAGGTGGTTTCGGAGTAACAAAAAAAAATTTACAAATTTCGAATTCAATGTTTTTTGAGATGCAGTTTCATCATAAGAATCTATTAATATCATTCTCAACTCTAACAAATTAATACTTTTGGAGATATGATTTTTCAAAATTCCAACAAAACGGCCGCGATATTAGCGCCTGCATAATACTCACTACATCGCTACGAATTTCCTTGAGTGCAGAACGGAAGTGTTACGTAGCATCAACTACTGTTTGATACTTTTATCAACAAGTGCAGTTACAGTGGAACTCTCGTTAGAGGTTTCCGGCAAAAGAACCTCTAGAGTAGTCTACAGCATATATCCCCTGTCTATGGTCTACAGTACAGTTCCGAGAAACGTAATCTCGTTCTTTTACCGTGACTAATCCCTCGTATATCAGATCGGCTTGTCCACGTGTATCCCCAATGGAAATCTTGTGATAATCCACCACGTCCGTCTGCTATTAGATTAGGTGCGTCTAGCCAGTGTGTATTAAATATTAAACGATTTTGAGAATCCCCTTCCCAATGACTAGTGCCGGAAGTACCTTTAATGCAAAGTTAACATCCCCGATCACCCCATTTTGATTTTATAAAAGTCCCATTGCTCATTATGACTCATTGTTATTGTAAAACCGCACTACTTTATTTAATGTAAGACTTTGTAGAATAGACAATTTCAACCTTCGAGTTTGTTATTAGTAATCCCCTTACACAATAATTAATCGTAATTTTATGATTCCATAGTCATAGAATTAATTAATTATAATTTGCATTAACTCCCATTAACGGACTTAACTGTTGGATTTGGATGCATAACCTACCCTGAAAATTGCAAGTCGCTATCTCTTTCGCTAGACGGACAAAAAGAAGTTGAGAACGGATCACATCTTAGATCTTAAAGAGATCCATCATACATCGCGTGGTGTGTTCACAGATTGGACTCGCAATTAATTGAAAGTGTATTCAGTTGTTGGCTCGCTAGTTACCTTGAACAGAGTGCCTATATGTGGTCTCCTAGAACATGCGCGCAAAAAAGTCGAAATCATCTAGATTATAAAACTTACAAATAACCCGACCGCTGCAAAAACTGAAAAGGCTGAAACAAGCTCTAAACATTAATTAAAGTAAAAGTACAAAGGGATTTCATCATTAATTAAAATGTTTGGGGATTTTGCAGGCAGGACAAACGTGAAGTTATTAGTATTTCTATACAATATTTGATTTCTCCTCATCCTAAAAATGTGTTCTGCTACTCGTCACTGGATGGCACTAGGGAGAAATCGGCTTACAGTGAATGCAATTCAAAATTTCAATAGTTCAAACAAATAAATAGTCAATCTTGGGTTAAAGACCATTTATTGTAAGTATTTCCACGAATATTTTATACCTAATGGTTAGCCCTTTCAATAAATGGAACAATTACAAAGAAGAAGATATGATGACGTGCCAGCTAATTCAATGACGTGTCTGTTTGAGTGGTGACGTACCACAGTTGACAAACTTTAACCAACAAAACAATAATTCAATACTTAACGGAAACTTGCAAGTCCTAGATTTTCCGTAGATTCGTTCGCTGTATTCTGCCCTAAAAAATGACTCAAAGGAAAATAAATGTCAAAGAAAAGCTCAACAATGATGGAGAAGTTGATCTTAGTATGCTAGACATTACAGATGTGCCAGTGAAAGATATAGTGAGTTATCGAAATCGTAAGTACCCATCCAAAAACACACTTGATACAATTCCTTATTTCAGGCAACACTAAAGAAAGCTTCAACACTTAATTTATATAACAACAGTATATCGAAACTACCTGTGAGTTATCATCACCCTTTGAACTTCTCAATAATTTTAATACAATATTTTTCAGCCAAACTTTTCTATCTTGACCAACCTGATCAAGCTAGATTTAAGTAAAAATTGCCTGACAGAATTACCTGAGAATTTCGGAGAATTATCGAAGTTGAAGCATCTAGACTTATATCAAAATCAATTGAAACGTTTACCGTTAAGTTTTTCCAATCTAAAGGCTTTGAAATGGCTGGATTTAAAAGAGAATCCATTGGAACCTACTTTATCGAAAGTGGCTGGACCTTGTGAAAATACCAAGCAATGCCAAACTTGTGCCAGAAATATAATTAACTATTTGACCCGTCAGCAGAATAGGGCAGATGCAGAAAAAGAAGAGAAAGAAAAACAAAGAAAAATTCAACTTGAGATAAGTGAGAACAAAAAGAAAGAAGAGAAGAAATCTAAAAAGAAGGAAACCCAAGAAACGCAGAAAAATGGAGAAATTAAAGTATTAACTAAGACGGAGAAGAAAAAATTGAAGAAAATCAAAAAGCAGAGTGAAGTGAAAGCTTCGAGCGGTGTTTCTCATCTATTCTTGTTTTTCCTTTTGCTGGTATCAGTTTTTGTACTGACATCATTGAAAGTTAAACTTTTTGAAAATTTGGAAAAAATCATAGCAAACTCATATTTCAAATTGGTAGGATTATTGCCTGATGATTATAGGACATATGGTAACCTTTTCGCTCATAGTTTCAAACAAGTGCATTCTAAAACTGGAGAATATTGTTTGAACGTATTCCATTTCTTGCAAAATAATGAATACTGTATATTGATATATAATATTAGTAAAGAAACTCTAAATAATCTTTTCTTGAAAATTCAATCTTTATATAACAATATTGTATCATAGTGCCTTCAATTGATTTTTAATAAAATACATTTTCTTATAATATTTTAGGTTTCATTTTAAAAAATTTTAAAAGCACTCGGCAACATAAATGAGGCCAAAAATAAAAAAGTGGGAAAGCCCTGTGGACAGGACTGACAGGAGCTTTGGCGCTCTTGTTTAAACTGTGACAAATCATCTCCGAAATTATTGGTTTCTCAGAGTTAGGAATGATATCAATGGATTCTTATAATAGAACTGCATTAGAAACAATACAACTGCATCATGAAAGAAATTAAATTCAAACAAGTGCGCCAAAAACCACGAACTTACCCGAGATATTCATTCCCCAAATCCACTCTGAAAATTATATTATATCAATTGAAACTTAGCCAATACTTGAGTTTTGTTTTTACCGGAGGTATTCTGAACCCATTCTGATAAAACTACCAAAGTATATATTTCCATCATTATATGGATTATCCAGTCATTAAAATATCACCAAAAAAGTATAATATATTATAATCCTCATAATTCTATAATTGCTGAAATGAATTTGACTCTCTTCTATAGGAAAACAAGATTACATGTTCGAGTATGAACACAGATCATATAATAATTCATAGATAGTAAGAAGTAAGATTTATTATTGAAATTTTGAAAAATCATATCTCCGAAAGTATTAGCTTGTTTGTGTTGAAAATGTTATCAAAGGATTTTTATGGTGAAACTGCATCTTAAAAAAAATTGAATTTGAAATGTGTGATGTAAAAAACCAATTTTTTTTTTGTTACTCCGAAACCATCTGACCGATTTTGCCTAGTAACGAACTTAAGCGAGATATTTAGCTCCCAAACCTACTCCGGAAATTTCAACTGCCTAGCTGATTCTGTTCGAGAGTTATTGTAGAAACAAAATTTAAAAATTGTTGAAATTGTTTTTGTCACTTTACGGCAATCCGATCAATACAAAACTTTTCGCATGCATATAAAGGTCATGATTTTACAATTTGATGCTAAATTTCAGATAGATCGAGTGATCGATTCCGGAAATATTCATAAAAAATATTTTTACTAAAAACGGCCATAACTCCGAAACCGCTTGGTGGATTTCGCCCGTTAACGAACTCGTCCGAGATATTTACGCTCCAAACCTACCCTGCAGTTATCAATCCTGTAACTCCTCTCGTTCAGGAGTTATCGTGCCTATGGCCGGCCGGACAGAATTGATTTCAACCATGGATTCTTGATCGGTGAGTCCATCCAAATCGTTTTTAAGACCATTTTCATCCAAAAATTCGAAAATTACAGACATTTGAGCAAATTGATAAGCACTCTGTTCCGAGGAACAAGAGCGCCAGAAACGTTTGCTGATCCCGCTGATAACAATTAAGCAATCTAACGCAGGACATGGCTTGTCCGCTGCGCTAGTATAATATATTTATTTATTAAAAAAATTGGTGGTAAATTGCAAAGAATAGAGATAGTTGATAATAGTAGTATGAAAATTAGTTTTGTGAATAAAGAGAACCAAGTCAATTTTGAGTCATCATACATATTTCCTGTTTATTATTTTAGACACATCTGTACGAATATTTGGCTTCAGAAACATAATTATCTACTATTTTCCTGAAAGTAATTTAACTTGGAAAAAGTAAAAGCATGTTAATCTCCAAACGTTGAGACTTTAAACATTCGTGTAAGTTCTTAAATATGTGTACAACTTGTTTAATAAGGTTCTTGATCCTCACAAAGTGATTGCCAGGGCTCTTAGGGAAGTTATCAGGTTTGTGGAAACCATGGACAATATATTTCGAGATATAAACCGAGTAGGGTTATAAACTAAAAGATCAAATTGTCGCAGTCCTCATACACAATCTAATCTAATCCAATAAGGCTTAGCAAAATATATTTGATATACTTTAGTTTAAACATTCCTCTAGTTGTTTTATGAACAAATTGTGCACAGTTTTCCCCCTCTTCCCTCCATCGATATCTGCTCGAGAGGCCTTCGAACCACATAGAACAAAATTTCCTGGATTTGATTCGTGTTTTTAAGTAATTTATTGATCATTATATTTACACAATATATACATATAAACCATAAACCATCACTTTCCTTAACATATTTTAGATCACTTAATCAAAAAATATAGTGTATTTATAGTCTCACACAGTTTATTAAGAGTCAGATTAAAATATGGCATATTTCTTGGTAACTATTGGTATACAGATGGAGATTTAACAATCAGCATGGTTCTTGTAAAGGTTGTTCCAATATGAATACAAGATCAGATTTGCTTGCCATTTTGACAAGCACGATCTACTGGTAGGTAACAATTGTAAATTAGTAATCATAATGTACACACAAACAGTCAATGATGAACGATATCAGGACATAATATTCCAGTTTCCTGTGTCCCAAAGGGATGCTATGAATCTGGAAGATGTGTGATTCCAGCAGGACGATACCACTTGCCAAACATTTAGGAAACAAAGATGTTGACGGCATAGGACCAGAATTGTTCACCTGGATTGTACAATTTCAAACCTTCTGGGCTTTTTTTTAGTTAAAAGTAATCTTCTGGAATCCAGTTACATTTATGCCAAACTGTAATTCAAAATGTTACTCGAAAAGTATGCATGTGACGGCCAAGTCATGCCGGCCATTTATCACATGTTGCTGCAAATGTATGTTACACAGGGTGAGTCTTTGACCACTGCATTAATTTTAACCAAAGATTCCTCTCATCAAATGAAACACTTTTTTCATTTAACATTTTTCCAAATTCAGCTCAGGTAAAAAGATACAGGCTGTTGAAATTTTGAAAAAAAATCAATTTTTATTTTTGTAGCTTTGACATCCTTTTTTCGAATAAAATGAATGTTGGCGTAAAGTTTCCTATAACTATGATACATATTTTCCAAATATTAGTTATTTTCTACTTCTACTGGTTTTCTAGTTATGGACTCGTGGATCCATAAAACTAAACGAAATTAGCATAAAGAAAGCATATAAAGTTTTTCTTGAGTCATTTCAAGAATATTCCATCGTTTTAGAACATTATATTATTCTTCATCATTTCTCCTTAAACGCACGTTTTCGAGATATTCTTCATTGAATGTTTTAAAATGGAAAACTCCAGAAATTTCACTACTTTTATGGATCCGTCCCTGAGCGTTGGAATCCCGAATCAAGCTGTAAACCACGTTACCATGCCTTATTCTCGTCCGCCAACAATGTCATAGATAATTTATAAGCGGGAGTGTATTAGCACATTGTGAAATCTTTAAACGCTTGTAACTTTTTACCTGAGCCGAATCTGGAAAAATGGTAAATGAAAAAAGTGTTTCGTTTGATGAGAGGAATCTTTGGTTAAAATTTATGCAGTGGTCAAAGACTCACCCTTTATATATTTCGATACTTTGCTACAGAAAAATATGATTTCTCTAAGAGTCAAACCTTACTCTTTTTTTTTCATTTAAGTTTACGTGTCTCTTATTGCAATAACTTTCACAATTTTTTTTTTACATTTCAAATTACACTGATGCCAGTACAGAATAAACCAACCAATATTAATTTATTTATTTTATTTCGATTACCACAAAATGTGGTAATCTACAATATTTGATTGGATAAGTATGTGAAATATTTCATATAATATCCAACTTTACAGAGATCTTGAATTCTTATGTGAGTTGGAACATTGTCTGTATGTGGGAAAAAAATTTTATGAATAAATTCAAATGTTTTGAATAAAGCGAAATATGATCGCATTTAACAACATTGGCTCGATTTGAGTTCACTTGATGTGGATAATATTGTCGAAATAAATCATTAATCTTGATCAACTCATGGTTTTGTAGACTATCAGTATAAATTCTCACGGCTGCCCATTAACACTCTAGGGAAGACTGAACTGATCCACCTTCTTCTCAATGAGTGCAAAACTGAATGCTATGTGTAACTATCATCCATTCTATTACTGCTACTAACTGCCAATCGAAGACTTCTCCGAAGACTAGAATAAATGACTTTAGGAGATCCATTATCACTTTCTTCGTTGCAGAATATCCATCGTTTAACAACATGATCCCACTAAAAAATTCACATATATTACACAAATGGATTATGGTTCATTAAAATAGGGTGTTTTTCAACTGGTTCATTATTTCAGGTGACACGTTATTATCTTGTTGAAGATGTGATACAGAGAGCAAATATGTGTAAAATAGTTAATAAAATGTATTTGAATACAAAATGCAAATACTTTTTATATTTTTCATTTCAAATATAAAAGCTTTTCATTTTGCATTCAAAATATGTATATTGTATATGTTTATTAAATTTTTATATAATATCGAGTTTTCTTCAGAGATGAGCACATTTTTTTATATTGGTTGATGCCAGAAGAACTACATATAAATAAATTAGTGTGTTGAAAATATGCGCTTGTATCAAAATAAAACTTTTTTTATGCATGAGCATAAATGAAAGATTATTGTTGTTATGTTTATCAAAAAGTATTTTGTACTTTGTAAATATAAGATATGTTCCAAAAGGTATTTCAAATAAAATACAAAAAGTATTTTAATACAAATTGGAAATAGGTATTTTGTATTTGAAATAATTTTTATTTAATTTCTTTTATGAGAATAATAATTGATAGGATTCAATATTAGGTCGTATCCCCTCCCATCATCAACAGCTATCTATGCCGATGACTGTAAATGAAAAACCTCAATTTCTTCTTACATAGAATACTGTTGATATTTATTTTTATCGTTACCCTTTATGTATTGTACATACAAATTATCAGTGAATTCTGGAGATAAGCTTCCAAGATATTGGATTTATCTTGAAGAAAAATGTTTCCGCTTCTAGTGATCCGATTAACATTGAATGAACCTTAAAATCATTATTCTTAGCCTAAATACTAGATTGGATCTGCAGTTTTGGAAATACATATAGGGAAAATAATATTTCAAATAGATATATGGATTCCCTATGTCCTATACTGTTCGCTTTTACTGGCCAAACTTTTTCAATTAATTTTCTACCTTTCATATGAATATAACCCTTCTGAACATTACTCATCACTTTTTTTTTATATAATAGAAGTAGCAATCAAAAGATAACTTGCAATATTCTATTTGCTCATAGCAATATTGCTCAGAAAAAGATATTGCTTTCATAGCAAGATTGGAAATATTGCTATTCTGACCATCGATTTTGAGCAATATGATCTGTCATTTTTATAAACATATTGCTATTTCAGCAACCTCATAATAGTACTTTCTAAGAGGATAACAATATTTGGAATACGGCAGAGAACCACTTTTTTCTTCCAAGAATTCATAAATATTGAAAATAGTTCGGTCCTTTAATAACATAATCGTTTATATTTGTTAAAGGTTCTTCGAAATACTTAATTTTAAGGAAATTTCTAAGACTTCTGACACTAACAATCCCTTCTATATGGAAACAGAAAAGTTCACAAACTATTCAGGCTTAATAGTAAGATTGATGCTTTTGATTTAATTGAAGAGCTGAGGGAATTAATTTATTTATTTGTTCATGAGCAAACTACCAGAGATACTGCTTCTTTTAAGTTAGAAATATGCATTCGTAGACTGACTGACTGGATGAAATAATTAAATAAACTATTAATTCAGACTTAATGACTTCTTTTGATTTAATTGAAGAACTGAGGCAATTTGTTCAGGGGAAAACTAGGACACATACAGTTTTGTTTTACTTAGAAGTGTGCAATCGATGTCAGACTGACTACAGGAAAAAATTAAAATTTAATATTTGTTCAGATGTTTGCAAGTCTTCAATTTTTCTTTAATGGTAGCGGTTACCAATATTCCGTATGTTTCCTGAAAATTGATCAATAACTCCATCTTGTTAGTTTCATAAATATCAGTTAGTTTTTCGCCTTCGTGATATTTTATAGATTTGGTTAGGAATTACGAATATCCGCCGAAAAATGCACGAAATGTTTATCATGTAAGGTAAAATTCTACTTCTATTTCACATAAAAGTCATGAAATACAGTGTTGTCAGCTCTCAAATCAATGAATTTTGAACTACTTGATAGCAATACTGCTGGGAGATAATTGATAACCAACGTCGCTAAAACAGTCCGAACAAAATACTTAATACCACAGCCATATTGTTAAAAATTAGGAGGATAGCAATATGACTTGAATAGCAATGTTTATAGCAATACGCAAACAGAATAGGTCCGAATATCTCACTTCAATGTCAGTACTGTGGCATGTCTTTTTACTAAGATACGATTCTGAATTAGTTATTTTTTTGGGCCGCAATAAACAATTCTAACTAATTAACTGATCAATTCTAATTCACATAAATGAAATTAACAGAAATTGATAATTCTTTGCAGGGGGAGTGAACATTTTTTAAAATAACAAAACTTAGTATTGATACCTACCGAAGTGCTCACAAATTCCATTCGTTTAGGGTGCCAATCAACGTCCCTTACACATTTCATATGAGCTTTATATTGTTGAACTATTTCACCAGTCAAAGCATTGTACACTGAAAATTAAATTAATTAATTTTACAATGTTCCACTTGAGGTCAAGTAAAAAATGTGACGTAATATTTCCAAAAAGATAACTTACCAACCACATAACCAGAACCCCCTCCTGTATAAATGAATTGTTGACCTGTAGTTTCTGCGGGTGAAAATCTACATCTAATCAAGGTTTTTGTGACCGAGTGGCCCCTATAGGTCATTACTGATGTATCAGATGGAAGTTGACAGCATCTATCTGAAGATGTTACTGAAAAGATTACAGATGAAATTCATTTTATTCATGTTGAAATTTTAAAAAATTCTTGAAAAGCACCGACTGAGGTCAGGAGCTTTTGCGCACATGTTCTATTGTCTATTCACGCCTCAGGTCACCCTCAGGAGATACTGCAGGAACCTTCAAGTCGTCTTTTTAGCATTAACATGTGAGGAAAAATGCATTGGGTATCAACTGAATTCAAATTTTCACATAACTAAAAAAGTGATTTCGCTCAGCGCGGATTCGAACTTGGATTTCCTGCGGTGTAGGCGAACAAGCTGAGATCACGGTCGATTTAAAATTTAAGTAGATACAAGTTCGAAATTTTATTTTCACCATAATTGCTGAAATACAAAGCCGATCGAGCTAAAATCCGGTATTGGATCGTAAAATGGCGGCTTGAAGGTTTGTGCGAAATTTCAGCGGAATCTGACAGATACTTTCTGAATTATAAAATTTTTTAAGAAAATACAAATTTTTTTTCTAGACGATCCTTGCAAAAGTTGTCTCGTTCTACCACTAATTACCAAGTTTCAGTACGATCGGATGTGTATTTTTTGAGTTATTGAGGAAACAAAATTTAAGATGGGTATAACTCCGAAATGCATATATAAATGCTCATTACAGAACGTAACTATCGTATTCGGATGCACAACCTACCTTGAAAATTCCAAGTCGCAAGTAGCTGTTTCCTAGAACATGCGCGCAAAAAGGGTTTAGGCCATCTTTCACTAATACGTAGATCGTTTAGAACATTTTACATTTTACTGTCTTGGGCCATACTGATATCCTCTGAAGATTCAGGCTGTTAAAGCTAATTTGCGTAGAATTGTTATAGCTAATTGATCATAGGTTGGATCATATAGTTGGGATGAATACTCAGGCCCGGGCCTAAGGGGTGAGATGGGGGGGATGATCCGCCCCCCCCCTAATGTTGAACGGAGTTGGCAAATTTTCAACACAGTTGGAAAAATTTCGAAGGAATTGGAATAATTTCACTGGGGTCGGAATATTTCCGAAAAAATTGTTATAAAATGTGAAGGAATTTGACCGCCTGGCCGGATAAATGCAAAGCAGGCAGATCATAGGGATGGGATAAAATGGAATAACACCATGTAACCTTGTACACATTCTTGTTGCCGTAAATTCAAGATTCAATAGTTTTCAGCACAATGTGTGTAGCCGTTAAAAAATAATATTTATCATAATATTGCGTGATCCCAAATTGGGTAGCTCTCTAGATTTTTCAGTTTCACCGACTGGATATGTCATAAAACAAACCATCTGGTACCAATTTGAGCTGTTTCTCACTGTCGAGCAGCATTTTAAAAAGCTTTTATTTCTATTGGATTTAGCAACGTAAATATGTGAGTAAGCAGTTTGCTCCTTTCTTTCAATAATAGAAATAGATACATTTGAATTTCGGAAAACAAGTTTTGATGTCCTGGTTTCTTGCAAATGGGCTGTTCTTCGGATGGAATAACCATTACGCATTACCAGGGCCGGACCTATGGGGGAGGGGTGATCGCCCCAATGTTGAAAGGAGTTGGCAAACTTTCAAAGCAGTTGGACCCCCCGGTCGGTAGGATTAGGAAGGCTGGGTAAGTAAAGAGGCAGGGTAGCTACCGGACAGGTAGCGCTAGCGCTACGTAGTGAAAGACGGCCTTAAAGCCTTTGCTTCCCAGCAAACTGCGCACCAAGAGGGACTTTTATTTTCTATTAATAATTCCAAATTTTATTTTTTACAAAAAGTTGATGCATCAAAAATGATATGAAGCTTAGCCCCCTGTGACTTCCAACTTTTTGTATGAAACGCTCTAAGTAAACTTGTTTGAAATTAAGATCAGCACGCAAGAGTTCAGGTCGGCAAACAATGAAAAATAGTTCTTCTTTTTATGCTTATAACTTTTAAAAATTGAATAATTAGGTACCTAACAGAATTACCTATCGCTAGATCACAAATCGGTGATCATAGAAAATTTAATTGAATTGAAATTGAACTAACGATGGATATTCATGACATTTCTATTTCAATCAAAAATTGAGCTATAAATTGGCATTTTGCAGTCAGATTTGCATTCTTGGGATTCTCAGATGTGAATTGAATGTGAAATTGAAAGATTTTAATGGTTAAAATACGAATAGGAGCAACTCTTCACCAGAACAAAACGAGTTTGAACAAATGTCGAAAAACCAAATTTTCTTAATAAACTCATATTCATGCTGACACTAATAAAGTCTAGTCCCAAAAAAAATCCGTTAGGTAATTAATCAATTTTTAAAAGTTATAAGCAAAAAAAGGAAAAACGTTTTTAATGTTTTTCTTTTTTTTTTGCACAATCTTAATTTAGAAATATGGATCATGCGGAGTAATATACAGGGTGAGTCTTTGACCACTGCATTAATTTTAACCAAAAATTCCTCTCATCAAATGAAACTCTTTTTTCATTTAACATTTTTCCAAATTCAGCTCAGGTAAAAAGATACAGGCTGTTGAAATTTTGAAAATAAATCAGTTTTTATTTTGTAGCTTTGACATCCTTTTTTCGAATACAATGAATGTTGGCGTAAAGTTTCCTATAACTATGATACATATTTTCGAAATATTAGATATTTTCTACTTCTACTGGTTTTCTAGTTATGGACTCGTGGATTCATAAAACTAAACGAAATTAGCATAAAGAAAGCATATAAAGTTTTTCCTGAGTCATTTCAAGAATATTTCATTGTTTTAGATCATTATATTATTCTTCATCATGTCTCCTTAAACGCACCGTTTTCGAGATATTCTTCATTGAATGTTTTAAAATGGAAAACTCCAGAAATTTCACTACTTGTATGGATCCGTCCCTGACCGTTGGAATCCCGAATCAAGCTGTAAACCACGTTACCATGCCTTATTCTCGTCCGCTAAGAATGTCATAGATAATTTAAATGCGTGAGTGTATTAGCACATTGTGAAATCTTTAAACGCTTGTAACTTTTTACCTGAGCCGAATCTGGAAAAATGTTAAATGAAAAAAGTGTTTCATTTGATGAGAGGAATCTTTGGTTAAAATTAATGCAGTGGTCAAAGACTCACCCTGTATATATGTGGAAAAATTTAACGGGTAATTCCGCAAAAGGAGCAGATTTAAAATAATTCTCCTGGTACCTGCCGACACGTGTTTCTGCTAGTTGGCTTCTTCAGGACAGGGCAACCAAGAAACCAAGGAAAAGATGGAAATCAAAGTGAAAATAGGTGACACCACACCAGGAGCGAGCAACCAATTGTGCCTTCAGCTCTAGGACCTCCATTTCGGAGGTAAACTATGGCATCGGCACGGAGGAAGCATAAGCTACCTGTGCGATGCGACCTCAACCCGAGGATATTAATCTAAATTGTAATTCCAATGAAGTTTACTTTAAACGTTTCATACAAAAAGTTCGAATTTTCCGAGATAATCAACATTTTTGTTCAAAAATGGTTATTTCCGCTCAAATCGGAAGTCGCAGTTGGCTGAGCTTTATATCATTATTTATAATTTTTGCTTCGCCAACTTTTTATGAGAAATAAAATTCGGAAATATTAATAGAAAAGAAAAGTCCCTCTTGGTGCGCAGTGCTAGGAAGCACTGTATATCGCCCTGCTCGAGCAAAACTGTATAGACTCACAATTTTTAGGTACCTCCTGCCATCTATAATCCCAATGCATCGTACCTACTGCCTTCAGAGCTGCACGAGCGTCCTCTTCTTTGATGAATTTTCTGATATCCCACAATTTTATAGTTTGGTCTTTGCTATTAGAAATCAAATATCTCCCATCTTTTTTCGAATCTAAAAACGTTATGCCATCCAAGTGTCCGGCCAAAGTACCAACACCTGCAATAGGGTTTTCCCTTAATGTTCGTCGATCCCAGACTTTGATCAATCCATCGTCACCAGCCGAGTAAATAATATTTGAAGATTCATCGGAATATGTCACACAGTTTGCATCGTAGTGATGGGCTCTAACCTAGAATGATAAACATGATGGAGTTGAAAATGGTAATATCTGCAGGGCCTTCCAAAATCATGCAGAGTTGGTGCCCAGCGAGATGTTGGTTAGTCCTATCGCGAAATTGGGCGCCATGCCATGTTAATTCTACTGCAATGGCGGTAATGCGAGAGTTTTGTGTGTGGATAGAAGAAGGAAGTAGAATATTTATTATTTATTTGTAAGAGCAAGAAGCGGCTTTCGCCGATAAGCTCACTGTATCACCTTCAGTATTCACAGCCATAGAGAACCTGCGTGACCTTGAGATTCGACACTAGCGCTCATGGTGGCGAATTTTAGCATTCATTACGTGAGAGAAATAAAATTTTGTACTGATCGCCATACAAAGTAATTATTAATTATTATTTATAAGAATTATATCTTGTCTATGGTAATTATTAATTTTGAAAAATTTCAAACGTTTTATTTATTAAAAGAGGTTGTCAAACAAAAAAGGTGAAAATGTATTCAGAAGTAACCATGCTGAAAATGTAGAAGAGTGGAAGACAAACTAATATTAAACCATTTGATTATTGTTATTTATTAATATCATTTAAAATATCAAATAAAGATATGAACTTGTCAAAATACATTTAATTCTATTTTCCTACTCTAAAAATATATTTTTTTGTTTTCTGCGCTAGTGAATCTAGATCTACATGTTGGATATACATAACAAAAATTAAGTACCATAAAAAAATAGACCTGTCTGTATTTAAGTAATAAAAATTAGTAATCTGTTTCCAGAGATATTTTGTTGGATTTTGATCAGTGGTTACACATCTAATAATAATTTAAAAACTGTTCCCTTTACAGCGGTTATAGCCAAAAGTTGTTTCTCATTTTTAATAGAAGTACATCCTCGAAATCGATAATGAAATTGGTATGTCAGGTCCACAAAACACTGTTTGACTCACGATCAAAGTCACATGAAAAAATCAAAGTCATCACTTATGTGCTCAAATGAGACCACTGGAATCGATCTATCGACTGTTGAATTGATCCTTGTAGCTAACTGAACACCTTCAGATAAATCATTTATTAATTTCTTCACTATCATCACATGACACTTCAGATACTCATGTTATTTTTTTCCAACGATCTACATTGGATGTTTAACGCTCTTTAAATCTATAATTACATAGCTTGAAAAATTGTCGTATGTTTTGGTGGATGAACAGGCGTTTCCGCCAATGAAATGATTACTGCATATTCTTGAGTTGTTTGTAGATAGCCATGGGGTACCATCAGCACTAAAAAAGTAAAAAATTAATGTGGTAAGAAAGATGATTTCAACACATTTACCATTTACACTTACTTGATACGATGTACGGCTTTCATCCACTTTTGTTGACGTTCTAACAAATTTGGTTTTGAATAAAATGGTATATTTGTATCAGTCTTTCCATAAGTATTAAAGTATTATGACATGATACAATACAACTACTTGTATTACCAGATCTGGATTTGTTTTTAACGTTATTTCCAATCATAATCACCCAATTATAATTTTACATGTTTGGATTTCTACGTTAAGTGACAGTTCAACATCACGTATAAGCTTACGAAATTACCGAAAGAGGCGCCACTAGTGTTTACGCAGTTTCTCTAAAGCAAAAAATAAATCTTAAAACGCAGTCAATGAAATCCAACGAAAAAATCACGAAAATAACAGTTCAATAGTATATAAAAAAAAAAAA
The DNA here is from genome assembly GCA_937662695.2 of Halyzia sedecimguttata. Lineage (NCBI taxonomy): Eukaryota > Metazoa > Arthropoda > Insecta > Coleoptera > Coccinellidae > Halyzia > Halyzia sedecimguttata. Next base: position 13,010,683 of record OW569411.2, on the reverse strand, counting down.
CAACAGTCTTCCATCACAGAAAGTCCCATGCACACATCACCGGTTCACATCACAATGTCCAATCTATATGCATTGACACTAGCAGCGCTTATTTGTTTCCTCACTTAAAGAGTTCCAGTTGTCCACTACTCTATTTGGTAGGAAGTTTTTCCTTGAGAATTTACTGTATCGCTCCTTAGACAGCTTCTTGGAATGCCCTCTCAGTTGGTGGTTATGGTTATGAACAAACACTTGAAGATTGGCTACATAATGACCACTGAGAATCTTGTAAGTTTCAATCAGATCTCCCCTTGCCCTCCTTCCAGAGTTTAGTTCTGCATCCTTGTCACATATGCGTCCTCTCCAAGATCTCCCGGAATCTTTGTCACTCGCCTCTGAACCCTTTCAAGTAACTCTATGTCTTTTCTGAAATATGGATTCCAAACAGAATGTGCATATTCCAGCTTAGGCCGAAAGTACGATTTATATAGCCGTAGAATCATCTGGGCATCAATGTTCCCGAAAGCGAAAGACGTCAGGTAGACCATAGAACTGGCTTTCCTGACGATTGCAGAGATGTGACTTTCCCATTTAAGGTCTTCCGAAATTATCACACCAAGATCCTTCTGTCTATTTTTCCGCTGCAGCTCAACACCATTGAGTGTGTAGGTGTATTGAGGGTTATTCTGACCTATGGTCAATACAAGGCACTTACTAGCATTCAAGACCATTTGCCATCTGCCGGACCCACCCTCAACAATCTCCAATGCATCCTTCATCTCTCTGTACTGCTTCATTGGGTTACAGTAAAATTTGGTATGTTCAGCAAAGTGGGATACATTGGTTCTTACTCCCTGAGGCAAGTCAGAGATGTACACAAGAAACAGAAGAGGCCCCAACACCGAACCCTGTGGCACTCCACTTAACACACGGTGGCATGATGAATATTCTCCATTAACCCTTACTTTGTAGACTCTGATCCTAATAAAATTAGCTATCCAGCGGTTTAGATCTCCTCTTACTCCATAGTGATTCAGTTTGTGCATCAGCCTATTATATGGCACCTTATCGAACGCTTTCTCAATCTAGATATACAGGGTGTTTCCTAAACATGCGGCAAAAATTCAGGGGGTTGTTCCTTGGACTATTTTAAGCATGTTTTGTCCTTGGATGATTTTTGAAAAACCTCTTTGTTTCGAAGATACAGGGCGAACAACATTTTTCATATTTTTAAAATTAATAATAGTTTAAATAAAAATGCGTACCGCACTGTGTTTACTAAGTAGGTACAATTTATTTTTAAATTTGTTTAACAACATTCCAATTACTAAAAACGGCCAGTTTTTTGACTAAAAATTGATAAGTGCAGATGGTAAAGGAATACAGATTAAACACGGTTTTCATTTGAATTCGTTTTGTGATGTATTAGCAATTAACATTTTATCTTTGACTATTATGAATCGCTATACAAACGCCGAGATGACTGACATGCATTTCATTTATGGACTTGCTGATGGAAATTCATTAAAAGCTAGGAGGTTGTACATTGAACGATTTCCTGGGCGTAATATTCCTGACAGAAAATTGTTTCAAAATATTCATCAACGTCTGCATGAAACAGGCGCATTGAAAAAAATGGGGGGACCAGGAATACCAAACACAGTAAGAACGGTGGAACTGGAAGAGAATGTGCTGGACATGATCGAAGAAGACCCTAGTACTTCTACTCGAAAAATTTCCAATACTTTGAATGTGAGTAATAAGACTGTTTGGAAAATTCTTAAAGACAATTTGTTATACCCATACCATATGCAACGCGTTCAGGCACTTATTCCTACTGATTTTCCCCCACGTATTGCATTTTGTCAATGGCTTTTAACCACATTAGTTCAAATTCCTCAATTACTGACGCTGATTCTTTTTACCGATGAAGCGAATTTCTCAAGAAATGCAATAAGAAATTTTCATAACAACCATGTATGGGCCGACGAAAATCCACATGAGGTAATTGAAGATCGTTTTCAACATCAGTTCTCATTGAATGTTTGGGTTGGTATTGTGGGTGACTGCCTAATAGGGCCGATATTTTTACCAGAAAGACTTACCGGGGACGTGTATCGCAACTTTTTAGAACAAACGTTACCTCTGTTTTTGGAGGATGTACCATTGGCAATAAGACATGCAATGTGGTTTATGCACGATGGTGCACCAGCGCATTTTAGTTTGGTTGCTCGTGAGTTTTTAACATTAACATACGGAGATCGCTGGATTGGAAGAGGTGGACCTCATTTATGGCCTGCTCGTTCCCCGGACTTAAACCCCTTAGATTATTTCCTATGGGGCCATCTAAAATCATTAGTTTATACCACTCCAGTAGAAAATGTGGAAGACTTGCGAAATCGGATCATTGCTGGGTGTAACTTAATAAGAAATGATCCTGGTGTTTTTGAAAGGGTTCGGCAGTCAATGAGGAGAAGATTGGATGCTTGTATGCTGGGTAGAGGTGGTCATTTTCAACAGTTTTTGTAGAATGAGTTGAATTTTCATGTAATTTTTCATAATAAAATGTTATTATCCAAAATTTTGTTTCCCCTATATCTTCGAAACAAATAGGTTTTTCAAAAATCATCAAAGGACAAAATATTCTTAGAATAGTCCAAGGAACAACCCCCTGAATTTTTGCCGCATGTTTAGGAAACACCCTGTATAATGTCAATTGGATTTCCCGGGTCATGCTCTCTTGTCCAAACATTCAAACAATGCAGCAGATTTGTGGTTGTAGATTTACCTGGCTGAAAACCATGCTGACTAGTAGGTATTACATATTTTACTATTGGAAAGAAACTCTGGCTTAAACCAGTTTTCCTTCTTGCATATTGGCGTTATAATAGCTTGTTTCCAGCTGTTTGGCAAATTGCCAGTGGCCATTGTCTCCGCCATCGCCTCACAGAGGGGTTCTGCCAGGCTCCTGGAGCAGTTCTTAAAAAACACCACCAGAATATTATCCGGCCCTGGACTGGAGTCATCTTTTAGGGTTGATAAAGCTTGTTCTATTTTACCAGTAGTGAGTTCAATAGATGTAAGGGAGTTCAAATTTTTAGAACTTAATGTTAATGTTGGAACATTTGTGTCCTCCCTTGTATACATTTTGTCAAACTGATTGGCCAACATTTCAGCAATGATCCTGCTGTCAGTTATCAGGTTCCCAGTAGTTTCGTCCCATGATGTCACAGAGATCATCCTTGAGTTTAGCGTTCTTGTAATATACCTGAAAAACTGCTTATTCGAAGAAGAGTTCATGAATATGAAGAAGACGAACTGTTCAACCGAGGCGTTCCACCGAGAGTCAAGATAGGCGCTTCGGACAACTAGCTCTACAAGACCATTTTGCCACTACGCGTACAATCGCTGACCAATGGTTTGACATTCAGTCAGAGAACGACATCTTAGTAACAGATTGACTATTTAAAGCATGGTATGGTGCCACCGTTATATCTTTGGTAATTGTTTGCGGAAAAAAAATCTGGCAGGAAGGGCAAGACGCAGACACTGAGAGCATGATAATGTGTTTGCTTTCAAGAGGCATGCACACAGGACTGTTGGAGTAATGGTTTAGGTAGCTATTGCCTATGGTAGCTGATCACCACTTATCTTTATTCGAAGCAGCTAAGCAGCTGCATGGTATGTTGAGGATGTCCAACAGTGTAGTTCAGCTCTTGAATCACTGATTTTTGAACTATTTGATAGGAATATTGCTGGTACAAAATTGATATCCAGCTATAGCGGTTCAAACAGAATACCTAATACCATAGCCATACTGCTAAATCTGTTTACAACAATAAGCCAACAGGATCGGTCTGATTATGGTGTACAAGTGTATTCTGTGACGTCAGTTCCTTCTTTTAATATGATTGGTTGAGACTACGAATTTATTACACTTTACTCTGCACCATAAGATCAAACCTTTTTCAGGTTTAAGTAATTACATTAGGGGTTTTGTACATCCTAACTGTATGAATTGTCAAATAAATATACCTGTAAAGTACCTACATATATTTTTACCATCTCATTTATCAATTTACCTTTGCAACTCTAGTCCCTTGTTGACGATCAAAGACATACAAACATCCATCATTACATGCAGCAAGTATTTGGTTATTATCACCAGAAAAAGTTAAAGAAAATACACAGAATCTTCTTCCACTTTCAACAAGTCGATATGTTTCCATCTTGGACAAGTCTCCATTCACGGGGTACATATGTACTAGAAATAAAAATTTCAGCTATTAGTGTCCCATGATGTTTATGCATCTCTCCGCCTCATGATTATCGTAATATGTATTCAGAGTTATCCATGGACGATTTTCTCTACTTGTTCTTCTGGAACTATTCCATGCCAAATGACAACAGAATCACATTGCAGTCGACTCCACTTTTGGAGTCCTCACAAATTTTTTAATTGAGATTGTTGAGCGTTTATTAGCCACCAAAAATTAAATGACAAAGATGATGATGAGAATTATTACAAACAAGAAAATCACATAACTAAGGTAACCATGGGCCACTTGTCTTTTGAATTCCAGGGACCATATCTGGATTCTGTTGTAGCCAAAAATATTTTAGAAACTATGATATAAAATAGCCATGTTTGAGAGAAATCAGAGAGGAACAAAAATATTAAATAATTTCGTGCAAGCTCATAATACTAGTGCACTAATATTTCGCTCAAATGTCTGTTTTATTTCTGGTTCTATTCAACATTTGTTACTCATGATATAAAATACCTCCCTCTAAAAAACAAATCATGATTGAATTGCAAGATGACCAATGATTTTCTTTAAATGACACTTTTTTGAATATAATTTCTTTTATGATTCAGCAAATTTCGTAAATAAGTTTTACAAATCACGGGAGACTGGGTTTTTCCCTAAGTTCTTGTATCATTCGTCGAATTATATGTTACCCCGTTACACTAACCTCTGCTAACACATATAAAGCTCTCAATCAAAAGAATATATCATAAGAATCTATTGATATAATTCCCAACTCTGAGGAACCTATACTTTCGGAGATATGATTTGTCAAAGTTTGAACAAGAGCGCCAAAGCTCCTGTCGTGTTGCACTAGCAGAATTAATTATTGCCAATCAATAAATAATTCGTGATATTGTTATTACAAAAAAACTATACTTGAAATTTGCAATTTACGTTTTGAAATAAGTAAGAAGAATTTAAAAATCAAATAAAAAAAATCTACACTCTTTCTTAATTTTTCTTCATGAGACTTGGTAAAAAATTATCTGGTTCAAACTTGTCTACTAACTAGTAAACTAAAGTAATTGGCAAAACTTACTATTACTGGACCATGTTGAATAGGCAAAACAGCTTTGATCTGGACTGAAGGCAATATCAATTATACTCCAACCCACATCTTTACCTTGAAATGTATGCAATTCCTTATATGAACCATCATCTGACTTATATAATCTCATATTTCTATCTGAAAACCAAAGAAAAAGAATGGAAAGTGTTTCGAAGATTTCACCTGATGAGACAAGAGTTGTCATTTTATAAAATCACTATAGTCAAATTTAAGAGAGTAACCAGAACAGATTGGTTAAGACCAGGCCCTTTCTATGATAACTAATTGGTAATTGGTTATGATTGAAAGGGATCACTGTAGTCGAGTTTAAGCGAATAACCGGAACAGTGAGGTTAAGACCAATCCCTTGCTATTATAACCGATCGGTTATGTTTAGCAAGAGATTGGTCTTAACCGCACTGTTCCGGTTATTCGCTTAAATTCGAATTGTGTTTTGGTTACTAGCTTAAATTCGACTAATGTGTTGTCACTAGTGTTGTGAGTGTGGAAAATGTCTTAAATACTCCTCTGATAAATACTGAAAAATGTCCGAAAATTATCATTACTTCTAAAAACAGTCGACATTTTGAGTTTTTTAGTATTTATCGACATTATCGAAAATGTCTGGATAAATATCATAAATTTCTTTTCTACTTGAAAATTGTTTGACAATTTTAATTTTTGTCCGATATTTATGCTCTTTTCTACTTGGATCGAAGATGCTTAACGATCTGAGATGCCAATCATACAAAAATTTTTATTCAAGAAGTTTATTTTTTCTACTTGGATCGATTATGCTTAACGATTTGTGATGCCATTATACAGAGTTTTTTTTTCTTAGTTTATTCTTTTCTACTTGGATCGAAGATTCTTAAAGATCTGTGAACCAATTGGGAAATTATACAAAGTTTTTTTTAAACAAGTTTATTTTTATTATTTAACACTCTAATTAAATCGATTTTTCTAATACTAATTCTTAATTCAGAACCCGGCTCCTGTCCTTTATCTCTGATACTCAATAAAATAACATGATAATAACTCATTCAATGGTAAGTTATTTGTTATTTCCAATTGACCATGAAAAATTTCTTTAAATGCCTCAAATTGTCCTGATATTTTAAGTTAACATGTGACGATTGTCATATTTTTCCGCAATGTCCGTAAATACTTAAATACTCAAAATGCTCGACCTTGGGGGAAAGTTTCGGACATTTTTCCAGGATATTTGTCCTTTACTTAAAAACTCGAGTATTTCACATCACTAGTTGTCACTATATGCTTGACAGCTGTTCTTCCTTCAATGGATGGCTTATACATATTAAAAACTTTCAAGAGTCAAATTACCTTGTGATGCTGTTAAAAATCTAGATCCATCTTTATTAAAAATTCCACAGAAAGCTTTTCCTTCATAGCAGTCCAAATCGATTGCTTTATTTGGTAAAAAATTATTGGATATCCTACATTTGTTGCCAAAAGTTAAATTAGTGTATGGACTACTTTTACCAATCTGAAAAGTTTGTACTATAAATAAATTTTGTAAAATAATAATATTGAGTATAAATTTTACCTCTCTTGTTTTTAAAACATTTACCAAATTTTTATATGTGGAAGATCCAGTCTTTGGCTTTGACAAACCCACAGCAGAGTGTGTTTCTTCATAAAAATCGCTATGCTATAAAACAAGATACCATTTAATTAACTCCATGATTTTTTATCACTCAGATTATACCTTTAATATCTCCTTGTTCTTGTTTTTGAGCACTAATGAATCCTCAGATAAAATTGTCCTCAACTCCTCCTCCTGAATCCTGATTCCTGAATGCTCCTGAAAATTCAGGACTAGAGTTATAGTTACACATACACTAATAACAAATACAGTACAATTGTAGAGCAAAGCAAACCAGACAATACATACATACAAATTTTTAAACGTAGGTAATGCAATATTATTTGTATTATTGCATAACGTTGGGTAATACCCAACAAACCAAGGAATTTGCCACTAATGAACGTAGTATTTTCAAATCATAAAATATCATCAATCATTTTTCTCAGTTGCGTGATTCCATATAACATTTAGAAAATTGCAATGAGGGAATCGACAATCAGAGGCAAATTAGTCAATAATTTCTACGAGTAGTTTAAGTTTTGAAGACTATCTATTGATGTAGGATACATTCAGAGCCATTACAATATCAATGAATATTTTACAGATATACAAATAACTACTGAAAAAACTCCTAATAACGTACCATTCTCTTGAATCTTTATAATGAATAAGTTAATTATAAAGGTTCAGATTTCCATATTATGGTGATATCAATAACTTCCAACGATTGAAGCTTAAAAGTTAAAAGCAAAATATAAACATTTCCAAAATGTCAAATTATCACTCCTCAAATAAAAGTAAACAACTCGAAACTCGACCACCAAACAGAAACAGAAATATCACAGAGGCACAGAGCACAAAGCCAGTTTTCTGTTGTTGGGCTACCGTACCACCACGTGGTACCAGTGGTACCAACATGCATCACACTGACATGGACATTAGTATAAGGTATAAGATGCTTTCCAGTCAAGCATTGCCCGCCACACCAATATATTGGCCACAGTTAGTGATGTGAAATACTCGAGTTTTTAAGTTAAGGACAAATATCCTGGAAAAATGTCCGAAACTTTCCCCCAAGGTCGAGCATTTTGAGTATTTAAGTATTTACGGACATTGTGGAAATATCGGGAAAAATATGACAATTGTCACATGTTAAGTTAAAATATCAGGACAATTTGAGGCATTTTAAGAAATTTTTCATGGTCAATTGGAAATAACAAATAACTTATCATATTGAATGAGTTATTATCGTGTTATTTTATTGAGTATCAGTGATAAAGGACCGGAGCCAGGTTCTGAATTAAGAATTAGTATTAGAAAAATCGATTTAATTAGACTGTTAAATAATAAAAATAAACTTGTTTAAAAAAAACTTTGTATAATTTTCCGATTGGTTCACAGATCGTTAAGAATCTTCGATCCAAGTAGAAAAGAATAAACTGCTTAAGAAAAAACTCTGTATAATGGCAACACAAATCGTTAAGCATCGTCGATCCAAGTAAAAAAAAATAAACTTCTTTAAAAATTTTTGTAAAATTGGCATCTCAGATCGTTGAGCATCTTCGATCCAAGTAGAAAAGAAGAATAAATATCGGACAAAATGAAAATTTTCAAAAAATGTTCAAGTAGAAAAGAAATTTATGATATTTATCCAGACATTTTCGATAATTTCCATAAATACTAAAAAACTCTAAATGTCGACTGTTTTTAGAAGTAATGATAATTTTCGGACATTTTTCAGTATTTATCAGAGGAGTATTTAAGACATTTTCCACACTCACAACACTAGCCACAGTTATAACGTATGTTCCTACAATGGTACAGTGTACGGTCCACGGACTGCGCGGTGGTGTAAAAGGAAGACTTCTACACCAGACACCACCGCATAGTCCGTGGAGTGTGGACGTGGTCGTGGACCGTTCACTGTACGATTTTGGCCGCTGTAGGAACAAAGCTATATATTGGTGTTCTGTGGGTCACACCTTGACTGTCATAGTCAATTTCTATGACTTCAAATACAAATTACAAATTGGTAGGAAGTAAACAAACCAAAATTCAAATCTGAATTTAATCATATTACATGAAAAATGCTTCCTACAATTAAGCAACTAGAAGAAAAAAATTTACCTTATGAAATAGTTCATATGGTTTGGAATGATCGAATGGATTTAGTTGCATATTCAACAACAAAAGGTTCTTATTGCATTTTAACCATTAGAATTTTAATAAGACCCAAAATATATCATTTCAGGAGAGGTGGCTCTTCATCGACTTACTTGGGCCAGAGCTTGGATAATGAGTCCTCCCAGTAAAAATGTAAATGTTTTATGTCTAACTTTTAGACCAGATGGAAAAGTTTTAGCATTAGCTTATGATATTGGTAAGTTTACAATGAACTTGTTCCTAGTAGACTCAAGACTGTACACTGTACTGCAATATGAACAATAGTGGTGTATATGTTTCAAGGGCATTTTTTAAAAAGTATAAAGGAATGCAGGTACACTTTGAAAAAAATCATCTCCGTTAATGTTTCGCTTTTTTTAAAATAAAACTTGTTTTAAAATAAAACTTATTTATCTATAGAATTAAGTTATGGCTGTCATTTGGAATTTGAGCGGTAACCAAAATCTAAATGGTTATGTTGAAAATAATTTGATTAACCTGAAGATAATGCGATGAGATTCCAAAATAATTTCTCGCCTAGGCATTTCAAATTATAGTGCCAATTTGTGTTTTGGTGTATTATTTTCTTAAATAATGAATCTGCGAATTGTGAGTACGATATCGGCAACATATTGATTTTTGAACATCAATTAATTTGTATGTTGTAGGAAGATCTATTCTATATATTTTCAGGTGACATATGGATTGTTAGTATTGAGAATAAAGCTGTTTGTAAATTCATAACTACAAAAAATCAGATCTCTTGTATGTCATGGGTACAAGAGAAGAGTAAACATATTAATAAAACTCATAAGCCGTTATACTCAAATGAAGATCGTCATCCGAATTACATGGAATATATTGTGAGCAATCTAGACTCTGCAGTTAAATACTTACTATGTAATTTTAATGTTTCTATTTTTAGGATTTATCTTCTATGTATCTAGCTGAGCCTCCTTTAATGTATGCTGAAGATAATATTCGATCTCCGAAGAAGAAACAAAGGCCTAGTCTTTTACACGAACAATTTGAACTCAATTTACTGGCAGTTGGTACTAAAGATGGTGAAATAACTCTGTATGTGTATGGGGAACATCCATTTGTGGTACTTAAGATGAAAGACTATTTAGGACTCGAATGTTCAGTTGAAAATATACTGTTCAAAGAAGATTTGAGCAAAATTTCTGTGATAGTAAAAGATGAAAACAATGATATCAAGCTTATTATAATAGATTCTGCAATTATCAAATCAAAAACAAAAGAAATATTTGCTGTTGCTCATAAATGTGTTCAATTGACATATTTATTGGAAGTTATTTGTGGCAGTATACGTAATATGAAAGAAAGTTGGGAAAGTATCCTGATTGAAATGGATAATAAACTATCCAAGTATGCTAGTAAATGCCCTGAAGGTGGTCTAGCTGCTGAGTTCATGGATCTATTAATGTTCGGAAAATATTCACAAAATATGCACGAATTTCTCCTTCGTGATCTTTCTAAGAAAGGTTTAGAAAAATTTGGCGAAGGTATTGAAGTCAGCTACTCTACCATGCAAGAGTTACTTTTGAAATATGTAACTAAGTATGGTCAATGTATTACATATCATTTAGCAGAACTTAGAGGAATGGTTAGAATGAGGCATAAGTATTATGTAAGTATTCTTTATTGTTTGAGAAGTATTTAATTTCTTCAATAAAAATATTAGCAGAAATTTCTGATTTCCATAACAGATTCATATTCCAAATAATGTTTTTATTTCAGTTCATCGATATATGTGAAGATACAATCACAGAGGCCATTAGATCCACCGGAGCTTTTCTAATAAAAGCGGGTGAAATGCATCAGACAATCAACCAGTCCATTGTGAACTACAAATCTTTTTTCAGATGGCTATATAGAGCCATGATGGTGTTATTGGAAGAGGCTGAGCCACCAGAATTACACACCATGACTCAACAAGAACTGGCTCATATTGCGGATTTCTTCCAGAATTTTGACAATATCGAAGAAAACGGAAAAGGATTTATGATGGAAAAATTAGGACAGTATTTGTCGGATGATTCTTTAACAATGCCTCCGAAAATGGAGGAAAACGAATGGTCCACTTTTTTGGCTGAAAATGAATGCTTGAAAAATGATTCGTTAGTTTTAGATCACGATAAGGAATTCTCGTTGGTTCAGCAGTTCAACAAATTGAAAGAAAGTTTATCCTCGGTATTCGCAACATCGAAAAACATGTGTAGACATTTTAAGAATTTTGAGGTACTCAATTGCTTGAATTCACCGGATAAATTCAACGTTACTGGGATAAATACAGATGAATCTCTTATATATTTTTTTCCTAAATCAAAACTAGAAATAACTTTATTACAAATAAATTTTAATGATACCGGGATCAGTATGAAAAGCAGTGATTTCAACTTTATTGATTATGGTGAATCTAACATAACCTATGAATTAAGCGACATGAAAATATATTCGTCCTCCACTTTATCTCTATTACTTCGAGATGTGTCAAACCGAACATCAATAGTATACCAATTTCCGATAAATGCAGCTTTATTGTGCACTCATGATATTGATATTTCAACCAAAAGTTTGTATGATAAGCGCAGCGCCCCAATTGTGAATGGTACCGTTTTGTATCCAAAAATATACAAAGACATACTAATGGTTGGGTCTCAAATAGCGGTCTCGGGAAGCAGGAAAGTAGGAATTGTACTATCTGCAAACAGGCATAAAGTTAAACTTTTTGAGATGGAATGTGAAGAAGATGATGATGACGAAGATGCTGATATGAGTATGTGAAGAGATGATTTTACAAGGAACTTGAGCACAATTTTGGAATGCGAATAAATTTTGTTCAAGTATGAAAGTTATGGATATGCAAGCTAACAAGAAGTTACCAATTTGATTTGGTTTGAAATTTATTTAATTTTTAAAAAGTTTTGTCGATTTGATAAAGTATTAACTACCATTTCATACTTTGGAAGCTTAATTCTCAATTCTTCTAATAATGATTGTCTTGCTCTACTGATTTGTAAATATTGAAATAAAACAACTTTACCGCATTAATTGTTATTTTGTATTATTTTATACTCCAGATATGAGAGTCAGTGATTACAGATGAATGTACAATACTTCATACATCAAATTCATAGAGAAAAATGGTCGAAATTTGTTTTTTACTCGCGACTGTGTCATACTTAAATATGAAGTATTTTCAGTAAGTTTGACTCCAAATGGTAATTATTATTGTTCAGAATTGACCAGCTGGGAAACAGGCCTCTGCTACTTAACTATTTTGAGGAATTGAATACCTGAATGGTGGTTTCGTAAGATACTGATACCCAAATGAGTCATGATCGAGCTTTTGTGCGTCAATTTATGAGCACAAAAATATTTTTAATAACCTCAAGCTGACTCAAAATTCCAATCTTGAAAAGAAATGTTGTCAAGTAAATCGTTTACTTTGATACAGTCTTTGCGTTATGTAGTTTTCAGAAAAACCATATTTTCCGTTATAATAAAAAAGCTATGCTCATTTTTTGGATAACTAATTTTAATAAATTTCAGCGAATTCTAGGGATAATTTTCTGTGATATCGAATTTATTATTATTCTGAGATATCGATTTTTTGCTAATTAAGAAATGATTGGAGTCGGTATTCTACAACTTAATAGCAAATTATTACTTGATCGGATCTGTAGTTTTGGAAAAATAAAATTTCAAATAGGCATGTGTCCGAAACCATTGGGCTTGTTATTCATTTTAAAATTCACAAGTAGATTACAAGGACTTTAAACTGACGTATTCAGTCACAGTGGTGGAGACTTGCATATGATACAAGATATATTATGTTGTGTGACTGACAATTTGCACGTCAGTCTTCATTATTTATTCGAATTCAAATTTCCTCATGTTTTTTCTAAATAATTGGAATGCCATAATTTGTGGGTTCAAATTAATGTATAATACAAATATTCAGACTAGTTTAATTAATAACAGAAATAATGTAAATTAAATATTTATCAATGTAATATACAACATATATTATAAATTCAATTATATTGAATAAATTATTTAACTAAAATGGAATGGTGAATTCATAATAATCAGATCACCCATCAAATCACACAGAACCCAAGAAATGTAGTTATGATAATGGAATCAAATAGAAAAACAACAATTTATAAAAGCCCATCAATGTCCTTATTGAGTGCAGGATTCAACCAATCCAATTTAATGTCATCAAGGTGGTTATCAAAGTCACATAGGTTTTCATATTTACCCTCTGATAATAATTGATTGCAAATCTCTACAGTGTTTTCTGGTTTCAGACAAATTCTCTGCGAGTCACAAGGTCTATATGCACCATCACTGAACTGAGCAACTTTTAAAGCTACGTTCCAAGGTAACATTTTAGTATTATCCACCTATAAAATGAATTTGTAGAATACTTGGAACATGTTTGGGTTGAGAAATAAGGCAAACTTTCTCATAGGTTAAATCATCTGTGATAAGTATGCGATCAAGGATAACGGAAGAGGGTATATTTTGTTTTCCAGAACCTCATAATACTTACAACGACCAAGCAAGGATGATTGAAATTTGAAGTTATTTTATCAGATATTCTTCCTTCCGCTTTCTCGAAAGAATTCTCTCTAAAATTTTCATGAGCAATATAGTACCCAGCAATGCATAAGCCTCTTTTAGAAACAATTTCATCAATCTAAAAAATACACATTCAGTAAGTTTCCTAAATGTACAAACACCAATTTGTACCTGTGCCAGCGCAACTTCAGCCATTGGTGTCAAATTAAGGCCGATATGGAAAAGGGGTATTGCATCTTCGAATACTATTTCCTTCGTTTTGGATGAAGATAGTTTTGCCAATAAAATTCCGTTTACACCGCAATGAGGGTATTTGGAAGCGTGTAATAAAATTTTGCAATATGCATTAGCGTTAAACGTTATACATTCGGACATAATTACAGAGAATTAAACCGAGCGTTCCCAAAACTAAATATTATTAATTATTGAATGATTCTACTTGTATTTAATGAACATTAATAAATAGGTTATTTTTTATCTCATTACACAGAACATAAATGACAGAAAGATGAAGTAAGTAAATATTGGTGTTCTGTGGCATGCAATGTGACCAATGATCTAATAATGACTTGTGAGCTCAGCAGTGATGACACGCAAAAAATTCAATTCACTTCATTCTGCTTAACCAAACAAATATCTCGGAAATATTGGATCAATTTCAAATCAATTGACTATATTTGTTTCTATCAATACAGGCCCCTTTCAATCCAAGGTGCAGTTAGAACAAACCACCACCAGAATAATATATTTATGGAACAAACCCAATATATTAAAGGAGATCAAATACTTACTACTATACTAGTTATATAGTTCCACACCTGATAACGGCATATCTTGAAATGGACTCCTCATACTCATAACTTTATAACAAGAAAACAAGACATCATCAATTTTTACGTTTTGTGACTTTGTCAGTTTGGTTCACAAACAAAAGTATGAAATTTTATTAGGTTGCATCTCTGGTTGCATGACTTTTATTGTTTTGACAGATATTGGTAACCTACATATACAAATCTACTAAACCTCGAAATTCTAGGCTCAAGGCTCAAGCTCAAGCTGATATTTAGGATTTTTAGGAAAAATGAACGAATAATTTGTGGAAAAATATTTAATTCTGTATATTAACTCAATTACTAAAGTAGATGTAATACAAATTAGATTGTCTATTACATGCTTATCCTGATAACTTACTATTAATATGAGACCACCTAAGAAAAGTAGTAATAAAAGTGAAAAATCGAAAAAACGTAGAAGAGAAGAGGATGATCTTTGGAACTACGAGGAAGATGATACAAATGATGGTGGAGAGGAGGCTGCTGTACCAAATGCCGCTGCTAGAGATGCTGAAAAAAATGATCAGAATATTGATGAAGATGAGTTTGGAGCCAAAGATTACCGTTCCCAAATGGCTCTGAAAACAGACAATACTTCCCGTCCCCTTTGGGTCGCTCCAAATGGACATATATTTCTTGAATCATTCTCACCAGTTTACAAACACGCACATGATTTCTTAATCGCTATATCTGAACCTGTTTGTCGCCCTGAACATATTCACGAATATAAGCTTACAGCTTACTCCTTATATGCAGCAGTAAGTGTTGGACTTCAAACTAATGACATTATAGAGTACTTAAAGCGGTTGAGTAAGACAAGTATTCCTGAGGGAATAATTGAATTTATTAAACTATGTACTCTCTCATATGGCAAGGTCAAATTAGTGTTGAAGCATAATAAGTATTTTGTTGAGAGTCCACACCCAGAGGTGTTGCAGAAGTTACTAAAAGATCCGGTCATTCAAGAATGTAGATTAAGAAGAAGTGTTGAAAATGAAGAAGAAGATCTTATTACTCAGGTAAACTGTCATTTTATCTATTTATTTAATGGACAAGTGGGATTATTCACTAATCTTTTCAATATTATCAATATGAAAAATGTGTTAAATGAATGCATATAATATGATTTCTAGGTTCAAGAAAAAAAGAATGTTCCTAACTTTGGCACAAAATCAGGCCCTTCTGAAGAAGTTGTAGAGGAAGTTGCAACTGTTCCAGAGGATATCACAAATTTTTATGATAAAATGGATAATGAAGAAGACGAAGAGGAGAATGCATTAGAGACAGTTTCTTTCGAAGTCAACCAAGAAAAAATCGAAGTTATACAGAAAAGGTGCATTGAATTAGAGCATCCACTTCTAGCAGAATATGATTTCAGAAATGATACTGTTAATCCAGACATCAAAGTGGATTTGAGACCGTCAGCGGTATTGAGACCATATCAGGAAAAAAGTTTGAGAAAAATGTTTGGAAATGGAAGAGCCAGATCAGGTGTAATTGTTTTACCTTGTGGGGCCGGTAAATCTTTGGTAGGGGTTACAGCATGTTGCACAGTTCGTAAACGTGCTCTAGTTCTTTGTAATTCGGGAGTTTCAGTAGAGCAGTGGAAACAACAGTTCAAAATGTGGTCTACAGCAGATGATAGTATGATTTGCCGTTTCACATCCGAAGCCAAAGATAAACCAATGGGTTGTAGTGTTTTGGTTACTACATATTCAATGATTACCCATACACAAAGGAGATCATGGGAAGCAGAACAAACGATGAAATGGTTGCAAGAGCAAGAGTGGGGTATCATGGTGTTGGATGAAGTACACACTATACCCGCAAAAATGTTCAGGAGAGTCTTAACAATAGTACAATCTCATTGTAAACTAGGACTGACTGCTACGTTGCTTCGTGAAGATGATAAAATAGCTGATCTGAATTTCCTGATTGGTCCAAAATTGTATGAAGCAAACTGGTTGGAACTTCAAAAACGTGGATATATCGCTAGGGTACAGTGTGCTGAAGTTTGGTGCCCAATGACCCAGGAATTTTACAGAGAATATCTCATGCTCAAAACAAGTAAAAGGATGTTGTTATACGTTATGAATCCAAACAAATTTAGAGCAACCCAATACCTCATTCGTTACCATGAAAGGAGAGGAGATAAAACTATTGTATTTTCCGATAATGTATTTGCATTGAAACATTATGCTATAAAAATGAATAAGCCATATATTTATGGTCCAACGTCCCAAGGAGAGAGGATACAAATCTTACAAAATTTCAAATTCAATCCAAAGGTGAACACAATTTTCGTGAGTAAAGTGGCCGATACATCATTTGATTTACCTGAAGCCAATGTGCTAATTCAAATTTCATCACATGGTGGTTCTAGAAGACAGGAAGCTCAGAGATTGGGTAGAATTCTGAGAGCTAAGAAAGGGGCGATCGCTGAGGAATATAATGCATTTTTCTACACTCTAGTATCACAAGATACAATGGAAATGGCGTATTCCAGAAAGAGGCAAAGATTCTTAGTGAATCAAGGGTATAGTTATAAGGTTATCACTAAATTGTCGGGTATGGAGGAAGAACAGGATATGATGTACAAAACAAGAGAAGAACAGGGGCAGTTGTTACAACAGGTAATATTTCTTCTCATTTAAGCTGTTCATTACACACGGTAGTTCAAATCTGATCTAATTTAAGTTTCCACAAACATCTTCATTTAAGAACAACAATTTATGTGATGCTGTGGCTTCAGGCACACATGTTTTTAGAATAATGATTTTAAAATTTTGTATTCCTCTTCTCTTTTATTGGAGAACGCTTATACCGAATTTCATACTCTGTGTTAATCCTCAAGTCATAATGAATCCAACGACCCCTCAAATGTTGAAACCCATCAAGCTGTTCAGTCTGTATAGCGGACTATAGTAACAGTCAATGAATGAATTACAAATTATTTCTATTTATTCTTTCAGGTACTTGCTGCTAGTGATATTGATTGCGAGGATGAAAGAATGCCTGGAGAGGGAGGTAGAAATGTAGCTTCTGGAAGCAGAAAAGTTGGCCATATGGGTTCTATGTCTGGTGCAGATGATGCAGTATATTATGAATATAAAAAATCATCTGGGAACAAACATCCGTTATTTAAAAAATTCAGATATTGAATATTTTAATTATTATATGTATATCCCATTATTTTAAATGAAGAGCAGCAGAATTCAATAAAATAATTGTTTTTTTAATGTGTAAACTGATTCTATACATTTTATGGATATCCGATATCATCATAAAGGGGGAAAAAAAAGATAATACTCGAAGTGTTCTTGTTTCAATGGACATCTATATATGAAATTCTCATGTCACGGTGTTTGTAATTCTACTCCTCCGAAACGGCTCGACCGATTTTTGTCATTCGGGGCATGCATATCGGCCAGGGGGAGAATCGGACAACATCTATTTTTCATCCCCCTAAATGTTAGGGGTGGTCCACCCCTAATTTTTTTTTTTTTTACATTCTTTTTTTCAATTTTTTTATGATGTAGCATACAAAAATACATACAACCCTAAATTTTCACTCCTCTACGATCAACCCCTATTTTTTAAAATTTAAGAATCAACTGTTTCGATTTTTGTCATTCGACGCATGCATATCGGCCAGGGTGGAGAATCGGACAACATCTATTTTTCATCCCCCTAAATGTTAGGGGTGGTCCACCCCTAATTTTTTTTTTCATTTTTTTGGACAAACCTTTTTTTTTCATTTTTTTATGATATAGCATACAAAAATACATACAACCCTAAATTTTCACCCCTCTACGATCAACCCCTATTTTTTAAAATTTAAGAATCAACTGTTAGGCGGTACGAAGTTCGCCGGGCCAGCTAGTTATATCTCAATATTTTAATATGAATAGCTGAATCATTAAATTACAAATTTTTTTACTGTGTGAAGTGTGATTCCAAATTGACAATTTCCTAGTGTCGTCACAGCAGGTCTGTCAGATTTGCTGAGGGGAACATAAACCGTTGGACGGAGGTTGCACGGCCAATCTCGCATCATTTATTCAGTCCGTTACCTTGATCACAATGAGACTGATGAAGCACATTAATATTCCATCAATCAATCAGTTTCCCATCAATCTGATATCAATCCATGATTGATGTGATGCGCGACTGATACCAGATTATTGTTGCTATTTGTTTACATGGAGTTTTTGCGCCAAAGCAGATAGACCCCACGTCAATGCTTTTTTTAGCCTTTTTCAGTCATAGTGAAGTCAATCTACATTTGCGGGTATAAATAAGGAACGCTGCAATGCCTGAGAATACTAAAACTTAATTTCAAATGAGAAAATACATTTGTATTGGGATAATTTGGAATGCGAAAGATCAAAGATTTGTTCAATTCAAAATAATAATAATGTTTATTTAGAAACAAATATGGTTCAACAAACATGCATACAGTTATAACCAATGGAATTCTTCATAAACAATCTTTCTCACAAAAGTGATGCCACTTGTGCGTGAGTTTTATTTTTCCCACTTTGAATTTTTGAATCCAATGTCCCTATTTATACTCTTACATATGTCCCCTATCGAAAAATAAACAACTTTTAATTCTTCAAAGACAACAACAAACAAAAGACAACATCTTAAATATAGTGATTTCGATTAAAGAATTTGTTCCACTTTATCTTCGAATTATTTTTAATCCAGCTCTTGATTTTCCTTTTATAGCTTCTAGTGTTTGTGTCCTGCCGTACGTCTGTCGGTAGTTTGCTATACAACAGTGGTGCCAGGTAAGTAAAGACCCTCAGTCCAATTGTCTTATTAGCTCTGGGCAGTGCAAATGATATATTCCTAAGTATGTATTTTCGTTCTTTTCCAGGTACTTCTGGCTTCTGATTGTGCTGATGCATCAGAAGTGAGCGAGCATAGAGTTGTCGTACTGTTAAAACATTTGCTGTTTCATATAGCTCGAAGGATGGGTAAGTAAGTGTTTTTCTATACATTATCTTTAATATCCATTTCTGTGTTACTTCTATCCTCTTTTGGTAAATGTCACTTACTCCTCCCCATCCCAGTATTCCATATGTCAAGTGTGGTTCAACCAATGCATGGTATAGCTTTTTTAGCTCCTGTATAGTGCATATTTCCCTTAACGACTTGAACTTATTTATTAACAGTCTAATTCTCTTTGTAACCATATCTGCGTGGAGGTCCCATCTTAGATGTGCATCTATCATCAACCCTAAGTATTTTATACTGTCTGTTTTTTTTATCCCTACATGTGAGTCATCTTTGATTATCGTTAATTCAGTATAGTTTGGCAGGTTGTTTCTATAACTGGTAAACGTCATGAACTTTGTTTTTTCAAGATTGACAGTCAATTTTCTTGTTCTAAAGAATTCAAACACTTGGGATAGTCCTTTCTGTGCTATCTCCTTTAATATTCCCCAAGTTGGTGCTTTGAAGAAGATGGCAGTGTCATCTGCAAAGCTGATTATTTCTCCTTTCACAGTATATTGAAAAAGGTCGTTGACATATAACAAGAATAATATTGGACCAAGCACTGTTCCCTGTGGCACTCCATATTTAATATTGCATTCTATACTTTTTTCATTTCCTATTTTTACAATTTGGGAACGTCCTGTTAAATAGCTTTCCATAAGTTCGAGTGCTGGCCCTCTACATCCTATTGACTCCAGTATTCTGAGTAATTCCATGTGTTCTACTGTGTCAAACGCCTTTGCCAGATCTATGAAAACACACAAGGCCGGTATTTTTTTATCAATAGCATCAGATATGTTGTCGACAAGCCTAGCTATAGCATCTTGAGTTGATCTGTTCTTCTGGAATCCAAACTGTCTATCAGA
Organism: Halyzia sedecimguttata; assembly: GCA_937662695.2. Taxonomy (NCBI): domain Eukaryota; kingdom Metazoa; phylum Arthropoda; class Insecta; order Coleoptera; family Coccinellidae; genus Halyzia; species Halyzia sedecimguttata. The sequence goes on along the minus strand of OW569411.2, from coordinate 12,990,251 downwards.
CAAAATTTTATATTTTTTCAAAAATTCACAGAGCCTTTGTTTCAAAATTTTCTCATATACTTTGGTCAATGTGGAAGTTAAAGATACTGGTCTATAATTTGTGAGTTTTTTCCTATTGCCTGATTTGTATATAGGTACTACCACTGATGTCTTTAATATTTCTGGATATATACCACTATTAATGCTCTTATTTATGAGCTTTGCTAAAGGACTTGCGATACTGTCGCCAATATTTCTTATTGTTGTTGTTGTTATACCGTCCGATCCAGGGGATTTATCTTTTTTCAACTCATTTATAACACCGACAACCTCCTTCTCATCTGTATCAAAAAACACAATAGAATTGAGTATTCTGGTATTCAATTTACTTTCAGGCGTTTTACCAATTTTTGTAGCTAGGTTTGCTCCTATCTCAGTAAAGTATTTGTTAAATTCATTTGCAATTTGCTTCCTCTCCCTAATCAATGTATCACCCTGTATATTCTCTACCTCGCTAATCTCTACCTTTGTCTGTTTGGCCTCATTTACAACCTTCCACAATCCTCTCGAGTTATCTTTATTTTTATCTATTTCTTTACGATAATAGTCTGCTTTGGTTTTTTTAATTAGTTGTTCTAATTATCGATAAGATATTACTTTCGGCAAGGATACATATTGTACCCAACTTATCGATCCGAGACACGATTAAAATTCCTATGTGGTTTAGGGTACTCTAGCTGTGTAAACTAAGGTGCCGAGCAATAGCCGAAAATTAATGGGTCCCAAGGACAGCGATAAGATTAAAACATTGCAAATTATAAAGCCTCCTACTCTCTAGCTCATTCCGTTCGAGAGTTATCGTGCCTACGGCCGGCCGGACAGAATGAATTTCGACCATGGATTCTTGATCAGTGAGTCGAACCAAATCGTTTAAGACCATTTTCATCGAAAAATTCGAAAGTTACAGACATTTGGGCAAATTGATAAGCACTCAGTTCCGAGGAACTAGAGCGCCAAAAAGGGCCATAACTCCGAAACCGCTTGGTTGTTTTTTCCCATTAGAGAACTTAACTAATTTACGCTCCAAAACTACCAAATTTCAAACCTCTAACGCGGTTCGTTCGAGAGTTATCGTCCTTACGGACGGTAAAAATACAGACATCGGGGCTAAATAAAAGCACGCTGTTCCTTGCGGAATACGCACGCAAAAAGATGGCTTAACTTAAAGGTTCATACAGTATTTGGTGAGAATGTGTGAGACGTGAGTAGACCAAAGAACGTGTGCTCGAAAGCTCCTAACTTCACGTCGGTGCCTTTGTGTCAGAATTTTTTTCAAATGACCTCGTGAAGAGTAGTTGAAAACATATTAACCTCACTATTAATTCACTCTAGTTTTTGAGAAACTGATTCAACATTCGCTTTTGGCAAGCAGTACAAGTGAATTACAACACTCCTCAACTGCGATGTAGCTGTCAAATTTTTAGGGGGTCCCTTCTGCGTAACTCTGTTTCCACGACACTTTATTCTCTTCTTGAATACGGTTACCAATATTAAGCTCCATTACGAAACACTGACACTAAGTGTTGTGTGCCTGTATGCTCAGTTTGTAATTCTTATGCTACTGTTAAGTCAATATCTGAATAAATAAATAAGTACATCTTTATTTAAGGTTAGCAAAACTAACTCATTCTTGAAATTAATTTTCCAAATCATAATAATTTCCTACTTACAATAATAATATATTACACATATCTGTATGAGATAGAACAAGTCTCTTATACTGGAGAATTTTAATTTATTCTCCAATGAGACTAACAATAATCCATAATAAAATTATTGTACTAATTGTAACTTGCATCCAGCAGGTATGATGATACCTCCAGTATCTTCAATTTCCTCAGAATGATCAGCATCGTCTGGTAAATGGAAATAAATCTGTGATCCCTCCTTTACATTGTTTTCACCGCCAATTCTACTGATTGAAACGTTCACTGCTGAGTTCTCTGCTAAGTTCTCGTTTTCATCTAAAGAAAAACACACAATGTTCAAGCAAAATGAATGTGAAAGATATGAGATGACATGGTTATACAGAAATCCCTAGGTCTTCCTAGGAGACCCCTCAAAAGTTCCTAGAGCTTGTGCGGGATATGACAATCAGTTGTGTTCTGGTTAGGCTTTGTTAATGTCTCCATATGCCACCTTAGGCACAACACTTTTAATTTTTTATAACCACTTCAGTTGGCAATTTTTGGAATCACGAAGTACAAAAATTTCCATAGCGCAATAGTCAATTCCGAAGCTTCCACAGATATCCGGCATTTTGCACAGAATACCTATAATAGATTCAAGCTGTACAAACATAAAATTTCAACATACAGGTTTCACATTGCGCGCATGTTCTGTCTGTAATCTTCGAATTTTTTGCCGAGAATGGTCTCAAACGATTAGGTTCAACTCACTGATAAAGAATTCGAGGTCAGATTTGATTCTGTCCGTTGCTACGATAACTTGAGAACGGAAAACGAGAGCGACTTGAAATTTCCAGGGTAGAGGTGGCGTATCCAAATACAACGGACAAGTTCGTTAATGGGCATAATCGGCCCAACGGTTTCCGAGTAATAATTTTCTCATCAACCAATACACATCCGATGGCATTGAAACTTGGTACTAGCTAGTTGTAGAATATCAATACAAAGACGTTTGTGAAATTTTTTTGAGAATCATGTCACTAGAAAATTAAAAAAAAATTATTAAAAAATATTATTTATGTCACGATAACCGGAGAACGGAAAAAGAGCGACTTGTAATTTTTAGGGTAGGTTGTGCATCTGAATGCGACATTTGAGTTTGTTAATAGGCATAATTGTCCAAACGGTTTTGGAGTTACACCCATCTGAAATTTGATTATTTCCTCAATAACTCGAAAAATACGACACCGATACAATTCAAACAGGGTTATTAGTTGTAGAATGCCGACGCGAGAATTCGTGAGGATAGTATCACAAGAAAATTAAAAAAAAATCATTTAATAAATTCTATATAGCAGAAACTATTCTCCCGACATCTCTGAAATTTTGCGAGAACCTTCAAAACCCAACTACTGCCAAGTTCCAAGTTGGAGATCCGAGCAGCCTTGGGTGAGTTCAGTAGCTGCATGGGTGACCGTTGCCTCGAAAACTTAGGAATGAAATGTTCAGGGTAGGTTGCGCATCCGAATGGGAGAGTTAAGTTCGTTGTTGGGCATAATCGGCCCAACGGTTTCGGAGTTATACCCATCTGAAATATTATATGAGGACGTGTGTGAGATTTTGTGAGGACCTTACCAAAAAATTAAAAAAAAATTACGAAAAAATATTATGTATCGCACAATAACTTGAGAACGAAAAGGGATAGCGACTTGCAATTTTCAGGGTAGGGTGCGCATCCGAATGCGACATTAAAGTTCGTTAATTAGCAAACAGTGTATATCGATGCTAAATTCGTAGTAGAGTGTCCAATAGAAGTGAGTAGACAATAGAACATATGCGCAAAAGCTCCTGACTCGTCAGTGCTTGTGCTTGATACAATTTTATGAAATTTGAAATACTAAATTTCAAATAGGTGCCAACACGTCTATTCTGTCCTGGCAGTACTCGTGACGTCACTACTTAGCTTGCATATTATGTAAATAATTGTAAATGTACATGTTACTGGAACCAATCTCGTGATTGCTTGGAAAAAGAGAAAATAAGGGATATCTGATTTGATTATTCGATTTTGTTGTAGCTCATGATTCCATAACTCACCACCAGAAGAAGTGATGACCAACAGCGAAACACCCTGTATATTGTATTCACAATATTCGGCAAGTAGTGATTCCTGGTGGTCTCTTGAATAACTCCTGTTAATCATATCAAATGCTTATTTTATATCAACATTATTGATGAATGTTTTAACTTCGTCTTTTCGAAATTTCCTGTGAAGATTATTTATTCATTTTCATTTGGGAAGAGATTTGTCTTAACAAATAATATACTCACGTTTTTCTTCATTGTATTCATGGCTTTTGACATGCGTTAAATATGCATCAAATTTCAAACTGGAGAATGTACAGAATCCACATTTAAAGAAATCCTTTGCGTCTGGATGCTTACTAACTAAATGATTCTTGTAGGCAGAGCTCTGAATTGATTGGTATTTACAATACGGACAAGAATATTTCATGAACTAAAACAAAATATTACAAGAATTATAAAACTCTTAGAACATAGTAGAAAGTAAGAGACTTGAGAGCACTGTAGGCTTGCTACTTGACAATATCAGTACTTTTACTGCCTGATACACGTTTTGGTATAGTATATTCTAAACAAGTTGCAGAATGGGCTCTTGATCAAACTCGAATGCGAAATTCGAAAACAAGCGAGATTTCGAACGCACGAGTGTTGGAATTGCCTTGTGCAACGAGAATTATACGATATTTTCTCTATTTCAGGCAGGTTTTGTAAAATACTGTTGAAATATAATGAAAAATTCGGATTATACATCTTAGTGACTTTTGTATTAACTCGGCAGTTGGTGTGATTGTTACGAAAGTTGACAGATTAGGGAATTTGAATCGTAAGTAGGGCATGGAGATCAGATTTAAAACAGTTTCCTAATAGCATGAATGATTGAAAATTAGGAAATTTCTAATACCTTATTTTTTAATGAAAATAAAACTTTTCCCCTCAACAATTATTTCACTATATACAGAGTATATTATATTGACAATGTTTTGAAATTTGATAGGATCGGATGTCAGTGCTGACTACCACAAAACGAAAAATATAACTAGAAACAATGCGGGAATGAGTTCATTACAGCTCTGTTTTTAGTGCTGTAATGAACTCATTACGATACTGAAATAGAGAAACAATGTTTCCTTCATCAAGATACATTATGAACGTAAAAATAACTTGGATATTTCATGAATGAGCTAAAAAATAAAGGTTTGGTTTATTATCAAATAATCAAGGGTGTGCGGTCCATGCAAGAAAGAGAAGCATCGCTTCCCCTAAATTCATCAACCGGACAAAAATTCTAGCATCAGAATAGTCCCCCTTCATTCAAATTTTACCGTAAGTCACTGCAAAGAATACCCCTTTGGAATCATGCAGCGCTAACATTTTTTTAAAACTACTCCTCGAAGTTTTCAGTATTTTTGATATCTCAAATGTTATTTTAGATTTAGAGTACTGTACTTACTCCATAATGCTTCATCACATGTTTTCTCAGGCAGTTATGATCGCCAGTTCTATAATTACAATGAGGACAGTGATGTGGCTTATCTCCAGTATGTTGACGTGAATGCAGCTGCAAAATTAAACAATGAAGTAATTCCGGGTTGAAATTTTACATTAGATCAACTAATATTGTCTATTACTAAGGAACAAAAATTCGGCCAGTTCGAAAAATCATTTGTCCAATTATCTGTGACTTTGGATTACAGTCAGGGGCCATCTTATTGAAAAATGAATTACTATTAATTAAAATGTAATACAATGATTGCGGCGATAAAATGAAATGGAGTTATCTATTCATTCAGAAAATGGTAATTCAATCTTGATTATGTATTACGTTCATTTGAATGTGAATCCATGTTTGGGATGTAGAAGTAGACGAAACAAATTGAGGCGGGTTTATAAATAAAATAATAAACGAATTGAAATGAATTAAGAATTAATGGCTAAAAGGATTGGTTTATACAAATGATCTAAAAGGAGATAAGAAATAATAATGATCCAATCAAATCGCAGCTTTTTGACAATTGTATGCATGTTCTATGAATTTCACTCTGTGGTCTGCGCATTGGTTTTTCCAAACAAAATTAAATGATAAAAAGTAGCTAAAATTATACAGGGTGAGTCTTTGACCACTGCATTAATTTTAACCAAAGATTCCTCTCATCAAATGAAACACTTTTTTCATTTAACATTTTTCCAGATTCGGCTCAGGTAAAAAGTTACAAGCGTTTAAAGATTTCACAATGTGCTAATACACTGCCGCATATAAATTATTATCTATGACATTGTTGGCGGACGAGAATAAGGCATGGTAACGTGGTTTACAGCTTGATTCGGGATTCCAACGCTCAGGGACGGATCCATAAAAGTAGTGAAATTTCTGGAGTTTTCCATTTTATAACATTCAATGAAGAATATTTCGAAAACGGTGCGTTTAAGGAGAAATGATGAAGAATAATATAATGTTCTAAAACGATGGAATATTCTTGAAATGACTCAAGAAAAACTTTATATGCTTTCTTTATGCTAATTTCGTTTAGTTTTATGAATCCACGAGTCCATAACTAGAAAACCAGTAGAAATAGAAAATCACTAATATTTGGAAAATATGTATCAAAGTTATAGGAAACTTTACGCCAACATTCATTTTATTCGAAAAAAGGATGTCAAGGCTACAAAATAAAAACTGATTTTTTTTCAAAATTTCAACAGCCTGTATATTTTTACCTGAGCTGAATTTGGAAAAATGTTAAATGAAAAAAGTGTTTCATTTGATGAGAGGAATCTTTGGTTAAAATTAATGCAGTGGTCAAAGATTCACCCTGTATATTTACAGAAATGGAAAATTTTCAACAGAAGAAAAGTTACACCAATATTTCGAAAATGCACATTTTCGAAAAACATCCTTTAACTATGTAACGGTGATAGATAACGACATGCGGTTGTCACCTGAGATTCTCATGAAAATTGGCCCTCAGACACCGACATCAGGTTTCGTCTATCTAGTACAGAAAAAGGACTTTCCCTTCAAAAGTCTCAAATTTGGCCCATCCTGTACATACTAAGCGAAATCTGGCGATAACTTTCGAAAGGATTTTGCCAATTAACGAATTCGACCGCCACATTTCAACATCAAGCCTGCCCTCAAATTTCAAGTTTCTACGCTTCGTATTTCGAAAGTTATTATACGAACGAACCGAATTGACTTCGGATTCCTGATCAGCAAGTCAAATTGAATCGTTTGAGATTATTCTGGACTCAAAATCGAAAATTACAGACATTTGGGCACAATGTTAAAGCACAGGTACAAGCGCCAAAAATACTCATCCTAAAGAAAAAATTTAAAATTGAAATATGCTCTGAATAGAAGTGATTTAGGATTGTTTTTAGGGGTAATGAACAAGGGCGGCTGGTGAGGGAGGGCTGCAGGGCTCCACCCTCCCTAGAAAAATGCGCCCGCATAGACAAGGATACTACGAGCGTCCGCACTATGTCGGGCTAAATCTCGAACGCCCAAGCGAGATCGCCGGTTACCATGAAAACGGCAAACGTCCCAACTCGGAGACCAGCTAGTCCCACGCGATGATTCTGGCGTATTAGTAGGGTAAAGAGAGGAATAAATAGTTACGTTCAGTAGTAGTATACCTTGTTTATGGTTACGCTAACTAAATTGGTATATGGTAGGTGCCAATGGTTTCGTGTTATAAAGTTGCGTTGAGGATTTAAGGACTGACACCGTTTTGTCTGCTTACTGTTTGATGGAGGCTGGACAAAATGTGTACGTGATTAAAAACATCTGGGTGAAAAGATAAAAAAACACGAGAAATCGGCCAAACATATGAACAAGATTGTAAGCTTGGCCACAACTAATATCTGGTTTAAGTAGTGTATATGTCGAAAATATTCGTAAGCAAAACGAAATGGTATCAAAAAACCGTTACGTCCTGTCAAACATTATCGATAGTCTGTAGTTGTGTGGCAAATGCAATCTTGCACTACACGTGGTCATAATGAGTCAGAAGACTCGATTAATAAAACAAGAAATCGAGAACGTGACCGGTTGCTCATGTAATTAAAATTTAATACAGTGTCGTATGATTTGGATTCAACGTTTTGTGAAATATGTAAAGTTTTGATTATTTATATATCGATGCCAATGACGACAGCAGAAACTGAAAGATGTTTCTCTACTTTAAAATTGATCAAGACGTTTCTAAGGAATACAATGTCGGAAGAAAGACTGACGGCGCTCGCAATGTTGTTGATCGAACAAAATTTAGTTTAAGACTTTCCTGGTTTCAACAAAAACGGTAATCGAGTAGTTCATCTGCTACAAAAATAGAAGGATTGAGTTTCATTTTAAGAATTAGGCAGCCGCCACTGGTAATGAAATAGCCCATATTGCCCATAAGATTCTCGTGATATCTGCTAGTGTGTCGATATTTACCCAAAAATTTACCTTATGTATTTTGCAAAACATATGATTACCTCTAACATGTCCTTTCTTGCTGCTCTGTATTCACAAATGTTGCAAATATATTGTTTGATTTCTGCATGAACACTCTGAATATGTTTCTTCAATGAATTGCCATTTGCAAAATAGCGTTCACATATTGTACACTTGGAGGTTGTTGACCATGGTAGCTAGAAAAAGTTTTATGCAACAGAGATATACATTTTTGTGACTAACCTCACTTCTTCTTTACGATAGTGAATTATCCTGTGGTTTCTCAATTGATTGAGCTGTTTGAAACCTTTACCACAGTCTGAACAGGGAAACGGTTTTTCGGAACTATGTATGTCCATATGATTCATAACTACAACTGGGGAAGAAAAACGAATTATTTCCTGAATACAATACATATTATGTAAAATAGTAGCTAGACCGCCGTATTCATAAAGCATTCCTCAGTTAAGGCTAAATATGAGTCGCAATCTCAGTTAAGGTATTTAACAGTGGTGGAACCGCCCTGTTTCACGTTAACTGAGGTTGCGATTCAAATTTATCCTTAACTGAAGACCTCTGCTAGGACTTATCGGAGATTAAATGCTTTGTGAATACGGCGGATTATGTAAGATCTGTCATGAATATACAGGCTGTCCTACCAGGAACTCGATCGATATCTCGACCAAAACTAAACCAGACGTTCCTAAAATTTTCCATGTGAGCAACTGTTGGGCTCTAAAAATATTGACAGTACAGTACAATGGATACCATTAGTTATGCAACAAAACATCATTTAAATGTCCACCACGGAAACGCAGACAGGAATGAAGTCGTTGAACACAATTTTCCATGACTCTCACACAAATCAGGTAGTATGTTAGCAATTACTCGTTCAATATTGATCTGTAAATCGCCTAAATTCACTGGATGATTACTGTAAACCAATGACTTAATGCAACCCCAAAGAAAGAACTCCAGGAGTTAAATCGCAGGAACGAGGCGGATAATTTATCGGTCCATTTCTTGAAATAATCGAATTTTTTTGTGAATAAATTCATTGTGTCATTGACAGTATGACAATTGGAAACGTCCTGTTGAAACCACATGTTCTGCAAATCAAGTCGAACCCACTCAGGCCATAAAAAATAAGTCAACATTGAACGATAACGATTTCCAATGACAGCTATTGCCTTATGAGCTTCGTTGACAAAAAAATAAGGTCAAATGAATCCTCCAGCATAAAATCCGTACCAAACAATAAGTTTATCAGGATGTAGTGGCAATTCTTGATATTCTTCAGGTTTATCTCTACTCCAGATACGGCAATTATGATTTTTAACATAACCGTTTAATCAGAAAAAAGCCTCATCTGAGAATGATTTTCTTATCAAAACTTGCATCATTTCCGATTTTTTCTAAGCACTAATTACTTAATACCCGACGCTTTATGATCAGTTGGTTTGAGTTCTTGGGTTAAAATAATTTTGTATGGATGTAAACCAATTACTGAATACACGGCGCTTTAAATGTTCTGTTGGTTTGAGTTCGTGGGTTAAAATAATTTTGTATGGGTGTAAACCAAGGTCTTTCCATAAAATTCGCAACAAAGACGTCTGGGAGATGCCTAGTTCTTGTGAACGACGAGAAATCTATAAATGTTTGTCTTCACGAACACTTTCACGTACGGCAGCAATATTCTCTTCACTTCTTGCAATTCTGTGTCTCACTGGCACTGTAACATCATGAAGTGTAAAATTTGTTTCAAACTGCTTCACTAAACTTTCAATTGTTCTTTTATCGAATATAACTACCAAGAATTGGACTTGAAACACGATTTTTCATAATAAATTTGGTTCATTTTTGAACGCTGTTGAAGCGTGTAGCTTTCTATGATTAAATGCTAGACATTGACAAATACAAATGTCAATGTCACAAATAAAAATTGGCTGCCGTGCGTGAGCAATGTCAATTTGAAAATGGGGCGTTCCCATTGAAATACCCTATACATCCGCTATACCGGAAACATACAGTATCGGAAGGAATACATCTTGGGTATTGGTTTAATGAGAGCGTAGAGAATAGCTTGCTAAATATTGAGAGAGCATTACAATTTCTCCTCGAGTAGCGCGAAGAAGGGATATCGAATTGTTCGGCACATAATGAATCGCTGCCTTGCCTTACTTCGATGCTCTGCGTCCGACCTATTGACGTAGTCAGTTGAAGAGTCGAGTGGGGTAAAAGGAGGGATGGACTATAATATAAATGCGTTCCTTGTTACTCTCATTGTTTTCTGTCTATATCCAAGATTCACAATAGACCAAGGTCGCACGCAGTGCAACGTTACCCCTTACAACAATATACAACGTCGGGGTGTAGGATTTTCACTGATTTGAGAGTTGAAATATTCAAAGACGAAATCAATATACCCGTTTCTAAATACAAGTGGTTATTAGGTGACAACACATATATTCTATTTTGAGTTCACTCTGGACTTATTATGAACACTATAAAAGTAACTACACTCTTGTGCACTACAGTTTTTTGTCGTCTGACATATGTTTCGGAAACAAAGTTTCCATCTTCAAAGACGAAGCGTTACTGTAACGCTTCGTCTTTGAAGATGGAAACTTTGTCTCCGAAACATATGTCAGACGACAAAAAACTGTAGTGCACAAGAGTGTAGTTACTTTTATAGTGTACATATGTGATTCGCAGTTAAATAGGATCGAAAACGCCCAGCGTAATCAGAATATTTTTTAAAAAATTCGCGAAATTGATCAATTTTTCGGAAACAAAGTTTCCATCTTCAAAGACGAAGCGTTACTGTAACGCTTCGTCTTTGAAGATGGAAACTTTGTCTCCGAAACATATGTCAGACGACAAAAAACTGTAGTGCACAAGAGTGTAGTTACTTTTATAGTGTACATATGTGATTCGCAGTTAAATAGGATCGAAAACGCCCAGCGTAATCAGAATATTTTTTAAAAAATTCGCGAAATTGATCAATTTTTCCCAAGTAAATCGAGAATTTTTGGAATTTATTTCAAATATACGCGACCGATTGGAGGGTGAATGTAGAACGAAATCGAAACGTCGCGATGGTAAAAAGCCAACACCGAAGACGAAATTTCGTTATCTTTTACCGTTTTTTTTTTTAGTCCGAGACCCGGAATCGGGATGTCAAACGATTATTTCTCTTTAACGAAAGCGTCGGTCGAGGCTCGAGATCTCCACATACTTCTAAATTCTGAATAATAAATATTCATGAGAAATGCATAGTGTCCGCATAGTGGAATTGCACGTGAATTGTGAACTTTGTCGCTTGTCAGAATCTGCCAAATCGACTCTAGCGCCATCATCGTTTACAGAGTGAAGTAGAACAAGGTTTGATAATTCTAGTTCGCTTTTTTGGACGAAAATGTTAATGGTTATTAGTAGAGAACTGTCGACACCTTGATATTATGTGCTTCTATATGACAACCAAAGAATAGTGCACACAACATATCGATCACTGGAGTTCCCTGGGACACATGTACTGTATGCATTGAAATTATATTGAGATTTAAATTTACCTGGACTGTTGGATTTATATGCATTACATATTGGACAAGTATATAAACCAGCATCTATTCTATGGCATGTCCATAGATGTCTGCTACATATTTTCCAACCTGAAAATTTCTCCTTGCACTCAGGACACTGAAACTGTTTCATATCGGCAACATGGCATGTTTCATGACGAATTTTCGATTCATTGTTAGAAAACTTCAAGGTACATCCTTTCACAGAACACCTGGCGGAAAGTGTCAATATATCAATTAAATCTGTAGGTAAAAGATGAGAAAATATTCCCTAGTGTACCTAATGATCTGCTAATACACTTTAAATTGTCTGCTTGCCAAATATTAACACCCCCTTGAGATTGCAAGCTACGAAGCAATAGACATTTACAGTTATGTCCAAGAAAATATACAGGGTGGTCCAACGAAAACTTAACACCTCGATTTTCCGACATTAAAATGAAAATGTGGAAAATCGCTCAGACTCGTCATTTTCTGATTCGAAGGGGAACAATTTTTCCGCTTATTCATCCCCGTATCTTCAACCCCCAAACGGAGGTACGCACAAAACCTCTTGAATTTGAATAGGGATGAGGGTGTTGCAATTCAATTTTGAAGATCGTATCAAGTAGTATCTGGCCCTAAAATTTCGCTTCAAAATATCCATCGATAATGAAATAACTGCGAAAATAGTGAAAGAGGCAATGTGCAATTTATCTCGAGCATATTATTCGTATACGACACATTTCAAAGGTATGTAAGTTACGTTGTTAAGTTTTTGTCCAAAAAAGTATTAATTTCTTGTCCAAAAAAGTAGACTGACCATGTTTTTGATTTACCTTAATCTATCGTGAATTTATGAGAACGTTACAAGCGTGTCAAAGCGATTGTAAATTCGTAGTAGAATTAAAATGTTGTATTCCGTAGAAGAAGGAAATGATAAAAAATTTTTCTAGGAATAACAACTCTGCGCGAACAACAGCGGCTTTATTTAACGAACGACATCCTTGAAAAAATGTATCCGCTGCTTACGTTGTGCAACTGGTTGCCAAATTTGACGCTACTGGTTCAGTCGGAAACAAAAAGAGGGTGCATGAAAGAGACGAAGCGAGGGACGTGGCTGCCTTAGATAATGTAGCAATGGATCCGACTTTGAGTACTAGGAAATTGTCAGATGTATCTGGTGTTTCACGCACAAAAATCATGAGAATCCTGAAGCAACACAAATTCCATCCTTGTAAGATACGATTTGTTCAGGAACTGAATGAGGATGATCCCGATCGCCGACTCCAGTTCTGTGAGGTGGTCAGTGAAATGATTAATGGTAATCAAAACTATGTACTTGATATCTGTATTTCGGACGAGTGTTCATTTTACCTTTACGACATTGTAAACCGGCATTGTTATTGGACAATCCAAGATTTCGTGAGGTGCATACTAAGCGTCCCCAAAAATAAAATGTTTGGGTATTTTGGTATTTATGGAAATCACATAATCGGCCCTTTTTTATACCCGGTAATATCTTGGCCAAATTTATTCCGTTCTATCGAAGAACGCTATTTATCCAGCCCTCGTGCAAGTATTGGAGAATGCAGAAGACCATAAAACGATCAACTACTCAAAGGCAAACAGAATACAGATGTCTGAAATTTTTCAACAAACTGCCCAGGGATATACAAAAAATAGATTCTCTTAGACTTTTTAAGAAGAAAATATTCAATATGTTATTGTACATGGAACCATATAGCTTGGAGGAGTTTTTTGGGTGACCTTAACCCTATTTCTTGACACTATTTCATTTCTTCTCTTGTTTGTAACTTGAATTGTTTTGAAATAAAGATCTTTCTTATCTTATCTTATCATTTTTCAAGAAGATGGCGCACCAAATCATTTCGTTTACTGGTGCGTCAGTTCTCGGATGAACATTTTCCTCAAGCCTAGATTGGAAGAATAGGACATATTGAGTGGCCACCCAAATCACCTGATCTGGCTCCACTGGACTTTTTTCTACGGGTCACCTGAAATCCAAGTTTTACGCTACCCAGCCTGAGTCACTGGATAGTTTGCGAACTCGAATGCCGTCAAATTACACGTAATGTACGTGAACGTTTTCAGCCAAACTTATATTACTGCGTGGAAGTGAATGGTGCCCATTTCTAGCAGTTAATAAACTAATCACAAAAGTACTCCTCCACTGTTTTACCTGTCATTTCGTTATCGATGGAAATTTTGAAACGAAATTTCAGGATCAAATAGTACTCGATAAGATCTTCAATATGAGGTATCGCAACACCCCTCATCCCTATTCAAAATCAAGGAGTTTTGTTTTAGTTACGGGGATGCAAAGAGCGGAAAAGTTGTTCCACCTCGAATCAGAAATTGACGGGTCCGAGCGATTTTACATATTTTCATTTAAAGCCAGAAAATCGAGGTGTTAAGTTTTCGTTGGACCACACTGTATATCGTAAAACTCGATTCATAGCTCAGTCGTCCAGTGGGAGCGGAAAGCCGCGAATTACGAAGCAACGAATTCGGGCGAACACCGTTCGTACGAAATCGTGCGAATGCCTGTCTTCCATTGCCTCAGAATTCGTCCGGCTTCGTAATAGACGAGATGGCTTTGTGGTGCGGTTTCTCTTATGAAGAATTTTTCGCTTTGAAATTATCACCCTTGCTTAATCACAACCGTCTATAATGGAAAGTCTGGAACGTGATGAAATGGCAACAGGTTATGGACTCGTACGCCAAATGAAGGTTTTGTTATTGTATCATAAACGGTTACATCCTAATTTGTAATGAACTAGTATTATTTTGTCAGTCAGCATTACAATCGCCGGTATTTCGTGGTATTTTTGTGTATAGGTAAAAGGCGTGAATTAGTACAATACAGTGTTATATATTTTGTGATTAAACAGTGTGTAAATAGTGAATTTTCCTTTGGATTATTTCTACTTGGGGAGTGCGTTCATTTCAGTTGAGACAATAGACTGAACAAGATGGTTAGGAAATGTTGTGTTCCCTACTGCAACAGCAATTATAATTATTCATCTTCAAGAAATGGAAATTATGTTAGCTATTTCACTCCTCCAAAAAATGAAGTGCAGAAGGATTTATGGGTAAAGGATACCCCGCGACAAAATGTTTCTCCTACTCCTTATAGCGCAGTTTGTGAGAAACTTTTCGAGGACATTGATGTACTAAAGGAAACTAAACATTTGATGGAACAATAAAATTTTTATTATTGACACGCCCGATGTTAATACAATGTAACGTTTCTAATTTTTTTCCAAATTTGCCAAAATACCTTTCAAAACCAACTCTAAAAACAAGGACAGATCCTCAGTCTAGAAGGAATAAGGTGATGTCCAGAAATTTGTGTGAAAATTATGTGTTTGGCGATCTCATAGCTGAGCAAACTCTTACACACGTCTATCTAAGCATAGACAAAATGGGATGGCCGATGACTGCTTATGCCACCTCGTTCCAAGCAACTTTAACTTCGTGCTTTAACTGTGAGGCTGTGGAGGACTGCCCTATCAAAGACATGGTGCTAATTCAAACTTCAGTCATTTTTCTACACTCAACATTACCTCTCGTATACATACATACATTTTTAAAACTTTATTTATATAGGTGATTTTTGTGGAAATGGTATATTTCGACAGGTTCTAATCATTGAATAAAAGACCCACCTTTGAAACACACATTTTTAAAAATACATATCTGATCACTATTTTACCGAATATCAAAAGAACACAATTAGATACACTCACTTGATTTTCTTCATAGCTTTCTGCTGTTTCTTCAGCAGTGATGTAGCTAAATTTCTCATTGAATATGTTGGTTTTTCGGTTTGTGTATCACTTATTTCATTTTCACTCGCCTCACCAGAAAAATTAGGCTCTTGGTTGTGTATCTAAAATACTATGTTATATAATGTTCTTCATCCAAAGTCGAATTTAAGCAAGTAACCAGACCTGAGCGGTTAAGACCAATCTCTTGCTATTATAACCGACCGGTTATGTTTGGCAAGCGATTGGTGTTAACTGCTCTGCTCCGGTTACTCGCTTGAATTCGACTCAATAGTTTGTTTATGCAACAACAATTATCAATTAAAATTGATTTATTAATAAGTATGATAATATATTTATAAACACAAATTTTGTTTCACTTACCTTCACATGTTCCATCAGCAAATCCTTAGTTGAATATATATTATTACACATACTGCATAAGAAGATTGTCACATTATTATCTAGAGAAACATTGGAAACTAACAAGGATTTCATTTTCAGTCTCTGTCTGCTGTTTATATCTTCTTTCTCAGCAACTTGTTTCAGCTTCAGCTATATTTTCTTAAAATTAGTATTTACATTTGCCCATACAATAATTGAGATACTTACCAATTCCCCATGGAGGCTTTTCAAATGATCGGTCATTTCCATTGAACTTTCACAGAGGAAAGAACATACCTTACATTTCATAGCAGTTAAAACACTATAAAATTCATTCCAATCAGAAATATTATCAATATCTTGATCTCTAGGAATCTCAGAAGCAGATGAAATTTCTTCTTTATCTTCTACTTGTTGTTCATGTTCATCAGGAGTTATAACATGAATTATTTGCTTGTTGATTTCAGTTGTACTCAAATTTAAATCTTCTAAAAGATTTGATTTTTCTCTAACACCTTGCAGTTTAATGGGATCTATATATTTATTGGAATAACTCAATTCATATGAATTCCCATTAGCCAGTAGTATAAGTGTCCTCTTTTGTTTTCCTTGCTGACTCTCCCCTGATTGATTAATAGTTTTAGAATTACTAGGAAGTATAGAATCTTGAGTTAAAAGTATATCATGAGTAGTATCTGAGGAGCTAGGAATGTTTTCTTTTTGACATATATTATCCTACAAATTACCAAATTAAGTACATGAAACTAAAATATATTTTATATTTATATTACTAATGCTTCTCCCGACTTCATGGGTTGGGAAAATATAATGTGACTATTCGAATTTCTCCCTTCAGTACACCCTTGAACATTTTCTGTCATAACGTAATCTGTAACGCATTTCACATTTCCACCTAAAATGTATTGAAAAATAAAAAATATAATTGCTATATTGTACGAAATATTTGCTTACTCTCATTTATCGATGTTCCATTCAATGGGCCGGGAAAACATTCCGGGGACCAAGTTTCTGTTTCAATTTCAGTAAAAATTGGTTCGACAGATAAACAATCTTGAAGTTCGTAACTGTTTTGTAGTAAATAATTGCCAGAATTTTCATGAAGAAGTTTTAAATAAGGCATTGCTTCATCTTCCGAATCCATTGCGTATTGTGGTAGAGGGTGTCCAGTATTTTTAATAATTCTTTAATAACGTAAACGTAAATTTGTAGCATTTATTTTGATATTGGAGAACACAGAATATAGCGAACAGTTTTGGAGAGGTTAGTAAACACAGAACACCAATGGGTTACGTGCAGTTCTGACAGTTGACACGACATTGGAGGACCAACAAAACAGGAATTAGCACTGTTATTGGTTGTTTTGCTCATATTTCTCCTAATTTTTGAATGTTATATCAAGTTATATGCTGTTTACGAATTTTATGTAGTGTAATGAATATCTCATAAACGTTATTTGATCCATAAAAGGGGTATATATTGCGAAAAAAATAGTATTTCATAGGTAAGAATGCTAATATCTTCCTTATCTGAACAGTTTGCTCATTTCCATGTTTTCAGGTACCTTGTAATCCAATTTATATTTGTAAATAATCATGATGGATTATAGTGATTACTCTGAAAAAAATTCGGTAATTATCTAGAAGAGGACATAACTCGAAAATTGATGTTTAAAAATCACTCACCTACTAATTTTGGGTCGTACATTGCGAATCTGAAGTCAAAAAAGTCTGGTCGCTTCTATTTTTTTCGAAAAAAATTCCGAAAGTTTCCAGTTTAACCTCACTTTGTCACCATAATAACATCGTTATAAACCGTTTTATAGCTGAATATTCATCCTGAATGATATCTTATTGACTCCTTAATCATTTCTGAAGAATGATTTTCCTCATGATTCCCTTATTGCAATGAAATTTTCTTGTTTATGTGTAACATATTTTCATCCATTTTGAATCCTGAAATTGACATAACAGCTGATCATACTGGCAATGGGCGACGTTGCCATATTGTAACTATATTCAGAAGTATTAGTTAGTGTTTTTAGGTTAATATGCAGTTTAACGCCCCCTCGTAATTATCGACTTTTTCAAGTTTTTCGAAGAAAATATGCATTGTACAGTGATTTTTGATGATTTTCAATAGTGGCAAACTAGTATTTTTGGAGATATCTAACGGAATGGGGAGTGAATAGGGGTGCTGGGTGAGCATACAGTAACATGCACAACATGCCGCTCGAGTTCAACCAATCAGCGTAAGGCTGAAACACGCAACCCGCAACAACTTGATGGTTAGTTTGTCTCTTTTTAATCTAACCTGCTTTCAGTGCTTTCTTCACTGAGGCTGTCAGATTCACTTGTGTTGACTGTTATCATTGGTATTATTAAAAATATTAACCCAGGCATTTTGAATCAGAATCCATACAACATCAATGGAAGAATAGCTATTATTACAACTAGGGAAATATGAATAGTATATTTCCCGAGGTTGTCAAAGTTACATCCCGAGGGCGGAGCCCGAGGGATGTATAGACAACCGAGGGAAATGTATTCATATTTCCCGTGGTGTAATCAATAGTTTTTTTCTGATTGAAACAATCTGATATGGAGAAATTATTATTAGATTGTATATTTTTGTAATAATCAAATTTTTAACGTTGCTATGGGCCATGTTTCTGAGAATCTTGGTTGACTGGTTTCATTTTGACGTCTTGTCAAAAATAAAATTGTTGAAAAAATGTCGAACTACGTCAAAACTCAAGCGGCAAAGGCCCGTGAATCTTTGGTTTCGGCCAAATCTCAAGCTGCCTACAGTAAAGAGTACGAATGCTTTCAGGAGTGGAAAAGAAAAAATTTGGTGGACGGTGTGAGCGATAATATTTTGTTAGCATATTTCCAAGATTTGGTATGTTGCTCTGATTCTTGTTATTCTTGATGTATGATAAATTCATTCGATCCCCAGTCGCAGAAATATTCTCCAAACACGTTATGGCCGAAACTATCGATGTTAAGATCTATGCTACATTTGAAGGAAAAAACAAATTATTCGATGAAGTCGAAGCATTTGTTGAGAACAAAAATAAAGGATACGTTCCTAAAAAAGCAGCTCAAGACATTCTTGAGTGAAGCTCCTAATGACGTTTTTTTGATGTATAAGGTAAAAGTTTCATTTTGATTTCCTCTGTTGATAAGATTTTTACATTCATAATTTTGAAGGTTGTTTTAATAATGGAGATCTTTGGCGCCTGCAGAACACAAGAGTTGGTGAATATGCTATCTTCAGATATCGAAGATCGTGGGTCGGTAATCATAATCAAAGTCTCAAAGACTAAGAATGATGTAAACAGAATATTCACTATAATTGATGAAGAAGATCTGGGTGCTGCTCGTTTGGTGAGGGAGTATTCGGCGTTGCGTCCGCACGGAATGTTCTCAAGAAAACTGTAGTCTCGTCGACGAATAATTATGAACAAGATATTTCTTCTTCCTTTGTTTCTGGTGGAAATACTATTAGTGGAAATTTCAACAATTGCAGTTTCCATTTTGTTACTAAATAAAGAAATAAAATATGATTTGACGTTTTGAAAGAAATATGATTTGACGTTTCATATTTCCCTAGGGAAATATGAACTGACGTTTCATATTTCCCTTGGGAAATATGAGTATATTATGACACATGGTAACTAAGGCGATATAGCTCAATATTGGTTCGATCAGAAAAAAAGTAAGTTTTTTATGATTGTTTCATTCATAATAATAATTAATAACTATCAATTTTTAGCGGTCATGCAATTGGTCACGTTTGCCAGAAAACTTTTTCCAGCTTATCAACAAGAAATCGTCGTTTGAGATTAGATCATCATGAAGAAATGAAAAGAACTGTACACAACAAGTGTCCTGTTTGCACTGAGGAATAAAAAATATCCTTCAGAACTGAACTCACAATCTCTCAACCAATCATTTCAGACCAGTGCTCCTTTGAATATTAAAACCTCCTCTTATGAATTCGGGAATATGGAAAAATTTGAGTCTTGGCGAGCACTAAATCATATAAATGTGGATTATGCACTGGTTGCATGCATTACAATGCCCAAGGATATAATAATAGGGTTCTATTTTAATGAACGCGATTGCAAAGGTTTGTATATGCATTATTGCTGAGAATTGACAGTCTTATAATACTCTTGATGCTTAATGAATAATATCGGAAAAATATTAACAACTCATTGATATAAGTGCGAATGAATTTGATGTCGAAACTGCTCAGTGTAAACATATAGAAGCAGTCGCTTTGGTTAAAATGAGGAGCAAATCTGTTTCATGTCCATTGATGAACATTTCTGATGATGAAGAAGTGTGTATGTTTGAACCTACTCTAAAGTCGAATTGAAGCGACTAACCAGGACAGAGTGGTCTAGACCAATGTCTTGCTATACATAAACGATCGGTTTTGTCTGTTCCGTTTACTCGCTTCAATTCGACTCAAGAAAGATTAGATATCGGACACAACTAGACAGTTTTCTGAATTAGATATTCTAAAAACAAGAAAGCAATGTTTCCATAGATTCTAATAGAAAACGTTAGGTACGAGTGGGGAAATTTTGTGGGAATATAGTATCAGTAAATTGGAGAATTTTTAGATAGTGCATGAATATGATATTGCTTGATGATGAAAATTTCTGGAAAATTAATAGTTTAATGGGAGATTTCTTTGGCCATGTAGAAAGTAAAAATAATGGTGCTGCTAATATTAGCAAAAAAATAGAAAAACAATTGTATTTACCAAGTAAAAAGTAGAATATAGTTGGTTTAGAGTGGGTGAAGTGAGTTAATATGAAACAATGCTAGTAAAAGGAGTGAAATGGAGAGAGGTAAAATTGTAAATTTATATTCTATAGTTTGTTTTGAGTGGATGTAGTAAGCTTCCTAAATGTGAGCGAAGAGAAACATTTTCGAAGCTTGTTCCGGAAACGTTTTCTCAGACGAGTTTCACATTTCGGTACAGAACATGAAGTAAGAGATCTGAGACAACTTATGTTCTGTACTGACATATAAGAATCTTCTGGTTATTTGCTAAGATGAACAGAATTTGGAACAAGCTTCTCAGATTTTTCTCTCATCGCTCACATTTCGGAATACACATTATGAATATTTTATTTTTCCTTAGGAGGTTGGTTTATAATTTCAATCCATACAAATTTTTATGTTATGAACATATTGAAAGATTGATTTTTCTGTTTTGTATATTCTAGAGCACAAATATATATTTGAAAATATAATGGATGGTTCCCTTTTTTTTAAGTAATCCTCTGAATATAGGTACTATATATAATAATAATGTTATTTATTATTTCCAAATGGCCACCGACTGAGGTCCTTCAGCCTTTTATAGGTACTATTTTTCACAAATAGTTTATGTTGAAAATCACAATAGACAAAAAACAAACTTATATTTCACAGAACTGAATATCTGGATCTGGACTAAATATATTATCATATATAGTTTTCCAATTGTATCTCCAGGAAAAATATGACGCGTTTCTTCTCTATCATTTATATCTGAAAACTTAGGCAAGTTGGCCAAGAACTTTTTCGAAAGTTCTCATCTAATTTCATAATTGAAGAATCTGAGAATTATTGGCAATTTCTTTCAAATAGCTTCTTGCAGTACCTGAGTATTCTAGAGTTGATGGCTCGGAGCATTCTGCTGGAATGAAATATCTGGTTTATTTTGGTCCGGAGTTCTGAACGGTTCTACGACAGTATACTGAGACCTAAATGCAGAATCTTACCAATATTTCTGTTCAATTAATAATCATGTCTTCAGTCATTATATACTGTATATTCCGTTTGAGATAAATAAAATACGAATTAATAGAGGCTTTGACAGCTGTCAGAGTTTGACAATAAATTCCAAATTTGAATAGAATGTGGTTAGGAGCATGCCGGCTTCTCATTGGTTGAACTCGAGCGGCATGTTGTGCATCTTACTGTATGCTTGCTGGGTGGGGTAATACATTTTTTTTCGTTATTTTTTTTTCAATTTCCAGGGGTACTGTACTATCCTAACCTAACCTAACCTACCATATTCACCTGAGATGTCGTAAAGATTAAGACTGTACCTTTATGAATTTTCGCCATAGGTACAGTCTTAATCTTTACGACATCTCAGGTGAATATGGTAGGTTAGTTTAGGTTAGTACAGTACCCCTGAAAATTAAAAAAAAAATTACGAAAAAATTTATTACCCCACCCAGCACCCCTATTCACTCCCCATTCCGTTAGATATCTCCAAAAAAACTAGTTTGCCACTATTGAAAATCATCAAAAAATCACTGTACAATGCATTTTTTCTTCGAAAAACTTGAAAAAGTCGATAATTACGAGGAGGCGTTAAACTGCATATTAACCGAAATGGATTTTGATGACTCGGCCTTTAAACGTATTCTCATGGCCGATTGAATCCATCACAAAAATTAATTGAAATAAAAACACTACCTAATACTTCTGAATATAGTTACAATATGGCAACGTCGCCCATTGCCGGTATGATCAGCTGTTATGTCAAATTCAGGATTCAAAATGGATTGTAATATGTTACACATAAACAAGAAAATTTCATTGCAATAAGGGAATCATGAGGAAAATCATTCTTCAGAAATGATTAAGGAGTCAATAAGATATCATTCAGGATGAATATTCAGCTATAAAACGGTTTATAACGATGTTATTATGGTGACAAAGTGAGGTTAAATTGGAAACTTTCGGAATTTTTTTCGAAAAAACTAGAAGCGACCAGACTTTTTTGACTTCAGATTCGCAATCTACGACCCAAAATTAGTAGGTGAGTGATTTTTAAACATCAATTTTCGAGTTATGTCCGGTTCTAGATAATTACCAAAAATTCTGAGAGTGTCAAAAAGCTCTATATCGATCAAATTTCCATCATTGGTGGTTCGTTTAGATCCTTATACTATCAGGAAGCAGAAGTGTTCAACAAAAGTTAATGACTTTACGAAAATACTGTACCCGGACATTTTTATGCACCTTGTGGTTACCAAGGACAAATATACTTCAGATGATATGAGTTCTAATAAAAGTTTGGAGGCTTATAATCAGACAGCATGTGGATGGGTGTGGAATATCTCCATAATAAAGACTGGCAATCATAGTTTGATAATTGCAAAGGTATAGGTTCAACAATCATCTTCAAATTCATATATTTCACTATAACTATCATGGATTTATTTGAAGAAAAGTATTTTAATATATCATCGAAGGAATTTCAGGATATTGGTAAGCCCCAATGTATCAAACTTTTAGTTCTTAAAATTTGATACTTGTTGGTGATTTTTATCTTAGGTGTGCTGTTGAATTTATTAGTGGCAGTAATGAATGATTCTTCAAGGATATTATATGAATGCAGCTTCTATCAACGTTAGTAAAATGATTTATTTATCAATATTTTTCAGGCAGAAGCATCAATTTGACAGTGGTTGAATCTAAATCTATTGAAATAGAAAGCAGGGAGCAGTTGAATATCAAGAGTTGGTTTTAAGCATGTGTAGGCTTAAGAAGTATTTCACAGTGACAATGGGTTATTCATCATTACAATGATTTTTGGTAATAGTTTAAACTGAAGCAAGCATATTTAAAAAAATTTACACTAATATTAATAGATTAAAAAACACATTGTATACTTTATAATTTATTTACAACATTCATCATGTCTAAGCAGTTCTGTTTAAATAAATTAATCTACAATATACATTTTGCTTTGTAACAGCCTTATTCTCGTTTTTGTTCGCTTGGTTTGGACCTGGCATCAGAGTTGGGAAAATTAAATTTATTCATCACGAATTAACTACATTAGATTATAAAAAATAACAGATAAATTACATACACATATCCTATAATGGAATCCAATCAGGATGATTTTTATCGGACAAATCTGCTGGCTTACCTAGTGAAAACATGGTGTACAATTTTCTATATTCTAACATGAGAAACAAATCAAAATTTGAATTCCTTTCATATTTGAATGAAAACGTGTTAAATACATCATACCAAATTTGAGTTTCGAAGCTGTTAAGTCGAATCTCTTCAGCAGAGGAATCCATAAATCTATGGTTTTTGCTGAGGTAACAAATTTTGCGAACTTTATCAAAAACTGATGAAATCCTTTCAATAAAGAAATCAAATTAATTGAGAAATTCATAAAATTTATAATGAAATATTATAGATTCATACATTAATATTCATGCAGCTAACTAAGTGAAACATTTTTATATGTAATTATACAGAATTGACAAGCTGGAAAGTGTTATTTGTCTTCTAAATTTTCCACAGTTTCCAATCGTAGTGACATACTAATGCAATAGAATTCTTGCCATTGAAAACAATATACCTAGTTCTTTCTTATAATCTCTCAAGGTGATCGGTTAAGTTCAGCTCTACATCATAGACCTTTAAATTAGGTCTATGCTCTACATTCATACAAGATTCAAATTGAAACCAAGATATTAAAATAGATCTATACCTTACTCACTTACTTACGCACTTTCTGCATATAAATTTACGTGAAAAATGTGATATTTGTACGTTTTTTAGTTCGCCCTTGCTACTGCAGCTCATGAACTTGCAAAAATTTGGCATTTTATTACTAAAAATTAATGTTTATGGAACAAATAAAGATAGCAAAATATTCACTTCACTTCATAAACAGCAATTCAATTGATATAACACTCACAAATATCGAAAAATCCAGGAAAATAAGAGCAAAACAAACAATAACAGTACTAATTCCCGCTTTGTTGGTCCTCCAATGTCGGTCAACTGTCAGAACTGCACGTAACCCATATTTCGAAACTACAAACAATAGGTTATTCTGTGGTTAAACCCTTGTTAAACCTACCTGTTGAATTATTTGCTCGAAATTGCAATTGAATTACTGAAAAGCTAAGGCAAGCTGTATCAGGGTACACTTTCGGGAGCATACATATGTTGAAGAAAATTATATGCTCATCAGTGTTCTGTGGTGCACATAGACAAGATATACTATGGTTGTGCACTGGGGCACTGGGGGGCATAAAGATCGAATTTTTTGTAACAGGTTGATTACAAGGGAAAAATAGGATATTATGTTCCCTGCCTTTCCTGCTATCGCAATAATTATTCCCAATATTGACTTGGGCTGACGTTTGTCTAGACATAAATAGACATGCAGATATTAGTAGATTAGTAACGTAATATGGCTTGATGAAGGAAACATTGGTCGCATTCAGCGGACGAAGCGCTCAGCCACTTTACGCTACCGCTACCTAGCGCAAATCAAATGTGCTCCATAAAATAGTCTCCGCTTCACAACGTGTTGAGTTCGTAGGGCATGTGCCACCGAACGTTTTGGTAACGGTTGCGCAACTGTTTCGTCCGCTGAATGCGACCATTGTTACCGAAACGTGTCAGATATCGAAACTATTATTGTAGTTAATCAATATATTTATTATGGTATTCTGTCCGGTCCTTTTACACGCAACTATTTTATTTTACAAGTATCCGATATTCTTTTGAAGTTTGTACATTTATTAGAGAAATGTATTTTGGAAGGGGTTTATGAATCATTCAAAGTAAAATATCTGTAGGGAACTACATTCTTCCCTCCGATCCTTTTGCCTCTTTGGTGTTCTCGCCAGAGTAGATGTCGCCTCTGTATCGACGAACACCTGTCGACCTGTGCGTGATGCATTCAAAGCGAAGCACCGCACTGGAGACATCTCTTCGGCACTTTCGTGCTGAGGTCAAATATGCGTCTACGGCAGGCTCTCACTGAACAAGCCGTATTCATAAGTTCATCAGTGAGAGCTGGAACGAAACGCTAACCAACCAAACAGGTTTTGGGTCCTCACTTCACAGCACGCATCGAAGCCCACAAATCAATTCCTCAACTCCATGGAGAAGGAACAGTGATTGATTCTTACACGACAAAACTTATTCTCAAGAAAGTGAAATGAAAAAGGTCAAACATTTTTCATTTTTAATGTAAATCATATAACACCAGACCCCGTATATTCGAATTTCGTAGAGATGAGTATTCTCATGCGAGACTCCTAAAAAAATCTCATCTCACTTCTCGCTCACTATTTAGTAGTAGAGACACAGAACACTATACTACTTATATTGTAGTAGAGAAACACATTCCCATACGGAGTTTGCGCAGAGTCACTGTCATGTGAATCACGTGAGAAATGTCGCAGTAGAGATCTCTACATATTCTCTATATATTAGTGTTCTGTGGATCTCTATGAACATTTCGTGAATAGGGGTCCAGAGCGTATTCTCTCTCAATCGTAATTTATTTTATGGGGCACCAGAATACACAATATATCTTTATTGAAATGTATTCGTAAACAACAAGCTATAAATTATAATGTAGTTGTGCGGTTTTAACCTCAATTTTGATGAAGAAATCTTAGTGGACGATTTCCATACTTTTATTGTTTTAAATCAATACATTCTAGACAGATATTATAAAAAATTATACATATACATATAAAAAATAATACATATACATACATAATGGAGCGAGAACCAATAATTACAACAACATCTCTTGTGCTAGTTGTGGTAATACATTTTTAGAAATTTCACAACAAAAAATTAATGTATATCATGGTTCAGTTCATAACACATGGTGTGGTTGTAGGGATTACATCTTATACATACATTTTTCATTTATATATTTTGAAGTCTTCAATAAAGGAATAGTATATTCTAGAACAAGTTGCAGAATGGGCTCCTATTCAAACAGGAATGCAAAATTCGAAATCGAGCGAGTTTTCGAACGCATGATTGTTGGAATTGCCTTCTGCAAAGAGTATTAGACGATATTTTCTCTATTTCAGGCAAGTTTTGTAAAATACTGTTGAAATTTAATGAAAAATTCAGATTATACATCTTAGCGACTTTTGTATTATATATTGGCAGTTGGTGTGACTGTTACGGAAGTTGACAGATTACGGAATTTGAATCGTACCTAGGGCATGGAGATCAGATTTAAAACAGTTTCCTAATAGCATGAATGAGCATGAATAAGCTAGAAGGAAATCTCTAGTAGGTGCCTTATTTTTTAATGAGAATAAAACTTTTCTTCTCAAAAATTATTTTACTATATCCAGATTATGTTATACTAACAATTGACGCGTGTTGAAATTTGATAGGATCGAATGTCAGTGCTGACTACCACAAAACGAAGAATATAACTAGAAACAACGCGGGAATGAGTTCATTACAGCACTGTTTTCAGTGCTGTAATGAACTCATTACAATACTGAAATAGAGAAATTATTCTCTGCGATTCACAAAATGATGCAAGATAGAGATAATACTCTCTGCATCTTTTTTGGAATGGCATATTCCACTCCCCACACCTCTTTGATGATATACTTTTATGAGTTTGTCGTGAATTTATTTTCTAATAAGGCACTTCACGGCTAGCATATTTAAATTTGTTTGAATACAATTTTCAAGCATGTGAAATATGTTGGTCTACTCCAAATAATCCTATAAAATACATTTAAGTGTGGACACATACTCTATAATATATTATTCAATATACCTAATATATACCATGCAAGGAATCCTCATATCATTATAACTAAAAAGTTGCCCACTGTAAGACAAATTATAATAAAAAAAATTGTTATGTAAATAAAATCTTATACAATAACGTAACATTGTTTGTTTGATTAAGATATGTTACATCTGCTATTGCTGCTCTGAGGAACGATTTCTGTGACTGAAAAATAAAATCATACATCTCAAAAGACATGAAGCAAATACAGCAAGAAGGCAAATATTATTTCAACCATAGACAAGATAAGATTTCAACCACTGAATAAAGAAAGAAAGGAAGCGGTGATAGGCGTCCGTGGAATTGCTTGAGAGTATGGAGGGTAGAGAGAAGTAGAACAATCTTGTTATGTTTACATTGTTGACTTATGACCAGCGCCACCTGTCTAATTTTAATCATTTACCGGTCACTTTTATTAAACATAGGTTGCCTTCTCTCTACCCTCCGTACTTGAGAGGCGACGGAAGTATCCATCTTGGTAGACCTATTTTGACTCATTCTTTGGTTAAATGTGACTGAAAGGAGCATCATATCCAATATTTGATCACAGGTTAATCTGTGATTATATCTTTCTTTATTCAATGTGTGGCCGCCATATTGGTCAATATTCGCAGTTGCCCTAGACCTCAAACTATAGAAGAGAGAAGACGGATAACATTCCCTGACATTGAAATCAAATGTCCACCACATGACCACAGAACCAGGCTCATTTTTCCTGTTGTGGCTTTTACATCCGTAAGCTGCACAGCCTACCATTATGTGTAACAGTTTTTATAACAAAACGGTCCGTAAACGCTCAGATAAACACAAGAAACGTCCACCAAACGGTCAAAGTTTTGGTTTCAGATCGATAGCGTTGCGTAGTACGGCATGCGGTATCCCCTCTCTTCCCTAATCAAAGCCCTAGACACTACAGATAGCGCCTTCGTTTCTTTCTTTATTCAATGATTTCAACCTCTGATTCTGCGGGTTTGTAGAGAAATTTGACACCTATGAGATTAGATCCTGTGCCTGTTCTTAAGAATTCTCAATGACAGTTGACAGTGTTTTTTGCGCGTATGTTCTGGGGAACATCGCGTTATTCTTTATTGGCGCTATGTGCGCCGGCCAAGTTTGTTAATGGGCGAAATTCGCCGAGTGGTTTCGGAGTTAAAGCCATCTGGAATTTTGTTTTCCTGATAACTCAAAAAATACTGATCTGATATATCTGAATATAGGCGTCAGATGTCACTGAAATTTTGCAAGAGCCTTCAAAATATAATTTTAAAGCGAACTTCAAGATATTCTGATATTAACTCGAACGGATCTACATTGTTGGAGATATTGGCGAAATATCGAAATCCACTTTTTTACACTAGAACAACAAAGTTTTCGATTTTTGACGCAAATCGAACGAATATCGTGATGAAAGACTTAGAAATGTCACCATGTTCGTTGTCATAACCTTTATGTAAGGAAAGAGAAATTTGTTTAAAAGAAGATTTTAAATCGATATTTAATATCTACATATTGCGGGTCGAGACGGGTATATGGTACTCTGGTACTCATGGATTTATTTCAAATAATTGGGTTCCATATATTCAGGTTTGTTCGAAAGTTGAACGATATTTTTATCCAGATGTATGATATGGGGTATCCAAGATTCGAGTATTTTCCGAAATCGGAAATATTCTATATAATATACAGGGTGAGTCTTCAAGTCCTACATGAATTTCAACCATAGATTCCTCTCATCAAATAAAACACTTTTTTTATCAAGTTATCAAAATACAAGTTGTTGAAATTTGCAAAACAAAATCAGTTTTCCTTTTATAGCTTTGGCATAGTTTTTCAGAATTAAATTGTGTGAAGTTTTCTATTATTATGAAAAATATTACCTAATGAACGGATTTTTCCTACTTCTACTTGTTTCCTCGTTATAGACTCGCGAATTCATAAAACTATGAGAAATTAGCACAATGAAGATCACCTCTAATCTTTTTAAAAACTCAATCATTTTAGAAAATTAAATTATTCTTCACTATTTCTCCTAAAACGTACCGTTTTCGAGATATTATTCATTGAATGTTATAAAATATGATAAAAATTCCAGAAATTCAATTGCTTTTATTAATCCGGAGCTGTACTATAATAACAGATGATCTGTGCTCGAATAAAGAAATAGACTGAGTATTGATGCCAAAGTTAACACTTTACGTCTAGGCTCTATAGGCCATAGACTGATATAGAGGTTATAATAATTATTGTTGTTGTTTATAAAGTGGTAAAATGGTTTATAAAGTCATTTATATGATGCGAATTAAAATATTTAATGAATGTCAGAATAGGCGATGTAGATATTCAATGAAAATCAAGTTGGATTCAGTGCTTCAATATTCAGAAAGATTTTATTTTCAAAAACGCAGCATAAAGATTATTAAAAACCATTTCATGAGACTTGCGTGAGTAAAATGAGTTTTCTCAAACAATTTCATTGAATTTCAAGCATCAGGTGATATAGGATTCATATAATTCTGCGATATTTAATCTCTAAGTGTTTCTGTGTTCAACAGTTAAAGACAGTGCAGGGGTGGATTAGCACATATTAAAATCTTTAAACGCCTCTAACTTTTTACCCGAGCCGAATCTGACAAAATGATCAATATAAAAGATGTTTCATTTGATGAGAGGAATCCATGGTTAAAATTAATGTACAACTTAAAGACTTACCCTGAACATTTTGTCGGCGCCTAGGGTTATACAGGATTGTACTCAGCTAGGGGGTCGCCAAACACATTAACAAATTGTTCTACGGACGTCATGTTAATAACATTTCTTACGTATGTTATTCATTCTTGATGTAAGGGTGCTCGTATACCAGCACTACGAGACCGCAACTTCTTTGCGCTTAGAAGTCGCGGTACGAGGTTAGTGATAGAAGCGCCCACACCAAAGATACGGCGATGCGACGCAAATCCCTCGTTAAAAAGTATCGTTGCGGTCTCGTCCTGCTGGTGTACGAGTAGCAGACTATCAGATTGTCACAAAATCATGTTGAAGAAATTATTGCTTCTGTTTGTATCACTTATAATGTCGCGGTATCGAATCAGAAAGAGCTATAATAATAATCTTTGGAATAGATCTGGAAAATGCGCAAGTACTACTATTGACATTGACTAACATGTTCGAAAGAGTCATTCAGTTGATCAGTATCACGAATATTGGTTGTTGCTGTAAGTTCTTTCAATAAACCCTGTCCTAAAATTTCAGTTATTAGTTTTTGCGCGTATTGTGCTTGGGTATCATCCATTTTGTCCAGTTTTTTAATCACATAAATGCCAAAAACTTCATTTTCTGTGGAATCTCTCCACAAACTGAGCTGCCTTTCAGGTGAGCTTTTGAAGTTAGATGTGTCATCTTTCACAACTTTGGTAGTTGTAGTACTAGCATGAAGTGATTCGATGAATATTTTCTCGATAGGGATTTCCTAAAAGATGGAAAGACTTTTAATTGGATTTCAACGAATTGTAAACTTAGTTCTGGCATTTTTGTTCCGATTTATTTTGAAACTTTTCTGCTGAAAATGACAAATGATATATCATATGCCGGTCTGCAGGTGAACGTTATTCGAGAAAAGAACAGAATATATTTTATAATAAATACTAAGTGACAAAAAAAGAACACCCAATAATAATAAAATTGTGGAACACCTAAATCTATCATTCAGCCACA
The DNA here is from genome assembly GCA_937662695.2 of Halyzia sedecimguttata. Lineage (NCBI taxonomy): Eukaryota > Metazoa > Arthropoda > Insecta > Coleoptera > Coccinellidae > Halyzia > Halyzia sedecimguttata. The sequence continues at coordinate 12,958,975 of OW569411.2, read as the reverse complement.
AGCTCAAGCCTTTTGATAACGGAGATGAATTTGGTGGGTGAGAACTTGTCCAGTTCCCTAAGTCTCAGATTGGGGACTCCTAGTTCCTCAAATCTGATCCTGTCCTTAGCGGGGCAGTCATACCTGATGTGCTCGATAGACTCTCCAGGCATAGTCTGCACTCAGAGTCCTCAACCAACCCCAACTTACATAGGTGTTTTCTGAGGTCACAGCTGTTAAAATTCTCAGGTCTAACCTGGAGAATTCGAGCCATTGTAAGGCTCTTTCAGCTGATGAGGCAATCGTTGTTGTGCGAGCATCTCTGAGACCAGATGCTGCTCCAGAGTCCCTGGATATTTTGGTCCAACAAACTGTTGCCCTGGTGCCTTGATAGATATGCCACAGGCCAGTTAGGTCCAATGAGCCGATCGTGCCACCTCAATACCCTCTATGCCCGTAGGAGTAAGCTCAGGGCAGTAACTGGCCTACTAACCGGACGCTGTACCCTGAAAAAGCACCTGAACAACATGGGGATTCTCCGAGAAGACCCTGGTTGTGGGAAATGTAGGGAGGCAGACGAAACTGCCTCACATGTCATATTTGACTGTCCAGCCCACACGATGGAGACTTCACTATGGGGGCGACGACACAACCCTGAAACCGTGCGAGGAACGTAGTCAAGGGCCTAATCTTACTTGCTCGAAAAATGGACCTTATGTAGGTCTACCGACAAGGCAGTGGGGATGTTACATGAAACCCATATAAGGTCAGCGGTGCAGCTCGGTTAGGTAAACCTGAGCTGCGAGGGAATCGACCTAAATACCTTATGGTCGCTAGCAACCCGAGCTCAAGGGGATCAACCATGAGACCCTGTCAGGTAATAGGAGACCGACCGAGGTGCAATAAGTCTCTCTAGGCTGCAGCTTGGGCTACTCGCTCAAGCGGCATCGGGCTAACACAAACAAACGAATCCTCTATGCCCGTGTGACCCGGAACCCAGATGAGCTGTAGCCAGCAGCGCTCTCCCAGTTTAGCAAGTCTGGTCCGACAGTCTTGCACAAGCAGGGACTTGTAGTTGTATGAAGTCAAGGGCTTCAAGACGGCTTGGCTATCCGATAGGATCTTAATTCATCTGCGAACCACCCTTTCTCAAGTATGAGCTTCGAGCGATATGTTTGTTTAGTTTAGGACAAAAAACGATCAGTTTTTCAATCGTTGGTATCGATATACTGTTTTTCGTGATATCGCCTGATCTTACAAAAAAAAAGTAAGTAAGTGATGTTTTGTTTTGTAGGTACAATTTGCATTTGATCAACGTGCAATACGTTGTGACGAGCTGCTTCAATCAATCTCGCCTAGAGTGAGAAGATGAGTATATTTTCAATAGATTTCCGGGTTTGATAGGGGTAGAATAGTGGACTTGCGTGAGACTGGTTTGTTCTATAGAGAAAAAGCCACGAGGACACATAGAAGTGTAAATACGGTGGCGATTTGTTATCAGGCGAGGAATCAGGAAAGCCGTACACGAAGAGCTAGAGGTACAGGTCGTGTCAGAAGAATTCCAGATGTTTCAAGAGGCCTTCAAGAACGACTGCATTTCGAGATCACAATCCAGGAGGTGGCATAAGGCGTTCAAGAAGGACCAGGAGAAGGTCGTTGACGAACGCTGTTCTGGACGCCCAACACGGCTAGAACCGAAGAGAATGTGCCGCATTTGCGTTCTAACCGCCGGTTGAGCCTCCAGCATATCGCTGACACCTTGAACTTGTCCACGTTTGCGGTACATGGAATTGTGACCAAGGATCTGCAAATGCAAAAGTCAAGCTTGTGCGTTCATCGTAAACAACTTCCTGGCCCGAAGCAGCATCCTAGTGGTGTCCCAGCCCCTTTACAGTCCCGATTTAGCTCCCTGTGACTTTTTTTTTCCCCAACTGAAAAGAGAGCTGAAAGGAACGCATTGGGAGACCGTGGAAAACATCCAAACGCATGTTACAACGTTCTTGAAAGACGATCCTGTGGAGTTTCCTGGTGCTTTCCAGGCCTGGCAGACACTTCTGCGCAAGTGCAAGGGAGGCGACTATTTCGAAGAATTTTAAGCACCAATAGGATCAATACATTTTTCCCAGAAAATGCGCATTACCTTCATAATGGACCCCTGTACAGACGCTCACCAATCCACTTTTCCAAAAACATAATGCGCGTCCATACGTTGGCCCATTTTGAAGACAATCAAGTCGTTTTATTGCCTTGGCCCCCTAAATCTCCCGATCTTTCACTCATTTAACACGTCTGGATATTATGGTTTTTAGATTACTCCATTTACCGCATCCTCCGGACTCTAGCGGCATTTCGACACGAGGTTAGAAGTACCCGAGATGAGATACCCACAAGACATCGTGGAGGCCCAACACATAATTAATTTATTACATTCTTTCCAACGGTTGGATTTTTCTGAAATTATGATCAGACGAATATAAAAAAAAATATTTTAATGAATTCGTTAGTAGTGGGTGTTCTTTTTTCTATGTTACTTAGTATTTTCTGATTTACTATAATACAGTGAACGATACCATTTTCAACAATGTATTCAAAAATCAGTGGGAACAACAAAATTCGATGCTTAAGCATGGCAGCAGAGTAAAATGTAGTACTTCATCATATTGCTTGGGATGAAATTCTACTATTACTACTATTAAATAAAAATATCGGACATGTACATTTTGTAGTTGAGTTCAATAATTCATTTGTGTTTTTGATTTCAAGAGAAACCAAATATACTTAACTTCGGCACATACTCAGTCCCTTCCGATGAAACTGCATAAGAAGGTTCAACCATCCCTGAGGATATCACAAATTTTCGTGATAAAATGGATGATGATGCTTAGTAGACAGTTTCTTTAGAAGTCGACCAAAACTGAATTAAGGCAATACAGAAAAGATGCATTGATTAGAGCTTCCACTTCTAACAGGATATGACTCCAGAAATGGTACTGCTAATCCAGACATGAAAGGGGAGTTAGACCATCAGAGGTATTGAGACATATCATGAAAGTGAGGGTCTCTACTCGGACATGCTTGAATAACAGAGGCCTTAGACGGCGATCGGATCGAATGACTCCTGTACAATGCTTTGACAAATCATTCCATACTTCTATTGAGGGCAGAGAGAAGACTGCCAAAGAGATTCCGAGACTAAGCGAGGGCCTACTCTGCCCTGGGGTCCATTTTGCCAGCAAGTAGGATTATGCCTTGACTAGGGTCCTCGCCCGGTTTCTAGCACTCAGGGTCGTGTCGTCACCCCCATAGTGAAGTCTCCATCGTGTGTGGGCTGAACAGTCGAATATGACATGTGAGGCAGTTTCGTCTGCCTCCCCACATTCCCTATAAACAGGGTCTTCTTGGAGAATCCCCATGTTGTGTAGGTGCTTTCTCGGGGTACCATGTCCGGCCAGTCACTGCCCTGAGCTTACCCTACTCAGTATAAGAATTCCTTTAGTTAGTGAGGGGCAGAGCTGTCCCATCACTAACTTAATATACCGTTGGCCCGAAGTTTCGTTCCAGTGCCGAGTGTGCTATGCAAGGATCCATTTTTCAATTACGCCTTTCACAGCCGATTTGGTCACCCCTACTCCCGGCTGTGGCCCGAAGAGCGGGATAGCCGAGCCCTCTCTAGAGAGTGCGTCTCTCATTCATTTCAACCCCCGTGTGCCTCGACACCCACGCGAGCTCAACTCGGTTTCTGCCAGCCAAGGTTTCCAGGTGCTGTCGGCATTCCAGCACAAGACTGCTGCTTGTGCTGCAGCCTATGGGCCCCCAGCCCCGCTTCGGCCATCACCAGAAGGTGAAGAGGAGGGAGTCCCGGGAGAACCACGATTGACAGAGTTGGAGTACTTTTCATTGCTCCAGTAAGACAAAGCAAGGCCAGTCTCTGAACTTTTTCCAGCTCTTTGATAGGCCTGCTCTGGTTCATTTTTGTCCACCACACAGCACAAGCATATGTGAGGGAGGGCCTCACTATAGCAGTGTAAATCCACCTAGTGATTCCCGGGCTCAAGCCCCATGTTTTGTCAATCGCCCTGCGAGCAATCCTGAGGGTTTTCTTTCCTTGGCAACTGTTGCTGAGTCAGGTAGCATACCTCATCGGACAGGTTTAGTTGCACACCCATTAGGGGGCTTTAATTCCCTCCAAATTCCTTAATTATGAAGGGCTGGACCAAGCCATACAACCCCGTTCTAATTATAGGTCCATAAAAGCAGCAAAAATTGTTTTGGCCGCTTGCTCTTCCTGTTCACTTTAGTCGTAGCGACACTGATGGATGTACCGAATATTCTGGTTCTTTACCTCTATGTTGGAATGCTACAGCACACAACTGATCCAGAATCTTCCAGAAATTGCTGTATGGTATGACACGCTCAGAACTTTTTACTTCACCTAATATTTCAACAAACTGCACTACTAAAGCATCGAAATTTGTTCAAATGCTTATTATCTAGATCCTAAGCAATCTATCATCATGAGCGATACAGAAATGACTCACAGTTATCTCTTTCACTGGTTTAGTACTTTCCACTTTTACCAAATTCATCACGTTTACCTCACTTTGATTACATTCAACGTCTCCAATGTCTGCACATTTCGTTGTTTCCTCCATATCTAGAAGTATTTTATATCATCCAAAATTACGACTGAACAAATACATGGGGCTTGCTAGTTAAGCTCATCTACGCGCATCTAGCACGCACATACATAAAGGGTTTTCCAATAAGAGGTGTTATTTTGAATAGCCCGCTATTTCGGTAGATGTCACTTTTGAAGCTGTCATTTTTTGACATTTGACAAGTAGAAACTACGCCATTAATAAAAATGGAACGATACACGCTTCAAGAACGCATTGAAATTATTAAAATTCGCTATAAAAATGGTGAAAATTTGGCAGAGACGGTTCGTAAAACTCGAATATTTTTGGGTCGTCGTGAAGCATCTTGTCGGACCGCAATGAAGAAATTGGTGGAAAAATTCGAGCTATTGGGACAAGTTAGTTATGTGAAGAATAAAACCCGCGCACGTCGCTCAAGAACAGACGAGAATATTGCTGCTGTAGCCGAAATTGTTGAAGAAAACCCAGGTTTGTCCATTCCTCGTCGTTCTTTGGAATTAGGCATTCCACAAACGTCATTACACCGTATTTTGCATAAAGATTTGGGTCTTGAGGCTTGTAAATTTCAGTTAACACAAGAAATCAAGCCGGCTGATCATCAACAACGTCGTGTCTTTGCTGATTGGATCGTTGAAATGCATGAAAATGATACGGAATTCCATCGAAAAATCATCTTGAGTGATGAGGCCCATTTCCACCTCGGTGGCTTCGTCAACAAGCAAAATTCTCGCATCTGGGGCGCGGAAAACCCAAGAGTTATTATTGAAAATCCTCTCTATCCTCAACGTGTGACTGTTTGGTGCGGTTTATGGTCCGGCGGAGTCATTGGACCTTACTTTTTCGAAAATGAGGCTGGAGCAACAGTTACGGTGAATGGATGGTGCTATCGAGAGATGATTAATGATTTTTTTATGGCCGGAATTGGATGGTATTGATCTGGACAACGTTTACTTTCAACAAGACGGCGCTACGTGCCACACAAGCAAAGAAACCATTGATCTTTTGCGTGAAAAGTTTCCGGACCGTGTTATCTTTCGAAGAGGTGATCACAATTGGCCACCGAGATCTTGTGATTTAACACCTTGCGACTTCTTCCTTTGGGGCCACGTGAAAGAGAAAGTCTACGCCAATAGCCCAGCGTCGATTCAAGACCTCAAAGATGGAATTCGTGAGGCTATCGAGAACATAGGGCAGCCACTTTGCGATTTGGTTATGGAAAATTTCATTAAAAGGAAATGGTCCTGTAAGCGTGGTCGTGGTGGTCATTTGCCTGATGTTATTTTCCACTATTAACGGCATAGCTTCTTCTTTATAATGAAATAAACATCCGATCATTTATATTGAAAAACGGCATTTTTCTTTGAATATCAAAATAACACCTCTTATTGGAAAACCCTCTACATACAGTGTGGAAAAGCCAAATGGCTAAATTCATTATACTGGTAACTGTACATATTTATGGAAAATACCGAAACACATCAAATTTAAATTTTGAATGGTCATTCTTCTTCGTAAAAATGCGACCCTACCTTCAACCCCTTTCGAAAGACAGGTACAACCCCCAATTTTTCAAATAGGAAGTATGTGCTTGTGATACATCGTTTGAAAGGTCTCGTCATTCTCTATTCAGAAATGTTATCACTTTCATGTTTATTGCAAAAATCAAATTATAAAAAAATGAAATCCAGTGATTAGCGAAATTCATTATAATATTTCCTCGAATATTCCCGAATCTCATTACAATAATACTAAACTTATTTGCCTTCAAGATGTGATAGGAAGAAAATAAAAAAAAATCCATAATATTGTGTTTTCCAGATGGTACCTTGAAAACTACGGAAAACATACTTTTTGTGACAATGTTAGTTTCTTAAGAACGCCTTCGCAAATTGTTTTGTGCTGATAAGTTTTAGTTTATTTAACATCTCTAATCGATTTCTGTAGATTTGCTTCAAAGTCAAGCATCACATCTAATTTCACATCCTCATATACAGCATATTAGCATACTTCCTATTTGAAAAATTGGGGGTTGTACCTGTCTTACGAATGGGGTTGAAGGTAGGGTCGCATTTTTACGAAGAAGAATGACAATTCAAAATTTAAATTTGACGTGTTTCGGAATTTTCCATAATTATGTACAGTAACCAAGATAATTAATGTATTCCATTTGGATTTTCCACACTGTATACAAGGAACTACTTGGGCTTAAGGTGGGATCGTTGCGACGTCCAACCGTTGAGGACAGCTTTAGTGCTTTTCAATGAAAATGATTTCGTTGAGGCGGGTATCTTGCCGTCGGCAGTAAGCTCTTAGAGAGATAAAATGATTGTTATTATTTATTTAAAGTGAGGTAAATAAACCCAATAATACAAATAATCAGAGAAAAAGAACGCATTAGAGAAGAGAGAAATAAAAGGAAATGCGCCGTCCTGGGGTGGCTTGGTGGGATCGTATCTCACTTTGGCGTCATAGGTAGCGGGTTCGAATCCCGCTTATAGGGCAGGGATGTGGTGATGGCTTTGAGACTTTGAAAGTCTTCGGAAGAAAGAGAACTGTGTAGATGATGGCATCAGTTGCCTGGCACAATAAAGGATAAAACAATTGGTTCAAGCCCTGTGGACAGGAGCTTTGGCGCTCTTGTTCAAACTTTGACAAATTATATCTCCGAAAGTATTGGTCAGAGTTGGGAATGATATCAATGGAATCTTATCATAGAACTGCATCATAAAATAAAATAAATTAAACAAGAATCCATTGAAATCATTCCCAACTCGGAGAAACCAATACTTTGCGAGTTGTAATTTGTAAAACTTTGAACAAGAGCGCCAAAGCTCCTGCCCACAGAGCCTTCCCACTTTTTCAATTTGACTTCTATGCGTCAATTTTCAAAAATTTTCCGTAATTAAATTCAAAACGTGGGTCTATGACTCATCTCATATTGAATTTATATACATCAGGAAATTATAATTAGAGTATACTATGAAATCATATACAATTGAGAATAATTATTGAAATTTTGAAAAATCATATCTCGAAAGTATTAGTTTGTTAGGGTTGAGAATGAAATCAATGGATTTTTATGATGAAACTACATCTTAAAAAAAATTGAATTCAAAATTTGTAATGTAAAAAAAAAATTTTTTTTGTTACTTCGAAACCACCAGGCCAATTTTGGCCAATAACGAACTTAACCGAGATATTTATCTCCTAAGCCTACTCTGCAAATTTCAACTGTCTAGCTCATTCCGTTCGAGAGTTATCGTGTTAACGGCCGGACGGCCGGACAGAATCAATTTTGACCATGGATTCTTGATCAGTGAGTCGAACCAAATCGTTTAAGACCATTTTCAGCCAAAAATTTCAAAATTACAGACATTTGGGCAAATTGATAAGCACTCTGTTCCGAGGAACAACAGCGCCAAAAAAAGAAATGCACATGTATTGATCATTGTTCCTAAACGTATCCATCGTATTCGCACAAACAACACTATGCGGCAGACCATTCCATCTGTCACAGACTCTGTTGTGTGGAAAGCATTGACACTAAGTTCTGAAATTATCCTTTCCTAGTTTATATGCCCGCGAAGTTGTGATGCTTCTTTTGTAGGAGTGTTCCAAACCCACGCCAAAGAATCCCTGTAGAGCCCGGTATGTCACAATAAGGCCAGTCCTGTTAGGACGATCCTCAAAAGTTTGTAGATCCATCATTCTCAAGCGGAGACGGATAGTCTGGTATTATCATCCCGAATGAAATCCTAGTATTAATTCCAACGCTGCACAGATTCAAGGAGATGTTGATTGCTTCTAAGAGATCCCGCATACTCCATCAAAGGACGTACATAGCTACAATAAAGTGCCTTGCACGTTGACAAGCTGCAACTTCCAAATGCTCTATGGATCATGTAAGTCATCTGTCAGGCCTTAGTTGCAACGTGGTGCGACCAGGTCAAATCATGAGCTACTGTGACACTCTGATCGTTATGCTGATCAACAGAGGCTAGGCGGCGACCATCAACCACTTACTCAAATCTGGGTTTATTCCTATCGAGATGGAGCACGTGATACTTACTGGTGTTTAGGGGCAACAACCATTCTCGACACAAGTCACTTACAGTCCTTAAATCGTCTTGCAGGGTTTTTGAATTCTGATTGTGATTTTTTGTGGCAAAAATGCGCGCATTTAGACTTCATCAATCGTGACAGGTCTGAAGTATACAATAGAAAGAGAATGGGATCCAAGACCGATCCCTGCGGGACGCCACTATAAACAAAACACTATCAAAAGATGAATGAACACCTCCCACTCTCACACGGAAAGATCTGTCGGAGAGAAACGCCCTGATCCACGAGAGCACAAAACCTCGAATGACAAGATAGTTTAGATACAAGACAAAGATGTGGTACATGGTCGAATGCCTTAGAGAAGTCCAAGTACACAACATAAGCCAGGAAATCTGCTGATTTCTGAAGATCTTTGGACATCTCACTTGTGGATTTCCTGACCAAAGGAACAGTTACCTTCGAATTCATCATGGTCATCACATATTTGAAAAATTATTTCCAGTTGTGATGCTTCACAGCAAGTTTACGATTTGTTGATCGCAGAAGAGACGAAATTAGAGTAGGATCGATGGTCACGGTAATGTGCAGCAGCTTTACTATGTAGAGATTTTTGCTAAAAAGATTTCTTGCATCTGATCATTTTCAGATGGTTTATCCATGATTTTGTTTGATTCGAGTGAAGCTAGAGAGCGTGTCTGTTGTAGTATCCTAGAAAGCAGATGTCCAACAAAGGGAGCTAAATAACAGAATAGCCGATTGGAGCATTACTCCAGGTCTTGCACAGGCAAGATGAGTTTCTGACCATCCTATACCAGGAAGCTCCTGCAGCTGCCAGGAGCTGAGTTTTGGGTAATGGTAGGACTGCTGACAGGGCTCTGTCGGTACAAATACCAATTCTACCGAATGGGCAAGTCAGCAGACTAAACATGCAGGATCTGTGGATCGGAAAAGGAAACGCTGAACACATAGTTCGCAAATGCCAAAAGCTGCCCAGCTTAAGAATTTTACATGTGGGTGAACCAGGTCTAAAACCTCCTGAGGTGATAGCCAAGGCTCCTAAGGACGTCATCAGGTATCATTTAGTTACGAATATCGGTGACTAAAGATATTCAAGAGAATTGTGCACTGTTGAATTTAACTATAATATAAACAACCACATGTTGAAAAGGATTTTATTTGACAGCAAGCATTCATTCAATCTCCACGTTGATAAGAGTATTATCAGTGAAGACAGTTTTTGTTTTACGCAATTGCAGATAATTTTCTAATGTAAGATCTATTCAAGCGGTGTATTGTAGTTTGGTCGTAGTAAACTTGAATAGTGTGGAGCTCTATTCACGAAAAATATATCTCCGCATTGGAATCAGTAGAGGAAAAATTTAAAAATGTTTGTATTACAAAAACATTACGTTAACCCCATGACTATAACTATCTACTGCTTGAACTCAATTTTGTGAGTTTGAGGAAGAGAAGAGATCATTCAGATGCGATTTTTGCCTTCAAATTAATTAACAATCAAGTTAATTCCATGTACCTGCTCTCTCTCTGTTGAATTTCAGTAGACCCCGCATTTAATTAGTAGTATTAGTATGCCAATAAAAAAAGAAAAAATATTATGGCGGCGGTATTATAATCATTAGAACTCGAAGGAAACCATACTAATTTTTTCCGCAGTATATTTTGTTAGATTTCAGCATCAATAATTATTTATACCTACCTGTTAAATTACTGATCTGTGTTCATATAATTTCAGAAACTGCTGACCTTAGTGGTTGTGGCAGCCAATAACAAATCGACAAAAGACGCCATTAAAGCTTTGCTGGAAGGGCCAAAGAAAGGCGCTTCTCATCCAACAAAACGAGGGAAACTGAATAAAAATACTATATATATTATATAATATAATATTTTTGTATTAACTATTTTTTTTTAATATTTTGTTTTCATTAAAATAATTTTGTATTAATTTTATTCGTTTGTTTCTATAAATTGTTTATTTGTTCACTATTTTTGAAATTAGTGTTTATATAAATAAATTGTTTCTGTTCAATATACCGTTATTTCATTTCCCTCCAGATTGCTATTATTATGTTCCATCTTCCATGGATTTCTTTTGAACCTCCGTTAAACATATCTCAAGGATATTCCTGCATATCTTTGAAAGATGTCTTATGGATATTAGGATATTACCGAATGATATTTTTGGAAGATTATCTTATGGATATCCTTCTTATGTTTTATGTATGTACAGGTTGCTCCGCTTTGGGCATTCTATGGACGTCCATGAGATATCTTTTGGAGATGTCCTATTAGACCAGGGTTGATAATATTTGAAACAAAAAATAATAATAGTAGGATGAGAGGAAGGCAGTGAGTTTTGAAAGATAAAAAACGGTTTTCTCGATTTCCGGCAAAACTACAAGTCCTATGGAAAAAAGTTAAATAGCAAAGATGTAGGTAATAAAAAGATCTACAACTTTTGTGTTTACACTTTTCACACATAACCTCAAAATGTATGTGAAAAAGTCAAATAACCAAGTTTTATGTTTTTTATCTTTATCTTTTGCACTTTTATCTTTATCACGAACTTTTGTGAAAACTTACCTTTTTATGTCCCAAACGCAGTGTTTGACGTGAGAATTTTCGGTATTAAGTCAACATAGGTTTAAAAATAAATATTTTGAATACAAAAATTACAGTGTGTTTGGGACATAAAAAGGTAAGTTTTAACCATATTTCGTGAAAAAAAAAAGATGAAAATAAAAATCCAAACACTTAGTTAATTGATATTTTCACAAAAATCTTGAGGTTATGTGAAAAAAGAGTGAATACAAATGTTATAGATCTTTTTATTACCTACAACTTTGCCATTTACCTTTATTCCATAGGTCTTGTAGTTTTGCCGGAAATCGAGATAAACCGTTTTTTACCCTAAAAAACTCACTCCCTTCCACTTCCCGACCTCATATCGCCTGTAAATTATTTTTCCTTTCATTTTTATTATATTCTCTTCCTTTTCCAATGGGTTTCATCCTACTATTATTATTATCTATATATCCTTTAAGGATGTCCATAGGATATCCTATGGATATTCTTGAAGAATGTCTTATGGATGTACCGGGTTTCCCACTGTAATTTGTAATTTAACTTCGTTACGAATGGAGATACAATAAAATGTTCTGTACAAAAGTTGTACGAAATCCACTGAATTTTTTCAGGACGTTTTCACGAATTGAAATATATACAGGGTGAACAAGATATTGAGTATTTTTTTTAATGAAACACTCTATATATTTTTTTAGATTTGGCTAGGTCTTTCACTCCTGATTTCAAATATATATGCATGTGTTGGTGTAGTCAGTTCTCAAGTCGTAGGCTGTGATAAATCAACCAACTGCATTGGTACGTGGCACGTCGACACATATAATTACGTCACGACTAGCCGTCACTTCCAGAAGATGGGCATCGCAACGAAATTCAACCTTTAGATATGTTATATAAGTTGACCAAAAAGTCCAACATTTTAGGTATTTGAAATATATCTATTTTGACCAAAAACTAAACTCACAAAATGTAAGATCTGAATTTAACTGATTTTAACAATGTTGAATTATAAAAATTGTTGTAAAAATTAAAAATCACTCAGTATATGCCTTTTGCGATTTTTAATTTTAACTAATATTTTTTTTTAATTTTGCTCTACCTGATACAGCCCACTCCCCGTGTTACAGTACTGTCTAGTTGATATGCCCTTTGAATATACGGAAATAGGTGAATTTTCTCAACAAAACCGTCAAAAACAACAGACCTCGCATTATTATACTTACCGTTTTGAGTTTGTCCGTTTGATTCCAATTTGTCCAGTCCTGAAAAATGATTCTTCTGATAATTTTATGGGTACTGAAGCAAAACTTAGTGGATTGCCATTTGAAATATGATCTCCACCAATTGAAATCGTTGAATAATTCAATTTTAATAGAAAAAAAATATTTATTTTGATACTAGCTCTAAATAAAGCGGATAAAGAAACGATTATGTATAACAATATAAAATATGTTTTCAATAAAGAATCTAAATTTTTTTGCGTTCTCTTGATTTCTTCTTCTGATTCTTTTTGGCGCTCTAGTTCCTCGGAACTGAGTGCTTATCAATTTGCCCAAATGTCTGTAATTTTCGAATATTTCGATGAAAATGGTCTTAAACGATTTGGTTCGACTCACTGATCAAGAATCCGTGGTCGAAATTCATTCTGTCCGGCCGGCCGGCCGTAGGTACGATAACTCTCGAACGGAATGAGCTAGAGAGTTGAAATTTTCAGAGTAAGTTTGGGGGATAAATATCTCGGCTAAGTTCGTTATTGGGCAAAATCGGACAGATGGTTTCGGAGTAACAAAAAAAAAATTTTTTTTTTACGAAACAAATTCCAAATTAAATTTTTTTTAATAAGAAGTTTTATCATAAGAATCCATTAATATCATTTTTAACTCTAACAAGCTAATACTTTCGGAGATATGATTTTTCAAAATTTCAATAATAAATCGTATTTCAACGTTGTCACAGAATGATATCATTCTATGTATGAATATGAATTGTCATAATGTCAAATGATGTTCCTGAGACATTATCTCTAATCAATCGAAGAATTGTGAGCGAAGTGAGAATAATCTCAGTTGTTTGCTCCGAAATTAGTTTTTCTCAGAAAATTCTGAGAACATGAACTGAACATGAAGTAAGAGATCTGAGAGTAGTGAGACTGCTTTTCATTCATAGACATAGATATAACTCTCGAACGGAATGAGGTAGGTAGTTGAAATTTTCAGAGTAGTTTAGGGAGATGAATATCTCGGTTAAGTTCGTTATTGGGCAAAATTGGCCAGATTTAGTTTGATTTCTTCCATGGTGCTTTTCTCATTCTCATGATTGCTCATTTAATCTTGATAAATAAACTATTATTTGAATTGAATTTCCTTTAGGATGCAGTTCTATCATATGAATACATTGATATAATTCCCAACTCTGAGAAACCAATACTTTCGGAGATATAATTTGTCTGTTTGAACTAGAGCGCCAGAAAGCTCCTGTCCACAGGGCTTGAACCCATTTTTATAACTTCTATTCTTGCTTTTCTTGATTGATTTCTTGATATTTCCTTCTGATAAATTTCCTAATTTGAATCTCGTTATCTTCTAACCTTCTAAATTATTGAATTCTGTTTAAAATATGTATTAAAATCGTTTAAATCCGATAAGTGATATAGCTATGTAGAAATTTCTTGACTTTTCTCCAATTTTATATTTTGAATTACTGCCAATTTTTTTTTGTTACCATCGATATTATCTCTTCACAAACAAACACATCTCATTTTCGCGCGCATATTCTGGTGAACAGCGTGTTATTATTTTGCCAATTTTTTTTGCCGGAAATGGTCTCCAACGATTAGGTTCCACTCATTGAAGAAGAATTCGAGGTCAAATTTGATTCTGTCGGGCCGGCCGGCCGTTGCCACGATAACTTTCGAACGGAAAGAGATAACGACTTGAAATTTTCAGGTTAGGTGGCGCGTCCAAATGTAACATACAAGTTCCTTAATGAGCATAATCGGCCCAACGGTTTCCGAGTACTAATTTTGGTTTCAGCCAATACAGATCCGATCGAATTCATACTCAACTACTTGTAGAATATCAACACAATAATGGTGTATGTGAAATTTTGTGGGGATCGTATCACTAGAAAATTGAAAAATAAATTACATACTGAAAAATATTATTCATCTCACGATACCTTGAAAACGGAAAGAGATATCGACTTGCAATTCTCAGGATGGGTTGCGCATCTGAATGCGACATTTGAGTTCGTTAATAGACATAATCGGCCGAATAGTTTTAAAGGCCCTTAGAGTGCTATAATTTTTGATACGCTAAATGGGCTTTACGTGCAAAAAAACGCAGCAAGTTAATATTTGATAAAATTTGAAGTCTCATACTTTTTGCGCATATGTTCTGGGGAACATGTCGTTATCATTTTGCCCATATATCTGTAATTTTCGATTATTTTGCCGAAAATAGTGTCTCAAACGATTGGGTCGACTCCCTGATGAAGAATTCGAGGTCAAATTTGATTCTGTCCGTCCGGACGTTGCCACGATAACTTGAGAACGGAAAGAGATAGCAACTTGAAATTTTCAGGGTAGGTGGCGCGTCCCGATACGACGGACAAGTAGGTACAGCATCCTGTGAAAATATAGAAGTACGATTCATTCTTGAAATTTCGAAAAATGATATCTCCGGAAGTATTAGCCTGTTAGAGTTGAAAATGATATCAATGGATTTTTATGGTGAATCAGGCCAATTTTGCCCAATAACGAACTTAACCCAGATATTTACCTCCCAAACATACTCTGAAAATTTCAACTGCCTAGCGCATTCTGTTCGAGTTATTGTAGAAACAAAATTTAAAAATTGAATTTTTTCTTCACACTTTACGGCAACCCGATCAATACAAAACTACGCATGTATATAAAGGTCATTATTCTACAATTTGATGCTAAATTTCAGACAGATCGAGCGATCGGTTTCGGAAATATTCATAAAAAATATTTTTACTAAAATCGGCCATAACCCCGAAACCGCTTGGTGGTTTTCGCCCGTTAACGAACTCGTCCGTTACATTTACGCCCCAAACCTACCCTGCAAATTTAAATCCTTTAACTCCTTTCGTTTGAGAGTTACCGTGATATAACGGCCGGCCAGCCGGCCAGAATCGATTTCGACCATGGATTCTCGATCAGTGAGTCGAACCAAATCGTTTAAGACCATTTTTGGCAAAAAATTCGAGAATTACAGAAATTTGGACAAATTGTTAATCACTCTGTTCCGAGGAACAAGAGCGCCAATAAGGAAGCTATGTGATCTCAATCATAAATTTCCTAAGAAATGACAACTGTGGACTTAATTTCGATATATGAATATGGGTTGGTCCAAATTGCAGTTTGAATAATTGGGAGTTTCTGGTTAATTATAATTGCTTTATATTCATGTTGAGTACAAAATTTATTCAAACGGAAAGTAATATAACAAATAGAAAAGTATAGATATTTTAAAAATGGTTAAATCTCTTCCTCGTCAGATGAGCCAGTTATATCATCTCAGGCTGCCATCGGTGAAGATCGGATATTTTCATAAAATTCGTGGTGCACAGGTGGAATAAATTCCATCAACTGTAGCAGGTCTCTCTTCTTAGCTGCACTTATGATATTCCCGTCTGGGTACAAAACTGGAAGTTTTAACATCTGTTTGGAAGTAGAATTTCTTTTCCCTATGTCAACTATTGTAAAATCAACATCAGCGTCGTTAGAATATTTGAACTGAATGGTGTATGGAGAGTCTTTGCTGAACCTCAGCCACTGTATTTTAAGCCACTCCATCTTGACATTGGTGGTAGAAAATTTTCTGTTTGTTATATTAGCCTTCAGTAATTTGGTGGAAATAAATCCGACTTTTTCAATTCTATGACCTTAAAAGGATTTTTCTCTCTGGCATCCGTTATAACCTTTTGCCAGTCTTCAGGTATATAGATATGGGGATGAAATTGTTTTGCTTTCTTTATAAGCCCAAAGTATTGGTCACAAGGTAGATACGAATGACCGCTTACTAAGAATTTGTGATCTATTTCTTCCACGCTGAAAAGCGGAGACGCAGTAATGTAATTACATAATAGCGAGAGCTTTATGTTGCGATTCTGACCTTCGCACTGATGAGAGTACATAATGAGTTTTGTCGATTTAACAAAATGTTTTATGTAAAACAAAATGCAAATCCCACCTCTTGAGAGCCTCTAGAGGCAATAGTTTCATCCCATACAAACATGAACGTGTTAGCAGTGCCCATATCGTGAATACTGAAGCAATTCGTCCATAATGGCCTTTTGTGGTAGCTGATCCCCGTTGTCAATAAGGGGGTAGGTAGAGTCTTCATAAGGTCGAAACATATCACCGAAATTCCACCTTTTATTGCCAATTCGGTATCATATCTTAGACCATCTGTAGCAATCTGGGCCTTTCTTTGATGCATTTCCTTCTCACTTTCTAATTGGTCTTTTCTGGCTTCATCAGCTGCTGAGATTTGGACACTAAATAAGTTACACTCTTTACAGGAGTAAATTGAAGGATTAAAGTGCATATTATACACTTTATTGAAGGTTTTTAGGAAAATTAAATAAGAAAGCGGATCCTTTGCCTCTTTGGAATATAACTCATACATTTTATCAAGGCTCAAGTCTGGAGGAAGACATCTCCTGTGGTTGATTTTCTCTCTAGCATAATGAGATTCATGAGAAGGGAAATTTTCTAGGAATTCCTTCAGTGCATTTTTTTTTGCGTTCGTTGTTTTGTTATATTCTGTTTCATATTGTAGGCCGGCACACTTCTTTCTCTTGCTCATATTTCTTTTCCGTCTTGAAGGGTTGCGGGCTCGTTTTTTAGGCTTGGAACATACAGATGTACTTGGCTTGACTTCTTCGATATTTTCTGCCACACTCGTATTAAATTCTTCATGAAAAGGCACGTATTCTGACCAGAAATCTTGAAATGGTCCCAAATCTGAGGTAAAAATAAAGTTCGTTAATGGGCATAATCGGCCCAATGGCTCCCGAGTAATAATTTTGTTTTCAACCAATATGAATCCGATCGAATTGAATCTTGGCGAATAGTTGTAGAATATAAACCTAAGCATGCTCGTGGAATTTTGTGAGAATCGTATCGCTATAAAATTTAAAAAAATTTATTTTTGAATACGCGATAACCTGATAACGGAAAGAGAAAGCGATTTGAAATTTTCACGTTAGGTTGTACATCTAATGATACATTTGAATGAATTGGTTGTTATTTCCTCAATAACTCGAAAAATTTAGAAGCGAATTGGATTGCTTCTCAAACATGATTATTAAATGTAGAATGCCAACGCGAAAGCTCCTGCAAAATTTCGTGAGTATCGTATGTCTAGAAAATTTTTAAAAATTGAAAATTATTGAAAAAAATCTCGACTACCAAGTTCTAAGTTTGAACACGATCGGATATATATTATTGGAGATTCGAGCAGCCTTGTGTGAGTTCAGTAGATGAATGGGTGACCGTTGCCTCGATAACTTTCGAACGAAATGAGGTAGGGACTTGGAATTTTCAGGGTATGTTGCGTATCCGAATGGGACAGTTAAGTTCGTTTACGGGCATAATCGGTCCAACAGTTCCGGAGTTTTACCCACTTGTGGAAAGAGGTAGGGACTGGCTCCGAAAATCCTCCGCAATGCTCACTTACGGCAGCATTGCTTGGTGGGAGTACATTGTAAGGGTGCAATCTCAGCTCAAGTTTGCAAAAATTCAGAGATCTACGTGCTTGATGGTGACTTAGGCTTTTCGCTCCACCCCCACCGCAGCCATGGAACGCCTACTAGACCGCACCCCTCTTCACCTAGTGATCAGAAGCGTAACCTGTTTGACGACATACAGATTTCTGCATATGGTTCTCAATGAGCCTAATGCGATCAGCTTACCTGGTTCTCTGCAGACTGAATTGGAGGCCAATGGAGATAATGAGCATGCGGTCGGACGTATCTATAACCAAAACCTACACAGAGTGGCCCTTAGGGTGATTCAAAAAAAAAGAATATTTTTTTTTTCGTTTGGTACTCTGAAAAATAGGTTCCTAGACACCTCTAAGAAAGCCTCTCCAAGCATGAGTTCTTAATTGTAACGGGAAGGTCCTCCTTCTTAGAGTTTTCTATTTTTTCTTATTATCAGATAGAAAAATTTATATCTCGCTTCCAACTACTTGAAAAAATATCTTGTTCCTTAGATTTTGTAGGAAATTGAATGCTCTACAAAAAAGGTCTCTTACGATTTTTTCGTAAACCCAACCGTTTAAAAGATATTAACGGTTAAAGTTTGATTATTTTTGGGAAAATTTTTTATTTCTTATGAATTTTATAACTCAATGAAAAAAAATCATTATGAATGATGAAACTCATAGTTTTGTAGGAAATTTACTGCTCTATAAAAATGGTCTCTTATGATTTTTCGATCAAGTTGAGCGTTTACGAGATATTCATCGTCAAACATCAATGCATATCAATTTTTCTAGTTTTTGATCAATAATTCGAAAAATTTCAATTTATTCTGTGAGTTTCAAGGAAATTTAGACAAATTTGAGTTTTTATTATAAAAGCAACTCCTATAGATGTTTTCTGTTCAAAAATTCATTTGAAAGTTTTTATTCTAATAATATTTTTTTTTTAATTTTATCTTTAATAATTTAAAATCTTAATCGCGTTGTCATTTATTATTATGAAATTTGTTCAGTGCGTATTTTTAAATTGTTTTTCACAAAATATACATAAAATTTTCGTTCGAGGGGATTTTTGTTTCGAATTCCATTTCTTCTTCTGTTTGTCTTCTGAAACTAACGCCATCTATGTTTTTTACTCTCAACTATCTTCAGTATCTACCCATTTAATACCGTATTTTCAGTGTTCCTAAAACTGATCATCTTGAATACGTAATAAAATATTGAAAATTATATGGCAGTTGATAATTAAATAAATAAATTCTTCGATTAGAAAGTGAAACACATGTGAAACACACTAAATTGAATTATATATTTAAAAAAATGCACTAATTTTTTGTTTTAATGTAATCAAACATGCCCAAGACTAAAAAAACTAATTAAAAAAATAGTTCATAACATATTTCTATTCATAGAAACTCAAATTTGTCTAAATTTCCTTGAAACTCACAGAATAAATTGAAATTTTTCGAATTATTGATCAAAAACTAGAAAAATTGATATGCATTGATGTTTGACGATGAATATCTCGTAAACGCTCAACTTGATCAAAAAATCATAAGAGACCATTTTTATAGAGCAGTAAATTTCCTACAAAACTATGAGTTTCATCATTCATAATGATTTTTTTTCATTGAGTTATAAAATTCATAAGAAATAAAAAATTTTCCCAAAAATAATCAAACTTTAACCGTTAATATCTCTTAAACGGTTGGGTTTACGAAAAAATCGTAAGAGACCTTTTTTGTAGAGCATTCAATTTCCTACAAAATCTAAGGAACAAGATATTTTTTCAAGTAGTTGGAAGCGAGATATAAATTTTTCTATCTGATAATAAGAAAAAATAGAAAACTGTAAGAAGGAGGACCTTCCCGTTACAATTAAGAACTCATGCTTGGAGAGGCTTTCTTAGAGGTGTCTAGGAACCTATTTTTCAGAGTACCAAACGAAAAAAAAAATATTCGTTTTTTTTGAATCACCCTAGTGGCCCTACCACTACCATCTTTCCCAGCAGAGACGATTGGACCATCTCTGGAACCCCACTGCTTGAGGGTCCCTGTTGATTCACATATTGGGGTTAGAGCAGGAGTCAGCGGTTGCAAAATTGATGAGGGTGAATCCATCAGCCTGGATATTTTTGCGACTGTCTTTCAACCAGTCATCACTTAGCAAAGCTCATACTTGAGAAAGGATGGGCCCGCAGATCAATCAAGTTCTTATCGGATAGCCAAACTGAATTGAAGGCCTTCTACTCTATACAACTGCAAGTCCCTGCTAGTGCAATACTGCCGGCCACACATGGTGAACTGAGAGGGCATGCAGGCTGCAACCCATATCGGTCCCGGGCTACTCCAGCATAAATGGTAATGAGTGGCTGACTCATTGGCGGCATGGGGAGCTTCCACGGGGCTCATTGGGGCGGAACCGGCCTGTGGTATCACCCTCAAGCCAGTAGGGTGGGAGAACAACAGATGGTTGGACCATGGCTGGAGCAGCATAGCTGGACACAGACATGCTCGCTCGACAATTATTTGCTCCTCAGCTGTAAGAGGCAGACAATAGCTCAGATTATCTAGGTTAGACCTGAGAATCTTAACAGCTGTATACACTGTGGTCTCAGATAACACGCTGGGGTTGACTGAGTACTCTGAGTGCAGACTATGTCTGGAGGATGACGAGGCTATCGAACGCATCATGTGTGACTGCCCCGCTGGGGAGAGGATCATATTTGAGGAACTAGGAGTCCACAAACTGAGACTGAGAGAAGTCTGCAGACTTATCTGCCTTATCAAAAGGCTTAAGCTTGTGGGTGAAGTATAGATTTAGGTCTGCCAAAATAGACCACATTAGTTAGGTTAGGCGGGAAATTTGAATTACGATCCATCCGTGGATCCGAGCACTGAATTCCCCATGCATTTCTTATGGTCCTAAAATTTACGCGAATTTCTCGCCTGTTTTTAGATACTTTGGCTAATTTCTTAAGGTTTATTTGGTTGAAATAGATTCTGTGAACCTTTCTCAACCATCTAGAATCAAGTTTTCATAACAAAATTGTATATTTCCAAAATAATTAATAAATATAAAAGTGTTCACCAAATTCGATTGACGTATGTCTTAGCTCACTCGAAAACAGTCAAAAATAATAACATAACCCTAAATCGGCCTTGTAATGACGCACAACAGAAGTCATCTACGACATACGGAAATCTTTCGAACTAGAATGGTTTCAATTTTGATTTAAGAATAAATAGAAGTAGATTAAATGTGGAAATAAGATGAAAACATGCACTAATGATGAAGGTACCCAATACTTGTTGTCTCTGTACTAACATTCTCTTTTAAATAGGGTGGTATCATCTCAAAGTTGAAATTCCTTGTTTAAAAATTTGAATATGGATCTCCCGCCAAGCGTATGATTCTAACCTAACTAATGTGGTCTATAGACCGATTGGTTGCAGTAGCGGGGCGGGTTTAGTCTGCCCGACACAACTCATATATAATATAATAATTTCATGACGAGAAGCATAAGGTCGGTTGATACATTTTGCAATTGAAGAATATTGACGTTACATTTGTGATTCTGCAAAAAAACCCATTTTGAATTTTTGCGGGTTAGTTCGATATTGCACTCATAGCCTCAAATGATCCATGGTCTGAACTATATATATACCTCATCCTAGATGAAACATTTGGAAGCGTTGAGGTTTCCTAGGTAACTGTTCCGATAGTCGAGTTAGTGAATAAGGTCTGCACGAAGAAACCGGCTTTGTCTTTTATTGTAGTTACAAGTGGTATCAGAGGGGGACAACTTAATTGATTTGGAAAAATGCAAGATATCATCATCGAAAGCTTTACATTTTTGAATATCAAAAAATATAGCATGTGTATGAAAATCAGAGACATTTATTTAATTGAAATACTGCAAGACTTCATTTTAATAGTAGTTTTTCGTTGCAAGCTGATAGTTGGGTGCCGTGTACTGATATTCGTATGACAAAGATAGAGGGTTGCGTTTTCTTGATGCTAATGCATACGTTGACGCGATGCGGTATTGCCAATGTTTATTATTTTATGGAGACTTAAGGCTTGATTTATATATCACAAATTGGATAAGATAATAATGATTCATTTTCAGAACTTGCGATTGGTTAATTTTGAGAGAAGCAAAGCTTCCCTTGTATCAGACTAGAAAATTACTTCGCAATAATATATCTCAACAAAAACAGAATAACGCAGCTTTAAGCAACAGTAAAAACTACTACTCGTCTAAAATATTATATGACTCACCAAAAAGCTTGAGCACATCTGATTTACTACTGCTTGTTTCCAACGTCTTGAATATTCTGTCCATTCTTCTAGACCAGTTTTCAAGAGTGATTTCCTTCTTCTCCTTCAAAAGATTATAATCTTTGTTCCAATAATATGGTAGTCTCCTGTTCTCTAACAATTTACAGAAGTATTTCAGTCCCTGTAAGTAAATGATTCATTTACTCCAGTATTATACTTTAAAGAACAGGTGGCCCTATACAAAATTTAATTTTCACTGAAGTAGAGTTTATTCAAATAGAAATACAAATAAACTGCTCCCCGAGAGTTAGGGATATCATATTAAGTTGTTCTGAGAGGCGTAAAATTTTAAAGACAATATCAAAAACATGATCAACTGCCAATAAAAACTTCGATTTGAATGCATATTTTCACCATCTGGTCGTCTTTTTTCTTGAGTTTGTCAGTTTTTCACATTATTCGTGAGATTTAGCATTTCAATATGCAGTTAATTTATTGTCAGTCTCTTAGCGATATCGAACTTAGTAAATTTCACGAGCTTCTCAAGATGCCAAGACATAAATTAACAAACGCCGAGGCTAATAGGGCTATCGGTATGCTACAGGGTGGCCTCACTCAAGTCGCTGTGGCAGAAACATTTCAAGTGTCGCAAAGTGTAATATCGCGACTCTGGAATAGGTTCAATGAGACAGGTTCGGTGCAGGAAAGACATAGGGTTGGTGGACCAAGAAAAACAACACCCGCACAAGACCGTTTTGTTACCATTTCGGCGAGGAGATATCCTCTTTCTTCATGTAGGATGCTGAGAAATCGACTTTTAAATGCCAATGGTCCTGAAATTTCCATTGAAACCATCCGACGTCGTTTGGGGGAGATTAACCTGGCTTCTAGACGTCCATTGAGGGGTGTTCCGTTAACACGTGAGCATAAACGACAAAGATTAGAATGGGCCAGGCAGCATGTTAATCTGAACGTCCAACGGCGTAGTGTACTTTTCACAGATGAATCCAGATACGGTCGATTTTCAGATTCTCGAAGAATAAGGGTATGGACTATGCCGCGTATACCCCGAAATCGCATTCTAGGAGGCTCTGTTATGGTATGGGCTGGGATATGTTACAACGGGCGCACAGACCTTCACATTTGTCCTGGCAATATGAGTGCTTTACATTATAGGGAACATGTCATTGGCAACGTAGTGCCAAATTTTCATGCTGCCATTGGTGAGGCTTTCCAATTTCTTGACGATAACGAAAGACCACATCGTGTAGCAATAGTAGAAAATGCGCGAGACGAGCATGGTATTCCACATTTACCACTACCTCCGCATTCGCCAGACTTAAACTGCATAGAACATGCATGGGATATGATACAAAGAAGACCAGATGATCACCAACCTCCACCAGAAACATTGAATGACCTCAATTCACTACTGCCTCGTTTATGGAATGAAATTCCTCAAGATACCCTCGTTGACAGTATGCAACGAAGATGTCAGGTGGTCATTGATGCCCGTGGTGGCCATACCTTGTATTGAAGGCATAAAAAGACAAAAAAAAAACAATAAAATATCCGGAAATAAAACTCGTTAAATTTTACCCTAATCTGTTAATCACCCTGTATATGTTGCAGACCAAAAAACTTACGTGCATTTATAGTTTTGAACCTAAAACTATATTAAATTACGTTTTCAGAATGTCTGTTATTTTAGTTTAAACGATTATCCCTAACTCTTGTGGAGCAGTTTATATTGCCTTAATCAAAGCAAAATTTCATCAGGCATGATTTCTATGAAACTGCAGATTTATTGCTAGACGTTTTGATGACCTCATCTTTTCATCACATCTCAAGAATGTTCAACTGGGTTAAAGTCATGGAAACAAGCAGGTCGGTCTAATAAAAATCCACCCACAATATCCGAGGCATTTTGGGCGCCTGTGCTGTATGCAGTGGGGAATAATCATGTAGAAATAGCGTCTCCGAAGGCCTATTTTAGGATATAGGAGCTCTACCCAAAGATAATCCCACCCAAAACATCATTTTGTGCATTCTTTATATACAACATGATTTTTTGGCAATGCGTTATCCTTACATCAAGAATAAAACAATAATATTCTAGTTTGAGTTCACTGTACCTCTGTATAAAGGGGTAAATTTTTCAAAAGTAAATTTGCGAAAACAGAACAAAGTGAATTTAGAATGATTTTCGAATGTAAACAACAACTACAAGTCTCTGTGAATTCTGAATATCAATTCAATGCTACAAAGAGTAAATTCACATTTGTTAATGAATAATTTAAGATGAAGGTCCTCATTGATTTGAACTGAAGCAACTACAGATGAAGACTTTCCGAAATTGAATACATATATAAAAATAAATAGATTCTTTGAGCTTCTTGATCTCCCATCCAGATGTACAAATTTTTGTTGAAAAATTATTAGAAAGGTCATCAAAATCTTTTATAAAATCGGAGGAAATGAAAGTTCTATTTCACTCATATTTCTAGTCCATCTTGACGTCTATAGTCTCAACTGATAGGTACTCATCTCCAAGTAGAAATAATCCAAAGGAATTTCACTATTTATACACACTGCAGTTTAATCACTACAGGACCATATTTCTCACTGCATTGAATTAATTCACATTTGACACCGTTATACACAAAAATACCACGAAATACCCGCGAAAAACAATACTGATTAATTCCAGAATCAGAAGTAATCGTCCATTTACAATAACAAACGTTCGACTGAATCGCCTGGCGTACGACTCGAAGCGGTGTTGCCATTTTATCATGTTCCAGGCCTGTTATATATAGTGGGCTATGATCTTATCTTAATATAACCTATTCCGATGTTGGCGCCTTCTGTCACTCGAACTCCAAATGAAAAGCGGAACTGTTCGAATATTACAGTAGTCAACTCCAGAATAAATTCATCAAACCTTCAAAAACTCTACTCTACTCGGTGCAGTTAATATTCGAACGCAACCCTGTAAGGGAAAGAGCTCCTTGGGACATAAGTGTTAGTGATAGTGACCTTTGGGACTCTTCCCAGAAGATCTTGATGCATCGGGATATCATATCCAACACGGTCAAAACCTAATATCACTAACACACGTCAAGATAATTCAGATCTCCTTACCATCATGAAAATGTAGCTTCTAGGATTTTTCCAATAGTTTTCATCTACAGACTCATTCATCCACATCATGACAGTTTTTAAATAATAACTAGGAAAAGAGGATTCCTGTATTTGGTGGTTCCTCAAAAGCTTCAAAATAAATAAAAATTCAATATATAAATCAATTAAATCTACTGCAGATTTAATATAAGTAAAAAATTACCTTGAGTAACCTTATAGTATCTTTCAACCCACATTTTCCATTGATAATCAGTTTTTCTTGCTCCTGAAAGGACAATCTCCAAGAAATATTGTACCTCGACGAATTACTAGGAGTTTTCGGAACAACCAGAAATTCGTGCTGGAATTAGAAAAGCACTAACTAAATAAAATTTATTAATACACAATGTAATAAACGAGGTGACATAGGGAATTGATGCAGAATATTAATGGTGGAGCTATTTAATATTGACCTCACATATTTTCCATGCTTTCCATAGGTTTATCTCTCCGTTTCGGATGATTTTTAGAAAATATAATCGATTTCCCCAGTACTTTAATGTCTAAGGTAGGCCATTAATGTAGACATATTGTCTTCCATGATATCTATGAGAGAGACAGAGAGTACCTATGGGCATATTATATCCTTCAATGCGTGCTATGTGCGGTACGTCCAATACGTCAGATCACTAGTCAGGATGCGGCCTGGCAGGCTTATGCGTTAATTCACTTGAGAATACTGTACGGTCTGGGGGACCTATGCACATAGACAGGGAGTGCTCCTCATGCAGAAGGCACACATTAGAGCCTTGAGGGAGTTGACTTAACGCGGATAAGTTTATTAAAATGGAAAAGTATAACGGGTAATTCCGCAAAAGGAGCAGAGATAATCATTCTGCTGGTACCTGCCGACACGTGTTTCTGCTAGTTGGCTTCTTCAGGACAGGGCAGGTACCAGCAGAATGATTATCTCTGCTCCTTTTGCGGAATTACCCGTTATACTTTTCCATTTTTATTATTCATAATGAACAGAATACATACAATAACAGCTGAAGTAATTATTTGACTGATACTTGGAATAATGAACCACCTGGTACTATTTATCACAAGATCCGAAAGCCATCCTTAGGGGCCCCTCAGGGACTCTGGGATATGTCCCAGGATACGAGCTTAGCAAACCTGAGGTACCCTAGCTAAACCTGGCAGTAGGTATAAAATGCAAAACCGCACGGGGGCACTACTTAGTAGAATACGGTTGTAACAAGCCCGCGGACCCCGGTCACTCTCAACCGATGATGCATCACAATCTACGGAGCCTCGGACAACAGCTGGTGCCTGGGAATCACCAGGGCACTCTAGGGTTGGTGCTGGACGTGGCACCATGCGGACCACCATCGGCAGGATGCTGAGGAGGATGCCGCATGTCATACAAGAAATTACAGCTTCCGACGAGGACATCGAGGAGGAGAGAGAACAAGTTGTCAGTCGCATAGGGACTCAACGCTCGCTTGAGCAACCCGTAATCGGACCCGGTAACATGAACAAGGCCGCACAAAAGGGACACCACAAGTGGACACCCGAGCAACATGTGTTATACCGAAGATCTAGACCAGAAAGAAGGGGATATATGGGTAGACTGCATGGTCTATGGTGTGAGAATCACCAAGATCACAACTTCATGACGCAGCAAAACTTACGAGACCAGGTTAGCCATCTCAAGAAGAGAGGGATCTTGCAGAAGCTTCAAGAGTCAGAGGGGATAGAAGAACGAGTTGAAGAGCAGGTGAGAGATGTTCTATACCTATAGCAACACTTGACGAATCAAAGGGGAGAAGAACAGGATGATAGGCAAGAAAGAGATGCCGCAAACATTCAAGCAGAACGCTGTCGATAAAATAAGATCACTTGCAGCGGCAAGTAAGAACCTGATCAAGAGGCAGAAGTGGATAGAAGATAACAACACCTTCACCGCAGAACTTCCAAAGTTATTTCGACCCAAGCAAGTAGAGGAAAAAATCCACCATCACCGGAAGAAGTCGAACATTTCTGGAAAAAATTAAACCAGCGACCAGTGGAAACCAGGGATACTCCAGCACTTCATAGATTCGAGATATTATGTGCTGCAACAGGCCAAAGATCTGACTGAAATAACAACCGAAGAGATTAGACATGCCTTGAAGAACAAGCATGATTTCACGGCACCTAGACTGGATGGCGTTCAGAACAACTGGAAGGACTTTCCAGCTACCCACCAACACCTAGCTAGATTATTCAGTAGGATATTGGTCGCATTCAGCGGACGAAGCGCTCAGCCACTTTACGCTACCGCTACCTAGCACAAATCAAATGTGCTCCATAAAATAGCCTCCGCTCCACGACGTGTTGAGTTCGTAGGGCATGTACCACCGAACCAATAATTCACCGTGAGCCAAATCAATGGTGGGTAGAGGGCAGAACTGTACTGATACCGAAATCAAGTGATCTAGAACAACAAGTGTTCTTCAACATCGGATTCTGGAGTTCATTGGACCGGTGTGGAATCAAATCTACGAACAAAGAGCTGCGAGGAAAGGAGTACAGGGGTGCAAGGACAACCTCCTTAAAGACAAGAATATTTGTCAAGATGCGAGGCACTAAAAGCGCAACCTACATGCATCATGGTTGGATTACTCGAAATCATTTGACACATCGCCGCACAGCTAGATAATACGTCTGCTAGAGATGCTCAAAATCCACCCTAACATCGTCCATGTGATGAAAAACCATGGCGTTATGGAAAACTAAGTTCGCCGTTCGATCCCAAGGTAGGACCACTTATACCGGATAGGTCAGATACAGGCGAGACGTATTTCAAGGAGACTCGCTAAGCCCGTTATTGTTCTGCATAACATTTCTACCATTAACAACTGTGTTGTGGGCAAGCAGAATAGGGTACAAGGCCGGGCCACCAAGCAGAAGAGGACATCTGGTCTCACATCTCCTCTACATGAAGGACTCAAAACTGCACGCTTCTTCCAAAGCAGCACTACAACAACTGAATATCGTTGCCGAACACACCTCAGCAATAGGAATGTCATTCAGTTTGGACAAATGTACTGTTTTTCATCTCAGCAAAGGAAGAACTGAAGAAACAGGAGAAGACTCGAACTGGAAGGGGGAATAAGTATACGGCACCTCGAAGAGGAAGAAACATTCAAATTCCTTGGGATGAAACGAGGTGCACTGGAGAATACCCAAATCAAGGATGCCTTAACATCCAGTTACAAGAAGAAGATCCGAGCTGTTTGGAAATCACAGCTGTCTGGTAAAAACAAGGTTTCTGCTACGAACAGCTTGGCAGTCCCGATAGTGGCCTACCCTTTCGGGATAGTTAACTGGACTGTGAATGAAATTCTCGAGCTAGACTGAACCACTCGTGCTGGATTCACCATCAGTTATAGTTTAGCAATATTAAATTATAACGTAAATTTTCCGGCTCATTTTTACACTCTTTTATACAATAGAAAGTCAAAATGTATATATGGGAGATGATAGCCCTGCATATTTGGGGTCCTGTAGCGGTCTTCGAACATCTGAATCACTGAATAATCATCGATGGATTGGCCAGACCTGGTTTTGAAAGAGAACCTCCTGGCCTTACGAGCAACATTTTCCTTTTTTAATTCAAATATTGAAGGGATTTCTAAGAACAAGAGTGGATATCTTTGAAAACTAGCGGAGGCGATTATTCATCAAGAGATCCATGCGGCAACAGAGAAATATATTTGTGAGAGGGGACTTTTGAAAGATTATTTGTTATTTTTAATTTGTTCGTTTGTCTCCTATTGTCTTTTCATTTTTCAGGTTGAGTGTCGGGTACTTCAGAGAAACGCCTCCGTTTTTGGACGCAGGAATCCATATTGAAGAAGGAAATGCCTATCAATATTTTTAAATTTCAGCTAATTTTGTAAACAAATTCAATTTTTACAAATCACAAACACTCACGGGGAGACAGGGTTTTTTTGCTGAGGTATTTCTCTCTTGTATCAATAACCGTTGTCGAATTGTATGTTACTCCGTTACATTAACCTCTGCTAACAACACATATAAAGCTCTCAATCAAAAGGATATATACAGGATGTCCGGCTAGTGCCGCAGCGGACGATATAAGCGTAACGGTCAAAGTGTGGTATAATTTTTTGATGCAAACTTGAATTGCTGCAAGAATAGCCCAACCTAAAAATATTTTCGAATATATCGGGTGTCCCACAAAAGAGGAATAGAGGGTGACTTCGAGTTTTCAAATGGGAGACACTATATTCAGTACCGTCTTTCAATTTTCCAGCTGGAACTTCCTGCATGCTCTTGTATACTTTTCACATATTTTTGTTCAACAGTTATCGAAATATTTGTCATTTTAACAAACAAATGATACTTGTTTCTAATTATATTTCACGAACCCTTGCACACACCAATATCAACTGTATATGGAATATGGATTGAAAGACAAGACTTCAAAGTATCATAGCCAGCTATAATGAAGCATCGCCCGCATATGAAGT
The DNA here is from genome assembly GCA_937662695.2 of Halyzia sedecimguttata. Classification (NCBI taxonomy): domain Eukaryota; kingdom Metazoa; phylum Arthropoda; class Insecta; order Coleoptera; family Coccinellidae; genus Halyzia; species Halyzia sedecimguttata. Next base: position 12,928,993 of record OW569411.2, on the reverse strand, counting down.
GTCCACAAAAATACTATCAACATGACGAATTTCAAATCGATTTATCTTCATTTTTTCAAATGCAATGCATATAATTTTTTTTCGTCATTGTGATCACTATTCACTTTACTTCACTTTTTGTGATCACAATGATGAACAAAAATTAAATGCAGTGCTTTTGAAAAAATGATGATAAATCGATTTGTAATTCGTCATGTTGATAGTCTTTCTGTGGACACTTCATATGCTGGAGATGCTTTATTATAGCTGGCTATGATACTTTGAAGTCTTGTCTTTCAATCCATATAAAGCTGTTATTGGTATGTGCAAGGGTTCGTGAAATATAATTAGATAACATAGCCCCACAAGAATCATTTTTTTTGTTAAAATGACAAAAATTTCGAGAGCTGTTGAACAAAAATATGTGAAAACTATAAAAGAGCATGCAGAAAGTTCCAGAGAATTGAAAAACACTACTAAATATAGTGTGTCCAATTTGAAAAATTACAGTCACCCTATTGTGGTACACCCGATATATTCGAAAATATTTTTATGTTGGGCTATTCTTGGAGTAATTCAAGTTTGCGTCAAAAAATGTGCCAAACTTTGACCGTTACTCTTATATCGTTCGCTACGGCACTAGTGGGACACCCTGTATATATACCCGGTATACAGGGTGAGTCTCAAAGTTGTACATTAATTTTAACCATAGATTTCTCTCATCTCAACTCTCATAACAATATTGGCAAATTCGCCTCAGATAAAAAGTTAGAAGCGTTTAATGATTTCACAATGTGCTAATACACTCCTGGATAACTCCTGGTACGGCAACGTAGTTTACTGCTTGATTCGGGACTCCAACGCTCAGGGGCGGATCCATAAAAGTAGGGAAATTTTAGAGTTTCCGATTTTATAACATTAAATTAAGAATATCTCGAAAACGGTGCGTTTAAGGAGAAACTATTAGGAATAATTTAATGTTCTAAAACGATTGAATATTCTTGAAATGACCCAAGAAAAAATGTATTTGCTTTCTTCATGCAAATTCTGTTAAGTTTTATGAATCCACGAGTCTATAACTAGAAAGCCAGTAGAAGTAGGAAAATACTGATATTTGGAAAATATGTTTCATTGTAATGGGAAACTTCACACCAACATTCCTTTTTTTTTCAAATTTCAACAGCCTGTATCTTTTCACCTGAGCCGAATTTGGAAAAATGGTAAATGAAAAAAGTGTTGACGATAAGAATCTATGGTTAAAATTAATGTACAACTTAAAGCCTCACCCTGTATATGTATACAATATTGTAAAAAGAATAATAGAAAACTAACATACATTTGCGGTTTCATTTTTTCTGAATGGGGATACAGGCCATTTATCATCAGTGAAAATTAGCGATGGCACTAGGTCCACTGAAACTAATTTATGATCAATATAAAGTTTCAGAGTAAATGCAGGACCACTTTTGCTCACATTGAACTGAAATAGAAGGATACAATTATTATGAAATTCAAACAACTGATTGCAGAATATTTTGCGGTAAACAATTTTGTATTAAGCTCAACAGAATTGACGTATCTTCCAGATTGTATGTCATGCAATTTTTTGACCACCTTCTATAGTGACAAATTTCAATAAAAAGCTTGAATCAATAAATAAAAACATACCGTATATTTCGATCTTTTTCTGTCAAGATTATTCTTAGCCTTGTTCAGCACTCCTTCAAACCAATCACGAAATTTTTCTGTTAGTAAATAATTATGGCCATCTACGAGTTTTTCAATCGCCCTGAAATCAAAAGTGATATTCATACACTCTTCGAACTGCTATTTCAGAATTGTACAGCATATGTACACATCTCACTGGATTCCCGCCTGTAAGATTCTGCTCTTGTGGGAGTTACAGATTCATCTGTATACCATTTTATGGTATATTTTCCCTGAAAGCAGGATTGGTAGACGCCCTATACCATTATTTTTGCGCGTATGTTCTGGGGAACCATCGCTTATTAAAATTTTGCCCAAATGTTATTTTCGAATTTTTCGCCGAAAATGGTCTCAAACGATTGGGTTCGACTCCCTGATAAAGAATTCTATGTCAAATATGATTCTGTCCGGCCGGCCGTTGTCACAATAACTTGAGAAGGGAAAGAGATAGCGACTTGAAATTTTCAGGGTAGGTGACACATCCCAATACGACGGACAAGTTCGTTAACGGGCATAATAGACCCAATGATGGTTTCCCATTAACAATTTTGTTTTCCACCAATACTAATCATATCGAATTGAAACTTGGTGTGTATTTGTAGAATACAAACCTAAGGACGTTTGTGAAATTTGGTGAGAATCGTACATCACTAGAAAATTTTAAAAAAATATTACTTATGTCATGATAACCATAGAACGGAAAGTGATAGCGACTTGAAATTTTCAGGTGCATCTGAATACGACATTTGATGAGTTTTTTTATAGGCATAATCGGCCAAACGGTTTTGGACTTATACCCATCTGAAATTTGGTTGTTATTTCCTCAATAACTCGAAAAATACAAAACTAAAAAATCATTGAAAAAAATTCTATATATCAGAAACTATTCGTCCGACATCGCTGAAATTTTGCAAAAGACTTCAGAACCTAACTTTACTACCAAGTTCTAAGTTTGAATACGATCGGATCTATATTGTTGGAGATCCAAGCAGCCTTGTGCGAGTTCAGTAGCTGGATGGATGACCGTTGCCTCGATAACTCTCGAACGAAAGGAGATAGGGATTTGCAGTTTTCAGGGTAGATTGCGCATCTGAATGCGGTATTTAAGTTCGTTTATTAGCATAATCTCCCGAATAGTTATGGAGTTATATCAATTTGACATTATTATTTATTTCTTCAATAACCCAAAAAATACGATGCCGATTGAATTCAAACATGGTAATTGGTTCTAGAATGCCTACGCAAAAAGTTTTACAAAATTTCGCGAAGATCCTATTACTAGAAAATTAAAAAAAAACCATTGAAAAAAATTTGAGTTATCGAAAAGCAATTGTCAAACTTCGCTGAAAGCAATTACATTAGGGTCCTGTAGCGGTCTTCAAACATCTGAAGTTCTGAATAATCATCGTTTGGATTGGCCAGACCTGGTTTTGAAAGAGACCCTTCTGGCCTTATGAGATGAGCTACGACATTTGCCTTTTTGACATCAAATATTGAAGGGATTTCTAAGAACAAGATTGAATATCTTTGAAAAGTAGCGATTCTTCTTCAAAAGATCCATGCGGCTACAGAGGAGTATATTTGTGAGAGGGGACTTTTGAAAGGTTATGTATTATTTTTAATTTGTTCGTTTTTCTTCTCTTGTCTTTTCGGAGCTATACCCACCTGGAATATTATTTCCCCGATAACTCAAAAAAAAAAGACTCGACCGAATTGAAGCTTGGTAACTAGTTGTAGATAATCGACATAAAGACGTGTGTAAAATTTTGTGAGAACTATACACCTAGAAAATTATAAAAAAATTACGAAAAAAGTTTTTATTCCATACTGACACATTATGAAGAAATAAACCCGTAGGTACCGTAACTATAAACATGGTTATAACTCCCTTGGGAGTTAACTCCCATACTAGGCAGTTATAGACCACATTAGTTAGGTTAGGCGGGAAATTTGAATTACGATCCATCCGTGGATCCGAGCACTGAATTCCCCATGCATTTCTTATGGACCTAAAATTTACGCGAATTTCTCGCCTGTTTTTAGATACTTTGGCTAATTTCTTAAGGTTTATTTTGATTGAAATAGATTCTGTGAACCTTTCTCAACCATCTAGAATCAAGTTTTCATAAACAAATTGTATATTTCCAAAATAATTAATAAATATAAAAGTGTTCACCAAATTCGATTGACGTATGTCTTAGCTCCCTCGTAATCAGTCAAAAATAATAACATAACCCTAAATCGGCCTTGTAATGACGCACAACAGAATTCATCTACGACATACGGAAATCTTTCGAACTAGAATGGTTTCAATTTTGATTTAAGAATAAATAGAGGTAGATTTCAATGTGGAAATAACATGAAAACATGCACTAATGATGAAGGTACCCAATACTTGTTGTCTCTGTACTAACAGTCTCTTTTAAATAGGGTGGTTTCATCTCAAAGTTGAAATTCCTTGTTAAAAAAAAAAAAAAGCACTGACGTGAAGTCAGTACTCTTTGGCGCGCGTGTTCACGGTGGCTAATTTGAATTGAATGATTCAAAAATTAACAGTGCTGTATCTAAGCTGCCATCAGGATAGAGTAACAAAGTTGGAAAAGAACACAAGTGACTCTCCTTAATCGCACAAGCTCCTAGAAGATTTGGGAGGGTCAGTATAATCCTAATCATGTTTATAGCACGCGCGCCAAAGCAGATTGACTTTTTACACTTTTTCTTTCATTGTTAAGTCAATCTGCTTTTGCGCGCGTGCTATAAACATGATTAGGATTATACTGACCCTCCCAAATCTTCTAGGAGCTTGTGCGATTAAGGAGAGTCACTTGTGTTCTTTTCCAACTTTGTTACTCTATCCTGATGGCAGCTTAGATACAGCACTGTTAATTTTTGAATCATTCAATTCAAATTAGCCACCGTGAACACGCGCGCCAAAGAGTACTGACTTCACGTCAGTGCTTTTTTTTTTTTTTCAAGTTCCTTTAACAAATATAGCTATCAATACAGTTTGGCTGTTAGTTTTACCGTAGATCAGAAAAAAATTCGGTTGTGGGTCCTCCGTTAGGGACGAAATTGCATCTTCTCCAAATCCGAACGCATTTTAATATAGATCTACCGAATATAGTTATTTATAAATTCGCCTCAGGGCCACCATACAGACCATTCAAATCGGAAACAACGCTATTTCCCCCAAACTGACTTGTGTCCGTGCACTGAATTGACATGAATATTCTTTTAAAACCTCACAATATCGGCTCATTACTCCCAACATAACCCAAACAACCCAAAACCATTCACTTCTCGTCTGCGCAAGCGCAGTATACTCGTGGCACAAGTCCTCCCAAAATTACACACCTCACAAAAAACTCCGATTCTCCAACACTAGTGGTTCAGGAGATATCGCTTCTTGAATCCACGCATGCGCAGACCCTCACCAGGGGATTCTATAGCGGAAAAGCACCCGCCACCCCAAAACCCCAATCCTCTCTGAAGAAAGCACCACCAGTTAAATCACTGATGGTCTGCTCATGCGCATAACGGAAAATGCCCGTAAGGGGTTACATCCATTTCGAAATTAGCCCCAGGCCCACGGTACGGACACTTTAACTCTGAAACAACGCTACAGCCCCCAAACTGACTTGTCCTTGCACTGAATTGCTATGAATATTCTTTTAAAACCTCATAATATCGTCTCAGCACTCCCAACATAACCCATCCAACCCAAAAAAAGTCACTTCTCTTCTGCGCATGCGCAATCTACTCGCGGCTAAAAGTCCTCTCAAAATAACACACCTTACAAAAAACTCCGATTCTCCAACACTAGTGGTTCAGGAGATATCACATCTTTAATCCACGCATGCGCAGACCCTCAACAGGGGATTCTATAGAGGAATAGCATCCGCCACCCCAAAACCCTATACCTCTCTGACGAAAACACCACCAGTTAAATTACTTATGATCTGCTCATGCGCATAACAAAAAATGCCTGTAAGGGGTAACATCAATTTCAAAATTAGCCCCAGGGACACGGTACGGACACTTTAACTCGGAAACAACGCTACATCCCCCAAACTGACTTGTCCTTGCACTGAATTGCTATGAATATTCTTTTAAAACCTCATAATATCGACTCAGCACTCCCAACATAACCCATCCAACCCAAGAACAGTCACTTCTCTTCTGCGCATGCGCAATCTACTCGCGGCTAAAAGTCCTCTCAAAATAACACACCTTACAAAAAACTCCGATTCTCCAACACTAGTGGTTCAGAAGATATCACATCTTTAATCCACGCATGCGCAGACCCTCAACAGGGGATTCTATGGAGGAATAGCATCCGCCACCCCAAAACCCTAATCCTCTCAGACGAAAACACCACCAGTTAAATCACTGATGATCTGCTCATGCGCATAACGAAAAATGCCTGTAAGGGGTAACATCAATTTCAAAATTAGCCCCAGGGCCACGGTACGGACACTTTAACTCGGAAACAACGCTACATCCCCCAAACTGACTTGTCCTTGCACTGAATTGCTATGAATATTCTTTTAAAACCTCATAATATCGACTCAGCCCTCCCAACATAACCCATCCAACCCAAAAACAGTCACTTCTCTTCTGCGCATGCGCAATCTACTCGCGGCTAAAAGTCCTCTCAAAATAACACACCTTACAAAAAACTCCGATTCTCCAACACTAGTGGTTCAGGAGATATCACATCTTTAATCCACGCATGCGCAGACCCTCAACGAGGGATTCTATAGAGGAATAGAATCCGCCACCCCAAAACCCTAATCCTCTCTGATGAAAACACCACCAGTTAAATCACTGATGGTCTGCTCATGCGCATAACGAAAAATGCCTGTAAGGGGTATCATCAATTTCAAAATTAGCCCCAGGGCCACGGTACGGACATTTTAACTCGGAAACAACGCTACATCCCCCAAACTGACTTGTCCTTGGACTGAATTGCTATGAATATTCTTTCAAAACCTCATAATATCGACTCAGCACTCCCAACATAACCCATCCAACCCAAAAATAGTCACTTCTCTTCTGCGCATGCGCAATCTACTGGCGGCTAAAAGTCCTCTCAAAATAACACACCTTACAAAAAACTCCGATTCTCCAACACTAGTGGTTCGGAAGATATCGCATCTTTAATCTACGCATGCGCAGACCCTCATCAGGGATCTGAATTCTATGGAGGAATAGCATCCGCCACCCCAAAACCCCAATCCTCTCTGACGAAAACTACAGCAGTTAAAGGACTTCTCATCTGCGCATGCGCAATACGGAAAATGCCCGGAAAGGGCAGCATGAACCTCAAAAACATATGTTTCGGCATTAAAAGCAAAGTATTCCGCAAAATAGTAGTAATATTTTTATTTTTTTCATGTCACGTGATCTTCACGAAATTTTGCAAAAGTGTTTGCTTTGGTCTTTTGCATCTAACTACTGAGTTTCAATTTAATCAGATCGGTATTTTTCGAGTTATCGTGAAAACAAAATTTTCAAATTTTCAAAAATTTTTTTTGCCACTTTAGGGCCGTCCGTTCAACACAAAACTTCGCAGGCATATAAAGGTCATGATTCTACAATCTGATGCCAAATTTCAAAGAGATCGAGTGATCGGTTCCGGAAATATTCATAAAACTCCGAAACCGCTCGGTCGATTTCGCCCGTTAACGAACTTGTCCGAGATATTTACGCTACGAAACTACCCTGCAAATTTCAACGCTCTAAGTCGTTCCGTTCGAGAGTTATCGTGCTAACGGCCGGACCGGCCGGCCGGCCGGCCGGACCGGACGGACAGAATTGAATTTGACCTCGAATTCTTCATCAGGGAGTCGAACCCAATCGTTTGAGACCATTTTCGAAAAAAAATTCGAAAAATACAGACATTGTGACGAAATGATAGCACGCTGTTCCTTGCGGAACACGCGCGCAAAAATTTGAATATGGATCTCCCGACAAGCGAATGATTCTAACCTAACTAATGTGGTCTATAGATCTTTAACTCCCTCTAACCGACAAACCGGCAAATCGACAATTGTCAAATTTTCAAACTATCAAATTTTCAATTGCCAAATTTTGTTTCATTCAGTATGAAATAAAATTAATTATCTATCACGTGAGTTATTGTTAACAACCTCGGGCAACTTAACAATCCCTCGAGACTCACGTTCCTCGGGATTGCAATCTGTTGCCCTCTGTAGTTTAAATCCTCATAACTCCCTTGATACATAAATAACTATTTTCTGCTTAGCATTGTGATGATGTAACAATGGCTAAAGAGTACGCAGTACTTTCGTTTCTATTTTTGAGAAAACCGGTTATAGAGTTGGACATAATAGGATGATTTCATGTAGGTTTTCCAGAGGTTTCAATAATCGTATCACTCAAAATATTAACTGTACGGTGCTTGTATCACTCTCATCTCCAATATGTTTGGTTAGGCTTGCTTCAACAGTATTCAGTATATACATTTTATCACTTAATTGCGTTTCACTGCTGAAAGATTTTGCCGAGTTCGATACCATTTTCATTTCCAGTCGTTCGAAATGAAGTGTTAAAGTATAAACCTAAAATTCACCGATGTCACCCATAAATTCCATCAATCATTAAACAAACCTCTCATACCTCGCCCTCGACCCCCACCAACCGAAATTCGAAATATCATAAGGTTGACGAGGTATCTCGGCATTCTTTTAACAGAAAATCATTCGAATGAATTCACTCGCATTTTTCACATTACCATTAGGGTGTCACCGGCGTCACTCCTTCTGTTGTTAAACTGTCAACAGAGTCTTCTGATGGAAGTTATGGATGGTTTAAGCCAGGGATGAGTTTCCTTATTTTCAATTGAAAATATTTTAGAGACCAGTTGAGATAGAGCAATGAAATTTGACGGTTCGAGTAAGCAGCTCGAGTACTTTGAAACCCTGGTCAAATAAGTTTTTGTAACCCGCACTAAAACAAATGGTAGGGGGTGGGGGTAGTTTTTAAATTAAATGGTTTTTTATCACGGTAACGCACTAATAATAAATTAGATTCCAATACTGCGATATTTTACCTTTCATTTGGTGTATCGTTGGTAATTGGAGCTCAAACGATTACAAAGATGTTATCAAAAGAATGTCACACAACATTTTCGATAACGGGGTAGAGCACTACATACAGATCGGCGTTTTCCAGCTTCCCATAACCATATTGAAATTTTTTCTCTTGCGATTATCGTTAGGGACCATATTTTCGAGATATTAAGAAGTATACATGGTGTTCCAAAACGGGCTAGTCATCTCACAACTTCCAAATTTTCAATGTGTTATCCTGTATACTTCATTTTTGAGTTGTACGACAAATTGTAACGCAAGTTTGTCGTAGCATTAAAAAATGACAAAGTATGCAGGGTATCACATTGAAAATTTGGAAGTTGTGAGAAGACTAGCCTTTTTTGGAACACCATGTATACTTCTTAATTTCTCGAAAATATGGAAACTGTGTTCCCTAACGACACTCGGAAGATAAAAAATTTCAATATGGTAATGGGAAGCTGGAAAACGCCGATCTGTGTGTAGTGCTCTACCCCGTTATCGAAAATATTGTGGGTTCGTGACATTCATTTGATAACATCTTTGTAGCTTGAGCCCCAAGTGTCAACGATACACCAAATGAAAGATGAAAGATCGCAGTTTTGCAATCTAATTTATTGTTAGTACGTTAACGTGGAAAAAAATACATTTGTTTTAAAAACAACTCACATCTCCTACCATTTGTTTCACCAGGGTTTCAAAATACTCGATCTGCTTACTCAAACTGTCAAATTTCATTGCTCTATCTCAACTGGTCTCTATAATATTTGCAAAATAAGGAAACTCACCCCTGGCTTAAACCATCCATAACTTCCATCAGAAGACCCGGAGGACAGTTTAACAACAGAAAGCATGAAACCCTAATGGTACCCCATCACCTCATTGCCTGTGCCGGTGTGGCGGCCTTGGACCACGTATAGAATTCAATCATTTATCTGGCATCCCTAACAGTTTGTCACCTATTTTATCTCATATTGTAACATCAAAGTCTCATCGTGGTTTTCACAAAACTTTGATTCCTTTTAATCGACGCATCAGTGCAATTTCGAATAATTTTTTGTGCAACGATCCAATTAAACCGACACCAAACTTACCACTCGCCTTGATATCTAGTATTAACAACATAACATCGAAGAAAAAATTATACACACCTGAACTCCTCATAATTTGGCTTCTTTTTCAATGCCTCCAAGTCCACATGTATTTGCACAAAACCAGAAATATCGCTCACTTTCAAAACAGGACTTGTTTCCTTAGGTAACCTCAGTGCTAGATCTATATCGTACTCATCAGGACAATTCAGCTTCAATTTGTCGTAATAACTACCACCATATAAGGTTTTAAGGTAGATATTATTAAATAGTTTATCTACTGCTTTTAGTTCTTTGGTAATAATATCCAAAACCTGAAATCGAACTCATAAAAGTGAATCTCGCAATACAATATGATTCATAATACTGAATAAATTTGATAATAGAAATATGGTTCTTGCAAATCACTTAGTGAAACCTTTTGAAAAATGATTAGAGAAAAAACAAAATTAAAAGTTTTACATTTAAGTAATATAGATATAATATAATCATTAAGGCTGGTTTTCCTGTCACGCTGACGGTCGGCGCTGATGGGTCAATATGTATGTAGCTATAGGTAGCGTTTTCGAGTCACGCGGTGCTGACGGCCGTCAGCGCTGAGCTATATACGCGCACGTACGCGCCAGCGCGTCGGCGCCGCTGACTAGCTGGCGCCGACAAGCCTCCACATTCAGTGAGCCAGAGACAATAGCATCCTTCTATTTCTCAATGTGATCAGCGTAATGCTAAAAGGATACGAGCTGACCGATCAGCGCTGACCGTCAGCGCCGACCGTCAGCGTGACAGGAAAACCAGCCTAAAGGATAATGTGGGTTTACTCATTATTAAAAGGTTTCTTTCTGGGTTTTCTCTCCCAAACTCTGAAAAATATCTATAAAATGAAAAATTAATTACTTTGTGGTTTGCTTCTGCGTAAGAAACACAAGATATTTGTCAGAAGCAATCAATTGAATAATGTTGCCTAACAAACGATATAGTTGTTTCGTTGTTGTGTTAGGCAACATTGTTCGATTGATTACTTCTGACATAACTTGTGTTTCTTACGCAGAAGCAAATCACAAAATAATTAATTTTATTTTATAGATATTTTTCAGAGTTTGGGAGAGAAAACCCAGAAGAAACCATATAATAATAGATATTATAGATATAGATTTGTTGTAATCGAACTGGCTCCGCAATATCAAGCATATGCAAGACAAATAACTTCCTCAAATCTATTTGGCGCAAGATCATCTGGATGCAATCAAGGATATCCAACTCAGGAGACTTGAGAGGTCTGAAGCCATATCAGGAGTATCACTAACGTTTTTTGCCCCCAGGAAAAAGTCTATTGGCCATTATCATTTCAAAATCAAGATGAACTTAGAAATCAAGCAATAACAACCAACGTCACTTGGAACTCCTTTTTTAATAGTTCATAAGTCGCCTAACGAGCCAACGATAAGAGTTTCATCCTTCAGGAAACAAATTGACACAAGCAAGGCATGTACAATGCTTGTTTGGTGTGGTTAGCATTATGAAAACATCTTGAGGTTAACATGAATTTGCAGTTATTACAACAGAGTGAAGACATACCAACAGGCCAGTTCACCTCTGGCAGACTCGTTTCATCAGTCCTCAACATTGCTTGATAATATTCTCAATATCAATAAGTTTCAACACCTTGCATGATTATTTCTGTATTACTGAAAGGTACCTTCAGTGAAATTAAAATTCAGAAATCTATACTAATAAATACTAGTGCTATTTATTATTATTGCTGTAAATATTAATTGTGTAAGATATAACTAATCGCAAGAACAAAGTACCTCTAGTGCTGATTGAATTTCTTAGTAAAATATTGAATCTATGTACCTAGTATGAACAATATAATAATAATAATATAATAATAGTGACTGCCAACACAAATAATCTTAATCAGGTGATAACATCTTTTCACAATCGATATATCGAAAACTTATTTTGATACACTTGAAGTTCAATTCAGTTATTTCAGTTGAACTTTGACTACAGAATTCGTATCTCCGAGAATTAAAGAAGGCATATTTCTATACATAATAATAAATTCATAATTTATTCAAAATCTCTTTTACCTTACCTCATGTACTACAGTATTATGCTGTGTTTTTTTACCAGGACACAATGCGATGGCTTTTTGGATTTCCTGTAAAGCAGGCTCCAGGGCATTGTACTTTTTCTTATTCGGCTCTTGATCAGGAGAAATGGGTGCTCCGATCCGCAGGGAATCAAATTCTGAATACAAACTTTCCATTGTTTAGTTATTTTACTAAGATCACGCACTAGAACACAATAATCTGAAAATGAATTGGACATGGACACTAGACGTGGACAGTACTGATTAATTTCTTCTGATTTCTGATGCAATATCTATCTAACTCCCGAATTAGGAAATCACACGTCAGCAAAAAAGAAAATGAGAGTATTTTCAGAACATTGCTGCCAACTTCAATATGTCGAATTGAAATATTTTTATTTTTGTATACTGTAGTATATTATACCGTAGTATATATATATATATATATACCGTAGGCCGAACAGGATATCTCCATTGTTAGATCATGTTAGATGTAATCTATTAATGTGCATAATAGTTTAAATAATACAGAACGATCGAAGGAAAATGGAAAAAACGAATTTAACCACCTTCAAAAGGCAATGTTTTGCCCTAAATCAGCTGATTTCGATCATTGTTTCTGACTCTTATGTTGGAGTCAATGCCTCTCCTCTAAGCTTTATCCATTACTACATAAGAAAAACTGTTTTTTTTTTCTAGAATTTCAACAGCCTGTATCTTTTTATGAGTAGAATCTGGAAAAATGGTAAATGAAAAAAGTGTTTTATTTTTCGATTGGTTACAGGATTCTATGGTTAATTTTAATCATAGAACCTATTGACAGATTGACACTGTGCTTTTCACCTACACCCTACACCTACCATTTTTCATTTTTCCAAATTCGGTTCATGTAAAAAGATGCAGGCTGTTGAAATTTTTAAAAAATCAGATTTTAATTTGTAGCTTTTGCATGCTTTTTTCGAATAAAATTAATGTTGTTGTGAGGTTTCCTATAGCTATGATAGATATTAACCAAATAACAGTTTTTTGCTAATTGCACTGATTTCCTATACATATATGTAGTTACAGACCCACGAATTCATAAAACCCAATGAAATTAGCATAAAGAAAGCAGTTTTTCTTGAGTCATTTCAAGAATATTCAATCGTTTCAGAATATAAATTATTCATTTCTCCTTCTCGCGATATTCTTCATTGAATGTTATAAAATCAGAAATTCCACTACTTTTTTGGATCCCAAATCAAGCTGTAAACCACGCTACCGTACCCTTTTCTCGTTCTCAATCAATGTCATAGATAATCTACATGCAGGAGTAGGAGTATATTAGCACATTGTGAAATCTTTAAAAGCTTGTAACTTTTTACCTTAGCCAAATCTGGAAAAATGGCAAATGAAAAAAATTGTTTAATTTGATCAGAGTCAGAGAACACTGTAATTAAAATTAATGTACAACTTAAAAGACTCACCCTCTATATATCCAGGCGTTTGGAATCATAATTTTTTTAAATTTTTGACAAAAGTTTTAAGTCCGTACAATTTCATTCTTTTTGTATTGTAAAACGTGCAATTAAACCATATAGAATGACTAAATAATTCATCTGAAAAATATTTATGGAAGATATGTTTGAAGTAAAAATATTATTTCAATTAGGATGTGTGTTCACTTTCTGAAAATTGCAAGAGTATGAAACTTCTGGGTAAATAAATCATTCAAGATATAATTTTGATTTATTTTTAACATAATTTACCTTACAGCATAAACACATTTTAGGCAATTACAGAATGCAGTATTCACTTATATCATTGATGAATCCAACCTTGTTCAATATTAACATATACATTTACATACAGAGTATTAAATAATATGATGTACCGGGTTTCCCACTATAATTTGACCCCCCCTTTAACTTCATTACGAATGGAGATACAATAAAATGTTCTGTACAAAAGTTATACGAAATCAACTGAATTTCTGATTCAATTTCAAAAGTGATTTTGACGTGCTATTTCAGGATTGAATTGGGAGTTATACTTCCTTTGAATTGGTTCTGGTTTTGTAGAGCCACTTGATTTGATTTCATTGAGCAGTAATTTACTTTTATGCTGTTCTTCTTTTTCTCTTTTCAATCTTTCCAATCGTAATAAATCAAGTGTCCTCTTTTTGGATAATTCTGAATTATCAGAAGAATCTGACTCTTCTACTTTCTTTGTTTTTTTCTTATGTTTACTGGAATCATTTGAATCAAAGTCATTTGTTTTTCTCCTTTTCCTTCTGTGTTTATTGAGATCATCTGATTTAAACTCATAAGTTCTTTTTGTCTTTTGAGATTTATCTCTCTTCTTGTGTTTCTTTTTTGACTTGACTGGATATCCAGTCAGGTTATCAATATTCGTTGAAATTATAAAACCTGAATCTATTTTATTTGAACTTGTAGGTATGTATTTCCTTATAGTTTCCAAGGGGTCTTCTTTTAATTTGCTTTTGATATTTACTTCTTCATTCTCAAAAGAATCTCTATTGGGCGCCTCATCATACCAATTCTTTTTACCAAGAGCTTCGTTGGTATCTTGCCCTAAATATGTTAAATAACCGATTTGTTTTTCATATTTTTCAACTTCTTCTTTCTTCTCCTTTTCATGCTCTTCATTTGTTTTTTTACTTTCTTCTTGGCCATCTTCCAATTCTTGGAAAAAATTTATATGAGTAGTGGGGTCCGATCCAGCACTATTCAATATTAACGGTATGAAATCTTTTGAACTTACACGTTTTCTAGCTTTTTCCCTCAACAATTCTGTTCTAGCTTCTCTCTCCTAAAAATATGGCAAATACTGAATCAATTTAGAATTGTTAGATGCGTAATCTTACAGCAAGGTTCTTCCTTTCCTCCTTTTCCCTTCTTTCTTCCTCAGCTTTGGCTTCATCTCTACGTACTCTAGCAATGTTATCTCTGTTTCTAACATGCCACCTGTGGAGAGAATGCTATAAGAAATACTCTATTGTAAATTGTACTTCACTACTAACCTTTTTTTTGGTAAGATGTTCATTTTTCAATAATAAGTTTCAAATCTTCGATTTTGAAAATTCTAATACCAAATTCTTCTGTATCACATATCGACAGACAAACCCAATAGACAAAAAACAACAATAATATCTGTGCTGTGATCTGTCATGTCATTCGAATACATAATGGGTGCGTTTTTATTTTAATCGAAATGTCTAATCGATTAATCGTAAATGAATCGGTGTGTTTTTATTTTCATCAAGTGCATACCGATGAATTTCAACGGGCCGTTTTTATTTTCAACATAATTTCATCGATGGATTTACGATTACTAATCGGTTCATCGTACTTGGAGGTCGATGAGACCGATTAGATGGACGGATTTTGGCGGGTATTTCGAATCACATTTCTGTTGGACTGCACTTTTAAAGGTAATAATAGGAGATGGGCTTCAAACAAGTTTAACTTTCATATACCTAATATTTATCGCCCTAAGTGCGATTTGATAATGATTCTTTTTACAACAGGTATGATACTATAGGTATTATTGAATCTATTTCCTATTATAAAACCCTTCGAAAATAATTAAAATTGCATTGAAAGTAATGTTCCTGAAATATGAATGATATGATATGAATTATATTTTCTGTCTTCGAAAAGTTGTTTTATTGAGGGAAAAACATCAATGGAACAAAATATTAGATTATTGATCAAAACATAACAACCTAACCTATAATAATCATCAACATTTCTCAGCTTTCTGTTCTTATATTCATCGGATTGATTAGTGAATTTCCGATGGATTTTTATGACGTCACGTCAATCGTATTCTCATCGCTGATTGAATCCATCACAAAAGCTGATTGTAATAA
Source organism: Halyzia sedecimguttata (assembly GCA_937662695.2). NCBI lineage: Eukaryota > Metazoa > Arthropoda > Insecta > Coleoptera > Coccinellidae > Halyzia > Halyzia sedecimguttata. The sequence continues at coordinate 12,913,153 of OW569411.2, read as the reverse complement.
AAACGCACCCAAATTACTGTTGGAACACCACCAAATGCAAGTCGGCAACATAACAATTTGCTTGTCAAAACTTTGCCGAACTAGAAGCAAAGCAAAGCACAAAGTTTGGTTAGAACATATAGGAAGTGAGTTATGAAATATTGGTGCAATATATTATTCCTAATTTATTTTAATCTAATAATATGTCCTCTCGTAAATCTTCCCTAGATGCTGAAAACTGCAGATCATGTTCCACTTTTCAGGACTATGTCCGAGAAGCAAAAAAGAAGTTTCAGAAAGACAACCAGGTATTTTATGGAACATAGTATAAGGCTCGAGCTAATATTATATATTTTTTGAAGAATAAGGAAATAAAAGAAGTAACTGTTGAAGCACCAACGAGGAAAGATTGTCCTTTGGACAAAGAACAGCTTGGTCGTAACACATGGAGTTTACTTCATACGATTGCAGCCAAATATCCTGAAAAACCATCCACTTTGGTTCAAAAGGAAGTCACAGATTTTTTTACTATTTTTTCTAATATATATCCGTGCGAAGTGTGTGCACATGACTTTAGGGAAGAGTAAGTTTTATTCACCAATTTTATTACAGAATTAATGTATAATTCTTTGAAAACCCCAACTTGGTGTGTTTTACTAATAAAGACAGCTCAAGATTACTAACTTTCATAAAATATTATTTCCTTAAACTTATAATAAATAATTTGATATCTTCAGGATTCATTTAATTTTCTAGTTCTCAAGATTGACTCGTGGACTTAATACAGTTATAGGAAAGAGCAACAAGATTGACTTGTGGGTTTGATACAGTAATAGAAAATAGAAATAACTGCAGATTAATTCTGGAATATTAGTATGATGCTTGTTAATTTAGTATTCAATTTATTACACTTATTTGTAATACCATTTACTACCGAAATTTATGGTGATCCTTTAGATAGAAAAAAATAAAAAAGACCATTTTTTGTAAATTGTTTAAAATATGCATTAAAAAAAATACGTAGTCAGATAGTAACTCAGGGAATTAATGAACCTATGTGAAGGTGAAATATATTTACCTATGTTGTCAACTTTAAAGTTTCTTCTATCTCCAATAATTTCATACCACTTGTAGTTAAATAATTCTAGAACAATCACCCAAATAATGTAGTAAATGTAGAATTATTCAACCCGCTTGATTTATATTTTTTTTTTCTCAAGGTTAAGAAGTCACCCAATTGAAACAAAATCACAAGAAGCCTTATCCCAATGGCTTTGTAGAATGCACAATAAAGTAAACGCAAAATTAGGCAAAGACTTATTCGATTGTACCAAGGTCAACGAGAGGTGGAGAGATGGCTGGTTAGACGGATCTTGTGAATATCGGACTAGAGTAGAATAGAAAATATTTGTTTGGAGTTTTTAGTGATATAAAAATAATGTTATTCATGAGAGAATAATTGGAGCATTTATTTAATTTATAATATTAATTTTCATTATGTATGGAAGAATTGTTAAATAAAAGTAGATATCAGGTGCAACAAGATAACTTTTTCGTTTTTTGTTTGGATGAAGTACATTCACAATAGTCACAATCTCTTGGGATTATAATCTATAACTTCGTTTCCAGTAGAGGCATTAGTGGTGGTCAGTATGGTACTGAATATCAAATTTTTGATTCTGATTCAGGAGCAACTGGCTAAAGTCATTTCTGTATATTCAGTTCCTGAACTCGTTTTAGGCTCCTGCTAGAGCTTCATATTTTTGTCAATTTCAACCATTTCTACTTGGTATTTCCTGCACCTGTACATCACTTTTTCGAAAACTTAGCATTGTTCAATAAATGCACAGAAAACCAAAATATCTGAGAAATCACACTTTAAATGCGGATTTATATGGCGTCCAAAGTGAGATCCATCATAAGCGTAAATAATAATTTAAACTGAAGATTAGGTCAGTTATTCTGCAACTTATATAGGGGTCGTAAAATTTTGATTAGTTATACCGGGTGAGTCTTTGACCACTGCATTAATTTTAACCAAAGATTCCTCTCATCAAATGAAACACTTTTTTCATTTAACATTTTTCCAAATTCAGTTCAGGTAAAAATATACAGGCTGTTGAAATTTTGAAAAAAATCAGTTTTTATTTTGTGTCTTTGACATCCTTTTTTCGAATAAAATGAATGTTGGCGTAAAGTTTCCTATAACTATGATACATATTTTCCAAATACTAGTTATGGACTCGTGGATTCATAAAACTAAACGAAATTAGCATAAAGAAAGCATATAAAGTTTTTCTCGAGTCACTTCAAGAATATTCCATCGTTTTAAAACATTATATTATTCTTAATCATTTCTCCTTAAACGCACCGTTTTCGAGATATTCTTCATTGAATGTTTTAAAATGGAAAACTCCAGAAATTTCACTACTTTTATGGATCCGTCCCTGAGCGTTGGAATCCCGAATCAAGCTGTAAACCACGTTACCATGCCTTATTCTCGTTCGCCAACAATGTCATAGATAATTTATATGCGGGAGTGTATTAGCAAATCTTTAAACGCTTGTAACTTTTTACCTGAGCCGAATCTGGAAAAATGGTCAGTGAAAAAAGTGTTTCATTTGATGAGAGGAATCTTTGGTTAAAATGAATGCAGTGGTCAAAAACTCACCCTGTATATCAAGCTAAAACCAAATTATTACATTTAATTGATTCTTGGGAGTACCTACTATCTTTTGGTAACGAATATTCATTCAATTCAAATCTTTATTTACAATAAATATAAAAATCAACTTTTCGAATGCTTTGAACAAATATTCAAAGGAGTAAACACTTCGTAGTCCATAACTGTGAAGTTGTAATCTCCCATCAATATACTGGGGGAAGCACCATCTCCATCGTATGTATGTGGCAAATTGGAATAGCTTTCTACGTTGCTGTTGCAGTTACTGGAGATTAGAAGATCAGCTCCTGCTCCAAAAGTGGGGCCAATGCTGAAAAGTTAAGTACAAAAATTGTGAAAGCACTCACGTTACGCCAGGAGCTTTACTCGTCCATTTGATGATCAATATATTCCACTGATTCGTAATACCGTAAAAAAAAAAAGTTGACACATAATATAGTATCTAGTATCTATATTTACTCTATGATATCATACACTACTGAAATTTATGGATATTGGAGATACGTTATATCAAGTAAATGTAACTGATTTTTCAAAAGATAACTGAATGTATTGATTTCTAATGTCGGAGAAATTTGAATGGAAAGCTGTAACTAAATTTTAATGACTTCTTCAAGTTGATCAATATTAAACAAGCAGTATAATTGTCATTTCACTCTAATGAAATTAAAAATATCAGTACTTACTCTGGATGATAACATATGGCAAACGATTTCTTCACAATATGAAATTTTGTGGGGGGTAAGTCTTGATGATTATGTAATGTGAACAAAAAAGCTCTCTCTGAAGCTATGTAGTGACTTTTTCCAGTTGGTCTACCCCAAGCAACGTCACTGAATCCTCCGCAGATTTCCCCTCTAGATCCCTGAAATATACCATTATTAAACTTAACGATATTCACAAAGGATTCCTGCATACTAGAGAATTTTTTATTCGCTTAACATTAACAAATTTACTCACTAATATAATGACAAATGTGTTTGAAATTCCATCACAATGTCGATGGAAAGCGGAAGCTGAGTAACCATGGCTGCTGGCTCTATAAATCAGTCTCCAGGTCTGCGTTGGCTGTCCAAACCACACATTCAAAATTCTCTGATAATGGCTCTTGTCTTGACTAAGTATTTGAGTACCAGGGAAGAGATGTGGAGACATTCTGGGTCTGAGACGTGGTTCGCCTGATGAATCTTGATATTTGTTGGGTAGAGCAGCATGTCGATAACGTTCTAAACTTAATTCCATCGGTACTGCTCCTGTTGGCTCAACTTCTTCTGCAAATACCCTACTGTCTGAAAATCATTTTAAATTAATGTTTTCTTCCACACAAGAATAGTATTTCTAGTTACCTATAAGTAGCAGTCTCACATAATTTATCACATGGCTAAGATGTTGACAAACTCTAGCCTTTTCTTCTTCTGTCCAATGAGCCGTAGGTTGAGTAACTCCTGCTTGATATTTTGCCCAGTTCAGAATAGCCCTCCAAACATCCTCTTCTTCCATGCATAACTGCAAATAAAAAGATTTAAAATCTTCGTAGATCAATACGCCAAGAAAACGATCTATACTTACATAATCTGACGATATCAATTTAATGACTGCTTCCTTTGGTAACGAGAGGAATGAATTGGTTTTGAAACAATTTGAAGCATTTTCCCCAATATAACTAATACATCTTTCCACAAATCCACTAGCTGCTTTCCCACCTGTTGAATTTATTGAACTTTTATTATCAACAACATTCAAACAAATTATCGAATTGAAACGATGCCATTGCTAAATTAATGAAACATGCAATAACTCATTTCTGATGTGTTGAAGGGTAAAAACACTCCCCATTAAATTCAGATATTCATTATTTTCGATTTATTAATGCAGCAACACCTCTTAGTCTTAGGTCTTTCGTTGATATTGCTTCTCTATAATTTTACTATTCAATTGATGGATATTGTTTAAAACAGTTAGGCGGTATTCATTAAAAATTTCAAACGGATAACTACAGGTATGTCTAAATAATAGACTTATATGAATTTGTTTGGATATGTTTCTTTCAGAGCAAATCCTTGCTTCATATCCCGTTACGGTACCAGAGCAGAGGTAGATAATAGTACTAGTTTTTCAACATTATTTCCTGACACTTTGTGGAATGGGTATGAAACAACCAAGTCCCTTACTGGAAGGATTTTATTACATGGGCACTTATAAAAATACACTTAATGATACCAGAGAAATAATAAGAAATGTCTTAGCACTTTCACATAGCTGTCCTTCAAGAAGCAGATACATTTTGTATTACGGTTATATTATCCCCTTTCAACATTATTCTTCCTAATGTTCTCCTATTCTTCGTTTTAACATAATATTCTTCAGCATCATCCAAGACAAGATTCATGTATTCGTCGAAGCCTACGATGTGACCCTCAATTCTTAGGTTAACGTTTTCATATAACCAAACTTGCACCTTCGATCTGTTTTGTAGATATCTAAATATCAAATTGATTGGTTGAACCATCACTTTTTGTACTTTTTGAGGTTTATACGCCATGTTTATGTGTTTGATTCACAGGAATTGCACGCCAAAGGAATAACAACGATTTCGAATAATCGACCGCAAACGAAATCAAATCGAAAGCAAGCCGGAACCACAGATTATTTGACAAACGGCTGCATCGAGCATAGAACACAGAACATCTAGATCGATGCGCTAGCCGTTTTTTTGAGGCTAATATTATAAAATGTATAGACACTTATTTTTCAATCGATTTCAGGTAGAACTTTAAAGCAGTAAAAATATTCATGGATAATTATCTTTCGTTAAATATAAAAAATAAATTTCGAAATTGGATACTATATAAGAGAATTCGATTAATAGAATATTCTAATACGATAGACGATTTTGGGTTAACATATAAAGCATGTCAAAATTTTGGATCTTCAATTCATTCGTTTGGACTTTTGGGTATGGAAAATTCACTTATATTCTGAGCAGAAAAATCTCACCTGGGGAACGTTCTTGTATATCCATAGCAGCAGCTAAAAATGTACAAGCTGACTGTACTGACAGGGTAGATGTCACATGATCTTCACAAGCATTTCTTAATTCTTCAACACCTAGTTCTTGGGCTAGAGCCAACATTTCGAAAACTCCATTATCTTGTAATAATATCTGATGAGAAAGATAGTAATGATATTAATTAGTAGCGATATTTCCAAGTTCTGAGTTGTTGTACATTTCGTTGAATCAAATCTCACTTTCTATATCATATGCTCGTGCAATAGTTATTTTCCTAACAAGTGCGCAAAATGATACTTTTCCGCACACATTTACAGTTAGACGAATGACCCGAAGCAGAGTTCCGATAAGCTTTTGCGTTCTGAAAAGTCACTTTGCGCACGTGTGAGGAACAATGTTTTTCCTTCGAGCGTCTTATAATAGCAAGACGAAACCATATTGAAATATAATAATTTATTCTGAAACTTTTAATTAATCTGGAATGAAAAAACTCATCTATTTAAAAATGAAAAATGACTGGAAAAAAAGAACAAATATAAAATTAATTGTTCGTAATATTTATGACGAAAAAACAATTATTTACATATCGCACGTGTATTTCAAAAGTGACACAAGTCAAAAAATGAGGATTCTGAGATTTTTGCTGTATTCCGTTTTGTGATCTCAGAAAGTGAGAATTTGAACACTTTCGTCTGAAAGTGTTCCTTTTTAAAAGTGAGCGGTGAACTGAGAACACAAATCCTCACTCTCTGAGATGATCACAAAACGGAATACAGTAAAAATCTCAGAATCCTCATTTTTTGACTTGTGTCACTTTTGAAATACATGTGCGATATATCATAAATTGATTGCTGATCCTGTCAGTTAATTCAATGGGTGTCTCGATTAACACTGATTCGGAGCCAAAGGGCCAGTAATGGCACCGGCCAACCGAAAAATGGTAACAACTTTGATGAGAAGGATGAAATTTCATCAGGTGCATCTTCCATATATCTAAAAACATCAATTTTTCAAATATTTTGGCTTTTTTCGGACGGTACCCAATATATTGCTTCTTTAAAAACGAAGTGAGTTTAAAATATTCGCTCAAATATAAGTTTCTCTTCACTTTAAGTACAGTTTTCAACATGGATTATTTGCTCCGTAGTATACTGGGCTGAAATTTCTCCTTCAAATGTAAAAAGTATGCTAACAATACTTCCTCCTCGAGGCTTGTTGTCCCTTTACTGTGACACCAGTTTTCATAATTCTGATATTCTGCTTCATACTTGAGTTTAGAGTTTGCAGGTAATAAACTCAAACTCGCTTAATTATAGCCGCCTGCACTATGGAATGAGGAAGATCACTACAAGAACTGTTAATTTCAACAGTGTTTACAACGTTTGTGTTGGAGAGAAAAACTTGAGGAAGCACCTGAGAAAATTTCTGACATAATCATGCGTCAAAATCTACAAGTCTTGTTGCTTCATAAAATTGTTCCTGAGAATGTATCATGAATATCTATTTGTTCAAGCTGTAATGCGAATATCGGGAATAATAATTGAAAAGTGACTGTTTTATACACTTGCAAGCGTCTCCCGTTACATAAAATAATCACCCGCTTCTGAAATATTCATGGAAATTTCCCCTAAAAACAACAACTTTGATCAGTTTGACATTTCCGTGCCGCAAAACATTTATTCCGCACGATGCGGAAAAGTGTTACTTTGGCAACCCGAATGCTTTCGGAAAAGTACCTACTACTTTGCACACGCTCGTAAAAAAAATATTAAATCTCGATTGACTGACAGATAGCAATAATAATTTTTCGTTGAGAACTTTCCAGCACATATCATATTTCTATAGGATTAAGTCTTAAGTGATATACTTACTTTTCCAGTATATACATAGATTAAAAACTGTTTAAATGTTTCAGGTGGAACTTGCGGCAATCTTACTGGTGTAGGTGTACCAGGTGCTGCCGGAGATACAGTGCATCCTGGAATACGACAGATCTCACCCCGTTTTGCGGTTTGGAAACTTTTGCACCTAAAAAAAAAATATGTGATATGGTGTTTGGCGAGTTATACCTATACATTTGGTTATATTCTCCTTGTAAACTAATTTCAAACGTAAATTCTTCCTATTAAATAAAACATTTTTTTCATTATTCCAGATTCACCTCAGGTTAAAAGATACAGGCTGTTGATATTGCTGCCTAAAATCAGTTTTTGCGCACATGTTCTAGCGTGCTAGTATTTTGCTCAAATGCCTGTAAGTTGGTCTCAAACGATTAGGTTCGACTCACTGATGAATAATTCGAGGTCAAATTTGATTCTGTCCGGCCGTTGCCACAATAACTTTCGAACGGAAAGATATAGCGACTTAAAATTTTCAGGGTAGGTGGCGCGTCCAAATGCGACAGACAAGTTCGTTAATGGGCATAATAAAAAAGATTGCGACTTTTAATTTCTAGGGTAAGTTGCGCAACAGAATGCAATATTTGCGTTGGTTATTAGGCCTAATCGGCCAGTTGTAATCACAAATCAACTATTCGATTTGAGATTTACCTGAGAATGAATGAATGAATGGGTTAATTGTGTTAATGGATATTTAGGGAATTTTCAATAATAATAATATTTCAAGAATGGGCGATGATCAAATTATGTATAATCTTAAAGTGGAAACAATTGATGTATATTGAATGAAAATCAAGTTGAAGTTCGTTATTTTAATTGCGAAATATTTTTTGATGCTGCATTATAGAAATTGAGTGAGAAAATAAGTTTTCTCAAACAATTTCATTGAATTTCAAGCATCAGATGGTTAAGTTTTTTCGTTATTCTACAATAGATTTCATTAACACCATTCAAATGATACTTACCTATTGTGGATAGATTACAGATTTGAAATTTACATCTAATATATGCAAGTCTGGACGAAAATATTCCAAAGGATAATTGTTTTGCGGCCTTAAATGATTGAAGGAACCTTCAATAATTAAATGTATTTCATCTGGAGTCGTATTGAGAAATTTCCATGTTCAAAATGAACTTAGTTTTTGGCCTTTAGATATGTCATTAACGTACTCCACAGACTATGTTCAGCAATAGATGCATAGATACATAGAATGTTATTTTCATGTTAATAGTAAGTACATAGGATGTTATTTTGTGCATTTGGGTTTGTGTGTTTGAAAGGAACATTATATCATAAATAATTAAATAGATTAAACTCGTATTATATCCAATTTTACGGTTCTTTATATAATGTGTGGTGGCCATATTGGTAGACCTTCACGGCCACTCTGAATACTACTGGATAGCTGCTTTCTTTCTTTTTGGCGCTCTAGTTCCTCGGAACTGAGTGCTTATCAATTTGCCCAAATGTCTGTAATTTTCGAATATTTCGATGAAAATGGTCTTAAACGATTTGGTTCGGCTCACTGATCAAGAATCCGTGGTGGAAATTCATTCTGTCCGGCCGTCCGGCCGGTCCGGCCGGCCGGTCCGGCCGTAGGCACGATAACTCTCGAACGGAATGAGCTAGAGAGTTGAAATTTTCAGAGTAGGTTTGGGGGATAAATATCTCGGCTAAGTTCGTTATTGGGCAAAATCGGACAGATGGTTTCGGAGTAACAAAAAAAAATTTTTTTTTTTACGAAACAAATTCCAAATTAAATTTTTTTTGATAAGAAGTTTTATCATAAGAATCCACTCATATTATTTTTAACTCTAACAAGCTAATACTTTCGGAGATATGATTCTTCAAAATTTCAGTAATAAATCGTATTTCAACGTTGTCACAGAATGATATTATTCTATGTATGAATATGAATTGTCATAATGTCAAATGATGTTCCTACATTATCGAAGAATTGTGAGCGAAGTGAGAAAAATCTCAGTTGTTTGCTCCGAAATTAGTTTTTCTCAGAAAATTCTTACATTTCGGAACTGAACATGAAGTAAGAGATCTGAGAGTAGTGAGACTGCTTTTCATCCATAGACATAGATATAACTCTCGAACGGAATGAGGTAGGTAGTTGAAATTTTCAGAGTAGTTTAGGGAGATGAATATCTCGGTTAAGTTCGTTATTGGGCAAAATAAGCCAGATTTAATTTGATTTCTTCCATGGTGCTTTTCTCATTCTCATTATTGCTCATTTAATCTTGATAAATAAACTATTATTTGAATTGAATTTCCTTTAGGATGCATTTCTATCATATGAATACATTGATATAATTCCCAACTCTGAGAAACGAATACTTTCGGAGATATAATTTGTCTGTTTGAACTAGAGCGCCAGAAAGCTCCTGTCCACAGGGCTTGAACCCATTTTATTATTCAATGGTTCTGTAGCATTGAATATAGATGCATAGAGTTCATTCTATACATCCTGCATTGATGATCTTATGACGCAGATTTCACGTTGTTTCCTTCTTTCTACGTCTTCGTCCACTCAAATATCCATAACAGTGTTCGCATCATTCCCTGGAAGTCGATGACGACTTCTGGCGTCTTCCTATGAGTTCAGGTGAATATAATCTTCTATATTTCACAAATAATATATTGCAATATTATTGCAATATAGTTTTAACGTTAACTGGACAATTTTCTTCAAATCATCTTAGTTTTCAGTTTGATCGATACTGTATGTAAATATTATTTTTTCTACGACATTTAAAAATGTTCATTGAGTGTAAAATGAATCATAAGAAGCATCATTTTGTACTGAATTTCATTTTGCATCAGTTGCTAGGCAAGAAATGGAATATAAAATATTTCGTGTTCGATCTGCTGTTTTCCATAACAAACACTAAGGTGGTTTCAAGATGCATCTATGGTGAAAAATATAACGCCGAACGACAAATTAATGTCATCAGTTTGTCACAGTTTATGCATTACAAATAATTTCTTAGTTATTTGCAAGAAATCAGATAATTAATATGGAAAGTAATTGTGATAGTGACTTGGAAGTTATTTCATAGTTCTTCTTCTTAATTCCAGGCTTCTTATGTCCAGGCACTACTAATGAATAGGTAATTTCATATTTTCGAAGCAATAATTTAAATATTTGTATATTTACTTATATCTATTTGTACAATTGTCGTTGTCGTAGAAAAAGTATAGTATGCAACCCGCACAAAAAAGCAATTTTGCACTCGCTTGAATTGCATGTCATGGAATAACATTCAAACCTTTGGTCTACACCAATAAGGTTAATCATTTGGAAATAATAAAGCAGATTCGTGTGGAGTTCTTCTTCACAGCGTGCGTATGTTTAAAAAGATCCCCTGATTTTTTAACACAGTAGAATTATGGGAAAACTCAGTTAAAATAAAAATTGGTTCAAGCACTTACCATGGTAAATTCGAATTAAGAGTGTCCAATACAAGAGAATGGACAACATAATTTACCATGGTAAATTCGATTAAGGGTGTCCAATATAGAAGAATGGACAATAGAACATACGCGCAAAAGCTTCTGACTTCACGTCAGTGCTTGAACCAATTTTTTTTTTCGTGATTTTTTTTAAATTTTCTAGGGGTACCTACGGTTCTTAAAATTTTTTTTTCGTCATTATTTTCAAGTTTTCTAGGGGTGCGGTTTTTTAAAAATTTTAAACACGTCTTTATGTTGATTTTCTACTACTATTTACCAAGCTTCAATTCGATCGAATATTTATTTTTTGAGTTATCAAGGGAATAATATTCCAGGTGGGTATAACTCGGAAACCATTAAACCGATTATGCTCAAAAACGAACTCAACTCTCCCTTTCGGATACGCAACCTACCCTGAAAATTGCAAGTCCCTATCTGCTTTAGTTCGAAAGTTATCGAGGCAACGGTCACCCATCTACTGAATTCACACAAGAATGCTCGAATCTCAAACAATATTTAACCGATAAAATTAAAACTTGAAACTTAGCAGTAGAGTTAGGTTATGAAGGCTCTTGCAAAATTTCAGCAATTTCAAACAAATAGTTACTGATATATAACATTTTTTTTTTAATTTTCAATGATTTATTAAAAATTTTCTACAAATGCTATCCTCACCAAATGACGCAAACATTTTCGCGTTGGCATTCTACAACTAATAACTATGTTTGAATTCAATCGGTTCAGTATTTTTCGAGTTAATGAGGAACCTAAAAACACCAAATTTCAGAAAATTTCAGATGGCTATAACTCTAAAATCGTTTGGCCGATTATGCTCATAAACAAACTGAAATGTCGCGTTCTGGTGCACATCCTAACCTGAAAATTTCAAGCCGCTATCTCATTCCGTTCTCAAGTTATCGTGACAACAAAAATATTTTTTGATAAGTTTTTTAAAATTTTCTAGCCATACGATTCGCACAAAATTTCACAAACATGCTTAGGTTCATATTCTACAACTACCCACCAAGTTTCAATTCGATCGGATTCATATTGGTTGAAAACAAAATTATTACTCGGAAACCACTGGGCCGATTATGCCCATTAACGAACTTGTCCGTCGTATTGGGATGCGCCACCTACCCTGAAAATTTCAAGTCGCTAGCTCTTTTCGTTCTTAAGTTATCGTGGCAACGGCCGGACGGACAGAATCAAATTTGACCTCGAATTCTTCATTGGGGAGTCGAACTTAATCGTTTGAGACCATTTTCGTCAAAAAATTCGAAAGTTACAGACATTTGGGCAAAACTATAACGCGATGGTCCCCAGAACATACGCGCAAAAATGTTATGTGGTTCACTTCTAGTGTAAATCTATTCGAACTAAAGATATGAAGTATTGCCCAGGGCTATATGCATTGGTCCACATCAGGACAGGGGAAAATCCAATATCCTTTGACACTTCCATTTCCTCCCGATTCAACAGCAAAATTCAATCAAGCGTTCATATCTTCAATATCGGACCTTTATTGACTTAGTTTTGGTGAGAATGTCCTGTTCGCGATGAAACAGTTGTTTACTGCGGTGACGTCCCAATTTCCTGTATCCAGGAAGCTCAAGGGACAGTTTACTGACAGAATCCACTACAGCAATAAGCAAAAAAATCGCTGATAATTTATAAGAAAGTGACTCTATTTTCGGATCCACTCACATCTTTATAATGTTTTTGGCGCTCTGTTCGCTTGAACAAAGTACCTATCAATTCGTCCAAATGTCTGTAATTTTTGTATTTTTTTATTTTAATTTTAATCATTTGGCCGATTATGCCTATTAACGAAGTCAAATGCATTCGGATGCGCATTAACCTACCCTAAAAATTGCAAATCGCTATCTCTTTCCGTCATGTCGGTATTTTACAATTAGTTACCATGTTCTAATTTGATCGGGTCTGTATTGATTGAAAACAAAATTTGTACTCGGAAACCGTGGGACCGATTATACCCATTAACGATTTATCAGTCATTTTTCGATGCAACACCTACCTTGAAAATTTCAAGTCGCTATCTCTTTCTGTTCCCAAGTTCTCTTGGCAACGGCCGGCAGGCCGGACAGACATTTAGGCAAAATGATAGCACGCTGTTCCACAGAACATGCTCGGAAAAATGATTGGTTTATACAGATAACTAGCAATAAGAATAAGCCATCAGTCAAATCACAGCTTTTTACGAGTATGTACTGGGAAACATCGCGTTATCATTTTACCCAAATGTCTATAATTTTTTATTTGATTCTTGAGAATGGAAAAAGATAGCATCTTGAAAATTTCAGGGTAGGTGGCGCGTCCCAATAAGACGGACAAGTTCGTTAATGGGCATAATCGGCCCAATGGTTTCCGAGTAATAAATATGTTTTCAACCAATACAAATCCGATCGAATCGAAACTTGCATGGTGAGTAGTTGTAGAATACAAACCAAAAAACATTTGTGACAATTTGTGAAAATCGTATCACTAGAAAATTGAAAAAAATTGAAAAAAAATATTATTTGTGTCGCGATAACCTGAGAACGGAAAGAGATAGCGACTTGCAATTTTTAGAATCGGTTTTGCATCTGAATGCGACATTTGAGTTTGTTAGTAGGCATAATCAGCCAAACGGTTTTGGAGTTATACCCATTTAAAATTTGGTTGTTATTTACTCAATAACTCGAAAAATACGAAACCGACTCAATTCAAACGTGGTAATTAGTTGTAAAATGCCGACGCAAAAATACAAGCAAAATTTCGTGAGGATCGTATCACTAGAAAATAAAAAAAATCATCGAAAAAAATTCTATATATCAGAAACTATTCGTCCGACATTTGTTGATAGTTATTTTGTGAAATTCAAGAACTGTCACAAAATAACTATCAACAAAATAATTCTAAAGATTTTCATTAAGCGTCTGACGAAGGAGTCTGATATAGACTCCGAAACGTTACGATATAGTTGTTTCTTCGTTGATGTTGTTTCGTTGTTGTTTGTTAGGCAATATTGTTCAATTGATTGCATCTGAAAATTATCTTGTGTTTCTTACGCAGAAGTGAATCACAAAATAATTAATTTTTATTCTTTAGATATTTTTCAGAGTTTGGGAGAGAAAACCCAGAAAAAAACCTTTCAATATTGTACAGGTTCCTTAGTAGCACTATTTAAGATTTCCTACATAAGTATTCTGGTTTGAGTTATCTCTGGACTGATTACATTAGATCCGTTTCATATATAAAACTAGCTATTATATTTACTCAATTTTTGGGAATGACTCCTGATAGTTTTGAAACATTTGTAGTCAAAATTGTACCGTCATATAAAGATAAGATGCAAAGGGAATTTAATTTCTTTCATGATTCTGTTTTATCATAATAATCCATTGATATCATTCCCAAGTCTGAGAAGCCAATATTTTCGGAGAAAAGTTTGAACGATTGCGACAAAGCACCACCTGTCCACACGACTTTCCCACTTTTATAATAAAACTCACGGATGCTATTTGTACTCTCACAAACACGATGATTTTCCAGCCGAATAATCCAGAAATTCAACCCTCTGCAATTTAAATCACTCTGGATTAATTAGCTCCATAGTATCACAACAAAAAGAAATTTTCAGAGAAGTCGAGAGGGAACATACATAGCTACGTACCCCTTGAGTAGATACTTATTGAAATTATTATGTCGGTAGTTTTGCTACACACAGAAATTAGCCTTCCGTCGAGTGTACTTTTTCTTTGAGGAAAAACCGCCTACGATGCAAGTGGGATGCATAAAGAGAGTAACGACATGCTGTTAACTTGAGGGTTCATTAATTAATGGGAGTTCAAAAGAAGTAGAGCAGCTTCCGCGACTCCTGCGAGAGACTGGCCTCATCTAGGAAATTGAACTATGCGTAGAATTCTGCTGTACGAATATACAGATTGCTTGCATTATCACTGCGGTTGTTGGGTATCTTGATTGTTTTATCTGGATAATGATTCAAAGGACTAGATATTTCTTGCCCTGATTGATTTATCAAGGTGATGAGTTTTTGTTGTTTTTATTGCGCGCGTGTTCCGCAAGGAACAGCGTGCTATCATTTCGTCACAATGTCTGTATTTTTCGAATTTTTTTCGAAAATGGTCTCAAACGATTGGGTTCGACTCCCTGATGAAGAATTCGAGGTCAAATTCAATTCTGTCCGTCCGGTCCGGCCGGTCCGGCCGGCCGGTCCGGCCGTTAGCACGATAACTCTCGAACAGAACGACTTAGAGCGTTGAAATTTGCAGGGTAGTTTCGTAGCGTAAATATCTCGGACAAGTTCGTTAACGGGCGAAATCGACCGAGCGGTTTCGGAGTTAAGGCCGTGTATTTCCGGAACCGATCACTCGATCTTTTTGAAATTTGGCATCAGATTGTAGAATCATGACCTTTATATGCCTGCGAAGTTTTGTGTTGAACGGACGGCCCTAAAGTGACAAAAAAAATTTTTGAAAATTTGAAAATTTTGTTTTCACGATAACTCGAAAAATACTGATCTGATTAAGTTGAAACTCAGTAGTTAGATGCAAAAGACCAAAGCAAACACTTTTGCAAAATTTCGTGAAGATCACGTGACATGAAAAAAATAAAAAAAATTACTACTATTTTGCGGAATACTTTGCTTTTAATGCCGAAACATATGTTTTTGAGGTTCATGCTGCCCTTTCCGGGCATTTTCCGTATTGCGCATGCGCAGATGAGAAGTCCTTTAACTGCTGTAGTTTTCGTCAGAGAGGATTGGGGTTTTGGGTTGGCGGATGCTATTCCTCCATATAATTCAGATCCCTGATGAGGGTCTGCGCATGCGTAGATTAAAGATGCGATATCTTCCGAACCACTAGTGTTGGAGAATCGGAGTTTTTTGTAAGGTGTGTTATTTTGAGAGGACTTTTAGCCGCCAGTAGATTGCGCATGCGCAGAAGAGAAGTGACTATTTTTGGGTTGGATGGGTTATGTTGGGAGTGCTGAGTCGATATTATGAGGTTTTGAAAGAATATTCATAGCAATTCAGTGCAAGGACAAGTCAGTTAGGGGGATGTAGCGTTATTTCCGAGTTAAAGTGTCCGTACCGTGGCCCTGGGGCTAATTTTGAAATTGATGTAACCCCTTACAGGCATTTTTCGTTATGCGCATGAGCAGACCATCAGTGCTTTAACTGGTGGTGTTTTCATCAGAGAGGATTAGGGTTTTGGGGTGGCGGATGCTATTCCTCTATAGAATCCCTCGTTGAGGGTCTGCGCATGCGTGGATTAAAGATGTGATATCTCCTGAACCACTAGTGTTGGAGAATCGGAGTTTTTTGTAAGGTGTGTTATTTTGAGAGGACTTTTAGCCGCGAGTAGATTGCGCATGCGCAGAAGAGAAGTGACTGTTTTTGGGTTGGATGGGTTATGTTGGGAGTGCTGAGTCGATATTATGAGGTTTTAAAAGAATATTCATAGCAATTCAGTGCAAGGACAAGTCAGTTTGGGGGATGTAGCGTTGTTTCCGAGTTAAAGTGTCCGTACCGTGGCCCTGGGGCCAATTTTGAAATTGATGTTACCCCTTACAGGCATTTTTCGTTATGCGCATGAGCAGACCATCAGTAATTTAACTGGTGGTGTTTTCGTCAGAGAGGATTAGGGTTTTGGGGTGGCGGATGCTATTCCTCTATAGAATCCCCTATTGAGGGTCTGCGCATGCGTGGATTAAAGATGTGATATCTCCTGAACCACTAGTGTTGGAGAATCGGAGTTTTTTGTAAGGTGTGTTATTTTGAGAGGACTTTTAGCCGCGAGTAGATTGCGCATGCGTAGAAGAGAAGTGACTGTTTTTGGGTTGGATGGGTTATGTTGGGAGTGCTGAGACGATATTATGAGGTTTTAAAAGAATATTCATAGCAATTCAGTGCAAGGACAAGTCAGTTTGGGGGCTGTAGCGTTGTTTCAGAGTTAAAGTGTCCGTACCGTGGCCCTGGGGCTAATTTCGAAATGGATGTAACCCCTTACGGGCATTTTTCGTTATGCGCATGAGCAGACCATCAGTGATTTAACTGGTGGTGCTTTCGTCAGAGAGGATTGGGGTTTTGGGGTGGCGGGTGCTTTTCCGCTATAGAATCCCCTGGTGAGGGTCTGCGCATGCGTGGATTCAAGAAGCGATATCCCCTGAACCACTAGTGTTGGAGAATCGGAGTTTTTTGTGAGGTGTGTAATTTTGGGAGGACTTGCAGCCACGAGTATACTGCGCTTGCGCAGACGAGAAGTGAATGGTTTTGGGTTGTTTGGGTTATGTTGGGAGTAATGAGCCGATATTGTGAGGTTTTAAGAGAATATTCATGTCAATTCAGTGCACGGACACAAGTCAGTTTGGGGGAAATAGCGTTGTTTCCGATTTGAAATGTCTGTATGGTGGCCCTGAGGCGAATTTATAAATAACTATATTCGGTAGATCTATATTAAAATGCGTTCGGATTTGGAGAAGATGCAATTTCGTCCCTAACGGAGGACCCACAACCGAATTTTTTTCTGATCTACGGTAAAACTAACAGCCAAACCGTATTGATAGCTATATTTGTTAAAGGAACTTGAAAAAAAAAAAAAAGCACTGACGTGAAGTCAGTACTCTTTGGCGCGCGTGTTCACGGTGGCTAATTTGAATTGAATGATTCAAAAATTAACAGTGCTGTATCTAAGCTGCCATCAGGATAGAGTAACAAAGTTGGAAAAGAACACAAGTGACTCTCCTTAGTCGCACAAGCTCCTAGAAGATTTGGGAGGGTCAGTATAATCCTAATCATGTTTATAGCACGCGCGCAAAAGCAGATTGACTTAACAATGAAAGAAAAAGTGTAAAAAGTCAATCTGCTTTGGCGCGCGTGCTATAAACATGATTAGGATTATACTGACCCTCCCAAATCTTCTAGGAGCTTGTGCGACTAAGGAGAGTCACTTGTGTTCTTTTCCAACTTTGTTACTCTATCCTGATGGCAGCTTAGATACAGCACTGTTAATTTTTGAATCATTCAATTCAAATTAGCCACCGTGAACACGCGCGCCAAAGAGTACTGACTTCACGTCAGTGCTTTTTTTTTTTGAGAAACAAGTGGTGAAGATTATTAACCTCGGTGATTAATGTCGTCGAGAATGCATAACCGATGAAAGACAGTATAGGTACTTAACCTTGATCCCCCAGCAGTAATCCCGTTGATTACTGCGTAAATTGTTATTCGCAATTAGATAATAATAATTACGAAGAGATCACCTATTCTTTCGGGGTAGTTAACTGGACTGAACTTGACAAAACAGCACATGTGTCTGTTAAAGATGCACTTGAAAGGTGAGCAGCGAATAAAACCATTATAAAATGGATATATTTATGAGCTGTTAGTTGTCGTCGATAGGGCTTTACACGAGACGAGAGTAGGCGAGAGTATAAAAATTCTCGTCTCGCTCTCGCCAATTCTCAAAAAATTAAGTCTCGTTTAAGTCTCGTTCTCGTCTCGTAATCAGTTGTCTCGTCTCGCGTAATTCTGAATAACGATAATAAATATTATAATATATAAACGAAATGGTATACAATAATGAATAATATACTCTTATACAAAAATATTTGTACAATATTATTGTTAATTTTGAACACTGATAATTTCAACTTTTAAATTACTGGATGACCAAGAATTCAAACATAATCACGCTTGCATCACATCAATTTTCAATGATGTACGTGTTTTTGCCATGATCATACCTGCTGTGGAAAATAATATTTCAACAGGTACAGATGTAGCCATCAATAAATCATCGGCCATCTTGGAAAGTGTAGGAACAACTTTTTCATACTCTCCACCACTGTAACATATTTTGATTCCTATTTGCTCTTTCTAACAGCAAATATTCTTCAAAATCAGCTTTCCAATATTTCGGAAGTTTTGTTGATGTTTTAAATAGGCTATCGATGTCGATACATTTTTTAATAGAATTGAAGAATTTGGTATAGTTTTCAAAGAATACCTTCCCAGTGGGTAGAACATTGAGGGTGTTCTTTGCGTATTCCTCATAACACTTTTCGAAAAATTGAATAGCTTCATTTCTTTACCAGTTTTATTATACGTAGCTCCACAATTGTATACAATAATTGTTCACATCTTCACTACAAGGATCACAAGGGAATAAATTTCTCCAGATGTTCAGATAGAGACGAAATTTTCAAAGCATTAGGATTTAGGGGCAATAGAAGTTGAATTCATAATGACATCCGTTTGTATGGTTGTGAATTCTATTTTTTCTTGAAAAATAATCTCAATTATCGCAAGGTCATAACGAATTAATAATCTTCTAAAAAATCGTGTATTTCTAGAACGATCGATGTATAATATAGACAAAACATATTGGTAATTATAGTGGAAACTCTTCATATTCAATTGTTTTCTGTGGGTGTTGAAGAAAGTCGAGTCGTATATAAAACTTCATACAAAAAATTTAACGAGACCAAAAACGAGACTCTCGTGTTGCGCTGTATGTGTCTCGGTATCGCCTATTATATTTTTGAAAACGTCTCGTCATTCTCGTCTCGCTTTTACGAGACGAGAACGACACGAGACGAGAAAAATCTCGCTCTCGCGTGAAGCCCTAGTCGTAGAGGATAGCCGAGGCACAAGTAGTGGACGAGCTTCTCCAGAGGCTAACGAAGCTCGGCTTCGGGTGTATAGGCTATGCCGATGACACAGTCCTAATAGTCAGACGTAAATTCGAGGGCACCTGGTGTAACTTACTACAGGAGGGTTTAGAATTATCAAGCAGTGGTGCTGAGCATGAACCCAAACAAGACCACAGTAATTGTGTTTACTCGGAGAAGGAATCTTCCCGCTGTGAGAACCCTCTATTTGAACGGAGATATTATAGAATGGAAGTCTGAAGTTGAATATCTAGGGGTAACACTAGATAGTAAACTTCTGTGGAATAGGCATGTTTAAATCACTGCTAGCAAAGTAATATAGTCTTTAATAGCGTGCAGGAATCTAGCCGGTGAGAGTTGGAGCTGCAACCATAAGATACTGCGATGTGTATACGTCATTATTGTGAGACCCATAATCAAGTATAGGGCAGTAGTCCGGTACACAAAAACAAGCCAGAAATACAGTGCAACGTTTCCCCCTACAACAATATACTGGACAGTGAATGAAATTCTCGAGCTTGAAAGATCCACACGTAATGTGATGAACATGAACCGTAGCCTGTATCCCACCTGCTCGATACAAAGCATATACCTTCCACGAACACTGGAAGGCGGGGGTTTGCTAAGTTTGGAATACCAACACCATCAAAAAACGTTGGAAATAGCAATAAGGATATTGAGAAGTGAACACCCGCTTCTGAAAATGGAGACTCATCATAAAATTAGGAACCAAGGAGCTTTCTTATTTAGGGCTGGACGGAGAGCCTTGGAGAAGCTCAGTATAAATGGTATATCCATCAATCGTGAGGTAGCAGGTACACTTATCACGTCAACATACCAAATAAGAGTAGGCAGAGAGATATGACAGGTACAACTGAAGACACTACCCGAAGATCATATGAGTAAAAACCTTCACTCCATATGTTTCATAGAGTTTGAAAGATCGGGGCCTGTCGGAAGAATAATTATCCTTCTCCTTTTTCAAGTCAGATGGGCTCAAGTCGGGAACGGAGGTATTTGTTATGGCATGTCAAGATGGGGTGATAAATACAAGATGATATAAAAAGAATATCATGAAAATGGACAACCCAAGAACGTGGAGAGCATGCCACAGCCTGCGGAAAATTGTTATGCACATTATGTCTGCTTGTAGAGTTCAACAAGGGTTGAAAGTTGTGCATGAACAAAACTGTAATGGTCGACTTTAATTCGGTGACAAATTTCATCAGGTACCATCGTCTCAAAGTAAATGAGCCATGACAAAGTGCACATACTGAAAACCTCTTTTAACTAACTATTGTTCAAAAAAGAAAAAGCCCTAACCTTAATGTTTTACGATCAGTAGTTGTCGAGTTATAAGGCAGTTGTGACTTGTGGTGGAAATGTGAAAAACTCAATAAATGTAAATGTTGGTGGATAAAGAATAAGCCCTTGTGTAAAATTTTAATGAATTTTAATTGAGTTGCGAATTCAACACACAGCATAGATTTAATATTAGAGAAAATAATAAACCAAAATCTTCAAATCATACTTAAAGTACGGAACGCACCTGACGTCATTGCTATCAAGAATTTTCCATCAGAAACATCAAAGCCCGTGTTAGCTTTGTTCTTAGCTACATATGAGTTTATTGCTTTCCTGTGTCAGTGAAACAACGCTAATAATCAGACCCATCCACTCTTCAACAACACTCCTCTCGAGCCTCTCGTTTAATTGGGTGTCTTCTCATCACTATACTTTGATCTTTCTCTCTTGCTGAATTCTACCTTACAACGTATTGTCATGCATTTTTCTTATTTACTTCATATGCATCAGTGCTTTGAACAATCATAATGCTAGTTTTAGTATGCAAAAATTTCATTAAATCGACAGTAGAATTAGTTGGTTCTAGTTTAATGAACATTAAATAATAAAAGGGAAAGTTTAACGGGTAATTCCGCAAAAGGAGCAGAGAAAAATCATTCTTTTGGTATCTGCCTTTAAACTTTCCCATTCAAATTCATTTCTCCGCTATATCCTGATTTCTATATTAAATGATAACTCGGATTTGAAATCTAAATTTGATTGATTAGTGTGACGATACATTTTTCTTCCTATAGATTGAGTAACCATATACGATCGATTAATTATATGGACCTGCAGTGCCTTTGAAAGTGGGCAAAAGTGAAAAAAAATAATAATAGGATGAAACCCATTGGAAAAGGAAGAGAATCTAACAAAAACTAAAGGAATAGTATATTCTAAAACAACTTGCAGAATGGGCTGATATTTAAACACGAAAACGAAATTCGAAAACGAGCGACGAAGGAGCGAGTTTTCTTACGCATGAGTGTTGGAATTGCCTTCTGCAACGAGTATTAGACGATATTTTCTCTATTTCAGGCAAATTTTCTAAAATACTGTTGAAATTTAATGAAAAATTAGGATTATACATCCTAGTGACTTTTGTATTGTATCTTGGCAGTTGGTGTGACTGTTACGAAAGTTGACAGATCATGGAATTTGAATTGTACGTAGAGCGTGGAGATCAGATTTAACAATTTCCTAATATCATGAATGATTCAAAATTAGCAAGAAGGTACTCTAGTACCTTATTCTTTATGAACATAAAACCTTTCCTCTCAACAATTATTTCACCTTATCGAGATTATCTTATATTGACAATAATTGACGTGTGTTGAAATTTGATAGGATCGAATGTCAGTGCTGACTACCACAAAACGAAAAATATAACTAGAAACAATGCGGGAATGAGTTCATTCCAGCACTGTTTTTAGTGCCGGAATGAACTCATTACGATACTGAAATAGAGAAAATTAATTTACGGGCGATCTGAAGTAGGGAAGAGGAAGGGGTGAGTTTTTAAGGGTAAAAAACAGTTTATCTCGATTGCCGCCAAAACTACAAGTCCTATAGAAAAAAGTTGAATACATAACCTCAAAATTTATGTGAAAAATTCAAATACCCAAATTTTTGATTTTTGATTTTTCTTTCACAAAAAAAATTATTTTCCACGAAATTTGTTGAAAACTTACCGTTTTATGTCCCAAATACACTTGGTTATTTGAATTTGACGCATACATTCTGAGGTTATGTGAAAGAAGTGTAAATACAAAAGTTGAAGCTATTTATTTATTACCTACAACTTTATGATTGAATTTTGCCAGAAATCGAGACCTCAGATCGCCCGTAAATTATTTTTCCTTTGATTTTTGTTATATTCTCTTCCTTTTCCAATGAGTTTAATCCTACTATTATTTTTTTTGTTTCAAAAATTATCGACCCTTGTCTAATATTGGTTGTACTAAGGTTGTAAATTAGACAGAAATTTTCATGTTTTATGACCAGTATTTCATTGATGGAAAAGTATGGGACATAATGACAAGCACAAAAACCATAGAGTCTTAATTGATACCAAACCTTTTTTTCATGAACGCACTCCAAATAATTTTGCATTATTCGACAGTACCATGTGTTCGACGATATCCATTACTAACATACCGCATGTGGTTGACAAGAAAATCTTATTAGGAAAACCAATTATATTCCCATCTCTTACACTGAGTACTTACCTGGCCATTAGGATAACTCTGTGTGCAAAAACTCTCTCTTCATCTCTCCCGAGTATAAAAACAATGTCGGCTGAATCAGCATCTTCGGAAAGGCGTTGCAAATCATCTAAAAGACGTGGTACTCCGGCGAGAGCTTTATCAGCTGCTAAGCCTGATGAACCTAAGCCCCCCACTCTCGATCCCATGATGATCTAAAAACAAAAAAAAATGTGATAGGATCCACGTAATGTCAGGAGCCATTTCGAAATATTGCTGTAACTTCTCTTCCATTTCTGAAAAACATTCTCTTTAACGTAGAATTCAATGACGTTAATTAAGTTTTCAGCAAACCGATATTTCATCAGATCTCGGTATGAAATAGTATATTCTAGAACAAGTTGCAGAATGGGCTGATATTCAAACACGAATGCGAAATTCGAAAACGAGCGACGAAGCAGCGAGTTTTCGTACGCATGAGTGTTGGAATTGCCTTCTGCAACGAGTATTCGACGATATTTTCTCTATTACAGGCAAGTTTTGTGAAATACTGTTGAAATTTAAAGAAAAATTAGGATTATACATCCTAGTGACTTTTGTATTGTATCTTCGCAGTTGGTGTGATTGTTACGAAAGTTGACAGATCACGGAATTTGTATTGTACGTAGAGCATGGAGATCAGATTTAACAGTTTCCTAATATCATAACTTATTTTTGTATGAGAATAAAACCTTTCCTCTCAACAATGATTTCACCTTATCCAGATTATCTTATATTGACAATAATTCACGTGTGTTCAAATTTGATAGGATCGAATGTCAGTGCTGACTACCACAAAACGAAAAATATAACTGGAAACAATGCGGGAATGAGTTAATTCCAGCACTGTTTTTAGTGCTGGAATGAACTCATTACGATACTGAAATAGAGAAATATTTTTTCCCGTATTTTATTGAATATTTCGATAGGGTTTGGAATTTTAAAATTATAGACAGTTTTATTAATCTTCATATCCTCCTAAGTTTTCTAAACAAAAGGTTGAAATTTTATTACTTCGGAAACACATAAAGAATTCTATATTTTTGAGGTGATAAAATATCAGTTTGTGGAAAATTCAATTAACGTAATTGAATTCTACGACAAAAGTAGCTATGATAATATTTTTCTTTCTCTATTTCAGTATCGTAATGAGTCCATTCCACCACTAAAAACAGTGCTGGCATGAACTCATTCCCGCATTGTTTCTAGTTATAATTTTCAGTTTTGTATGGTAGTCAGCACTGACATTCGATCCTATCAAATTTCAACATACGTCAATTGACAATACAATATATATATATTCTTTTGACTGAGAGCTGTATATGTGTTAGCAGAGGTTGGTGTAACGGGGTACCATACAATTCGACGTATGATACAAGAGCTTAGGGAAAAACCTCAGCAAAAAACCCTTTCTCCCCGTGAGTGTGGTGATTTGTAACTATTGTTTACAAAATTTGCTGAAATTTAAAAATATTGATGGGGATATATTTCGTCAATGTGGATTCCCTCGTCAAAAAACGGATAGGTTTCTCCAAGGTACCCGAAACTCAACCTGAAAAATGAAAAGACAAGAGGAGGAAACGAACAAATTAAAAATAATACATAACCTTTCAAAAGTCTCCTCTCACAAAAATACTTCTCTGTAGGCGAATGGGATCTCGTGGAGAAGAATCGCCGCCGCTAGTTTTCGAAGATATTCACTCCTGAAATCCCTTCAATATTTGAATTCAAAAATGAAAATGTTGCTCGTAAGGCCAGGAGGGTCTCTTTCAAAACCAGGTCTAACCGGTCCAAGTCCAAGCGATGATTATTCAGAACTTCAGATGTTCGAAGCCCGCTACAGGGCCCTTAAGAAGGGCTATCATCTCCCATAGATATATATTTTACTTTATATTGTATAATATAATATATAATATAATATAATATAATATAGTGAAATAATTTCTGAGGAAAAGTTATATATTCATTAAAAAATATGGTACTAGAGATTTCCTTCTTGCTAATTTTGAATCATTCATGCTATTAGGAAACTGTTTTAAATCTAATCTCCATGCCCTACATACGATTTAAATTCAAATTCCGTAATCTGTCAACTTTCGTAACAGTCACACCAACTGCCAAGATACAATACAAAAGTCACTAGGATGTATAATCCGAATTTTTCATTAAATTTCAACAGTATTGTACAAAACTTGCCTGAAATAGAGAAAATATCGTCTAATACGCGTTGCAGAAGGCAATTCCAACACTCATGCGTTCGAAAACTCGCTCCTTCGTGTTTTAATAGGAGCCCATTCTGCAACTTGTTTTAGAATATAGGTACTATAACAGAATCGGAAAATTTTCGACAAAAGAAAAGTTAGGGCAATATTAGGAATATACACATTCAGACCTATTCTGTTTGCGTATTGCTAAAAACATTGCTATTCAAGTCATATTGCTATCCTCCTAATTTTCAACAATATGCCTATGGTATTAAGTAATCTATTCGGACTGTTACCTATAGCAATGTTGGTTATCGATTCTCTCCCAGCAATTTTGCTATCAAGTAGGTCAAAATTCATTGATTTTAGAGCTGACAACACTGTATTTAATGACTTTCATGTGAAATAGAAGAAGAATTTAACCTTAATTGATAAACTTTTCGTCCATTTTTCGGTGGGTACTCGTAATTCCTAACCAAAAAATGGGTTCAAGCCCTGTGGACAGGAGCTTTTGGGCGCATGTTCCTTGTGGCCCGTACTGACCAGTAAAGAAAAAAAGCAGTATCATGTTGAATACCTTAATATTATTCTGGAACACAAATTTTCCATTACAATAATCTTCATCTAGCTTCTATTTAGTATCAATTCCTGTAGAACGTGATCATAATAAGTGTTTTCCATATAATAAAATGTGTTTGAACTTGGTATGTAGGAAATCTGACATCAATCATTGGAATTAATTGATTTGACAAACAGCCGTCAAATGAGGTAAATAGATTTTTGTGACGATTTTCTGTGACCATAAAAAAAATTAAGCATTTCATTATTGCATTTCTTGAAATAGGTACCTTTTCAAATCGATCAACATCGTCCTTCTTTCGACGTCTAAACTATGACTTGATTCTTTATGTTTATGTCTTTGAATTTGTTTTCGGTGGAATTCAAAGAGTTCATAGAATAATCGATGAAAATACTGAGAGAGACCCAGGAAATTTGACACATTTTGTCTTATATCTCCAGAAATTGAAATCGTATAGAGCCAAAATTTTGCACAATGTTGCAAAATACTACAATTGACGTTAGTACAAGTTTTTGTTGCAATCTGATGAATAGTTCACGAAAAAAAAATTTTTTTTTCGAAAAAATTAAAAGAAATATTTTTTTAAAAATTACCAACATTTTGATCATAACAGAATTTTGCCAAAAGTTGCGCGTTTATATCCTCGAACTGACTACCAAGTTTCGATTCAACATCTTCTTTAGTTCCTGAAATATCAGGGAAATAACCTCAAAATTTTAAATGTCTATAACTCCTAAACCGTCCGGCCGATTTTGCCCGTTAACGAACTTAACCGTCGCAT
The DNA here is from genome assembly GCA_937662695.2 of Halyzia sedecimguttata. Lineage (NCBI taxonomy): Eukaryota > Metazoa > Arthropoda > Insecta > Coleoptera > Coccinellidae > Halyzia > Halyzia sedecimguttata. The sequence goes on along the minus strand of OW569411.2, from coordinate 12,886,271 downwards.
TTTGATCAGAAACCTACCCTGAAAGTTTGAAGTCGATAGGACCTTCGGTGCTCCTGTTATCGTGCCTACGGCCGGCCGGCCGACCGGCCGGCCGGCCATACGGCACCCAAAAATCTGACACCGGATTCGTAATCAGGGAGTCCGAATTAGTCTATTAGCCAATTTTCAGCTCGAAATTCGAAAATTACAGACATTTGGACGATATGATAGGACGATGTTCCCCTAGAACATACGCCCAATATAAAAATGTCACGAAGGTGAAAAACTAATTATGATATTTAAGAAACTAACAAGATGGAGTTATTGATCAATTTTCAGGAAACACACCGAATATTGATAACCGCTACCATGACCGAAAAATTGAAGACTTACAAACACCTAAACAAATATTAAATTTTAATTTTTTTTCCGTAGTCAGGACGCACACTTCTAAGTGAAATGGAACAGTATCTCTTGTAGTTTTCTCCTGAACAAATTCCCTCAATTCTTCAATCAAATCAATAGAAGTCATCTTTGTATAAGGCTGAATTAATAGTTTATTTAATTTTTTTCGTCCAGTCAGTCAGTCTTCGAATCCATATCTCTAACTCAAAAGAAGCGTTATCTCTCCTAGTTTGCTCATGAACGAATCAATAAATGAATAAAATTCCCTCAGCTCTTAAATTAAATCCAAAGCATCAATCTTATTATCAAGGCTGAATAGTTTGTTAACTTTTCTGTTTACAAATGGAAGGGATTGTTAGTGTCAGAACTAAGTCTTAGAAATTTCCTTAAAGTTGAGTATTTTAAAGTAGGTACCTTTAACAAATATAAACGATTATATGTATAGGTACATACCTATATTTATTGAAGGACCTACCTATTTTCAATATTTTCGAATTCTTGGAAGAAAAAATTGGTTCAAGCACTGTGGACAGGAGCTTTTGTGCTCTTGTTCGAACTTTGACACATAATATTTCCGAAAGTATTGGTTTCTCAGAGTTGGGCATGATATCAATGTATTCTTATGATAGAACTGCATCATAAAGGAAATTCAATTCAAATAATAGTTTTTTTTATCAAGATTAAATGAGCAATCTGAGAATGAGTACTGCACCATGGAAGAAATCAAATTAAAATAGCTGAAATGAATTTGACTCTCTTATAGAACAGGATGACATGTACAAGTATGAATACAGATCATATAACAATATAGTTAGAATAATTATACCATTCTGTGAAATCGAAGTACGATTCATTATTGAAATTTCGAAAAATCATATATCCGAAATTATTAGCTTGTTAGAGTTGAAAATTATATAAATGAATTTATATGGTGAAACAACATCTTAAAAAAAATTGAACTTGAAATTTGTAATTTAAAAAAAAAATTTTTTTCGTTACGCCGAAACCATCAGGGCGATTTTGCCCAATAACTAACTCATCTGAGATCTTTATCTCCCAAACCTACTCTGAAAATTTCAACTGCCTAGCTCATTCTGTTCAATAGTTATTGTAGGAACAAAATTTAAAAATTAAAAAAATTTTTTTTTGACACTTTATGGCAACCCAATCAACACAAAACTTCGTATGCGTATAAAGGTCATTATTCTACAATTTGATGCTAAATTTCAGATAGATCGAGTTATCATTTCGGAAATATTCATAAAAAATGATTCTACTAAAATCGGCCATAACTCCGAAACCGCTTGGTGGATTTTGCCCGTTTACGAATTCGTCGGAGATATTTACGCTTCAAACCTACCCTGCAAATTTCAATCTTCTAACTCATTTCGTTCGAGAGTTATCGTGTTAACGGACGGCCGGCCGGTCGGACAGAATCGATTTCAACCACGGATTCTTGATCAGTGAGTCGAACCAAATCGTTTAAGACGATTTTCCGCCAAAAATTCGAAAATTACAGACATTTGGGCAAATTGATATTTTTCATTTCTTCAATAAATCATCTAGTAGCCACGCTAGTAGGCGTTATATGCAAACTGTCATTATTTTGTCATGCAGAATCACCCCTTAGAGTTTGTCGCACTTATTCAGAAACACCCTGTATATCAAAGTATTTAAAACTATGTGTTCATATCGAAATTCTGCTCAGAATAAGCCATAGAATGATGCCTTTAAGTTTGGCGATGTACTCATGAAACACCTCATATATGCCTTTGAGGAACATGATGCATGGTTGCGCTATTTCCTGCGCCTTGGGCTAACTTTTCCACCAAATTCCCCCCACTTTTTTATCCATCTCTACTACTACTACCTGTCAATGAAGATTGCAAAATTTCAGCGTTCAACTGCGGACGCACAGTGAGTCTTATCTCAAGCAACGGACGAAATCACTGGAAACATGGAAATTCGAACGATTTCTTTCACTGACGCGCGATTTACACGGACTTCAGGACCAAACACGAACTGGCTCCCAGAAGAACAAAGACTACGAAGGTTCACAGTTATAGTGGTCCAGCATGGTAGAATTTTGTTGCTTCCCAGGCTCAGGTCAAGCACAGGTAGAAGGTAGGCCAGCTTTGCGTCTTATACAAAAGCTGCGTACAGTGCTCTCGATGATGCCGCCCTGTTGCCAAATAGTAACCGCGAACAGGTATTCAAAAAAACCAGGTTCTGGTCTGGAATGCGTTCTTCTGAATGATATAATCTCCGAATGGTTTAATGAATGGTCACGCAAATTACTGTTACAGGAATTGATATTATACAATCGAGGTTGTGAGCGTTGTAGGAAAGTTTGATGAACGAATTTAATTCGTGGAGAGTTAGAATTTGGAGAATAAGTACTATTTTCAATTAAAGACGGAAAATTTATAGGTACAGGGGGTCCCGAAACTCAACGTCAAGCCGGAAGTGGGTGATAGGCGAAGTCAAAATAGTTATAAGAAAAATTGGTTAGAGCACTGACGTGAAGTCAGAAGCTTTTGCGCGTATGTTCTATTGTCCATTCTCCTGTATTGGACACTCTTAATCGAATTCAGCATGGTGAATTCTATTGTCTGTTCTCCTGTATTGGACAATAGAATTCACTATGGTAAATTCGAATAAGAGTGTCCAATACAGGAGAATTGACAATGGAACATACGCGCAAAAGCTTCTGACTTCACGTCAAGGCTTGAACCAATTTTTCATAATGTTTTTCAAATTTTCTAGTGATACGGTCCTCCCAAAATTTCACCCAAGTCGATTGGATGTGCATTTTTTGAGAAAATAATATTCCAAATGGGTATAACCGTTGGGCCAAGTATTCCAACAACAAACTTAAGTGTTCCATTCGGATACACAACCTACAATGAAAACTGCAAGTCGCTATCTCTTTCCATTCGAAAGGTATCGAGGCAACGTCAACCCATCCAGCTATTGAATTCAGCCAAGGCTGCTCGGATCTCCATAACAATATAGATCCGATCGTGTTGAAATTTGGAACTTGGGTTAGGTGTTGAAGGATCTCGTGAAATTTCACCGATGTCAGACGAATAGTTTCTGATTTATAGAATTTTTCTGATTGATTTTCAATTAATTGAAATTTTGTAGTAATACGATCCTCACGAAATTTGCGCGTCCGCATTCCACAACTAATTACCATGTTTGAATTGGATCGGTTTCGTATTCTTTGAGTTATTGAGAAAATATCAACAAAATTTCAGATAGATATAAGTCCTAAACCGTTTGGCTGATTATGCCTATAACAAATCCAAATGTCGCATTCGGATGCGTAACCTACGCTGAAAATTTCGAGTCGTTATCTCTTTCTGTTCTCAAGATATCGTGAGATGAATAATATGTTTTCTCTATTTCAGTATCGTAATGAGTTCATTACAGCACTAAAAACAGTGCTGTAATGAACTCATTCCCGCATTGTTTCTAGTTATATTTTTCGATTTGTGATAGTCAGCACTCACATTCGATCCTATCAAATTTCAACACACGTCAGTTGTCAATATAATATAGTCTGGATATAGTGTAATAATTGTTGAGAGGAAAAGTTTTATTTTCATTAAAAAATAAGGTACTAGAGATTTCCTTCTTGCTAGTTTTGAATCATTCATGCTATTAGGAAACTGTTTTAAATCCGATCTCCATGCACTACGTATATACGATTTAAATTCAAATTCCGTAATATGTCACTTTCGTAACAATCACACCAACTGCCAAGATACAATCCAAAAGTCACTAGGATGTATAATTCGAATTTTTCATTAAATTTTGTTATACAAAACTTGTCTGAAATAGAGTAAAACTATCGTCTAATACTCGTTGCAGAAGGCAACACTCATGCGTACGAAAACTCGCTCCTTCGTCACTCGTTTTCGAATTTCGTATTCGTGTTTGAATATGAGCCCATTCCGCAACTTGTTTTAGAATAGTATATTCTAATACAAGTTGCAGAATGGGCTCCTATTCAAACACGAATGCGAAATTTGAAAACGAGCGACGAAGGAGCGAGTTTTCGAACGAATGAGTGTTGGAATTGCCTTCTGCAACGAGTATTAGACGATATTTTGTCTATTTCAGGTCTATTTCAGTTTTGTAGAATACTGTTGAAATTTAATGAAAAATCCGGATTATACATCCTAGTGACTTTTGCATTGTATCTTGGCAGTTGGTGTGACTGTTATCAAAGTTGAGAGATTACTGAATTTGAATTTGAATCATACGTAGGGCATGGAGATCAGATTTAAAACAATTTCCTAATAGCATAAATTATTCAAAATTAGCAATAAGGGAATCTCTAGTACCTTATTTTTCAATCAAAATAAATCTTTTCCCTCGACAATTATTTCACTATATCCAGATTATATTATATTGGACGTGTGTTGAAATTTGATAGGATCAAATGTCAGTGCTGACTAACACAAAACGAAAAATATAACTAGAAACAATGCTGGAATGAGTTCATTCCAGCACTGTTTTTAGTGCTGGAATGGACTCATTACGGTACTGAAATAGAGAATATACTATTAATAACTTTTTGCGCGTATACTCTTTAAATTTTCTAGTGATATGATTCTCTCAAAATTCACATACTTCTTTATGTCGGTATTCTAGTTTCAAAGTTTCAATTTAATCTGCATTGGATAAAAAGAAGAACAGTAGGTACTCGGAAACCGTTGGACTGATTATGGCCATTAACGAATTGGTCCGTCACGTTTGGACGCGCCACCTACCCTGAAAATTTAGCTTTACCTTTCCGTTCGAAAGTTATCGTGGCAACAGACGACCGGTTGGCCGGACAGAATCAAATTTGATCTATGATTCTTCATCAGTGGGTTGAACCTAATCGTTTTAGACCATTTTCGGCAAAAATTCGAATATTACAGGCATTTTGGCCAAATGATAGCATGCTGTTCCCCAGAACATGCACGCAAAAATCTAAGTTATGAATTTTCAAAATTATAGACATTTCAAAATAATCAAGAAAATCTTCACCCTGTGATGGTCTTTTAAATTCCGCTACTACAGATCTCTATTTTAATTACTATTTTATTGTTATTATGTATCCTATGATATTTTAAACCAAGTGCTCCAGCTTGGAAGAAAAATGTCACTTTTTGTTCAACTAAGTATTCAAAATTAATAATTTGCCCAATGTCTGTACCCAATGAAAAAAAAATGTATTATGCTAGCCCTGCAAGTAACATTAAAAGTTGGAGCATTCAATGAGGATTTCAAAATGGTATAACACTTGCTAGTAATTTAGCAAGTTTCTTGGATATTTTTCTTTGTAAAGAAACCCAGTTTTGAGCAAATTTTTCTGTCTCACTTAAAATGATTATTGTGTACCCAAGGCATTACTCGATGCCGTAACTTTAAGGTTTTTGTTTGAATGAGACGGAGAGAGTAATTCTACGAAGTAGTGTGATACACTTTTACTAACGTGTGTACACTAACTCAACTTCAGCAAAACCTCCTACTATCGGACAGGACTATTTAACGGATGGCTAAGGTTTATTGTAAAATAGACCAAAACAATAGATATTCTATAGATGATCGATGTTCGATCGTAATTCATTACATTTTTGGTGCGCGTGTTCACCAGAATATAGCAGAGTGCCTATCAATTTGCTCAAATGTCCGTAATTTTCGAGTTTTTGGCCGAGAATTGTCTCAAACGATTAGTTTCGACTCACTGATGAAGAATCCGAGGACAAACTCAAATCTGTCCGGCCGACAGCAGGATTCTTCGTTTGAGAAATGTTCAGAGTAGGTTTGTAGTCCAAAGGTGTCGGCTTTCATTACAATGTTGCCAGTAGTTTCATAATCGTAAGGAATGTGTATGAAAAGATTTTTTTAGCGTATATATTGAACACGGATGTTATCACGAAATTATTTTACTGTGCAAATCTCTCTTATCCTACCTATCCTAGCAAGGGTACCTCCTGTTTTTGAAATTCCCTGTACATAAATATCAGCTGCGGTTCATGAATTTCTGGTAAATTTTCCTTCTTACGATTTTTTTGGACTACATAATAATTCTATTCAATTAAATCCAACACTTCGGATATCCATTTCGAGTTTAAATGCCTGCATTCTTCGGGTATGTTCATCAGACACAGAATACTCAATGTTATAAACTTTATATTGTAATATGTAATCTATCTAGCTAACCAGAGACTTGATGGAAACTTCAGCTATTGTACGCTAGAGAGCAGCTCTTAACATATCATAAACTGATTAATCAATTTTCATTTTAACTGGGAAATTTTCGTATATTTTATTGTCGTTCATTGATTTAATGTGATCATTATATTAATCATTGGATTGACTAACATAGCTTTTCTATATTCGTAGAGATATTCGTACGATTTGCTTGACAATACCTATACATTTTAGTATATATATATATATTCTTTTGACTGAGAGCTGTCAGTGTATATGTGTTAGCAGAGGTTGGTGTAACGGGGTACCATACAATTCGACGTATGATACAAGAGCTTAGGGAAAAACCTCAGCAAAAAAACCCTGTCTCCCCGTGAGTGTCGTGATTTGTAACTATTGTTCACAAAATTTACTGCAATTTGAAAATATTGATAGGCATTTATTTCTTCAATATGGACTCCTTCGTCAAAAAACGGAGAGGTTTCTCCAAGGTACCCGAAACTCCTGAAAAATGAAAAGACAAGAGGAGAAGAACGAACAAATTATAAATACTACATAACCTTTCAAAAGTCTCCTCTCACAAATATAATTCTCTGTAGGCGCATGGGTTCTCTTGGAGAAGAATCATTTTAGTATAGGCCTTAGTAAGGAATATGTGGAGTCATGTTGATTGTGCATAATAAAAATGAACTATACCTTATCAGGTAACAATAAATAAGTTTGGACCTTTGTTGTGATACAACAAGCATAAAATAATTCAAATTTTTTAATACTTTTTAGGTTAGTCGTTATAAGCAACAATTTTGCATTCAAAACATGTAGCCTCCGTGGCGCAATTGGCTAGCGCGTTCGGCTGTTAACCGAAAGGTTGGTGGTTCGAGCCCACCCGGGGGCGATAATTTTTAATTTTATTTACTCTTAGAATAAAGAAAAATATTAAATCATGCTTGATAGTGGGATAAACCTTAGACTATAGAAAGAGGAGACACAGTATCTCATTCATAAATTCTCCAATAAATGAGGCCAACATGTCCTATGGGTGGGAAAGAGATAGCACAAGGAGAGCGATATAATTTACATTTGTATTGGCAACACCGGAGAAACTAGCTCCACCCAATTTGAACAGGCACCAGTGGCGTAGCTTCCGTTATTAAATCAATGAAAATTAAATAACAATGAGTGAATTATCTGTCGATATCTGTAAGCACGATAATTCTCGAACGAAAGAAGCTAGAGTGCTGAAATTTGCAGGGTGGATTTGTGGTCCAAATGCACTGGTTATGTTCGGTAATGAGTTAAATAAGCGGAAGGGTTTCGGTGTCATGGACGTTTAAGATTATTTTCCGAGTAGTTTGGAAACTACGCATCCTATGTAACGAATAATTAGCGTAGGCGTGTGTAAAATTCAATATGACCACTATATACAGACAAAAAAATTAAATTAAAAATTCGATAGCATTTTCATAATATTCAACATCAATTGTGGAATGTGTGTAAACTTTATTATGAACACTATACAGACAAAAAAAATAAATTAAAAATTCGATAGAATTTTTATTATTATTATATAACACCAAGTGTGTTAGCAATCAATCGAACAATGTTGCATAACAAACAACAACGAAGAAAGAACTAATAATGATTATACCTTCCACAGTGTCCTTTAATGATTACTTACTCCAAAATAAATCAATACTATTTATATTTCGAGTATATTAAGTAGCTGGCCATTAAAATCGTCAAGTCTTCATTTAACTATTCCTAATTATTGGAGTGTGTTTCTGACACAGGCATCGTTACAGCCATAAATATTTTTGAAAAATTGCATTAATTCAGTTGTTTTGCAACACTATCTTGAATATTATATAAAGGATATTGAACCAAACACTATATTAAATAAAAAACACAAATAATATTAAAGTCTTTTAATTAAACTCACTTAGCTTCAAGAAATCCGCAGTTTCGATTACAACACGTAAGAAGAAACTACAAGAAACTTACGTGTGATATTTATTAGACATACATACTTTATTGTTATTCATACCAAGATCAATTCAAAGATATTATAAAGAAAAGTTAAAATCCAATAATTATTAGCTTACAAACAAATCATGCATTATGTACAAATGTTTCTATATACATATCAAAATTTTTATACTACTACAAGATAATATACTACTAAAACCTTTATTTAGCCTTGGGCTATTGAGAATCAAGTGTTTACATCCACAATTCTGAAAAGGAATATTATTAACAATTTATTGAATTTTTTATATCATTCACAATATTTCAAAGTAATTGGCAAGTCATTGTACATAAAGCTCTCTTGCTGAATGTGGACTAATTCTAAAAAGTAGTGTTGAATTTCTCAACATGAGAATCATTTAGACGTTTTGTATCATAATCATGAATCTCATTAACTAATTGGATATTCTCAATCAAATAATACGGTAACATATTATATCTCAATTTGTATATCAAATCCAAAGTATTGAAAGCAATTTGTTGCTGATAATCGTTAATCTGTAGCGTCATAATCACAGACATTCTTCTATTACATTTTCGAACTATTCGCATACCTCTATTCTGAATCTTCATAAGTTTTCAATATGACCTTTTCCCAAGTTGAACATTACAAAAGAAAAATACTCAACATACAGTGGACATTGGTCAACAATAATATTGCTGTATATTAATATACCTTATTTCTCTATATGACAAAAAATTTTACCGTTTTAGACATCTTATTAGCAATATAATTCACATGCGTTTCAAATTTGCATCTATTATTAGGCCTAAATAGTCATACATCTCATGAACTTGTTCGGTATGTTGTTCTTAAATTTTCACAGATAAATTATTCAAATCTTTAACTAATAATCTTTGCTTACTGGGTTACTGGGAATTTACTTTCTTTGACTTCTTTATGTTAACTTTAAGATTATTATCACAAAGCCACCTAAAGTCTAACTAAATAATCATTGATTAATTTAAACATAATTTCTATATCCTCTACAGAAACAAACCATTTTATCACCAGCAAACAACGTTATTTGACAATTCAATACATATCAAAAAATGTCATAGATATACAAGAAAAATAGCAATACAGTATATACATCTACTGAAACATGAACCATATCCATATAAAAATAATCACAATAATTTTCGAAAAGAATTCATGCTTTTGCATTTTCCTCTTATTCGTCCCTGATCTACTTTCCTGCTCCTTTATTACAATTCTATCAGCTTTTATAAGCATAGTTAAATTCCTTCACTTCTGGTTTGTGCTGTGTTCCATTGATACAATGTATAGTTCTACAGAAATCCTTCAGTTTACGTTCCATGATGTCACTCATAAATCCAATACAAAAAACTTCTGCCCCCCAGTACTGGGTACTCACCTGAGAAAAAAAAACATAAAGCATTATTATTACTTATAAATATTGTTACTCAAATTAGATACGAACAAAAAATACACAAAAAAACATACAACTCTTCTATGAATGTTTTTCGATATAAGCTCTAATTGGAGAGGAAGTAAATTATCATAAAAGGATACTGTGGGAGGTATATTCATCATTGAATGGTTTCTTTCTGGGTTTTCTCTCCCAAACTATGAAAAATATCTATTAAATAAAGATGTATTATTTTGTGAATTGCTTCTGCGTAAGAAACACAGTGTTTGTCAGTAGCAATAAAACGAACAATGTTGCCTAACAAACAATAACGAAACAACTTCAATGAGGAAACAATGTAACGTTTTGGAGTCTAAATCAGACTCCTTCTTCAGACACTATTATTATTATGGGTTGTGCTGGGCAGACGACACCCGCCCCTCCACTGCGACACTAACAAAATATTCTAAAATTCGAGAATAGCTATATCAACAAAAAATAGTTCTGAAGATTTTCGTTAGTGTCTGGAGGAGTCTGATTTAGACTCCAAAACGTTACGAAATAGTTGTTTCATCGTTGATGTTGTTTCGTTATTGTTTGTTAGGAAACATTGTTCGATTTATTGCTTCTGACAAATATTGTGTTTGTAAGCATAAGCAATTCACAAAATAATGAATTTTTATTTAATAGATATTTTTCAGAGTTTGGGGGAGAAAACCCAGAAAGAAACCATTTAATACAGAGGAAGTGATGGGTTTCATTGAATTTATTCCTAATAAATAGTTCAACATACCTTGTTTCTTGAAAAAAAATAGCTCTTTCCATTGTCAATCCATCCTTTACTAACTTTCAGGAACAATGTCACAATCCAAATTGGTACCAATATCGCCATAACCTGTGACTTTAGTACCTGTCCACTCAACTGGACGCCTGATAGACATTTCACCAAGACACGATTACATAATAAAGGATATGCGGCTTCTTTTTGTCTTAAAGTCAAAGCAGTAAATACTTCTTTTGAAAACCCTGGATTTGCGTGCACAGATCTGTACCACATCGAGCTTGTTTCTAGATGAGGAAGGTTGTTGTTCTTACAAAATGGTAGCCTTTTGGTGAATAAAAGGCCAATTGAATGTCAATGCAAATGCTCTCAAAGTTGGTTTATCTGCTTACTCAGTTTTTCAACATTCTCTCAAATAAACTACTCACAGCTTCAGGTTCAACAGATGGCTGAAAAAAAAAATTTTCATTGGTCTGATGTCTATATTCAAGTTTTTAAACGATAAACAGAAAAAACGTACAAATAAATGCTTCTGAACCTTTCTAGACATTGTACTAACAGACTGCTGTAGATTACGTATCTTACTCTTCTGATTCCGTTCCTGTTCTAATGACATACATAGTTGTTCTCATTAGTATGTAAGTATATCACCTGTCTGAGACCTCTTTCTGTAAAGAATCAGCATAATTAGTCCTTAAAATACAAATTGATGTAAATTTTTAATAACAATATTCACCTTATTCTTCAGTTTTTTATAGAAGTTGGTTCCTCAGTAAAAGTGGAAGGAGTTGAATACAGTTTCTCTACTGTTTGCTCAGATTTTCCAACGGTACTTTCCATTTTCTCTCCTGTGTGAAACAGATCAAACCAGATATAATTAATCGCCAATGTGGTAATAATTACAAAAGTTTTACCTGCCACTTGTTGGAGAACAGGTGATAAGTGATTCAGTTCTCTGGTAAGTTCCAATAGTTGATTTGCAAGAATATGATTAGCATCACTTTGAAGAAACTTTTTACCACCCCCCTCGGATAACAAAATCTTTGGGCTCAATATGTTGGGAACATAAGAACAGATTCTGTGGTAAGTTACTGGCGTCAAATAAATTCAGAATAGAGAACCATATATCCCTTAGCTCAGTATCAGAAGGAAACCTGAAAGTAAACATGGAACAATCTACGCCACTGATAATCAGAATTCTACTTACTTGTGAAAACTCGAATTAAGGTTCAAATCAGTTCAAATGGTCCAATTTTTCACACATTTGACACTTACGAACCATTATTTAAACGTATTTTTCACAAAATATCCTCAAATCACTCAAAATGTCACGTTTTACACCCAAAATATGATTCGGCAACGTTGGTACCAGCTGATAACTTGGAAATGGCGACTTCAAATCATGAATGAAATCGTCATCTAGTAGCAGAACGGTGTTGCCATATATATTATAAAGCTGAAACTGAAGGGCCGTTTCGCGAATAATTGATGAGATTATGAAAGAAATCCAAAGACGTCATATCAATTGATGTAATAAATTCTCATTTCCATCATTTACCCAAGACTTATTGAAAGAATTCATCTTTAAATGACCATTATAAAATGATTGATTCTTTATTTATCAAAAAACTGAGACAACGTGACAACGTTGCACAATTATTATCGATTTCCTCATTCTGTAGTACTATAATTGGATAGGTCAGTTCTGGACCTTCTGGATGTAGGCTTCATCTTTCTATACTACATGCTGTGTCTCTATTTCTATAGTCTAAGGGATAAACTCTATTAGTCTTACATTTATTATAATATCTATCGTTATGATAGCAGTAGTTATTAGATCAATCCGTACTTTAATTCAACTTACTCTTGTGTATGTCTGCTAGATGTCTTGTTATTTGTGATAGTTACAAATATATAGGATTCTCGTTCACATATGGAAGTGCCAATAAGATCATTTTTGTGATTATCAATGAAAATGATGAATTAATTTCTTTTTATCAAAATAATAAAATACATATATTATGTAAATATTCATTTTGATCGTGGATTCGAGGAATTATTGCGTAGGAGTTGTAGGTAGAGCTACCTGCTACGTTGAACCATCCAGAGCAAACTTCTATTTGATCCTGATCAGATTCTATTTAAAACAGTTTTCCTTTACTTTAAATTCTAGAAATTCAGACATTTAATTAAAATGAACTGAATATACTATTTTCAATGTACAGTTGAAAGATTAAGAATAAATACACAGCTTAAAATAAAAGAAATTCGGACATTTAATTTTAAAATGATTCGAGTATACGATTATGAATTTAGAATTACAAATTAAGAATAAATACACAGCCAAAAAGAAAAGAACTTCAGGCATTCAATTAAAATGATCCGAATATACGATTTTGAACTTACAGTTAACGAATTAAGAATAAATACATAGCTAAAAATAAAATAAGTGCCTCACCGTGACAATGTTTCCACATTGCCGTGACCAGGATTCGAACCTGGGTTACTACGGCCACAACGTAGGGTCCTAACCACTAGACGATCACGGCTACTGAGGCGATGGTATCAGTTAGAATATAACTGATCATAGCCATGAATGCCAATGTTAAGATTATAAGTAGGTATTTAAATTTCATTATGACTGAATATTCGGGAGAAAGTAGTTGAGATCAACTAGATTCTGAATATAATCAGGATTTCTCATCGTAAAAGCATAATGCAAAAAGAAAACTTTCTATTTGAAGTGAATGGATAGGCAACTTTTAGTTGCATGTAATTATTGCACTGGTTGCCTGTTCGAAGGGGTATATTACTTCTGTGATGTTAGTTCAATGAAAAATATCAAAAATGAAAATGATATACTACCTACCTAGAATTAGTCTATTCAACAAGTGCCTTTTAGGTCAAAACTTCTCCGAAAATTAAGTTTGAGGTGTCATTCGACTCGGAGTGACATGAACAACGTTATAAAATATTAAGGGGAAATAAAGGGTGGTTTGGTTTTTTGCATATATCTCAACAACTATTTTAGATTTTTCCAATTTGAAAAATGGTTCAAAAAGAGGAGGAAATTTCTCAAAAAAAGTCCCGGAAACTGTAGGACCAATATTTATAATTTTCCCAGAGGATTGAAAATACTTCGTGGTCCATCAATTTTCATCACGATTTTTCAATAAGTTATCCATTAGTTAATTAACAATTTTTTGTAGTACGAATATTAACATTGCAAATGCGATAATTGTTGAACTATTAACATGAGAATTTTTCCTTTCGTTGAGTTATTTTTCAGAGGTCTTAGAATAGAGTCCCGTTGAAAATAAAAAAAAAAAAAATTTAATTTTCGCATTGTTATTAACAATTTACCTGGGTTAACAATTATATAGCTTAATTAAACATTGAAAAGAACATTTTTGTTATAATATTACTATTGATCCTTTTTCTACATAAAAATAATTTTTATCTCTTATTGTTTAGGTAAATTGTAACAAACAAATGCGTTGTTTATAAGATAATTTGAATTTTTTTTCGGAAACATAATATTTGATAAAAATAAAAAAAAAACCATTTCTTAAAAATAAATGTTTAACAAATTTTTCTGCCACTAATGAATATTAAGGAATAATTTCTTTCAAAATAATTATTTATCTTGGTCTTTGTTATTAAATAAAATAATTTATTATTATTTAAGAAAAAAACAATACATTTTTTTTTAAATTTTTTATTGAACTTTTGATTTTCTGTTCTCTTTCATTTCTCACCTGGCTTTTTATGTTGAATTTCACTATTATTACTTATTATTATCTATTATTACCTATTATTCAGATTTTTCTTGGGGAAATTTCCTCCTCTTTTTGAATCTTTTTTCAAATTTGAAAAATCTGAAATGGCAATTTTTGCGAAAGGACTTTGAATTTCCTCAAAAATATCTACATGCCGTTCCGAATCGAGTGACACGTCAATCATAATTTTCTGAGAGCTCTAAACAGTTTTGACCTAAAGTGCACTTGTTGACCAGACTAAATAGAATATTCATGAATAAATTAGAAAATTTCACAAGGGAAATAACGCTTACATTTGAGGTTGTATTAATTGATTGATGATATAATATTTACGAGATGAAGAAGTGTGTTAATACATATCAATATTTGGTAAAAAAACATGAAACATTCATTAGATATTACCATTGACTATTAATGTATTTAATGATATTGCAAATATCTAATTCATATGATACATTCAAATTTCCTTGCCTTAATACAATTTTATTTCACTGATTTAAGTGCGTCCGATATGGTCTAGTGGCTAGGATACCTGGCTTTCACCCAGGAGGCTCGGGTTCGATTCCCGGTATCGGAAGAAATATTTTTGTTTTTTCTAGCTTCCGTGTTTCTTGGCACTTTTACTTATTTTCCTTCACTTTTTGTCCACAATTTTCTCCTGTTTCATCTTTCCAATCAGAATTCAACAAAATTGATGGCATTTTGTCCCGAATTAATATTCTTAAGACTGTAGCACTGAATAATCTGAACGCCAACTTTTACCCTTAACTTCTCATACTCGAAAAAAATCATTAAACATCAATTCCACTTTCTGATGAATACTAAAAATTTAAGATTATCGTTTTCATAGTTGTTACCTCCACCAGTAATTTCCTACAGTAGATAGGTACTGAAAAAAAAATGTACTACGCTAGTTCGGCAAGTAAGTGCAAAAGTTGGCGCATTTAATGAGGATTCCAAAATGGTAAAACAAATACTAGTAATTCTCCAAGTTTTTCGGTTAGAATATTTTCTGCTGAGAAATCCATTTTCGAACCAATTTTTCCCTAAAACTTCAATTTATTCCGATGTACGCAACAATGATATTCAGTAGTTGTTGTAGTGCTGCCTTGGAAGAAGCGTACAGTTTTAAGTCGTCCATGTAGAGTAGATATGATATCAGATGTTCTCTTCTGTCTGATGGCCCAGCCTTTACCCTATTCTGCTTGCCCTCAACTCAGTTGTTAATGGTAGAAGTGTTATGCAGAACAATAACGGGCTTAGCGAGTCTCTTTGAAATACGCCTCGCCTGTATCTCACCCATCCAGTATAATAATAATATAAGCGGTCCGACCTTCGGCTCGGACGGCGAACTTAGTTTTCCATGACGCCATGATGTTTCCCATCGCATGGACGATGTTAGCGTGGACTTTGAGCATCTCTAGCAGCCGTATTATCAAGCTGTGCGCCGATGTGTCAAATGCTTTCGCGTAATCTAACCATGATTTATTTAGGTCGCGCTTGTAGTGTTTCGCATCTTGACGAATGATTTTGTCTATAAGGAGGTTGTCCTTGCACCCCTGTACTCCTTTCCGCGCTCCTCTTTGTTCGTGGATTTGATTCCACACTGGACCAGCAGAATTATTTTTAGCTGCTCCTTTTGCGGAATTGCCCACTAAACCTTCCCATTTAAATAATCTGCAAGCTTTTCCGAGTTCAAAACTATGTATAGAATGCGATCCTCATATTTTCCACACTCAACTCCATCCAGCTTCTAATCTCTGGTACATGAGCGGGCAAAAACAGATATTCCAATGTTGGGTGACTTGGGATCGTTTAAAATGCAATTTCCAGCTCAGACCCTTAGTAAATAATCAATATAATGAATGATCTCACTCACTAGTGGAATTAACTACTTGATGAATACAGAATCCACATTTCGAACTAATCATACAATGGATACGACTCCTCTGTGAATAACGGAACACAATTTCACACCGTTTTCCGCTTAACAGAGGGGGAAACTGCCGGAGATCCCGATATTCGACACATTTCCCGATTTGCAATTTAAACAGAGGGCCCTGGAAAGGATTGGGTTGGGTCAATTAAAAATCGCTCCTTCAAACCTGAATGCAAATTCCATTCGAACTACATTATTCAAATATGTGTCCTCCTGAATTTGAGATGAGTTTCCGGCGCGTTCCAAAAGTTTACATGAAAGTTTCCTCGGCTTGTAGTGTAGGTACCTAGAGGCAGTTGAAATTGGACGAAATATGAGCTTTAAATATTTAGTGGTGCAAAAAGTAACATTTTGCTCCAAACGGGGGCAAAAGTCATTAAGTTTTGTGTAATAATATACAGACGCATTATTCAGGATGACATAACAAAAATAAAATTGGCAAAAAGTTAAGATTTGTAGAAATGGGAATTGAATAACTATCACAAAGTATAGATTTTGTCGATTTTCTTTAAATGCCTATAATTTAGAAATTACATCACCTAATTTTTTTTTTGATATTTTTCTGATAACTATCATGACTTGCAATAACACCCGCTTCCAGCTTGACCTCGACTTCTGGGACACCCTGTATATAAAAACCCGTGGGCATAAATTTTGTCAGCCTAGGCCAGAAAAGTAACTTTTCCGGATCGAAAACAGCGACCAATCAGAATACTGTTTTGGCGTATTTTGTGGTCCGAATTTGCTCCGAGAAAGTAGGCATTCTTGAACGGTTTCAGAAAAACACATATTTGTGATCCAGTCCAAGATTTTGTTTTCATTAGTCATCCCCAGACTCCAATGTTTGTACTCGCTGCTTCTGCGTGTGTTATTTCAGGGGAAGTCACGTGCATAAAAGGTAATAAGATCTGACATTCTATCCCCTGGGCAACAATCTTCCACTTTATCCTATCGCACTGTTCAACCCCCCCAGACTGCATACATATTAGCTAATAACTTTATCCGACTTGCGGTTGAATTCTAATTCCCGCCGCATTTTTAGCAGTTTTAATCATGTCGCAGCTCTAGTTCCGTGACGTATGTAAATACGTGTTATACTCTCGGGGTGAAAGGGAGAAAGGGGATGACGTGAATGGAGATGTGATTCACAGCAATCCGGAATCTATGGGCAGGGATTTTGCCACCGATAGGAAAACTTTACCCAACAGTTTTTTATTTCCTCCCAAATGTTCACGAATCGATTCCTCTCCGGGTTCATTATTGTAAAATAATAGGTTTAACACTATAAATTTTACAGAATGATATATATGTCACAGGAGTACAAAAGTTTCTGCCGTTTTTGGCGCGCATATTCTAGGGAACAGCGTACGTCATTTTGCCCAAGAGGAAGTTGCAATGAAAATCATATTTATACGATGAGAATTTATCACAAAAGCCTATTTGGGATGTTTTTTGCAATAATAACATATTCTATTTTTCGAAATTGTCCATGAATTGTGGTAAAAGTTGAGAAAAACATAAGAGACTCTATGGAAATGTCAAATTTTCTATGAATATAATTTGTAATTATGTCAAATCAATACAAATAAACGTGGATTTACATAGACAAAATCTTAAAAAGCATTGACGTGAAGTCAAGAGCTTTTGCGTGGATGTTCTTTTGTCTATTCACGCCTCCTACAGTCCTACACCCTCACGAAATACTGCATGAAGCTTCAAGCGTGATATTGGAGAAATATAATTAGGTTTGAAAGTTTGTCCGGAATTTCAACCGAAGAACGATTTGGTTCGGCTCACTGATTAAGAATCCATGGTCAAAATCGACTCTGTCAGGCCTTCCGGCTGGCCGGCCGTTAACTCGATAACTCTCGAAAAGAATGAACTAAACAGTTGAAATGGTTTTCCATAAGAATTTATTGATGTAGGTAATTCTCAACTCTAACAAACTAATACTTTCGGAGATATGGTTTTTCTAAATCTCAATAATTATTCTGTATTCTATATGATTTCATAGAATATTCTAATTATAATTTGCCGATGTATATAGATCCAACATGATATGAGTCATAGACCTACGTTTTGAATTTAATTACGATAATTCTTGAAAACTGACGCACATATAAACCAAATTGAAAAAGTGGGAAAGCCCTGTGGGCAGGAGCTTTGACGCTCTTGTTCAAACACAGCTGGATTTTTCTGTAGGTCTTTCGTTTGTCATTCATTTGCGTTTCGCGTGACTGTGACATTTTACATGTTATCGCTTCTTATAAAATATAGTAGTCTAAGGAGGCAAAGATAAATTTATTTTGGTTCCTCTTAATTCGAATTTACCATGGTTTATTCGAATTAAGAGTGTCCAATACAGGAGAATGGACAACATAATTTACCATGGTAAATTCGATTAAGGGTGTCCAATACAGAAGAATGAACAATAGAACATACGCGCAAAAGCTTCTGACTTCACGTCAGTGCTTGAACCAATTTTTTTTTCATCAATTTTTTAAATATCATAAATATAGATGTTTATCCACTTATCTAATTCATTCTTTTGTCCACAGTTTCCGGTGAAAATTTATTTTAAGTATTTGTAATGCAAAATCAATTGAAAAAATGGGTTCAAGCCCTGTGGACAGGAGCTTTCTGACGCTCTAGTTCAAACAGACAAATTATATCTCCGAAAGTATTGGTTTCTCAGAGTTGGGAATTATATCAATGTATTCATATAATAGAACTGCATCCTAAAGTAAATTCAATTCAAATAATAGTTTATTTATCAAGATTAAATGAGCAATCATGAGAATGAGAAAAGCACCATGGAAGAAATCAAATTAAATCTGGCCAATTTTGCCCAATAACGAACTTAACCGAGATATTCATCTCCCTAAGCTACTCTGAAAATTTCAACTACCTACCTCATTCCGTTCGAGAGTTATATCTATGTCTATGGATGAAAAGCAGTCTCACTACTCTCAGATCTCTTACTTCATGTTCAGTTCCGAAATGTAAGAATTTTCTGAGAAAAACTAATTTGGGAGCAAACAACTGAGATTTTTCTCACTTCGCTCACAATTCTTCGATTGATTAGATAATGTCTCAGGAACATCATTTGACATTATGACAATTCATATTCATACATAGAATAATATCATTCTGTGACAACGTTGAAATACGATTTATTATTGAAATTTTGAAAAATCATATCTCCGAAAGTATTAGCTTGTTAGGGTTGAAAATGATATGAATGGAATTTGTTTCGTAAAAAAATTTTTTTTTTTGTTACTCCGAAACCATCTGTCCGATTTTGCCCAATAACGAACTTAGCCGAGATATTCATCCCCTAAACCTACTCTGAAAATTTCAACTCTCTAGCTCATTCCGTTCGAGAGTTATCGTGCTAACGGCCGGCCGGCCGGCCGGCCGGCCGGACCGGCCGGACAGAATGAATTCCGACCACGGATTCTTGATCAGTGAGTCGAACCAAATCGTTTAAGACCATTTTCATCGAAATATTCCAAAATTACAGACATTTGGGCAAATTGATAAGCACTCAGTTCCGAGGACTAGAGCGCCAAAAATTAAGTTCAGTAAAGAGTACGGCCTCATCGAACATCAACAGCAGCCTGACAACGCCTTTGCATACTTTCGACCAGAGCGTTTCAATTGATCTCCATCAGAGTTGCGGTAAAGCCGTCTGAGTTCTTGAAGTGTATGTGGAGGTGGTTGCTGAGTATCCAAAGCTCTTTGTAGCTGAACCCAAGCGTGTTCAATGGGATTGAGGTCAATAGCAGCATGAAACAAAGGAATAATATTGTCAATGACTTCCTCCATTTAAATCTGCGCATTCATGGCAGCGTCAAGCATCAACAATTCTGTACGTCCATTGAAATAAATGCCTCCCCAAACAGTAACTGTAGTACCAACTCTGAACGGATGAACTTCCTGAACCGAGCTGCAATTTCTGAGCACCAGAGAATGGGTCCATACCAGGACACGCTGAGTATCTAAAAACCGTCCATATCTCGACTCATCTGTG
Source organism: Halyzia sedecimguttata (assembly GCA_937662695.2). NCBI lineage: Eukaryota > Metazoa > Arthropoda > Insecta > Coleoptera > Coccinellidae > Halyzia > Halyzia sedecimguttata. Next base: position 12,865,744 of record OW569411.2, on the reverse strand, counting down.
AACAATACAGACCTTCATTGATCGTTCCAATTCAGGTGCTCATTGGCCCATGCCCATCAAAGTCACATAGGATTTTGAGTTAGTGGAGTCCTTCTCAAAAGTAGTCGAGAATTAAATTAGCGTCTCAAAGTCTCCGACGAACTGTTTCAAAATCGAAACCAAATCACCAGTAGCGATCAAAAGAAACGATTTCATGATTCTACAGGTACTGAAAGGCTCTCTACGGGTAGACACAGTCAGATACCGATCTTGTGCAGGAGAGTTAGCTCTTGGGCGTCCACTTCTTGGTCTTTCGGTCACGTTTCCAGTTTTTCGTTATCGATGGATGAGCCGAGAAACTACACTTTCACTAACTTGAAAGAAATTCGCAACATATCTCTGATTACGTCCCGCCTCGATCATACCAATCTATTGGCTTCATCTGTACTAAGTTTACATCTAGGCATTATTGCAAAACAAATTTTCAGATTCTGAATCAAAGTTGATTGTAAGAACGTAAAACAATAACTGATCTAAAATTCTCAGAAACGCAAACGACAAGAACTTGCTTGAAACAGACAAAGTTATCATACGAGAAGCAAAAAATTAGTTCAAGCGCTGTGGACAGGAGCTTTCTGGCGCTCTTGTTCAAACAGACAAATTATTTTTTTTTTTTTTTTTTTTAAATTTAATGCTTGTGGCTTTTACTTGATGCAAATCCATATTAACTCAATGAAAAATTATATACGATTTACACTTATTTATTCAATATTGTGACGCGTTTCGTCGACACAGCGACTTCATCAGACTACATCATACTAAATTCTTAACAAGTTATTATCTCCCTATACCTAGATGACATGGACACAGAATCATTTAAAACTAATTACATGAGAAACTTATTTAAAACAAATGACTTACATAATAGACTTATTTAAAACTAATTACATGAGATTTCACTGCTGGATTCTTTGTACACATTAACCATAATTCATTCCTAATGCTTTTATAAATTGATTCTCTATTTGAATAGATTGAGTAACGGTGAAAAATTTAGATCTAATTGTTCATTTACTAAATTACCCGTATGTTTTTCCCTATTTATTTCGACGATTTCCCAGTAATTGAGTTGCGCACCTTTATTCAGATTGTGTAGAATTTTGAAATCCGGGTTAAACTTATGTCCTTCTGCTAATAAATGATTCGAATAATTTGAATTGATTTTGTTATTTTTGTAGCTGTGATGATGTTCCTTTATTCTTATGCCAAAATTTCTACCAGTTTTTCCTATATATGATTTGTCACAATCTTAAGAACCAAATATTCTGTGTGTTGGTGGCACTTTTCAACAATAGTCGAAAGTACCAAATAGCCAGTAAGCTGGTTTCAGCTTTCATCAAATCATATATAGGAAAAACTGGTAGAAATTTTGGCATAAGAATAAAGGAACATCATCACAGCTACAAAAATAACAAAATCAATTCAAATTATTCGAATCATTTATTAGCAGAAGGACATAAGTTTAACCCGGATTTCAAAATTCTACACAATCTGAATAAAGGTGCGCAACTCAATTACTGGGAAATCGTCGAAATAAATAGGGAAAAACATACGGGTAATTTAGTAAATGAACAATTAGATCTAAATTTTTCACCGTTACTCAATCTATTCAAATAGAGAATCAATTTATAAAAGCATTAGGAATGAATTATGGTTAATGTGTACAAAGAATCCAGCAGTGAAATCTCATGTAATTAGTTTTAAATAAGTCTATTATGTAAGTCATTTGTTTTAAATAAGTTTCTCATGTAATTAGTTTTAAATGATTCTGTGTCCATGTCATCTAGGTATAGGGAGATAATAACTTGTTAAGAATTTAGTATGATGTAGTCTGATGAAGTCGCTGTGTCGACGAAACGCGTCACAATATTGAATAAATAAGTGTAAATCGTATATAATTTTTCATTGAGACAAATTATATCTCCGGAAGTATTGGGTTTTCAGAGTTGGGAATTATATCAATGTATTCTTATGATAGAACTGCATCATAAAGGAAATTCAATTCAAATAATAGTTTATTTATCAAGATTAAATGAGCAATCTGATAATGAGAACTGCACCATGGAAGAAATCAAATTAAAATACCTGAAATCAATTTGACTCTCTCTTATAGAACAGGATGAAATGTACTAGTATGAACACAGATCATATAATAAAGCTTAGATAGAATAATTATAACATTCTGTGAAAACAAAGAAGTACGATTCATTATTGAAATTTCGAAAAATCATATCTCTGGTATCAGCTTGTTGGAGTTGAAAATGATATCAATGAATTTTTATGGTGAAACTGCATCTTAAATAAAATTTGAATTTGAAATTTGTTAGTCAAAAAAAATTTTTTTTTCGTTACTCCGAAACCATCTGGCCTATTTTACCCAATAACGAACTTAACCCAGATATTCATCTCCCTAACCTACTCTGAAAATCTCCACTGCCTAGATCCTTCCGTTCGAGAGTTATTGTAGACAAAATTTTTTAAAATTTTAAATTTTTTTTTTTACACTTTGCGGTAACCTGTTCAATACAAAACTTCACCTGCGTATAAAGGTTATGATTCTACAATTTGATGCTAAATTTCAGATAGATCGAGTGATCAGTTTCCGAAATATTCATAAAAAATGTTTTTACTAAAATTGGCCATAACTCCGAAACCGCTCCATGGATTTCGCCCATTAACGAACTTGTCCGAGATATTTACAATCCAAACCCACTTTGCAAATTTCAATCCTCTAACTCCTTTCATTCGAGAGTTATCGTGCCTACGGCCGGCCGGACCGGACCGGCCGGACAGAATCGATTTCGACCTCGGATTCTTGATCACTGTGTCGAACCAAATCGTTTGAGACCATTTTTAGCCAAAAATCCGAAAATTACAGACATTTGGGCAAATTGATAAGCACTCTGTTCCGAGGAACAAGAGCGACAAAAACCATTCAGATATAAGTGAGTAAACGATTTTTCATATATGAACATTTGGTGGACAAGAATCGGCAACTTGCGAAACGGTTCAAAATTTCTGAACTTGCCTAACTTTTGTGGAGCAGAATATTACTTGAGGAGTGAATAAACAGCAGTCCCTTCAAATTCAGTACGAATTCAAATCTCAAATTACGACGAAATTCCGAATATTGAGGAACGTCCCACAGAGTCATTATTTCTTGCAGTATAAAAATTTCAACACTTCGACTCTCAACGGACCCTCCGGAATGAAAAAGAAACGGGCATGAGAACTTCATCGTGGCTGTCACAACTGCAATTATAACACATTGGGGATCAATCATCCGATTACGACAGATGTTTTATCGAATTTCAGAGGGATGGAACTTGAAGAATAAATTCCAGGATGTCTTACTTTGAGACAGTTCATCCAAACTCAAATGTTATTCGTTGCTACCGTTCACCTGCTACTCATCTGGAAGATGGGGGGGGGGATGCATCAATTACTTGTTCGACTTATTATTTCCTCTCAAATATTCTGATGAGTATGTATAGGACATAAATCCTACAGACATTTGTCAATATTCCCATGTGAATCTTTTAGTTTCTGTAGTTTCTTCCTTGGCGATGGTACTCGCCCAGGACAGCTTAGCGTCTTAGATCTGATCGAGTTCAAATCTGGAACGTGGCTAAATGAATGCTCTTGCAAAATTTTAGCGATTTCTTTGTGTGACATAAGTCAAAAATACCAAGAAAATTCAATGAAATCATTGGTTTTTATCTTTCATAGGAAAATAAGATGACATGCAAAAACAGAGATTATATAATAATTCATAGATAAAATAATTAAGTACAGCTTCTTTGAAAACATAGAAGTACGATTAATTATTGACTTCTCGAAAAATCATATCTCCGAAAGTATTAGCTTGTTAGAGTTGTAAATGATATCAATATAGATTGTTATGATGAAAGTGACATTGAAAAAAGCAAGGTAATTTGAAATTATCAATGTAAAAACAATTTTTTTTTCGTTACTCCGAAACCATCAAGCCGATTTTGCCCAACAACGATCTTAACCGAAATATTTATCTCCCAAACTCTGAAAATTTCAACTGTCTAGCTCATTCTGTTCGAGAGTTATTGTAGGAAAAAAATTGAAAAATTTAATTTTTTTTTACACTTTACGGCCACCCGATCAATACAAAACGCATGCATATAAAAGTCGTCATTATACAATCTGATACAAAATTTCAGATAGATCGAGTGATCGGTTTCGGAAATATTCATAAAAAATATTTAATTTAACGAACTCGTCCGAGATATTTACGCTCCAAACCCTGCAAATTTCAATCCTCTAATTCTTTTCGTTCGAAAGTTATCGTGTCTACGGCGGACCAGACTGGATGGACAGAATTGATTTCGACCACGGATTCTTGATCGGCGAGTCGAACCAAATTGTTTAAGACCATTTTCATCGAAAAATTCGAAAATTACAGACATTTGGGCAAATTGATAAGCACTCTGTTCCGAGGAACAAGAGCGCCAAAAAAAAACTCGACTGATTCGTAGCGTGTGATACCTATACTCCATTCACTTTTATAAAGTCTCCCGGTTGGCCATGAAAATTTGACACATTTCACCATGTATATTTTGAAAATGTTAGGTTATAGTCATTTTCCTGTCAGATAACTACGCAACGTTGTCCTCTCTACATAGAAATCGTAGTAATTACTTATTTTCATAATGTGAATTTACCTCGGAAAAATAATGAATATGAAAATATATTATGTGAATTCAATAATTCCACAGTCCTGGCGACTGTAGAAGGAAATTTTTCCTGTGTTGTTACTGGAAATATTTCACGTATATAAACTGGTTGGAAGATTCAATTATGCTATTTTCTTGTATGGAAATCAAGAATCAAGTGTTGAAATTTTATTGAAAAATAATAGATAGAGTAGTCAGTTACTTTGTGATAGTTTATTCGAAAAAAGAATAAAAGTACCTGAATAACCCGGAAGGAAAACGAACAGACGTGCCTGTGGTATTCCCCACTTTTCAAAATTCTCAAGAAATAAGTCAACAGAAGACATTTAAATATCTTGTTGCACAACTTAAAATACCTTAATAATAAAATATAATGATAGGAAACTAAGTACATAATTTCATTCAAGAGTTCAACATGTCAGAATGAATAATCATTAAAGGATACTGTGGGAGGTATACTGCTTATTGAAAGGTTTTTTTCTGGGTTTTCTCTCCCAAACTCAGAAAAATATCTATAAAATAAAAATTAATTATTTTGTGATTTGCTTCTGCCTAAGAAACACAAGATATTTGTCAGAAGCAATCAATTGAACAATGTTGCCTAACAAACAACAACGAAACAACATCAACGAAGAAACAACTATATCGTAACGTTTCAAGTCTATATCAGACTCCTTCGTCAGACTTTTAATGAAAATCTTTAGAATTATTTTGTTGATAGTTATTTTGTGAAATTCAAGAATTGTCACATTGAGTTTGGGAGAGAAAACCCAGAAAAAACCTTTCAATTATGTCAGAATGAAGTTTTCCAATTGCAGATTTCGGTTCTTTATTATATTCGAAGATAATGGTCTGTGATAATATCTTGTCTAAGATTGAAGATTATGTTGAGAGTAGAAATTGGCAACGTCTCGGCGAATTGTTTTGACCTTGACGATATTTCAGCAGTGCCAACCTGCCTCTGCTTTAGTTACAAAAACGTGATAGACCTAAATCATGGCCAACCGGGAGACTTTATAAAAGTGAATGGAGTATAAACAGCTCAGATAAGGAAATGAAATTTCCGACTGGGATGATGGTAAGAAAGCGGACGAAGCTACTCGTGAAAAATAGATTATGATGAACTGAAGTGACAGCTCAATCAGCCCAATGATATTCGGTTCGCCATGAAATATGACACTCTCAGATATCACATTATGGTCCTGGCCACAAATGTTGGCAGTCCGAAGGCGTCAATACAACACCATGAGGGAACTGTCAATATCATGTTTCCTTCATCTCCTGCTAAAATGCACTTGAGCAGAGAAAGCGTATCCGATTCGATATTGTACCTCGAGATTTTAGAACGTTTCAATTTGGTCTGAATGGAAACACTTTGCCGTATGAAAGGGCCTGACGTATACTTGAAGGATAATGCGATATTTTTTTCCTTCATTCGTAGACTTTCGTTCAGAAAATATATGCTGGAGGGCACTCGATAATCGAGATGTGTTAGAATTGCTCTTCTATTTGCCGATGATTCAACTTCAATAATATATTATGTATTGGCCTTGATGTTGGATGACGATTTCGATTATATTTTTCCAATAGATGCGATTTGAAGGTGTTGGGTGATATTAGGTTTGCAGAAAACGTGAAATGAAAGGAGGGCCTTGTTACTCTTGCATAATTGGTGCTAAAGGGTTTTCCAATAAGAGATGTTATTTTGAATAGCCCACTATTTCGGTAGATGTCACTTTTGAAGCTGTAATTTTTTGACATTTGACAAGTAGAAACTACGCCATTAATGGAAATGGAACGATACACGCTTCAAGAACGCATTGAAATTATTAAAATTCACTATAAAAATGGTGAAAATTTGGCAGAGACGGTTCGTAAAACTCGAACATTTTTGGGTCGTCGTGAAGCATCTTGTCGGACCGCAATAAAGAAATTGGTGGAAAAATTCGAGCTGTTGGGACCAGTTAGTTATGTGAAGAATAGAACCCTTGTATGTCGCTCAAGAACAGCCGAGAATATTGCTGCTATAGCCGAAAGTGTTGAAGAAAACACAAGTTTATCATCCATTCCTCGTCGTTCTTTGGAATTAGGCATTCCACAAACGTCATTACACCGTATTTTGCATAAAGATTTGGGTCTTGAGTCTTATAAAGTTCAGTTAACACAAGAACTCAAGCCGGCCGATCATCAACAATGTCGTGTCTTTGCTGATTGGGTCATTGAAATGCATTCAAATGATCCGGAATTCCATCGAAAAATCATCTTGAGTGATGAGGCCCATTTCCACCTCGGTGGCTTCGTCAACAAGCAAAATTGTCGCATCTGGGGCTCGGAAAACACAAGAGTTATTGTTGAAATGCCTCTCTATCCTCAACGGTGCGGTTTATGGTCCGGCGGAGTCACTGGACCTTACTTTTTCGAAAATGAGGCTAGAGCAACAGTTACGGTGAATGGATTGCGCTATCGAGAGATGATTAATGATTTTTTATGGCCGGAATTGGATGGTATTGATCTGGACAACGTTTACTTTCAACAAGACGGCGCTACGTGCCACACAAGCAACGCAACCATTGATCTTATGCGGGAAAAGTTTCCGGACCGTGTTATCTCTCGAAGAGGTGATAGCATTGGCCACCGAGATCTTGGGATTTAACACCTTGCGACTTCTTCCTTTGGGGCCACGTGAAAGAGAAGATCTACGCCAATAGCCCAGCGTCGCTTCAAGACCTCAAATATGGAATTCGTGAGGCTATCGAGGACATAGGGCAGCCACTTTGCGATTTGGTTATGGAAAATTTCATTAAAAGGATATGGTCCTGTAAGCATGGTCGTGGTGGTCATTTGCCTGATGTTATTTTCCACTATTAACGGCATAGCTTCTTCTTTATAATGAAATAAACATCCGATCATTTATATTGTAAAATGGCATTTTTCTTTGAATATCAAAATAACACCTCTTTTTGGAAAACCCTTTAATTTCAAACATATAACATATGGTTTGATATATTATATCAATAGTTATAAATATCAATTAGGTCTTCTTTGAATGATAATACCATCCAATATATTATATACAATTTGATACAAAAAATTTTGTATGTTCCTTGATTATTCATAAAGTTGAAAGCATCTACTTAGACTCACTCATTTGAAGAATAATTAACACTTATCCGTAGATGAAGGAAAGTTCGAAATTACGAAAACATAATGCATCATTCAATTTTGATGGTGAATGCATAGTAATACCACTGGTGTTTTCAAACCTTTGTCAAGTATTCTATTGTATATATTAATGAATTACCAGGATGAAAATCTTTCCTTCAGTCCAGTTACCCACATTCAATCAAGGCCAATAATTGTTTTGGGACATAGAACAGTATAAATTATTATTCCATGTTTCGCAGTTAAATTCCCCTTAGTTTCTGGGATTCTGGACACAATAGTTATGTCCATTACACGGAACAGCGACACTTTGATAATGCGTGCACTAAATAATGGAATATGTTTGAATTTAGGCTCACAAGGCATGCATTTCACTGTGACAAACATCAGAACATTAATGAACTTTCGCCGTACAATAGGGACTGAGTGGTGAGTTTCTATGCCTCTATATACCGATTCTATGAACGGAGTACGGACGGAGGTAACTCACGTGGAACACGAAATTGAATTATGTTTGGAAACTTTATACTGTTCGGAATGTATTCATATCGAGTTAGTGGAAGAGCTGCTTCAATTCCCACATAAAGGAATTGTCGTCATGTCGATCTATTTTGAAGTGCTTAGCAAAAATAATTAAATGATATCTGGGAGTGAAATGAGGAAGTTAATGATCTGATATGTGAATTGATTGAAAATACGAAGTGAATTACATACTATCGAACACGTTCTTTGGTGCTCTTGTTCCTCGGAACAGAGTGCATATTATCAATTTGCTCAAATGTCTGTAATTTTCGAATTTTTGGCTGAAAATGGTCTTAAACGGTTTGGTTCGACTCACTGATCAAGAATCCATGGTCAAAATTTATTCTGTCCGGCCGGCCGTCCGTCCGTCCGGCCGTTACCACGATAACTCTCGAACAGAATGAGCTAGACAGTTGAAATTTTCAGAGTAGGTTTAGGAGATAAATATCTCGGTTAAGTTCGTTAGTGGACGAAATCGGCCAGGTGGTTTTGAGTAACAAAGAAAATTTTTTTTTAGATTAAAAATTTTAAATTAAATTTTATTCATTGATGTCATTCTCAACTCTAAAAAACTAATACTTTCGGAGATATGATGACCTTACTGGTCATCATGTTTCGGTTGTCCGCTCATGAAGAGTTTCGAAACGGATTATACGAAAAAAAATTGGTTCAAGCCCTGTGGACAGGAGCTCTTTGGTGCTCTTGTTCAAACAGAAAAATTACATCTCCGAAAGTATTAATTGGGAAAGGTTGGGAATGATATTATTGGATTCCTATGATAGAACTGCATCATGAAAGAAATGTAATTTAAAAAAGTGTCGTTTATAAAAAATGGTTAAAAAATTATCTTTAAAAAAAAACAGACAAATTAAATCTCCGAAAGTATTGGTTTCTCAGAGTTGGGAATTATATCAATGGATTCCTATGATAGAAATGCATCATGGAAGAAATTAAATTCAAAAAAGGAGGGTTAAAAAAATGCTTCCAAAATTATCTTATAAAAAAAGAACAATCTACAATGCTTCAATGCCTTAATGCTTCAAAAATGGTCATTTAATTTATTTATCAAGATTGAAAGAGCAATCTGCAATGATTCAATCTCGTGGAATGGGTTTTTGCAACTTACACTCGGTGCATAGTTTTCACAACTCGAAATACCTAAGGAAAGTATCATCGAAATGTCGAGAGCAAGGCTGGAGACAATCAATGCAGATTGTCCATTTATTCCTGATATTTGAGTAGGTAGTGGATTGCGAACATATTATTTTAATAGTTCAAAATATATTAATAAAATATTATCCTCTTTTCATAATTTAAAATTTAATAGTTCATACCACTAACACATTCTTTTCTGTATGATGAACCTTAACTCAAGAAAAAATGATTGATACACAAATGTAGATCCATATTTCAGTATTTTTGGGTTAGCAACATTATGCAAATACTGTATATAGGAACATGTCTCACTACTTAAGGAAGTAAAAGGTAATATTAACCTCAGTGGTCAACAAACAGTAATTTCTTTTGATGATTCCATTATGTTCTTCTTTTCTATTGCCTCCATAAACTACATCAGAACAGTCTTGTATATATTCACAAATTCAAGAATCGAATACTTGCTTTCCAAGAGAAAATAACAACTCCAAATTGACAATCTCTAATAGCTAGAAAAGATGACATTTATGAATAGTGATCACAGACAGATTCTGTGTTCACATTCTGTGAATACATAGAACTTAAACGATGTATTATTGAAACTTTGAAACGTCATATCTCCGAAAGTATTAGCTTGTTAGAGTTGAAAATGATAAAAATGGATTCTAACGATGAAACTGCATCTTAAAAAAAATTGATTTCAAAAGTTGTAATGCAAAAAAAAAATTTTTTTCTCGATACTCCGAAAATATTAGACAGATTTTGCCCAATAACGAACTTACCCGAGATACTTATCCCTCAAACCTACTCTAAAATTTTCAACTGTCTAGCTCATTCTGTTCGAGAGTTATCGTGTTAACGGCCGGACGGACGGCCGGCCGGACATAATCGATTTCGATCACGAATTCTTGATCAGCGAGTCAAACCAAATCGTTCAAGACCATTTTCAGCCAAAAAATCGAAAATTACAGACATTTGGGCAAATTGATAAGCACTCTGTTCCGAGGAACATGAGCGCCAATAGGTGTCCGCGTCCGCCCAAGAGAGAGCCCGCTCAAGAGAGGGTACTGTCAGAAGGATTTGCATTTACTGAAATCCCGACTATGAAAAAGTGTCCGTTCAAAAGAGGTGTCCGCTTAACGGAGGTGTCCGTTAGTAGAGGTTTCACTGTACTGACACTGACCAACACTGACGGTGATAGAGCTCAAATCGGAAATTTTTCAACAATATCCAAACCTCCACCGGGTGAAAATAATCCATAGACATTTCATATTAAATATATCATCCATTTTATGACATCCCATTCTATGACAATCCATTAACGAGTGACATGACTACTGACATCTGAATCAGGGTGTCCAACCACATATGGATAAAATGTCGGTCGATCAGATTCGCGTCTGTCAAATTTATATGGGTATCTGAAATAGAAATAGATATATTTGACCTAGATTAACGAAACCGCATGCTCACATCTACAGCTAATAGATGGTGTGTTGGAGACAGGACCAAATTGACGAGCGTGCGATGATCGTAGCAAATGCTTCAGCAAGGAGCGTACATCCAGTTCAATATCATGAATCATGTTCGAACTGGAGCACTAATATGATTACATATGTCAGTCATGCGGGTACTCCACGAACGGCATATAAATTGCGGCACGTCCATCTCGATAATTCGCCAGAAATCCGCATCTGTTGTCGTGTTTGGCCGTAGTCACATCGACTAATTGCATTTTCATTAGTATATTATTTGTACGTCGTCAATCATCGCTCATGAAGGTCTCCTTCCCCATTCTGGACGAGATGAGATTGAATAATCTTAATTGGCGACTGAATCATAGAACACTGGGTTCTATCTATGGAACATTCTTCTTCTTCCAGTAAGTACGGTCATGCCGGTAACGATAATATTCATCATAATTTGTTATATACCTACGGTCGGTTGCTATTTCTGTATCCCAAAGTGTCAACTGGTATTGCTTGACGTCATCTGCACTTACACTGTAAACCTAACAATACACACGGTGAAATAGTTATCGATTTTAACCATCAACAAATATTCCGCGTCGCCGGGCTGATCACCGCATCACTCAGTGTTCACCAAAAAGGGGAAACGTCATTCAAGGGCAGGTACAAACCCGGTTTCATGGTTATTACCAAACATCAGTGTGACTTAGCCAAACACTGAATAAATACTGCTGGCGTTCTAGGAAACTTATATCCATCGGTCGAGAACTGGTAGGGAAAGAACCCCACCAGCGCCACCTATGGAGAATCCATACGAACTCCGAACCTCTGCGATGAAGAAACCTTAAGCGATGTTCAGCGACGTTCATTCTTTTGCCGTAAGAGGGTCAAGGAATGGCGAAGCCATCTACCGTGAAGTGACCTTTACGGCTTGAAAACCCTTGGTTCAATATGGTTAGACCAACCTTCACGGGAGATGGCTTCGCCATTCCTTGACCCTTCTTACGTCAAAAGAATCCTATACCTACCTCTTTTTATAAGTGTTAACTTTGAGATCAATACTCAGTCTATATGCCTTTTTTAGAGCACAATCATCTGTGATTCTAGTCCAGGTTTGGATTGATAAAAGAAGTTTCTGGAATTTTTATCATATTTTATGACATTCAATGAAGAATATCTCGAAAAGGGAGAGTTTTAGTAGAAATTATGAGGAATAGTTTAATTCTCTTAAATTATTGAGTATTCTTAAACTGACTCAAGATGACCTTCATCCACTTTCTACAAAGATACAAAAGGAAAACTGATTTTTTTTTCAAATTTCAACAGCCCGTATCTTTTTCCTGTGCAAAATTTCGAAAAACGAGTAGTGAAAAAAATGTTTAAATTAATGAAACTAATCTATGGTTAATATTAATGTACAACTTTATGACTCACCATGTATATATACCGGTAGAATAGTGCAATTAACGCGAGAGGATTTTTGTTGGATGATTTACTTCGACTTTCGATCTGGATTACGATAATAGTTCTTTGATCAACTCCCTTTCTGGAGCGGTATTTCTATTTATAAGGAATATTTCCTATCGATAATGAATATTTCCTATCCTTCAGAAATTGGGAAATCTGTTCCCACACTGACGGTATTGTTCGGATGGTGTCGATTTGAATATTGAATCCTCAATTTCCCCAATGGAATTACCAAATCTACGTTTTTAGAGACTTGAAACTTGCCCAAAATTCAAATCTCGAAAACTTCTCCAGAATTCGATTGGCACAGAAATGATAGTTTTGAGTAAATTACAGAACTTAATTAATTATTCATTTACTGACTAGACAAACAGATCGAACAATCCAAAACAGAAACCACCACTTAACATTCAGAAGGTGACAATAACAATAAACAAGTGAACAAGTATCAGTTATTAGAAAGATATATATATTATCCAAAAAATCCAAAAAGAAAAAGACGAAAATAATCCCCCTTATACTCATCTCCATATCTGCTATTTTAATGAGTGGTTTTGTGAAATCAAGAGGGGAGGCTCTCCAATTTTTTTGCCATGTTTTCTTGCCCGGTGAACTTTAGAATCATATTCGTTGATGTATCTTTGAAGAGTGTGAACGTTCGATGTAATTTCGTTTCTTAATATGAATATTTCTTCGTCATGGGGTGAAGTTATTTGAAAGGGAAGACGACCCCAAGTAGATCGAGAGTTGCGATTTACAGGGTTGGAGTATTCAAAAAATCATTCTTTATCGTGAACATTTCTAAGATCAGATGATATGTAGTCGTAGTGGAATTTATTCTTGGTTATCATAATTTATTCTGAGCCGTATCAATTCAAGGTGAACATTCTTAAATTTTTTCTCGGAATTGTATAGGCTTCTTACTCTCGATGCAAAGTTATTTGTCTTGAAAACGGTACATTCTATAGTGCATTTAGATGTTCTGTCAAAGGCGTATAATCATCAGGCATTATTATTAAATGTGTCTTGTGCCGGGCAAACGAACCCCGCTCCGCCACTGTGACCAATCGCTCTAGTGTGGCACACCTAAATCTATACTTCACCCACAAGCCAAAGCTTGATGAGGGGGATCAGTCTAGTGGGTGAGAACTTGTCCAGTTGCATCAGTCTCAGTTAGTGGACTCCTAGTTCCTCAAATCTGATCCTGTCTCATAAGGCCATTCAGACATTATGTGTTCGATAACTCATCGTCTGCATAGTCTGCACTCAGAGTCCTCGTCAATCCCAGCGTATTTAGGTATTTTCTGAGGCCAGAGTGACCCGTGCATACAGCTGTTAAGATTCTCAGGTCTAACATGGAGAATTTGAGCCATTGTGTTCCTCTTTCAGCTGTTGGGCCAATAATAGTAGAGCGAGCATGTCTGTCACTAGGTATGCTGATCTAGATATCCTGGACCTATTGGTCCAACCACCTGTTCTTCTCGCTCCCTGCTGCCTTGAGAGATACCACAGGCCGGTTCAGGTCCAATGAGCAGTGGGAACCCCTCGCGCAGCCAATGAGTCTGCCTCCTTATGACTTTCTTTTCCCGAGTGGCCCGGAACCCAGATGAGCTGAAGCCTGCAGCGCACTCCCAGTTTAGCAAGTGTGGTCCGACAGTCATGCAATTGGGGCTTGGCTATCCGATAGGATTTTGACTGATCTGTGGACTCATCCTGTTTCAAGTATGAGCTTCACGCAGTGATCAATGGTGAAATTTTCTGCTTGAAAGACAGTCCCAAAACTAACCAGGTGGATGGATCCACCAAAAGCAATTTTGCAACCACTGATTTCCGCTTCCACCCCTTGCGTCGTAATGGAGTCATCTGTGAACCAACAGAGACCCTCAAGCAGTGGGGTCCCAGAGATGGTCCAATCGTCTCTGCTGGGAAAGACGACATGGTAGGGTCACTCTGTGTAGGTAGGTAGGTTTTTGCTATAGATACGTCAGACCACATGCTCATTATCTTGTTGGCCTCCAATTCAGCCTGCAGAGAAACGGGGAAGTATCCAATCCAGGCTCATTGCGAGACATATGCAAAAATCTATATGTCGCTATCTGGGCAACGTTCTTGATCACTAGGTGAAGAAGGGCGGGGGTTAGTAGATTTTCCATGGTTGTGGTGAAGGAGGAGCGAAAAGCCCTAGCCCACGTCAAGCACGCAGATCTCTGGATTTTTGCAAGCTTAAGCTGAGAATGCAATTTTACAGTGCAGTCCCACCACGCCATGCGGCTGTAAGTGATTTGGGGTCTCAACATCACCACGTACAGCCAGTGGAGCTGTTTCGGAGCCAGTCTCCACCTCTTTTCACAAGTCCACCGAAAGGCCCGCAGAGAGTGACTAGCCTTGTGGATCACCCTTTCTAGGTGTGAATTGCAGTTCAGCTTTCTATCCAGAATAAACCCCTGATATCTACCCTCATCCGCAAAAGGGATGTAAACTCCATTCATAGTACACCAGCCTTGTGTTGCTGTTATCACCTCTGATAGGCTCTCGACCAGGAATAAGTCCTCCTGGCTATGGCTACATTGTCTAATTGGTCGGCGTAGGCTTGGACATATATATCTAGCGTGCCTATTATGATCGTCCGCCAGGCCATGAATCTCACTACATCACCACACAGGGACGTGGAGATGAGTCTGGTATTCAACATGGATCTTATCCATTCCTCAATGAGGTTGGATACTCCTCTGGCCAGAGCTGTTCCACAGAGTAGGTTCGTTAGTGGTGCATTAAAAGCACCCTCAATGTCCAGGAAGGCCTTCAGAGCAGTCTCCTTGTGGTCCAGACATAGCGTTAGCCTTCCCAGCAAGTTTTTCAGGGCCAGGCTAGCCGATTTACCACTCTGAAAGGCGTACTGGTGCACACTCAGAAGATATTTGTCAAAAGCAATCAATCGAACAACGTTGCCTAACAAACAACAACGAAACAACATCAACGAAGAAACAACTATATCGTAACGTTTCGTAACTATCAACAAAATAATTCTGAAAATTCTCGTTAAGTGTCTTACGAAGGAGTCTGATGTAGACTCCGAAACGTTACGATATAGTTGTTTCTTCGTTGATGTTGTTTCGTTGTTGTTTGTTATGCAACATTGTTCGATTGATTGCTTCTGACAAATATCTTGTGTTTCTTACGCAGAAGCAAGTCACAAAATAATTAATTTTTATTTTATAGATATTTTTCAGAGTTTGGGAGAAAAACCCAGAAAGAAGCCTTTTGATAATACTTAGGTAATTTAAAAATTAGTTCAAATTCAAAAAATTAATATAGAAATATCATGCGGAGTAATATATATATATATATATATATATACAGGGTGAGTCTTTGACCACTGCATTAATTCCAACCAAAGATTCCTCTCATCAAATGAAACACTTTTTTCATTTAACATTTTTCCAAATGCAGCTCAGGTAAAAAGATACAGGCCGTTGAAATTTTGAAAAAAAATCAGTTTTTATGTTGTAGCTTTGTCATCCTTTTTTCGAATAAAATGAATGTTGGCGTAAAGTTTCCTATAACTATGATACATATTTCCCAAATATTAGTTATTTTCTACTTCTACCGGTTTTCTAGTTATGGACTCGTGGATTCATAAAACTAAACGAAATTAGCATAAAGACAGCATATAAAGTTTTTCTTGAGTCATTTCAAGAATATTCCATCGTTTTAGAACATTATATTATTCTTCATCATTTCTCCTTAAACGTACCGTTCTCGAGATATTCTTCATTGAATGTTTTAAAATGGAAAACTCCAGAAATTTCACTACATTTATGGATCCGTCCTTGAGCGTTGGAATCCCGAATCAAGCTGTAAACTACGTCACCATACCTTATTCTCGTCCGCCAACAATGTCATAGATAATTTATATGCGGGAGTGTATTAGCACATTGTGAAATCTTTAAACGCTTGTAACTTTTTACCTGAGCCGAATCTGGAAAAATGGTAAATGAAAAAAGTGTTTCATTAAATGAGAGGAATCTTTGGTTAAAATTAATGCAGTGGTCAAAGACTCACCCTGTATATAAGTGGAAATATTTAACGGGTAATTCCGCAAATGGAGCAGATTGAAAATAATTCTGCTGGTACCTGCCGAAACGTGTTTCTGCTAGTTGGCTTCTTCAGGACAGGGCAACCAAGAAACCAAGGAAAAGATGGAAATAAAAGTGAAAATAGGTGACACCACACCTGGAGCGAGCAATCAATTGTGAAAAAAATAATATCTCGAGAATGATTGACTCTAGTTACTGCTTGATAACGGGAAATGGTAGAACAATAATAATTTCGGGAGAATGTTCCTTAAAATATAAATTAACTTGATTTATCAAACTATTTTTCGCTATTCCTGAAGGGGGAAACAATAAATCCATTATTCCATACTTTTGACACTCACTGTATAAGACACACCATGTCATACCATGCTCAAGGATATTTCCAACATAATAGATTTTTAAATCAAACTGAGTACTCATTATTATATGGCATCCTCATTCTGAGATGATCATAATTTTTTTCAGATTCGGCCCTGTTATTGGAAGAGCGGAGGGTCCGTGGAGATGGTTGATTGGCAATTTATTTACCCTGCAGGCGTTTGATTTGGCTCCTTCATCTCGATGCTGCATGACCGTCCTGCCACTTGTTACGAAACTTCCAGGATAATCGTCCTCTCGAAATTCGGAATAGAGCGGATATGATCTTGAGATTGCATTTCGCGGAGAATAAACAGGGGTTAATCTCTATGGCTGTGTTCAAAATCGAGTCTCCTGTCAGAGTAAGCATTATTGAAAACTTGGTTCAAGTCATTGTGATAGGGGGATCCTCTATAGAAACTTATTATTCCCTATTACAGTGTTCAGAGAAGCGATGTCGAGTAAGGTCTGGAATGTTGCAGTTATTGCTCAACTTATATAATCCTTATCGCCAATGCTTCTTCTAGTCTAGTTGATATTCATAATTTCCCTACAAGACCAAAACCGCATCTGGTAGCCCCAATGTTATATTATAACGTTTAAGGGTTTTGTGTGTATACATTTTGGTACAACACGTATAAAGAGTTTTGTATAAAGCCACACAACAACCGCAAAAGTCGAGGGATATTCTTCGAAATAAAAGGTATTTTCCTGAACAAGATAACCCCATTGATTATTTAATGTTTAATATGGAAATACTGTGAGTAATTTGTTAAATACAGAGAAATTTGCTATTCATAAGACATTCTCTCAAAGATATAAAGATTGAGTACATTCATTTTAACTATAGATTCCTTTCATCGAATAAAACACTTTTTGGCGCACTGCTCACCAGAACAAAGTGCCTATCAGTTCGTCCAAATGTCTGTATTTTTCGAACTTCTGGCCAAGAATGGTCGCAAACGCTCCGTTTCGCAATGATCAAGAATCCGAGGTCAACACGATTCTGTCCGGCCGGCCGTCAGCACGATTAGGCTCGAACGCAATGAGTTAGAGAGTTGAAATTTTTATTGTAGGTTTGATGTCCGAATGAGCTGGCTAGGTTACTTAATGGATAAAATCCCTCAAGTTGATTCGGAATTATGGCCATCTGAACTTTTTTTCCAATGACACGAAAAGCACTGATCTGATCGAATTAAAGCTAACAAAGTTGTCAACAGTTTTTGATTTTTGACGAGCCTGGACAGAATTTAATGAATCATGTGCATAGATCGGCCGAAGTCAAATTTGACAAGTAGATACGTCAGTAATAACATAAGTTCAATACCTGAGAATTCGATATGTACCTCATTTTACAGCCGACATTTTTTTCCTACTCCCACTGCTTTCCTGGTTATAGTCACGCGAATTCATAAAACTATGGGAAATTAGTGTAAACAGAAAAGATAAAGTTTATCTTAAGTGATCTAATCTAAGATCTAAGAATCTTCAAAAATTTTGAAAATTAAATTAATCCTCATGATTTCACCTAAAACGCACGTATCCGAGCTATTCTTCATTGAATGTTATAAAATCTGATGAAAATTCCAGAAATTTAACTGCTTTCATGAATCCGGCCCTGAACTAGAACTGCTGATGTTCTGTGCTAGAATGCTTGAATCGTTCATAGATAATTTATGGTCAAAACACTGACGCAGTAAAATGTCGAACGGGAGCATAGAAGACTACATAATGATCTCAAAGTTGACCACTTCTTTGTCATCCATAGAATTTAACACTTCTAGAGAGAGGTAGAGCTAGTAACCTCCTTATCTCACATATGATTTTTGTGCACTTAGTCTTGAAGCTCGCTTGTTATTAAATTGGATATATTATATCATCATCAATATGATGCGTTAATAAAGTATAACTAATTATTATAATATAATCAAATTTTAAATTCTTGAATTCTCTTGTATTGGACACTATTAATCGAATTTACCTTGGTAAATTCGAGAGTGTCAAATACAGGAGGATGGACAATAGAACATGCGCGCAAAAGCTCCCGACTTCACGTCAGTGCTTGAACCAATTTTCAAGAATTTTATTTGAAGAGCATTAGGACACGATTTGAACAATGAAGTGTTAATAGAGGAGTTAGAAATTCGGATCTGATATGACGACAGAAATCTACTTATATGAGACGAGATAGGAGTAATTTCATCAGTCCTTTCCGCATCCGCAGGATTACGCGAACAAGAATCTATTATGAAACGTGCATATGCCAAATCCCAGATCACTTCAGACATCGTATTAATCTTCGACAATTCCTTATGCTAGAAACTCTGTTTGCTAATTACGCTCTCGCTAATTTTATGTCGGATTTAATGTTATCAGCCGGATTCAATTAGGCGAAGCTTGGGGAAAACCACTTTCCTAAATGCGCTCAAGTCGAAAGCAACTGATATTAAGGTTGTAAAGCGTAATTTTTACGAGGTTGTAAATCAATATCTAGCAGTAAAAAGCATTTTAGTGCCATTAAATTAGAACGCCACTTAGTTGGAACCTCTTGATAATATGCGGCAAACCCTGTGTTAAGGCGGTTTCCGACACAAATTGAGAATTGCTTGCAAAAGCTATTCACCTAACCCAATAATACTAATATTGGTTATAAATTATTTTTTCCCATGTAGTAGTCTAGTCAACAAGTGCTTTTTAGGTCAAAATTTTTACGTATTCTCCGAATAATTTTGGAGTATAGCCATCTGAAATTTGGTTCTTATGTACTCAATAATTCGAAAAATACAAAACTGATCCAATTCAAACAAGGTCATCAGCTGTAGAATGCCAACGCGAAAATTCTTGCGAAATTTCGTGAGGATCGTATGACTCGAAATTTTTTGAAAAATCATTGAAAATCATTGAAAAAAATTCTATATATCTGAAACTATTCGTCCGACATCACTGAGAGCCTTCAAAACCTAACTCTACTACCAAGTTCCAAGTTTGAATATGATCGGATCTATATTGTTGGAGATCCGAGCAGCATTGTGCGAGTTTAGTAGCTGGATGGGTGACCGTTACCTCGATAACTCTCGAACGAAAGGAGATAGCAACTTGCAATTTTCAGGGTAGGTTGCACATCTGAATGTGAGAGTTAAGTTCGCTGTTGGCCATAATCGGCTCAACGGTTTTGGAGTTATACCCATCTGGAATTTTATTTCCTCAATAACTCAAAAAATATAGACTCGATCGAATTGAAACTGAACATTTTGTGAGGACCGTACCACTAGAAAATCTTTAAAAAATTACGAAAAAACAAAATGGTTCAAGCACTGATAGTGAAGTCAGGAGCTTTTGCGCGTATGTTCTATTGTCCATTCTTCTGTATTGGACACTCTTAATCGTATTTACTATGGTAAATTATATTGTCCAATACAGGAGAATGGACAATATAATTTATTTTTCTTGCCATGGATATATCATAGAATTCTGAATCAAGTAATGCACATTTAATGCCATTTGGGTCAATAATTCTTGAGATATTAATTTTTTAAATCTGAAAAATATGTGAAAATCTATAAATTAAGTCTTCCTGGAATAAACACTTTTTGGTGCCGTTGTTCCTCGGAACAGAGTGCTTATCAATTTGCCCAAATGTTTGTATTTTCCAGTTTTTGTTTGAAAGTATTCTTAAACAGTTTGGTTCGACTCACTGATCAAGAATCCGTGGCCAAAATATCATGTCCGGCTGGTCTGGCCAGCCGGCCGTTAACTCGATAACTCTCGAATGGAGTGAACTAGACATTTGAAATTTTCAAAGTAGGTTTGGGAGATATATAAATCTCAGTTGAGTTTGTTATTGGGCGAAATCGGCTGGTAGTTTCAATTCGTTTTAAGATGTAGTTTCATCATAAGAATCCACAGATATCATTTTCAACTCTAAAAAGCTAATACTTTCGGAGATATGATTTTTCAAAATTTCAACAATATATCGTCTTCTATATTTTCACAGAATGCTGTAATCACTCTTTCTATGAATTATTATATGATCTGTGTTCATACATGTCAACTTATCTACCTATAAGAGATTGTAACATCGTAGTTGGTTCTGAAACCCTCTCATTTTGTCGCTTCGTATGAATGCTGTTCTAATTTGCAATTCCAGCCAAAGAATTCATAATATACGCATAACCTCACTTTCTCCTTTGTTTACATTGGCATTGATAAATCATGAGTCCCTAATGATTGTCACTGGAAGATTACTTTTCCTCCCGTCCCAATTTGGACCAAAAATTTTATACAAAATAAATTGATTTAATAGTTGGTATGGTTCGCACTAAGTTTGTAGGTTGTGAAATTTTCAAATAAATGAATTCTTGGATCTAAGGTTTTATTACACGTGACTTGGGGTTCATAGCATAATTGCTGAGCCTAACTCTTTTTCTGGGTTTACAGCAGACCTAGTGATGACCAGTTTGATTGAAAGAATGATGAATGATAAATTATACTGGAATTTTACTTCGTTTTAAGGTGTTTTCTTTCAGCCGATGGAATCGTTAGCGAATTATTCATTAGCTGGGATTCTATTCTCCTAAGTCATTTTCAAGAGATATCATATTAGCTATTTGACAGATATGAATAATTTGTTTCTTTTGTTTGAATGGAAGAATTTTTCAAATCTTATTTAGAATTTTCGAGATGTGAGTACTGATAAATGAATGCATCCTGTTGGACTAATTTGAATGTTCGAATGCAGCTAATAAATTAATACAAATGGAAACAATACATTGAATAACTGTAAGATAACTCTAAGTGTGGGACTTTGGCCATTTGTGAGAAATTTGACAATGAATTCACATCAAATGTTCAGAATGTGCTCCATTATCCTGAAGGTATTTATAAATTCTTTTTCGTTTGTTGTCAAATTTATTTTTAAACATTTCTGGGCAAATATTTTGGTAGCACATTGTTATTGATGATTGGAGGTCCTCAGAATTATCGATTTTTTTTTAAATCCTCATCATTCAGATATGCAAAGATGTTGAAGTCCAGGGGAGTCAAGCCAGGAGAGCGTGTTGGACAGGAAGTCAGGAGTCCTCGACTTATTATACGGTTGTCATAGAAGTAGTGTTGGCAGTTGTCTCATCTTGTTGAAAATATTACAACTGTATTTCTTCATTTCTTCTAGTTCTAGTTTGTACCTTTCACCATTAATGGTATTTTTAAAAGAAAACTGGGCCATATATTCTTCGACGAGAAACAGCTAACCACACACCAATTTTTTGCGAATGTGATGGAGTCTCAATAAAACTATGAGGATTCTCAGATATCCAAAATCTGTAGTTTTAAGAATTCACATAATCCGACAAGTAAAAGAAAGTCTCACCACTAAAAAAAGTACATTCCAATAATCTGTCGACGTTAAGATTATTTAGAATCCAATAGAAGTAGATACTCTAGGCAACGTGGAATATCTACTGGTTGGATTTGCTATACTACCGTTATTTTGTAAGGGTTCAAATTCAGTTTTTTCATACTCAAGGGGACAGCAGACTGTAAAAATAATTTATTCAGGTACATTTGAAAATTTTGTTCAACTCTTGTTCTCAGTTCTTCAAAAACTTCTTGAGAAACTTTAAGTCTTCCAGTTGGTTTTCCTTTGTTAACGTTTCCAGTCTGCATGAATCTGTTGATAACACCTCTGATGTGGGCTTTCAGAGAAGATTCTAGAATCTGAACATCAGGATATTTCGCCAGATATTCATTTTACAGGCGTCTACAGAGTAAATCCATCCACCCTACATTTACCATTGCGGTAATAGGACATCATAATAAATGTGATTTGTTCTAAATCATAAGTCATTGCAGATTTAAACAATTTGGAAACTGAATTTTCACCAATTTAAAAAGAATCTTAAGAATCGACAATAATTCAATATCGGCTGTCAATTTAGAAATTCTATGATATAAACAGAACACAAGAAGTGAGAATTGGCAAATAAAAATCCAAACCCAACTGCGATGTTACAATCATATAAACGGTTCGCCATCTAACGTTTTTTTTTCAACTAGTGCGTATTTCGTGAATGGTAACACTTAACTCATGTCTGATTTGACAGATAATTAGTTTTATCCTTCCGCTGAACGAATATGGTTGTGTATACGCTTGAACAATGCTGGGAAATATTGCGACATTACTTCGAAAATCATGGTAATGTTGCAGAATGTGTGCGAAAATTGCGTACGGATTTTGGAAGAAGAGAAGCACCGTCAGCTCCGTATGTTCGTTATCTTGTGAAAAAAGTGAAAGAAACTGGCATCCTCATCGATAAACCAAAGCGTGAAAAGCCAAAAACAGTGCGTACTCCCGTGAATATTGCTGCTGTGGCAGAAAGTGTGCGTGAAGCGCCATCAACATCTATTCACCGTCGTTCTCAAGAATTAAACATTTCGGAGACATCATTGAGACGAATTTTGCATAAGTACCTTGGTATGACGCCATACTAAGTCCAATTGGTTCAGGAGTTGAAGCCAACTGACCATCCAATGCGTTTTCGCTTCGCTAAGTGGGCCTGCGAACGACTTACAGAAGATGCCGATTTTGCCAAAAAAATCATCTTTTCAGATGAAGCTCATTTTGATCTTGGCGGGTATGTAAACAAGCAGAATTGTCGCATTTGGGACACAGAAAACCCGCACGCATACATTGAAAAGCCGATAGACCCAAAACGAGTCACTGTTTGGTGCGGATTTTGGTCCAGAAGCATAATTGAGCCATTTTTCTTTGAAAATAAGCAAGGAGTGGCCGTTACAGTCAATGACCATCGTTATCGGGCCATGTTGAACGAATTTCTGTTCACAAAAATTGAAGAGCAGGATATTGGCAACATTTGGTTTCTACAGGACGGCGCTACGTGCCACACAAGGAAGCTACACTCGATGTTTTGCACCCTGTTTTTGAAGATCGCATTATAAGCCGCAGAGCTGATGTCGTTTGGCCACTTCGGAGCTGCGATTTGACACCGTTGGACTATTATTTGTGGGGTGCCGTCAAAGATAAGTGTTCTGCCAACAAGCCAGAGACAATTGACGCTTTAAAGGACAATATTCGTGAAGCCATTGGTGAAATACAGCTGCACACAATCGAAAATTGGACCAATCGTGTGACCAGCCGAGGCAGCTATTTGAATGAAATTATTTCCCATTATTAACCGGAATAATTGTACTTTCAAATAAAAAAAGAAATTTGTAAAATATTCAGTAGTTTTTTTTATTGCATTTTCAAAAAAAAAAAGTTATTTGGTGGCCCCGTTATAAAGACCCTGTACAGAGAATTTCTAAATACACAATGAGCCGTATTCATAAAACTGAAGGATATCCTTGTAAGAATAAGATGAAAGTATAAGGTTTTCAGTTGAAGAAAAAGGTAAGAGTAAAAGTATTTCCTCTTTTTCGTATTCATAATGATCACCTCATACTTGCAAGAATATCCTCCAAGAATAAGTAAAGGGATGTTGGTTTGTATGTGCCGCGGTAGGTTCCAACCTGTTCACTATGGTTTGTTTATTTATTGTACAGTGGACCCCCGTTAGTCCGACAAACGTTTTGCTAGGCAGTCTCGGATTATCGAATTTGTCGGAATATAGAGTACTTATACTATAGAGCCCAAGACCCCCTATAGTCCGGAATTCTTCGAAAAAAATTACCTTGTAATCCAACAAATTCCAGATCAAAATATGTAATAAGATTCTATCTGAACTACAAATGTACTACGCTACCCTTGTTTATAAAAATGCGTTATTTAAACATGTTACTACACGACCGAGACCGCCGTATTCACAAAGCATTCGATCTCCGTTAAGTCCTAACTGAGGTCATCAGTCAAGGATAAATAAGAATCGCAACATCAGTTAACGTATTTAACGGTGGTGAAACAGGCCTGTTTCAAGTTAATTTTCACGTTAACTGAGGTTGTGATTCTTATTTATCCTTAACTACGGACCTCAGTTAGGACTTAACGGGGATTGAATGCTTGAATGCTTTGTGAATACGGTGGTGAGTCTGCTACTGACCACACTCAAAATTATTGAAGGATATGCTTTTTATTTAAAGTAAAAGGAAACGTTTATGAATAACCAAATACTTTTTTGTAGAGGATATGCTCTTACTCTATAAGTATAAGGTTTCACTCGAAATATTATGAATGCGAGCTGAAGGATTCCCTTCATTTTCTGCAAGTATAAGCATAACCTTATTTTTATGAATACGGCTCATTGTGTACGTGTTCATTATCATTAGTTCAAGGTAAATAAATTAATGTGCTTGCATATTGTAAGGAGGTGATCGGCGAGTATTTTGTACATTTGAACTGATTCTGTTTGAATTAATAATCTCATTAGTCTCATTAGCAAATAAATTTGCCTAATCTGTAAATGTAAAGTGATTTATATCTCGTTTTTACAAATTATTTCCACTAAATTTAGTATGTTCAAATTTGAGATGACAAGGTACTTGAAAATCTGCAAATATACAGGGTGTCCTATTCAACTTAAAAAAGTTGAGAGTATTTCCGGTTAAACCGAAAACATAGTATTAACAAAAAATATCGTTCTTTTCGTTTTAAAGATATTCATTCGGTCCCATACTTTATCCCCAACCCTGTAGCATTAAGCTAATCAAAGCCTTGTGAAACCCACCGTGAATGTCAGAAATTTCTCAATCTTCCTTATTGTGGTATCAATTCCATTGAAGAAAATATAGAGCAGTGACTTCACATCAGCATAATTTGCGTGATGCCAGGTGCAGCTAAGAATTTTCTTCGCAATTTTCCCCGGTTTGGCAACTGGGCGCTCTAACCCCTGAAGGCGCCCAAGTGAACAATTGTCGTTTCCCTTTCACTTTCGTTGGGGCATCGTCCTCAACTTTTTTGGACGCCTGCTTTATACGTCGTTCTATCGATCAGATGGCGTCGCGAGTGTGTATTCCACCATTTTGCTTTGTTTACCGTGCTAACGGAGTGTCCGTGCATTGAGTGGCTGTTGAAAATGCAATTTTAGGAGGATATGGACCTCTAATTTCGGAATTTTTGTGCTGCGGACTGTAGTGTTCTTGTGTGAAAGTTTCATGTTGTATTGGATGCAGAGTTCGGTGAGTTTGCTTCGCTCATAAGTTAGGTTAGGAAATTTGCCGGTGAAGTAAACACTGCGGTAAGTTTATTTGTTTATTACATTCGATATTTTATGAGATGTGAGTTTTGAGATGATCTTCTACGTCTTTGGATGAGGAAGAATAATAATACTGTTGGAGACAGTGTTTGATGACTACCAGTTGACAAAAGTTAGAGTGTTTTATTCCTATAAATAGCACCTTTATGGACGAGTAGGTTTCGAAGTTTATTTTAAAATTTTGCCAAATAAGCTGTTAGGTAACCGTGTTTTTATACAGGGTGATTTCCAACGATCCGTCGGGCAAGGGGTAATAGATTGTCAGAAATGGCACCCAAACATTTTGTATGCCTATTACTTTCGGAGATACTGGATGTTTCCTGAAAATCATAGTATTTTCAAATCCCTATAAGTTCAATACTGTTGAATCGATTTTGATAATAGTTTGAAAGTTTATTGACTTTGAGACATTTCAAAGAATCCGGCAGCGAAAATGAAAAAAAAAATGGGTTCAAGCCCTGTGGACAGGAGCTTTCTGGCGCTCTAGTTCAAACAGACAAATTATATCTGGTATTGGTTTCTCAGAGTTGGGAATGATATCAATGTATTCATATGATATCACTGCATCATAAAGGAAATTCAATTCAAATAATAGTTTATTAGATAAGTAATAATAAATTACCTTGTAATCGATCAAAAATTTCCTGATCTACGTTCACCAAACTACAGAATTATGCTTTCAATATTTACGTAATATTTTCAAACATTTTCGGGTGAGGTCCCCGTTGCATCGCTAAAATACGAGTATTTCAACCCCAATATTTTTGAAGTTACAATATTCCCTTCTGTCAAGTTGACATTATGAGAATTCATACATAGAATAATAATTATAACAATCTGTGAAATACGATTTACATTGAAATTTTAAAAAATCATATCTCCGAAAGTATTAGCTTGTTAGAGTTGAAAATGATATGAATAGATTCTTATGATGAAACTGCTTATTAAAAAAAATTTGATTTGGAAGTTGTTTCGTAAAAAAAAAATTTTTTTTTTGTTACTCCGAAACCATCTGTCCGATTTTGCCCAATAACGAACTTAGCCGAGATATTTATCCCCCAAACCTACTCTGAAAATTTCAACTCTCTAGCTCATTCCGTTCGAGAGTTATCGTGCTTACGGCCGGCCGGCCGGCCGGACCGGCCAGCCGGACAGAATGAATTTCGACCACGGATTCTTGATCAGTGAGTAGAACCAAATCGTTTAAGACCATTTTCATCGAAATATTCCAAAATTACAGACATTTGGGCAAATTGATAAGCACTCAGTTCCGAGGAACTAGAGCGCCAAAAACAGGACCGTACTAGAACATTGATTTCTATGCCCGGGTTCCAAGACATCATTCTGTACATGAAAAAAAAAATCGCTGTCAGTTTCGTGAAGAAAAAAAAAAATGCTATGAAAATCAATAATCAATTCGATTTGCAGAAATTTTTCTACGGAGCAGAGCCATCTGAAAAACAAAAAATCTAGATTTTTTCACTAAAAATTATGATCAGATATTTTATCAAAAATTGGTTCAAGCCCTGTGGACAGGAGCTTTGGCGGTCTTGTTCAAATTTGACAAATTATATCTCCGAAAGTATTGGTTTCTCAGAGTTAGGAATTATATTAATGGAATCTTATGATAGAACTGCAACATAAAATAAAATAAATTGAATAAGAATCCATTGATATCATTCCCAACTCGGAGAAACTAATACTTTCGGAGTTATGATTTGTCAAAGTTTGAACAAGAGCGCCAAAGCTGCTGTCCACAGAGCTTTCCCACATTTTCAATTTGGCTTCTGTGCGTCAATTCTCAAGAATTTTCGTAATTGAATTCAAAACGTAGGTCTATGACTCATCTCATGTTGGATTTATATACATCAGGAAATTATAATTAGAGTATTCTATGAAATCATATAGAATTGCCAATAATTATTGAAATTTTGAAAAATCATATCTCCGAAAGTATTAGTTTGTTAGAGTTGAGAATAAAATTAATCGATGATTAATCAGAAATACAAATAACTGGGTAGTAAGGAACAACAAGTGATTCACTGAGGAATCATTAGGGGGTTTTGGCTTCTTAGGCTTTAACTATTTCGTTTGGTGTGCTTCGCAACAGTCTAAAGAAGATTTTGGTATGCCTTACGTTGTATGATGTCAGTTTCTTCCAACTAAACCGTATCTTCACTCCAGGATTCAGAACTTGTAGTTTCTGGACGTAGGTACTTAAGAAACTCTGTACCTATATCTATTTTGATGTTGTTGTGAAATCATTTTTATTTACTAGAAATACTGACAACAAATAAAGAAGAAACTTGAACTTAAAATAAGAAATATATTCGAGCAGTAATATTGACTGCCCGCGCTATGCCTATCAGTTCTGTTGAACCACAAAACCTTTTCTGTTCCATCATCGTCGTGGTTGGTGCTGCTCGGGGCTGCCGTTGTAGTGTAACAGAAATCCTCCATTGTCAGGCTTGGACTGCATTTGCCATCCTTGAGAATATGTTCTATTTGGGATATAGTTTTCTTGCAGCTCAGCCCTGAACACATATTCGAGTTTTCCCCTTTGATAATCTCGTAAAAATCCTGAAGACCAGTAGACGAATGTCCGTGACCTACAGGTGTTCCCAACCAGCCCAAGTTCTCGCAAGAGCAGAGGAAAGTATTGTAATCGAACAAAAAGTTCGTTGATACTTTGTTGTAAGCTTCCATATCGGGGTTCAAACTACCAGCGTCTACGTAGATGACATTGTTATTCTTAAATTTGTAAAGAAACTCCAAATTACCAAAACTAGTGTGTGAGTCCACCAACAACCCTGGACTGATCTTCTCTAAGCTCCCGGATTTCAAGTATTTAAAAGTGTTGTCCATAATTTCCACATTTTTCGACAAAATAGATATCGAACCAGACTGGAGAGTGTTAACGACGTTGTTGAAGAAGCTGAAAGTTTCCACGGTACCGTTGATACCACCTGGCATGATTTCTACGAAGCGGTTGTTCATGAAGGCAGCCTGTTTGACGTACAGTTGGAAGCTGAGGTACTCCAATATCTCCACCGTGCTGTTCGCCATCGTGAATTTACCCTGGTATTTCTCGGTCGTGTTAAAGTTGATTTTGATGGCGTTCGCGTGCAGGCGGTCCACTTTGACGTTGTTCCAGGTGAAGTTCCTGAAGCCGCGCAAACTGTGGAAACCGTGGGCCTCGATGGTTCCGATGTGGACATCCTCGAATTCGATCTCTTGCAGCTCGTGCTGGGAAGACTCGCCGTTGTATTTGACCTGTGTTGAAGTGGAAAGATTTATTTAGAGAGTTATGCACGAAATTCAGGTATCAACAATCAGTTTGCATGATTTTGGTTTATTATTTGCAAAAACTTGTGTCTGGTGACCAGTGACACACCGCTCAGTGGTAGAAAGAGTCAGAGAGTATTATTGAAAATAAGTTCAGAGCATTTGTTTTCCAGATACAGGGTGCACGTTTCATTAAGAATGGACAATTTCAAACGGTTGGTATTTCGAAAAAATTCATCCGATTCTGATTATTTCTCGTACGATTAGTTATCTCATGTATATTAAAACGTGAAATTATCGTTCTTGGAAAAATTCCAGGACCGTAATCAGAAATCTTGATTTTCACAAACGTGAAAAAACAACACTATGTATATTGCTTACAAAAAATTCAAATGCTGATATCGAATTATCCGGTCGTATGCCCCAAATTTATATCGTAATTTTTCGACAAATGTAAACCATAAACTAAGGTCATCTTGGTGGACTATCGAGAGATTTCAATCATCTGAGGACTTGGAGTGGGGATATACAGGATGATTTTCGTATATTGAATGATTCGAAGTTCAATAAATCTAGAACGATTCTGCAGACATATTTCAAAGTTTGCAGGTATAACACCCTTTTCAACTGCTTTCTTTTATCATTTCAGAAATTCTGCTAACTCTGTGAATATTAGTTCAACCTGTACGTGAACGCTGAAGATTAATTCCACCTTTAGAAGGGTGATTAAACAAAAAAATTTTTTGGCCCCATTATACATTCTTGAAGAATAGATTTTGACTCAATTTTGCAACTTTCTAGCTTGATATTTCACCCTATATAAAAATGATATAGCAATTCTCATATTCTATAACTGTTCAGAAAAGGAATGACAATTTTTCAACTAAAAAATATTTTGGTGTCTCACATTATTTTTCGTTAATTGCGCTTATGTTCTGGGGAATAGTGTCCTATCATTTTGCCCAAATGACTGTAAGCTTCGAATTTTTTGCCGAAAATGGTCCCAAACTATTATATTTGACTCACTGACGGAAATTTTGATTTTTTAATCAGCACAACGTTTTCCGAGTACAAATTTTGTTTTCAACTAATACAAATCCGATCAAATTGAAACTTGATAACTAGTTGAAGAATACCTACTTAAATACGTTTGTGAAATTTTGTGAGGATCGCATAATCGAAAAATTAAAAAAAAAATTATTGAAAAATATTGTTGATCTAACGATAACGTGAGAACGGTAAGATATAACGACTCGCAAATTTTAGAATAGGTTGCGCATGCGAATGCGACATTTGAGTCTGTAAGGCTTGTTTCACATGCATACGGTTCCATTCGGTTCAGTTCGTTTTCAGTTTCAACCGAAAACCATCATTT
Organism: Halyzia sedecimguttata; assembly: GCA_937662695.2. Classification (NCBI taxonomy): domain Eukaryota; kingdom Metazoa; phylum Arthropoda; class Insecta; order Coleoptera; family Coccinellidae; genus Halyzia; species Halyzia sedecimguttata. Next base: position 12,834,904 of record OW569411.2, on the reverse strand, counting down.
TCTTATGAATGCTGAGATAGCAACAATATCCCGAACTTGTATTTATGTTTATATTTCTATATTTGAACAATTTGGGAAATATTGAAAGATATCTGCTCAATATGAGATTAAAACCACCGAACGAGACAGAAAACATATGTAAATATTTATTACTTTATGGTTAAAACCGAAACCACCAAATTTCAGCTCGATTGTCTTCGTATGAGGCGTGAATAGACAAAGGAACGTGCTTGCAAAATGTCCTGGCTTCATGTCAGTGCTTCACTCAAAGTTTTTTCAATGAGGACATAGAATTTCATTATATTAATCATTTCTATTAGTTTGGGAAATTATTCCGAGATTTCAATACTACCTCAATTTTCAATAAAAAGAGACCAGGATTCATGCGAATTGAGGATAAAACTAATGTAGCATAAATATTCAATTATTGAAGTGATATTTTGATTGTGTAGTGATGTAAATTTAGTAATGTGCAATCCTTTGTCGGAATAGGTATAGAGAGGATATAACAATTGGTATATCATACAGGGTGAAATTCATTTATTCAACAATAACATTTATGAAACACCCTGTATGGTTGTGTCAAACAAGTTTTTCGAATTTTTTTGTTGAAATACATTTCCACGCTTATAAAGGTGAAATAAATGTTCAGTGTTCACGTAGAAGGTGAACTAATATTAACAAAGATAATCATTAAAGGATACTGTGGGAGGTATACTCATTATTCAACGGTTTTTTTCAGAGTTTGGGAGAGAAAACCCAGAAAAAAACCGTTGATTAACAAAGATATTAAATGTCCCAAATTATCCCACTCCGGTCCTGATTTTATAATTTCAGAAATGGTAAACGAGATCGTTCGAAAAGAGTGATACAAATGCAAACTTTGGAATCCTTCACTTTATTGGTTCAAGATTTATTGAACTCAATATCCCAAAATCAGCCTGTATATCCAAAACCAAGGTCCTCAGGCGAATAAAATTTTGAAAATCGAATGAAAAGAATTCGTACGTCTCCTTTTCCCCTGATCTATTGAGAGAACAAAGAGAAAGAGAAGAGAAGAAAGTGTTGAAATTATGGGTTAAAAAAAATATATTTCCAAAAAAATCGACGAATTTGCATGGAGCTCGGGATATACAGGTAGGCGTAGTTTGGATGACATTTTAAATGGCTACCATTTGCTTAATAGTTGAGCTAGGAGCCTAAACTAAAGCGAAAGTGAAAAATTAGGGAAACCCATTGACTTACCATATGGGGAATGGAAAACGTGTTCTCCGGTATCACAACGATGTTTTTGACGTTCGTGATAACGATTTTTGTTGGGTTCTTTACTGTAGATACTGTTCTGGTGAATTCAAGGTTCGTCACATTCTCTATTGTGAGGGATTCGAAAGATCTTCGGTAGGAAGTACAGCTCATGTCTATTTCAACCTTTTCACAGTTCTTTATCACTACCCAGGCTGTATTACTCGGTTCGCCGAAATTCCAGAGATGAGCAATGACATCCTGAAATTTATTTTGAGATTATAGTTGAAATTCAAGAAATATTTTAGTATTTTCAGAACTATTCATATTATATATTAATAACATGAAAAAAAGGTTTTCCTCTCAAAAATATATATAATTCGATAACTTCTTCAAAGATAAATTCAAAAATTAACAAATTGATTGAATTAAATACAGGGTCTTTATAAATGATTGCAAAATCGTAGTTGGTTCTAAAACCCTCTAATTTTGCCGCTTCATGAATGCTGTTCACATTTGTTATTCCAGCCACATAATTCATAATAAACACATAACCTCACTTTTTCCTTTGTTTACATTGGCAGATACTTACAAAATGATTGTCACTGGGAGATTACGTTTCTTCCCGTCGCAGTTTGGACCAAAAATTTTTATCATACCAAATACATTGAACTAACTGCTGATATAGTTCGAATTAAATTTGTAGAAAGTGAAATTTTCAAATAAATAAATTTTAGGATTAAAGTTTTTATTACTCGTGATTTTGGGTACATAGCATAATAATTGCTGTGGCTAAGTCCTTCTCTGGGTTTACATCAGACCTTTTTTTTGATTGAAAGAATGATGAATGACTACTGGAATTTTACTGTTTTAAGGAGTTTTCTTTCAGAAAATATCAAGCTGATGGAATCGACAGTAAATTATTCATTAGTAACTCGACATAACTCGACAAGATAAACCAAGCCTCATCACTAAAAAAAATTAAATCTAGTTATCTGTCGACTCCAAGATTATTGAGAAACCAATAGCAGTAGTCGAGGCGAAGTGGAATATCTATTGGTAGGATTTGCTGTATCATCATTATTTTGTAAGTGTACAAATTCAGTTTTTTTTCAATACTTCAAGGCAAGTATTCAAGGGGACAGCAGACTGTAAAGATAATTTATTCAAGGTCATTTAAGGATTCTTCTTGAGAAGCTTGAGTTCTTCCTGTCGATTTTCCCTTGTTAATGATTCCAGTCTGCTTGAATCTGTTTATAACACCTCTGATGTGTGCTTTCAGAGGATATTCTAGAATCTGAATATCAGGATACTTCGCCAGATATTCATATTCACAGGCCTCTACAGATTAAATCCATTCACCATTGATTAATGTAGGTACCAGTGCGGTAATAGGACATCACCATAAATGTGGTTTGTTCTAAATCGTAAGTCATTGCAGATTTAAATAATTTGGAAACTCAATTTCACGAATTTAAAAGAAAATGTTAAGAATTGACAATAATTCAATATTGGCTGTCAGTTTAGAAATTCCATGATATAAACAGGACACAAGAGGTGAAAAGTGGCAAATAAAAAATCAAAGCCAACTGCTATGTTACAACTATTTACAAAGACTCTGTATATAAATATACAGGGTGAGTCTTTGACCACTGCATTAATTTTAACCAAATATTCCTGTCATCAAATGGAACACTTTTTTCCTTTACCATTTTTCCAGATTCGGCTCAGGTAAAAAGTTACAAGCGTTTAAATATTTCACAATGTGCTAATACACTCCCGCATATAAATTATCTATGACATTGTTGGCGGATGAGAATAAGGCATGGTAACGTGGTTTACAGCTTGATTCGGGATTCCAACGCTCAGGGACGGATCCATAAAAGTAGTGAAATTTCTGGAGTTTTCCATTTTAAAACATTCAATGAAGAATATCTCGAAAACGGTGCGTTTAAGGAGAAATGATGAAGAATAATATAATGTTCTAAAACGATGGAATATTCTCGAAATGACTCAAGAAAAACTTTATATGCTTTCTTTATGCTAATTTCGTTTAGTTTTATGAATCCACGAGTCCATAACTAGAAAACCAGTAGAAGTAGAAAATAACTAATATTTGGAAAATATGTATCATAGTCATAGGAAACTTAACGCCAACATTCATTTTATTCGAAAAAAGGATGTCAAAGCCACAAAATAAAAACTGATTTTTTTTCAAAATTTCAACGGCCTGTATCTTTTTACCTGAGCTGAATTTGGAAAAATGTTAAAAGAAAAAAGTGTTTCATTTGATGAGAGGAATCTTTGGTTAAAATTAATGCAGTGGTCAAAGACTCACCCTGTATAAGTACGAAGAGCATAACGCTTTAGCAGAAGCTTACCACTATAGTCACATGGAGTAGATACTAGATAAATGAAAAGTAACGATAAAATGAGTTTCCCGATAAGTCAGTGCTATATCAATTATACGTAAAAAATATTAAGTTTTCCTGATTCTACTATGAAATCACAAACGACAACTTATGAATAACCCAAGATGTGCCGTGGCTTATGTCAAAATGAAAGAAAATTATTCTAATGATAATAAAAACACTAGCGTAAAAGCTCCAATTTTTTTCTTATTTCTAGTTCAAACCCACCTTTGTACTCGATGGACATTGATAAGTCACCAAACGTTTCGAATTGACGGTGTTACAAGCGAATCCATTTCGGTCGCAATTTACTAATATTCTTGTTGGTGCGGCGTTCGCGAAAAAAACGTAACACAACAGCAGAATTAAATGTTGTTTGACCGACATCTCACTGGATACTGCAGAATCCCGTGACTATTTATCTTTTCAGTAGGAAACGATGCTTTTATTTTATTTCAGCATCCTGTTTCTCTCTAGATTTTGATATCAGTTGAATGTCATCATCCATTGACCATCTGTTGAGGCTGAAGATACGGAATGAGTTCCCTACGATAGAGTATTTTTGGCTTGCATTTGATACCAGGAAAAGTAACCGAGGTCATGGAAAATTATAGGGATATTGGGGCACGGTAGTGCCCTCCTTCAAAGACGAACCAAAAATAGCAGGGCAATACCTACCTTTTCTTCGAAAGAAGTCCTACTACTGAGTAGGAGTAAGCTCAGGGCAGTAACTGGCCGACTAATCGGACACCGTATCCTGAGAAAGCACCTGCACAACATAGAGATTATCTGAGAAGATCCTGTTTGTAGGAGATGTGGGGAGGCAGACTAAACAGCCTCACATGTCATATTTGACTGTCCAGGCCTTACACGATGGAGACTTCACTATGGTGGCGACGACACGACCCTGAGTGCCAGAAACCTAGTCAAGTGCCTAATCCTACTTGCTAGGAAAATGGATCTTATGTAGGTAATACGCCGACAAGGCAGTGGGTGTTTTACATGAGACCCATATAATGCCAGCGGGGCAAGACTCAGTTGAGTAAACCAGAGCTGCAGGGGATCGACTTGTTCACATTGGGCTAGAAGTTTAGTCGAGTAGCGGGTAATTTAGTAGATAAAATACTCGCTACTCTCCAAAAATCGTTCACACTTGTTCGAGTCGAGGGGCGAGTAAAGTTCACGAAATGAACAGCCGCATTAAAGTAAATAAGCTTATTAAGCTTATCGTGGGTGCTATTCTAGAAGAGGTTGAGGAAGAAATTTTTGTGCTAAATAATCAGAGGTTATGGGTGCGAAAATGGATAAATAGAAGGAGTAAACTAGGAGCTAACAATTGTCTACTGAAAGAATTAGCAATAGAAGATCCCAAAGAATACTTTGATAGTTTGAGAATGTCACAAAGTTGTGTAAATTTTCTGTTAATGAAAATACAGTCTCAGATTCAGCGTAAAGATACACAATTAAGGGATGCGATCCCGGCAATTACAAAATTACAAGCAGTTCTCTACTTTCTTGCTACTGGATGCAGTTCAAGGACACTCACACATATATTTAGACCAAATCCAAATCCAAATCCAAATATGCAGCCTATTTCATCTGCTTGTTTTTATAATGTGAAGACTTTATGTTCCACAAGCATTCATGTTCTATATACTTTGAAACGAATTTTATAGTCGTATCTTCACTCCACCGAAACAACATTCTAGCAGCAATCAACAAATGGACTAATGAGCTCGACTAAAACTTCAGGTTCGCACACGTTTAGTCGGTGAGCCAGTGTTCAGTGACGCAAAGTGGGGTACTCGACTCGCCCGATGAAAATAGAATAAAATGGATTGACTCGACTAAATTACTGACTAATCTACTCTCCTAAATTTCTGGTGTTCACACACGTTTAGTGACTAAATTACTCGCTACTCGACTAAATTACTAGCCCAATGTGAACAAGGTGAAGAAGAGACCATATGGCAGCTAGCAACCCGAGCTCACGAGGATCAACCATGAGACCCTGACCGCTAATAGAAGGCCGAACAAGGTGCAATAAGACTCTCTAGGCTACAGCACGGGCTACTGGCTCAATCGTCATCGGTCTAACACAAACAAACAAATCTTTTCTAGAATAATTTCGAAGTATTTTCAAACTCTCATAATCTTGATACCACTAGGAAGCCCAAATTCTCAAATGAGATGTAGTTAGTATACTTATGGACTCCAGCTCTTGTTGGTTACTCAGTAAAAAACCTCTCACAAGGAGTAGTTCTTCGTCCTGCCCTTGCATCGTCAAGAAATACAAAAAACCACCAATAATTTCAGAAATTCACCCTCCATCACCAAGAAACGGTGTGCAGAACTAGGGTATTTCCCGGAGTTCTAGAAAGCTGAGATTTAGTATCTAGGGTAGAATGAGCAATAAAACGTTTTTGGTGCGCTTGTTCCCCCAAAACAGGCCCAAATGTCTGCAATTTTTGAATTTTCAGCTGAAAATGGCCTTTAACGTTTAGTTTCGTCTGACTCATGAATAATCTTAGGTCAAATCTATTCTGTCGATACTCGTAAAAGTATATAACATACAAATCCAAATTTAAATTTGAAACAGTGATACATAATATACAAGGTAATTGACGATGACCGTTCGTTAGAATATTTCAAAGAAACACTTGAAATTTTATAGTTAAGCTTTGTAAGGAGAGATGAATTCTTGGAAAAAAATTCAGATTCGTTCGATTTCTGGTTTTACCGGAAATGATACCAACTTTCGGTTTTTAGTTGTAATACCCAGTTTTTTCATTGATAATCAGATAACTCATTGAATTCTACATTGTTTTAATGTGTCACATTGGCATGTGGCATATTATTCTCAGAAAATTCGTGTGAAATCTGAAAAAACCCTTGACACTATTGATCGAATTTACCATGGTAAATCCAATTCGTTTCCAATACAGGAGAATGGACAATAGAACATGGTAAATTCCATTAAAAGTGTCCAATACAGGAGAATGAACAATAGAACATTGAACCAATAATTTATTGGTCAGCTGGAATTTACGTTGAAAAATTGGTTCAAGCCCTGTGGACAGGAGCTTTGGCGCTCTTGTTCAAACTTTGACACATCATATCTCCGAAAGTATTGGTTTCTCAGAGTTGGGAGTGATATCAATGAATTCTTATGATAGAACGGCATCATAAAGGCAATTCAATGGAAATAATAGTTCATTTATAAAGATTAAATGAGCAATCTGAGAATGAGAACTGCACCATGGAAGGAATCAAATTAAAATAGCTGAAATGAATTCGACTCTCACTTATTGAGTGGATGACATGTACTAGTATGAACACATATCATATAATAATTCATAGATAGAATAATTATAGCATTCTGTGAAAACATAGGAGTACGATTCATTATTCAAATGTCGAAAAATCATGTCTCCGAAAGTTTTAGCTTGTTAGAATTGAAAATGATATCAATGGATTTTTATGGTGAAACTGCATCTTAAAGAAAATTGAATTTGAAATTTGTAACTTACCAAAAATGTTTTTGTTCGTTACTCTGTAGCCATCTGGCCTATTTTGCCCAATAACAAAATTACAGAGATATTTATCTCCCAAACCTACCCTGAAGTGAGTTATTGTAGGAACAAAATTTAAAAGTTTTTAAATTTTTTTTTTGACACTTTACCAACCCGATCAATACAAAACTTCGCATGCGTATAGGTACCAATATTTTACAATTTGATGCTGAATTTCAAATAGATCGAGTCATTGGTTTCGGAAATATTCATGAAAAATGTTTTTACTGAAAACGGCCATAACTCGCTTGGTGGATTTCGCCCGTTAACGAAATCGTCCCAGTTATTTACGCTCCAAACCTACCCTGCAAATGTCATTCCTCTAACTCCTTTCGTTCGAGAGTTATCGTGTTAACGGAGGGCCGGCCGGACAAAATCGATTTCGAACACGAATTCTTGATCAGTGAGTCGAACCAAATCGATTGAGACCATTTTCAGCCAAAAATTAGAAAGTTACAAACATTTGGGCAAATTGATAAGCACTCTGTTCAGGAACAAAAGCGCCAAAAATAGTGTATTCTTTATTAATGGTCCGGACATTAACACAATAACTCTCGAACGGAATGAGCTAGGCAGTTGAAATTTTCAAAGTAGGTTTGGGAGATAAATATCTATATTGAGTTCGTCATTGGGCGAAATCCGCTTGATGGTTTTGGAGAAATAAAAAAAAAATTTTTAAGATGCAGTTTCATCATAGGAATCCATTGATATCACTTTCAACTCCAACAAGCTATTACATTCGGAGATATTATTCTTCAAAATTTCAATAACAAATCTTAACTCTATGATTTGATAGAATGCTGTAATCGAAAATTAACCTGAATTTCATGATCTGTGTTCATACTAGTCATCTTAAAGAGACAGGTCATATTTATTTCTGGTTCTATTAAAAATTCGTTACACCTGATATAAAATACCTCTTGCTCTAGAAAACAAAATATGATTGAATGTAAAATGACCAATGAAATAACCTCAGCTAACTTTGGGGATTCTCAGATATCCAAAATCTATTTATAAATTATGAGTATTATAGGATATTATAATTTTTGCGTGATAATAAGCCTTTGGATAATCCATATGATGATGGAAATATATATATGTATATAAAGTATCAGGATTCACTGTGCGAAAATATGAAATCAATGATGAAGAAACTGAGAAATAACCCGTTGAAAATGTAAATTACACATTAAATTGGCAGGAATAACTAAAATGCTATGAACTAAACGTGAAATATATGGTAGAATATTATACTAAATATACTTTGGTAAGTTAAACAAATTGGGTTCAGAATATCTCCAGTAAGAAACAAAACTGGAATATAGGCTAAGTTTCAATTGATATAATATAATTTTCGGAGTAGATTTGAGGAATGAATATCTCGGATAAGTTCGTTATTGGGTAGAATCGGTCAGGTACGGTTTCGGATTAATTATTTTTGGCACTCTTGTTTTCTTCTAAATCACACTTTTTTTAATCTTATTTTTTTTATGATGCATTTCTATCATAAGAATCCATTGATATCATTTCCAATTCTGAGGAAGCAATACTTTCGGAGATATGATTAGTCAAAGTTTGAACAGCAAAGCCCTTGTCCTCAAGGCTTTCCCACATTTTATTCCAAATTATTGATTGCAAAAATACGAATTTTATTCCGGCCTATCGCCAACTCTGTATATTTTCGTTCAATCGGTTCGCATTTGCCGAGGCAACTTTTCGAACAAACACTTATAAAGCGCCTGAAAATACCGTTGTGCAATCGCGGTAGATCAACCAATAAATATGAGATTGTTTACACAATAAAACACCTGGATTATAAACAAATATACAGTAGGTCACGATAAACGCTCCCTACATATGTACATCTTCAATAAATGCATTGTATTGAAACTACTGTATGGTCGAGTTAGTTTATGACTGTTGGCTGAATAAATTAGAAAGATAAAAGGCTATTTAACCTCGGTTATTCTATCAAAACAGCGCACTCCATAAATTCATAAATTTCCATGTCGGTTACGTTTTGTCGGGTGCTTATGTAAAGACCTCCATGTTTATGTGCGGTAAATAGATGGTAATAAGTGATCTATTTAGCGGTCATTATGATCCAAGAAAATCAGAACATTATAACAAACGCTAGAAAGGTGAAAGAAGATTTTGCAATATTGGTGCTTGCTGATGACATCTGGACAAATAGATTGAGGGGATAAAGGAGATTTCTTCGATGTAGAACTTCTGCCTATAGAGGATTGATGTTACAGCATGGCATTAGCTCATGGGGAATCGGCAATGTGCTTCAACATGCGAATATCATTGTGCCAATTATGTAACCTCGAAACCCCGCTAGTAGAAACTGGTCTCAGCTAGTCCTACTGGTCTCAGCCAGACCATGGATTCTTGATCAGTGAGTCGAGCCAAATCGTTTAAGACCATTTTCATCCAAAAATTCAAAAATTACAGACATTTGGGCAAATTGATAAGCACTCTGTTCCGAGAAACAGGAGCGCCAAAAACAAAATATTTTGGGCTCGTGAATTTAAAAAAAAGCTCAACCTAATAGCTATTAAATCAACTTGTTGATTAATGACAGCGATTTACGGTCAAGATTCATTTCGATATTTTTATATTTATGCAGATGGAACAATTGAAAAATTCAATTGACTGAATGTTAGCCATGCGACATTCTGAATATTTAACAATGATATCGTTGCCTACGATATCCGACAAGGAATGTGTGGAGCTTATGGAAACTGAAGTTGAACCGTCAGTTACTTTAGAACGATTATCTAACAAAAATTTTCAGCAGTTTTTGGCGCTCTTGTTCCTCGGAGCAGAGAGCTTATCAATTTGCCAAATGCCTGTAATTTTAGAATTTTTGCTGAAAATGGTCTCAAATGTTATGGTTCGACTCACTGATCAAGAATCCGTGGTCAAAATCGATTCTAACGGTCCAGCCGGCCATTCGTTAACTCTATAACCTATAGGTAACGAAAAAACCATAACACATTTCTAACTCAATTTTTTTTAAGATGTAGTGCCGTCCTATATATAAAAATATTGGTTCAAGCCCTGTGGACAGGAGCTTTTGGGCGCATGTTCCTTGTGGCCCGTACTGACCAGTAAAGAAAAAAAGCAGTATCATGTTGAATACCTTAATATTATTCTGGAACACAAATTTTCCATTACAATAATCTTCATCTAGCTTCTATTTAGTATCAATTCCTGTAGAACGTGATCATAATAAGTGTTTTCCATATAATAAAATGTGTTTGAACTTGGTATGTAGGAAATCTGACATCAATCATTGGAATTAATTGATTTGACAAACAGCCGTCAAATGAGGTAAATAGATTTTTGTGACGATTTTCTGTGACCATAAAAAAAATTAAGCATTTCATTATTGCATTTCTTGAAATAGGTACCTTTTCAAGTCGATCAACATCGTCCTTCTTTCGACGTCTAAACTATGACTTGATTCTTTATGTTTATGTCTTTGAATTTGTTTTCGGTGGAATTCAAAGAGTTCATAGAATAATCGATGAAAATACTGAAAGAGACCCAGGAAATTTGACACATTTTGTCTTATATCTCCAGAAATTGAAATCGTATAGAGCCAAAATTTTGCACAATGTTGCAAAATACTACAATTGACGTTAGTACAAGTTTTTGTTGCAATCTGATGAATAGTTCACGAAAAAAAAATTTTTTTTTCGAAAAAATTAAAAGAAATATTTTTTTAAAAATTACCAACATTTCGATCATAACAGAATTTTGCCAAAAGTTGCGCGTTTATATCTTCGAACTGACTACAAAGTTTCGATTCAACATCTTCTTTAGTTCCTGAAATATCAGGGAAATAACCTCAAAATTTTAAATGTCTATAACTCCTAAACCGTCCGGCCGATTTTGCCCGTTAACGAACTTAACCGTCGCATTTTGATCAGAAACCTACCCTGAAAGTTTGAAGTCGATAGGACCTTCGGTGCTCCTGTTATCGTGCACACGGCCAGACAACCGGCCGGCCTGCCGGCCGGCCGGCCGGCCGGACGGCACCCTAAGATCTGACACCGGATTCGTGATCAGGGAGTCCGAATTAGTCTATTAGCCAATTTTCAGCTCGAAATTCGAAAATTACAGACATTTGGACGAAATGATAGGACGATGTTCCCCTAGAACATACGCCCAAAAATGGGTTCAAGCCCTGTGGACAGGAGCTTTCTGGCGCTCTAGTTCAAACAGACAAATTATATCTCCGAAAGTATTGGTTTCTCAGAGTTGGGAATTATATCAATGTATTCATATGATAGAACTGCATCCTAAAGGAAATTCAATTCAAATAATAGTTTATTTATCAAGATTAAATGAGCAATCATGAGAATGAGAACTGCACCATGGAAGAAATCAAATTAAATCTGGCCAATTTTGCCCAATAACGAACTTAACCGAGATATTCATCTCCCTAAACTACTCTGAAAATTTCAACTACCTACCTCATTCCGTTCGAGAGTTATATCTATGTCTATGGATGAAAAGCAGTCTCACTACTCTCAGATCTCTTACTTCATGTTCCGTTCTGAAATGTAAGAATTTTCTGAGAAAACCTAATTTCGGAGCAAACAACTGAGATTTTTCTCACTTCGCTCACAATTCTTCGATTGATTAGATAATGTCATGTCTCAGGAACATAATTTGACATTATGACAATTCATACATAGAATAATATCATTCTGTGTGAAATTTTGAAAAATCATATCTCCGAAAGTATTAGCTTGTTAGAGTTAAAATGATATCATTGGATTCTTATGGTAAAACAGCTTATAGAAAAAAATTTAATTAGGAATTTACCTAGTCAAAAAAAATTTTTTTTTTGTTACTCCGAAACCATCTGTTCGATTTTGCCCAATAACGAACTTAGCCGAGATATTTATCTCCCAAACCTACTCTGAAAATTTCAACTGTCTAGCTCATTCCATTCGAGAGTTATCGTGCCTACGGCGGGCCGGCCGGACCGGCCGGACGGCCGGAGAGAATGAATTTCGACCACGGATTCTTGATCAGTGAGTCGAACCAAATCGTTTAAGACCATTTTCATCGAAAAATTCGATAATTACAGACATTTGGGCAAATTGATAAGCACTCAGTTCCGAGGAACTAGAGTGCCAAAAAGCTAATACTTTCGGAGATATGATTTTTCAAAATTTCAATAATTCATCGTAATTTTATGATTTCATAGAATGCTTTAATTATAATTTCTGGATCTATGTAAATCCACCATATGAGGTGAGTCATAGTTTTGAATTGAATATTATGATGCAGTTCTATCCATACTTACTCACTAGTAGTTTGACAAGAGCGCCAAAGCCTGTCCACATAGCTTTCCCACATTTTCACAAGACATAACAACACTCTATTGTGATAAAGTAACACTGTGAAAGTTTTTGGCGGCGTTAAAACATGTTTTCGCTGCAGGATTATCATTCGCGAAATAACACTGCAAAATTTACAAACTTGAACGAATGTGTATAGACACCGAAACATAAAAAAATAATCCTTGTACCTAATAGTTAGCTTAAGCTCCTGAAGTCACGCCAATTCATTTATAATTTTTTTAATGCCATCCTTTCAACACTGGAAAATTTTAAACCAGACAACAGGACCATGCCTTCTTCCATTGTATCCCTGATAAATTCACTTGGGGGATATTTTTCTTAGCCGCGATGAAACGGGGGAAGGAGATAATAGGGAGAAGGCTCCTCTCGACTTGACAGGCGTTTTCCCGGAGAGCTTTTATCGTCCAACAACTGACTGAGAGTGAAAATTTTCCCACCTTTATTTTGATCGAGATCGCATCATGGAAGAATCAACACATTTTTAGTTGTTTCCCACAGTCACGTTATATACAGGGTGTCCCAAGTTCGAGTGCCTATTAGACGTTTCTGGAGAACTGGACATATTTGAAATCTGAAAATTGGGATTATGATATCGCTTGAAATTATCTACAAAGCTAAACTATTTTCGAAGGCCAAGCACTTCCGATTATACAGGAAGTGAAAATAAATTCGATGAAAATGTTTTTTTTCAAGTTTTGCATTCCTGCTATGATCAAGTATTCAATGCTGAATACATTTCAGTTAAAACCATTGTATTAGTTCGAATAGTTTTCAAAATATCGAAAAAAAAACCGGAAAAAAAGTCAAATACGTTTAGTCACTATTATGTTCATTATTCTTATTTTAAACATCCAGAACGTAAATCGTTTTTACAACATCGAAGAAGAAGACTGTGGAAAGGTTATGCATCTTTTGAATTCCACAAATATCATCACAGGGTGTTTCAATTTTTGTGTCGAAAGTTGTGATCAAAAATTGGCCATAACTTCTGTTTTTCCAATTAGAACCGTATTTTTTCATGATTGCGTTGGATTCTGCTGTGAAAAATAATTATAGTTTTCTAACATGATTATGCTGCTAAATTAAAAAAAAACTCTAAAATTATTGAATTTAGGAGCAAAATCATGTTAGAAAACAATCCTTATTTTTCAACGCAGAATCCAACGCAATCATTAAAAATAGGGTTCTAATTTGAAAAACAGAAGTTATTGCAAATGAATGAATTTAATGACAAATTTCGAAGCATTAAAGCATTGAAGCATTGTAGATTGCTCTTTTTTTTAAGATACATTTTTTTTTAAAAGACATTTTTTTTTAATTCAATTTCTTTCATGATGCAGTTCTATCATAGGAATCCATTGATATAATTCTCAACTCTGAGAAACCAATACTCTCGGAGATATAATTTGTCTGTTTGAACAAGAGCGCCAGACAGCTCCTGTCGACAGGGCTTGAACCAATTTTTTGATATTTCCGATTGAAATTTAGGAAAACTTATAACATCCACTCCAATCATTGAGCACATACACCAAAATTTGTAAGAATTTCAATCACGACTCCTCCTCTATCTGCCTTCACAAATTCCTCTTATTTCAAGTGTGACTTTCGGATATCACTTATCACCGTCCCTCCTTGAAAGCTGCATATCATTTCCCCGATTATTATCAATTCGGATTCTCCCGATATCCGCACGACAACGCATACAGAAAAATATCGATGTTGCGCATAGCAGTCCCGGTGTCGATAATGCACCGCACGTGGGCTTCCCAATGGCGACTTCTGAGGTCAAAGTTCCTCGTGATTGATGGTCAGGACGGGCGATAAGACATCGCGAGGATAGACAACGGATGAGCGCACATTCACATTCCCAAACGTGCCCCTGTTCGGGTGCGATTCAAGGGCAATATTCTGGATATTGCTTTTCCGGTAGACGGTGGTTCTTCCCCGTTTCCAACTTGTGGATACTTCGGACTATATTGGGCCTTTACGCCGGAAGGCTCCATAACGTTCTATGGGTGTATTTTTTAATAAATATGGCTTTATAGTTCAGTCAATATGGCATTTCGACGGTACAGAAAATAACCAGTGGCTGAATCTTTGTTAATAGTTGGAGAATGATGTTAGAAAAGGGTTTATTGGGTCGGCCACGTTGGACCGTGATGCGTGTTTTGAAAAACTCAAAAAAATTTTGAAATGCATTTATCTCGTGATCTATGCATTTCACAGAAAAATTTATTGAAGAAAAAATGTAGAGGACATCGATATCTACAATTAATCTCATTGGTGCTATGCCGTACAACAAAAAATGCACGCAGTAGGTGACGCTAAAGTTCCAAAATAAGAGTTTTTCCACTTTTTTGCTATTAAATTTTCTTTTTTCAACTATATTGTAAATGTAAAAGTTGTTCCTTTCAATATTACGAACAACTTTTATTTAAACATTTTTTACATACAACTTACCGTTTTGAAGCTACAGCTTGCTGAAGTTTGAAAATTCCATTACAACGATTTCACAAAGTATATGAGGACAGCTGTGGTGCATATAACTGACGTATCTTTATTGTTTTGATCAAGATGTAATAATTTATATTGTTTGTAACATTGTTTGTAATATTTCCAATTAGCGATTGCAAATTATTATGAATAATTATAGCTTTTGATCAAATTTTTTTATATAATACATTATTTTATTGAACGGAAATAGTTTTCAAATCTTTCTTTTTGTTATGAAAAATGATTTCTTATAAAATAATTTATGAAAAATGTTAACAATTAAAATGATTTCATTGACTTTTCGAGAAATTTGGATTAGGTTGACGAAAACAAATTCAATAACATCATTATATAACATCAATTTTATTGGTACATACAATAGCGTTTTTCTTTTAATGTACATTTTTTTCATTTTATAACGATGATAAAGTACAAATAGGGATTTTACACTTGATTAACCCTTTCACCCTTACATTTTTGTATAAGTTAAATTGATGTGAAAATTTGTGTATGTATGTTTTTGGAGTCACTGTATTTGTGATATTTTTAAAATTCCAAGTGGCAACTAATATGGCGGATCAAAATTACAAAAAAAGATTGTTTACAATAAAAGTTGGTATGTTTATGTATATTTAAATTGTAAATTCAAATTTTTCATCATAATATTTTAAAAAATCAAAAATGGTGACAAAAATGGCAGATCAAAATTTTCAGAAATGTGTTTCTTTATAATTTTGAGCCGCTATATTTTTTCTCCAAAATTTCATGAATATCGTTACATTCTTTGACTATTTAAAACTGGCCGAATTTAAGTTAAGGACATTAGGCGTCCCATCATGGGTGTAAGGGTTAAAATTTGAGTTCTGCAAACCGCCTGTGATCATTCAAGGTACACAATGAATGAGAAAGTTACAATAGGACCGAGAAAAATACCGTTAGCAGCACTGCGATGTTAACGCAGCGCTGTATTACACTATAACTTTCGAACGGAAAGTTGTATGTAAAAAATGTTTAAATAAAAGTTGTTCGTAATATTAAAAGGAACAACATTTAAATTTACAATATAGTTGAAAAAAAAAATTTAATAGCAAAAAAGTGGAAAAACTCTTATTTTGGAACTTTAGCGCCACCTACTGCGTGCATTTTTTGTTGTACGGCATAGCACCAATGAGATTAATTGTAGATATCGATGTCCTCTACATTTTTTCCTGAATTAATTTTTCTGTGAAATGCATAGATCACGAGATAAATGCATTTCAAAATTTTTTTGAGTTTTTCAAAACACGCATCACGGTCCAACGTGGCCGACCCAATAAACCCTTTTCCAACATCATTCTCCAACTATTAACAAAGATTCAGCCACTGGTTATTTTCTGTATCGGAACGATTTAATTTTTGCCAGATTGACTGAACTATTAGGAGCGAGCACCGCGAACAATTTTTCAAGACCCCATGAAATTTATTCACTTTACGTTGTGGAGAACGAGGAGTAAATTTCAGCTAGTAGTACAGGGTCTTTGTTTCATACGCATGCTGTTGACATTTGCAATTCCAGCCACAGAATTCATAATATACGCATAACCTCACTTTCTCATTTGTTTACATTGGCAATGATAAATGCTGAGTTCCAAAATGATTGTCACAGGAAAATTACTTTTCCTCCCGTCCTAGTTTGAACGAAAACTTTTCATTGTACACAATAAATTGATTTAATAATTGATATAGTTCGCATTAAGTTTGTAGAAAGTGAAATTTTCAAATACATGAATTTTTGGAATTAAGTTTTTATTGCACGTGATTTAGTGTACATAGCATAATTGCTGAGCCTAACTCCTTCTCTGGGTTTACAACAGACCTTGTGATGACCAGAGTAGGGTAATTTGATTGAAAGAATGATGAATGATAAATGATACTGGAATTTTACTCCGTTTTAAGGAGTTTTCTTTCAGAAAATATCAAGCTGATGGAGACGACAGTGAATTATTCATTAAATCAACAAGTCCAGAGCGTTCCTGCCAATAGGGTCCTTCATAAATGACTTCGTATAATTAATATACTTATGCATATATTTCACAAGTCAAATAGACCCCTGGGGGTTCATTGATTTGCCGAGAAAGCAAGAGCAGACGCGTTTCTGGCTTCTTGGCCTTCATCAGTACTCTGTAGCTTCTCAACAAATTTGTTGAGAAGTATGATTCATTATTGAAATTTCGAAAAATCATATCTCCGAAAGTATTAGCTTTTTAGAGTTGAAAATTGTATGAGTGGATTTTTATGGTGAAACTGCATCTTAAACAAAATTGAATTTGAAATTTTTAAGTTAAAATTTTTTTTTTTTTCCGTTACTCTGAAACCATCCGGCCTATTTTGCCCAATAATGAACTTAAGCGAGATATTCATCTCCCAAACCTACTCTGTAAATTTCAATTGCCTAGCTTATTATGTTCGAGAGTTATTGTGGAAAAAAATTTGAAAATAAAAAAAAATTTTTTTTACACTTTACGGCAACCCGATCAATACAAAACTCCGCACGCGTATAAAGGTCATTATTCTTCAATTTGATGCTAGATTTCAGATAGATCGAGTGAACAGTTTCGGAAATATTCATAAAAAATGTTTTTACTAAAAATGGCCATAACTCCGAAACCGCTTGGTGGATTTCGCTCGTTAACGAACTCGTCCGAAATATACGGATTCTGATCAGTGAGTCGAACCAAATCGTTTGAGACTATTTTCAGCCAAAAATTCGAAAATTACAGACATTTGGGCAAATTGATAAGCACTCTATTCCGAGGAACAAGAGCGCCAGAAAGAACTTAAAAATTGTTTCTTATCATTTTAAGACAAATTTTCGGTAGAAACTTTCTGTTTCTCAATTTCTGCGCAATTAAAATTCTCTACTGTACTTGTGTTAAGTGGAGTTAGCAGGTTTACACTTTTCACTGGCGAAATAAAATGATATAAGTAATTGTATTTGATAAGTGAGGCTCAAGCCCTCTGGCGAACTTCTCAAGAATGAATCATAACTGGGCTCTCACGATGATCTCTCAATACGGTAACAATTGAAATATCCTATTTTCGGCAGAACCACCCCCGACAGCTGTACCTAAATAGTGATTCGCCCCTCTAAGCGTCTTCCTTGCTTCCGCCCAAAGTTCTGAATGCTAAAAACTGCATTTGCACACGGAACGTGACCAGAATTGCGATATCACGGTAAGTTATTGCACAGACCTTCCCCACCCCTAACTAATTTATGTAGCCCGCGTCTATCACCCTCAGGAATATCGTACGGGAGCTTTGTATCGGCACCCTCTGCAATTATATGTTTCAAGACGGGAGTAAATAAAAGAAAATGCTATTTGCTCACGATTCGGATTTCGATGAAGGGAACGTAATATCCTTTTAATACCTTGCGAATGGATGAGATGGTGTCCCCCCCGAAATATAATACGATTCTGTGTCAAGAAGTGGGTGTAGTGGGAAGGGCACGAAGGGATAATTATTGTCTTTGATAATTTTCTTTGAGATAAGGAATCCACAGTTTGATCAACAGATCATGTTAGCAACTGGCAGAGATTTTTGAGTCACGATATCATTTTGCCAAAATGTGTGTAATTTTCGAATTTTTGCCGAAAATGGTCTCGAACGATTGGGTTCGACTACTTGATGAAAAATTCGAGGTTATATTTGATTCTGTCCGGCCGGCCGGCCGTCCGTTGCCACGATAAGTTGAGAACGGAAACAGATAGCGACTTGAAATTTTCAGGGCAGATGGTGCATCCCTATACGACGGACAAGTTCGTTAATGGGCATAATCAGCCTAATGGTTTCCGAGTAATAATTTTGTTTTCAACCAATACTAATCCTATCAAATTGAAACTTTGTGAGTAGTTGTAGAATAC
The DNA here is from genome assembly GCA_937662695.2 of Halyzia sedecimguttata. Taxonomy (NCBI): domain Eukaryota; kingdom Metazoa; phylum Arthropoda; class Insecta; order Coleoptera; family Coccinellidae; genus Halyzia; species Halyzia sedecimguttata. The sequence goes on along the minus strand of OW569411.2, from coordinate 12,815,897 downwards.
AAACCTAAGGACGTTTGTGGAATTTTGTGAGAATCGTGACGCTAGAAAATAAAAAAAATATTAAAGATTATTATTTACTTCACATAACCTAAAAACGGAAAGGTAAGGTTGTGAATCTGAATGCGAAATTTGAGTTTTTGGCGCTCTAGTTCCTCGGAACTGAGTGCTTATCAATTTGCCCAAATGTCTGTAATTTTCGAATTTTTCGATGAAAATGGTCTTAAACGATTTGGTTCAACTCACTGATCAAGAATCCGTGGTCGAAATTCATTCTGTCAGGCCGGCCGTAGGCACGATAACTCTCAAACGGAAGGAGTTAGAGGATTGAAATTTGCAAAGTGGGTTTGGAGCGTAAACATCTCGGACAAGTTCGTTAATGGGCGAAATCCATAAAGCGGTTTCGGAGTTATGGCCAATTTTAGTAAAAACATTTTTTATGAATATTTCCGAAACCGATCACTCGAAATATCTGAAATTTAGCATCAAATGGTAGAATCATGACCTTTATAGGCATGTGAAGTTTTGGATTGACCAGGTTACCGCAAAGGGTCAAAAAAAATTTTTGAAAATTTAAAAAAATATTTTCTACAATAACTCTCGAACGGAATGAGCTAGGCAGTTGAAATTTTCAGAGTAGGTTAGGGAGATGAATATCTCGGTTAAGTTCTATATTGGGCAAAATAGGCCAGATGGTTTCGGAGTAACGAAAAAAAAAATTATTTTAAGTAACAAATTTCAAATTCAATTTTTATTTAAGATGCAGTATCACCATAAAAATCCATTGATATCATTTCCAACTCCAACAAGCTAATACTTTCGGAGATATGATTTTCCGAAATTTCAATAATGAATTGTACTTCTATGTTTTCACAGAATGTTATAATTATTCTATCTAAGCTTTATTATATGATCTGTGTTCATACTCGTACATGTCATCCTATTCTATAAGAGAGAGTCAAATTCATTTCAGCTATTTTAATTTGATTTCTTCCATGATGCAGTTCTCATTCTCAGATTGCTCATTTAATCTTGATAAATAAACTATTATTTGAATTGAATTTCCTTTATGATGCAGTTCTATCATAAGAATACATTGATATAATTCCCAACTCTGAGAAACCAATACTTTCGGAGATATAATTTGTCTGTTTGAACTAGAGTGCCAGAAAGCTCCTGTCCACAGGGCTTGAACCCATTTTTTGGCGCTCTAGTTCCTCGGAACTGAGTGCTTATCAATTTGCCCAAATGTCTGTAATTTTCGAATTTTTCGATGAAAATGGTCTTAAACGATTTGGTTCGATTCACTGATCAAGAATCCGTGGTCGAAATTCATTCTGTCCGGCCGTCCGGCCGGCCGGTCCGGCCGTAGGCACGATAACTCTCGAACGGAATGAGCTAGACAGTTGAAATTTTCAGAGTATGTTTGAGGGATAAATATCTCGGCTAAGTTCGTTATTGGGCAAAATCGGACAGATGGTTTCGGAGTAACAAAAAAAATTTTTTTTTTTTACAGAACAAATTCCAAATTAAATTTTTTTCAATAAGCAGTTTTACCATAAGAATCCATTCATATCATTTTTAACTCTAACAAACTAATACTTTCAGGGATATGATTTTTCAAAATTTCAATGATAGAATTATTCTGTGGCTATTCTATGCATTGTTATAATGTCAACTTTGACGTTGTCTCATTGTAATTCATTCCAGTAATGGTATCAATATGAGAATTAGAATATTATCATACTTTTGTTGGTTGATATTTTCATACCGATGGTCAATCCATATGATGATGGGAATGGTAATGGTAAGTTAATAATATTGAGTTCAGAATATCTCCACTAAAAACAAAACTGGAATTGAGGAATGAATATCTCGGATGAGTTCGTTGTTGGGTAGAATTCGTCTATTGGTTTTGGATTGATAATTTTTGGCACTCTTGTTGAATTTAAATTCTTCTATGATGTTTGAATTCAATTTCTGCTAAGATGAAGTTGTAAATTTCAATAATGAATCGTACTTATGTTTTCACAGAATGCTATAATTATTCTATCTAAGCTTTATTATATGATCTGTGTTCATACTCGTACATTTCATCCTGTTCTATAAGAGAGAGTCAAATTCATTTCAGCTATTTTAATTTGGTTTCTTCCATGGTGCAGTTCTCAGATTGCTCATTTAATCTTGATAAATAAACTATTATTTGAATTGAATTTCCTTTATGATGCAGTTCTATCATAAGAATACATTGATATAATTCTCAACTCTGAGAAACCAATACTTTCGGAGATATAATTTGTCTGTTTGAACTAGAGCGCCAGAAAGCTCCTGTCCACAGGGCTTGAACCCATTTTATAGTCATAATCGTCAAAGCGGTTTTGCAGTTATACCCATCTTAAATTTGGTTATTTCCTCATAACTCGAAAAATATAGAACCGATCCAATTCAAACATGGTTATTAGTTCTAGAATGTCAACGCAAAAATTCTTGCAGAGTTTCGTGGGGATCGTATCACTAGAAAATTTTGAAAAAATCATTGAAAATCATCGAAAAAAATTCTATATATTTCCGACATAGCTGAAATTTTGCGAGAGCCTTCAGAACGTAACTTTACTACCAAGTTCCAAGTTTGAACTCGATCGGATCTATATTGTTGGAGATCCGAGCAGCCTTGTGTGAGCTCAGTAGCTGGATGGGCGACCGTTGCCTCGATTACTCTCGAACGAAATAAGATAGGAACTTGTAATTTTCAGGGAAGGTTGCACATCTGAATGGGAGAGTTAAGTTCGCTGTTGGCCATAATCGGCTCAACGATTTTGAAGTTATACCCATCTGGAATATTATTTCCTCGATAACTCAAAAAATATAGACACGATAGAATTGAAGCTTGCAAACTTGTTGTAGAATATCGACATGAAGACGTGTGTAAAATTTTGTGAGGACCGTACCACTAGAAAATTTTCAAAAAATTGCAAAAAAATGTTTATGTAACTCATGTTTATGTATTCATTTTTGCGCGTATTTTCGAATTGAAGCTTGGTAACTAGTTGTAGAATATCGACCAAAAGACGTGTGTAAAATTTTCTGAGAATCGTAACCCTAAAAAATTTAAAAAAATTACAAAAAAAAATGGTTCAAGTCAGGAGCTTTTGTGCGTATGTCCTGTTGTCTATTCTCCTGTATTGGATACCTACTATTAATGGAATTTACCATGGTGAATTCTATTGTTCGTTCTCCTGTATTGGACACTCTTAGGCAAATTTACAATGGTAAATTCGATTCGTGAAAAAAAAAAACAAAAACTTGGATATTTGAATTTTTCCCATAAATTTTGAGGTTATGTGAAAAAAGTATAAATAAAAAGTTGTAGATCTTTTTATTACCTACAACTTTGCCGTTCAACTTATTTCCATAAGGCTTGCAGTTATGCTGGAAATCATTTTTTACCCTCAAAAACTGACCCTCTTCCACTTCCCGACCTCAGATTGCTCGTAAATTATTTTCCTCTCATTTTTGATATATTCTCTTCCTTTTCCAATGGGTTCCATGCTAAGTACTATCATTTTTTTTGTTTCAAAATTTATCGACGCTTGTCTAGTATTCGTCTATGTGTATACGAGTGGACGGTTCCTTTTCGAAGGTTATCGTGTTAACGGCCGGATGGACGGACAAAATTGACTACTAATACTACTACTAATACTAATATTTCATCAGTGATTCAAATGTAACCATTTTCGGCCCGCAAATCGAAATTGCAGACATTTCGACGGATTGAAAGCTTCATGGAAGAAGCTCGCAAAAATGGAAACTTCCGAAAAATACGAATCGTGAAAACGCATACACAGAGCGACGATCCCGGTGTTTGCAGCTTCTAAATCAGGACTTCTCAAGCACTCAAGAGTCTCGAGGAGAGCCCTCCTAGTGCAGTCATCCGTCCTGTCTGGAACCATGCAGGCCTCGTCAAAAACAGCATGCTAAACGTCTGTTCAAGATACGGGATGAAATTAAAGCGATTAACGTTTCTTGGGGAATCGTCCAACTTTTACGTGAGCGTATGACAAGTGATTTCAGGGCGAAGCTGAAAGGACCCATGGGGGCTCAGCCAACGCCGAATTTAATCCACTTATTATTCCCGTCAGTTCGGAGAGAATTTTAAATATAAACCGGTTTTTTTATAAAAGTGAATCTTGTTGGGAGAATGATCGAATGTGCATACAAAACAGGATCAACATTGTGTTTGATCTGGGGAGGAAAAATGATACTTTTGTTTAATTTAATTTCTTTCATGATGCAGTTCTATCATAAAAATCCATTGATATAATTCCCAACTCTGAGAGACCAATACTTTCGGAGATATAATTTGTCTGTTTGAACAAGAGCCTCAAAAAGATCCTGTCCACAGGGCTGGAACCAATTTTTTAATAAACAATGATTCAAGTTTTGTAATTTCCACGAATTCATTTATGGAGAACGAAAATTATTATTATCTGATGAAAGGAGGCATTTGAATAAACTTTCATTCCTATGGATAAAGTGATAACGGCTAATATGGCAATTTTCTAGTTTTGGCGCGCTTGGTATAGCCGGCTATCATTTCGTCACATTGTCAGTTCTTGTATATTCAGAGCTGAAAGATGACTTCGCCGTCGATTTCAGTGGAGATATTTTAATGTTTTCTTCATGATTTTTTCCCTGGACGTACCTTCTTCTTTCGAGTAATTTATGTCTTCCGACGTTCCTGAGATTACGTCCAACCCAAGAAAACAAATCAGACTCCAGAGATGGTGAATCATGGGTACCGAACAAACCTAAATTTTTCATCGGTGTCTGTTTCATGGCAGAAGAGAACTGCTGTTATTTATCTTTTCTGCGTTGTCTTCAAGGGTTATCTGGGGCGCCTCGTGTTAAACATGGGTGCCGATGTTTTAATGGTTCCCTAGAATTCAACATATTGCATGCAGTCGCCCCCATATATTTATCTAGAGTTGGATGAACAGCTTCATCGTAAAATACAGTTGAATTATACAAGATGTTCGATGTTTCAACTCTTTTATAATAAGAAAATTCTAAATTGCACTTATGTGGATTATTACTGAATAATACTCACTATTTTTCAAGCCAAACATTGTATGTGCATTGTGCAATCATTAAATGGAATCTTAAGAAACTTGTATTTCGAAGAACACAGAAAAAATTTTGCAAATTGCTAAATTGGAATGAAAGGGATAGTTAGAACGTTTAAATTTCTATGTAAAGTGAAACTGTGTTACTAGATTTTTGGCGCTCCATTGATATAATTTTTAACTCTAACAAATTAATACTTTCAATATGCCTTAACTATCGGATATTCATGGATTTTATTGGTTCAGTGATACATGAGATATATAATCCCATCAATATACAGAGTGTTCTCAAATTGCTGCTGAATATTTTAGGAGGAACTTTTGAAGCTTAAACATTTTTCAAATATGAAAACTGATTCAAGAAGAAATTCAAAAAGCAACATTTTTGTATCATAACTTTTTCCCCTCAATTGTTAGTTTGAATAAAAAAAAATAAATATTACATAGACTCTTTTCATATAAATTCACAGACATTATAATTTGTTAAAAAAATTGAGTAGGCTGCTGTTAGATGTATTCATATCGCTTAATGGATTAATATCAAGAAGGCTGCTGTCAAATAAAGTCCTAAGGACAAATATTTCTATTAATTCAGGGTGTTTCTCCAATTTCAAAGGGCAATAACTTAAAGGGGAAGTGGTTTAGAAAATGAAATTGTATGAATGGTTCCTTCCATTTTCGTCAAAGTTCCTCCTAAAATCTTTTGCATAAATTTAGAAACTCCCTCTGTGTACATTCTGCGACCAAAAAGACCTTCCTGGTGTGAGAGGTGTGAATAGAGAATAGAACATGCGAGCAAAAGCTCCTAACTCAGTAATTTTCAAGAATATTTGAACGTATCTACGGAGATATTCCACAGTAACTTGAAGGCATAGTTTCCTGTTCGGAACACAACAAAAGAAAGTGGAAATCCCTGTGAACAGGAGCTTTTGCGCTCTAGTTCAAACTTTGACCAATCACATCTACGAAAGTATTGGTTTCTCTGAGTTGGGAATGATACCATTGGATTATAATGATAGAACTGCATCATAACAGACATTAAATTCAACAAGAGTACCCAACATTATCAATCCGAAACTACCTGACCGATTCTACGCAATAACAAACTTATCCGAGATAATCATTCCTCCAATCTACTATGAAAATAATTATATTATATCAATTGAAACTTAGCCAATATTCCAGTTTTGTTTTTATTGAGGATATTCAGAACCCAGTTTGATTAACTTACCAATGTATATATTTCCATCATCATATGGATTATCCATACCTTGTTCCGAACAACAAGAGCGCAAACAATTTGAAGATAATCTATACTATACTATGACTTGACTCAATTTCAGTACGTTTTATTGACAACGACTTCAACTTGGAATTAATTATTACTTCATTGTGCAGAAGTTTCGTAACCGAACCCCAATCTCTATATCAGATGTCGGTTTCCTGGCTTTTACCGTTGTTAATGTCTGCAAATGTATACAAAGGGGTGACATTCGTTTGACATTTCATGCATGCCTCGAAACCTCCCTTTAATGGGGTATAGGTATAGATTGTCTGAAAGTTTGTGTTTCGCCATGCGAACTGTCGCTCCCGAAAGTTGTTTCATATATCGTGGGGTTTACTCATTTATGAAATCCTATACTGACAAAATTATGTTCTCTAGTTACTTTTGTCTGTGGCATATGCCCGATTTCCCATAGATCCTGGAAATATCATTAGGAGTCGTTATTCATTTTATCAACAAGCCTGAAATTATGTTATTCAGACCTATTCTGTTTGCGCATTGCAATAAACATTGCTGTTCAAGTCATATTGCTATCCTCCTAATTTTTAACTATGTATATGACTATGGTATTACGTATTCTGTTCGGACTGTTATAGCAATGTTGGTTATCAATTTTCTCCCAGCAATATTGCTATCAAGTAGTTCAAAATTCATTGATTTTAGAGCTGACAACACTGTACTTCGTGACTTTTATGTGAATTAGAAGAAGAATTTAACCTTAATTGATAAACTTTTCGTCCGTTTCTCGGTGGTTATTCGTAATTCCTAACCAAATATATAAATGTCACGAAAGCGAAAAATGAACTATTTTATTTATGAAACTATAACAAGATGGAGTTATTGATCAATTTTCAGGAAACACATCGAATATTGTTAACCGCTACCATGACCGAAAAATTGAAGACTTGCAAACACCCAAACAATTATTAATTTTTAATTTTTTCCTGTCGTCAGTCTTCAGACTTCGAATACACAAGTTAAACGGAATAATAAGTCTCCTTGTTTTCTCCTAAACAAATTCCCTCAATTCTTCAATTGAATCAAAAGAAGTAATCTTCGTAGTAAGGCTGTATTAATAGTTTATTTAATTTTTTTCATCCAGTTAGTCTTCGAATGCATATCTTACTTAAAAGAAGCAGTATATCTCATAGTTTGCTCATGAACAAATAAATAAATGAATAAAATACCCTCGGCTCTTCTATGAAATCAAAGGCAGTCATATTTTTACTAAGGCTGAATTAAAAGTTTATTTAATTTATTTCATCCAGTCGGTCAGTCTTCGAATGCATATCTCTAAAAGAAACGATATCTATCCTATAGTTTGCTCATGAACTAAAAAATATATGAACAAAATTCTCTCAGCCTCTTATTATTGAGGTTGAATAGTTTATGAACATTTCTGTTTACAAATAGAAGGGATTGTTAGTGTCAGACCTAAGTCTTAGTAATTCCCTTGAAATTAAGTATTTTAAAGTACCTTTCATAAATATAAACGATTATGATGTATACCTATATTTATCAAAGTACCTACCTATTTTCAATATTTTCGATTTCTTGGAAGAAAAAAGTGGTTCTCAGCCATATTCCAAATCTTGTTATGCTCTTAGCAAGTACTATTTTGAGGTTGCTGAGATATCAATATGGATAACAATATGTTTATAAAAATGACAGATCATAATGCTCAAAATCGATGATCAGAATAGCAATATTTCGGATCTTGCTGTGGAAGCAATATCTTTTCTTAGCAATATGTCTGATGAATGTTTCAGGCAATTCTTTAAAACATAAAGACAATCGTTAGAAAATTTAATAGCAATGGTACAAGGTGTTTGTTTAGCTGCATGGGATCTTTAGATATGACATATGAGTTGGCCTTTGGTTTTAATGTGTGATACTAATTATAATAGTAAACAATTAATATGATATGAAGAGATATAAATCTCTTGTACGATATGGTGTATGTACTGATTAGATTTTGTTTCACCATCTTCCGGAACATTCTGCATCTGTAATTTTGATTCCTGTAGGAATCGGTTATCGAGCGCATGTTCCAGAGAACAGCCTGCTATCATTTTACCCAAATATCTGTAATTTTTTAATTGTATGCCGAAAATGGTCTCGAACGATTAGGTTTGATTCACTGATGAAGAATTCGAAGTTAAAATCGATTCTGCCCAGCCTGCCGTTTCTTTTTCCACACAAATCCTGTCCTTTTCTGATAAAAATATCTCAAAATTATAATCAAATTTGGTCATTATAGAAAATTTTTACGAAAAATTAACTGAGGCAAGAAATCTTTTAAAAATCACAAGAACTCAAATATCTGGGAAACTGTTAAAAAAACGATAGCAAATGATCCATACCGACACCTCTTCCGAGGTTTACGTCTAATTTGGCATTACCCAGTATATTTTCAGTTTTATTTCCATCTTTTCCTTGGTTGCCCTGTCCTAAAGAAGCCAATTAGCAGAAACACGTGTCAGCAGGAACCAGCAGAATGATTTTTTTCTGCTCCTTTTGCAGAATTATGCAGTTTTATCATAAGAATCCATTGTTATCATTTTCAACTCTAACAAACTAATATTTTCGGAGATATGATTTTTCAAAATTTCAATAATAAATCGTAGTTGTATGCAGAATCTGTCTGTGTTCACTGTTCATAAATGTTATCTTATCTAGCTATTAGAGACTTTTCAATTCGTAGTTTGAAAATATGTTCTGTTGGAATACAAGTATCCGATTCTTGAATTTATGAATATATACAAGACTGTTTTGAAACCGAAAATAATATTGACTGATTACATATTGAATAATTTATGTATAAATATTGGGGATGATGTTTCAGTAGATTTAGAATTGGATCATTTCAATGATGTGGTTTATGAAGGAAATAGGAAAGAAGCACATTATGGAATTATCAAAAGAAATTACTGTTCGTTGACCACTGAGGATAATATTACCTTTTACTTCCTTCGTTTGTGAGACATGTTCCTATATATACAGCATTTTCATAATGTTGCTAGCAAAAAAATGCTGAAATATGGATCTCAATTTGTGTATCAAACATATTTCCTTGAGTTAAGGTCCATAATACAGAAAATAATGTGTAAGTGGTATGAACTATTAAATTTCAAATTATGAAAGGAGGATAGTATTTTATCAATATATTTTGAACTATTGAAAAAATTTGTTCGTCAGCCTCTACCTACTCAAATATCAGGAATAAATGGACAATCTGCTATGATTGTCTCCAGCCTTGCTCTAGACATTTCGATGATACTTTCCTTAGGTATTTCGCGTTGTGAAAACCATGCACCGAGTGTAAGTTGTAAGAACCCATTCGACCAGGTTGAATAATTGCAGATTGCTCATTTAATCTTGATAAATAAATTCAATGACAATGTTAGAAGCATTAAGGCATTGCAGATTGCTCTTTTTTTAATGATAATTTTTGAAGCATTTTTTTTAAATGACACTTTTTGGGCGTATGTTCTAGGGGAACATCGTCCTATCATTTCGTCCAAATGTCTGTAATTTTCGAATTTCGAGCTGAAAATTGGCTAATAGACTAATTCGGACTCCCTGATCACGAATCCGGTGTCAGATTTTAGGGTGCCGTCCGGCCGGTCAACTAAAGAAGATGTTGAATCGAAACTTGGTAGTCAGTTCGAGGATATAAACGCGCAACTTTTGGCAAAATTCTGTTATGATCGAAATGTTGTTAATTTTTAAAAAAATATTTCTTTTAATTTTTTCGAAAAAAAAATTTTTTTTTCGTGAACTATTCATCAGATTGCAACAAAAACTTGTACTAACGTCAACTGTAGTATTTTGCAACATTGTGCAAAATTTTGGCTCTATACGATTTCAATTTCTGGAGATATAAGACAAAATGTGTCAAATTTCCTGGGTCTCTCTCAGTATTTTCATCGATTATTATATAATAATCTCAATAATATTAAGGTATTCAACATGATACTGCTTTTTTTCTTTACTGGTCAGTACGGGCCACAAGGAAGATGAACATGCGCCCAATAGCTCCTGTCCACAGGGCTTGAACCAATTTTTTTTAAGATATAATTTGTCTGTTTGAACAAGAGTGCCAGAAAGCTCCTGTCCACAGGGCTTGAACCAATTTTTCATTATTAATTATATTTTCTGCACCATTCCAGGTGTATATTATGTAGTGATTATAATAATTAAAGAATGAATCATTTACGTTCCATTTTACAACGGAATTAGTCCCGGGACTTTCCTCCGAGATTTCCGCTATTTCATCGTATAATTTTTTGATTGCGGGTGTGAAGGCAGAAGTGAATGTTTTACGACGTACTAAACCGTAGGAAATGGGGTTACCTCGACAAACTATCATCCCGCCCCAATTGGGTAGCCGGCTAGCGACGTGGCAGCGCCGTTTGCACACATGCACACCGCATATGAACTTGTTCACTCGATTATAATCCCATATATTCTTTCGGTGACAAATTTCATCCCCCACGAGCGGAAAGATAATGAGGACAGGACAGGATTCGGGAATGTTTTGAACTGAACTAGATCATAATAAAACAATCACATCATCAATATTTATTCTCTGAAATCTTTCTTCGAGTCTGATACCTTTCATTAACTTTGATAATTACATAATTTGGAATGTGAACTGTTGTGGTTCAGGTATTTTCTTCGTTGAATCAGGGTGCTTATAAGTGTTATATGCACGCGTTATCTAACGCGTATATAACGCATTTTTTCAGTGGATCAACATTTTTCAGTAGATCTACATTTTTCCAGTGGATCTACATTTTTCCAGTAGATCTACATTTTTGGCGCTCTAGTTCCTCGGAACTGAGTGCTTATCAATTTGCCCAAATGTCTGTAATTTTGGAATATTTCGATGAAAATGGTCTTAAACGATTTGGTTCGACTCACTGATCAAGAATCCGTGGTCGGAATTCATTCTGTCCGGCCGTCCGGCCGGCCTCGGCTAAGTTCGTTATTGGGCAAAATCGGACAGATGGTTTCGGAGTAACAAAAAAAAAAAATTTTTTTTACGAAACAAATTCTAAATCAAATTTTTTTTAATAAGCAGTTTTATCATAAGAATCCATTCATATCATTTTCAACTCTAACAAGCTAATACTTCCGGAGATATGATTTTTCAAAATTTCAATAATAAATCGTATTTCAACGTTGTCACAGAATGATATTATTCTATGTATGAATATGAATTGTCATAATGTCAAATGATGTTCCTGAGACAAATCTAATCAGTCGAAGAATTGTGAGCGAAGTGAGTTAAATCTCAGTTGTTTGCTCCGATATTAGTTTTTCTCAGAAAATTCTTACATTTCGGAACGGAACATGAAGTAAGAGATCTGAGAGTAGTGAGACTGCTTTTCATCCATAGACATAGATATAACTCTCGAACGGAATGAGGTAGGTAGTTGAAATTTTCAGAGTAGTTTAGGAAGATGAATATCTCGGTTAAGTTCGTTATTGGGCAAAATTGGCCAGATTTAATTTGATTTCTTCCATGGTGCTTTTCTCATTCTCATGATTGCTCATTTAATCTTGATAAATAAACTATTATTTGAATTGAATTTCCTTTAGGATGCAGTTCTATTATATGAATACATTGATATAATTCCCAACTCTGAGAAACCAATACTTTCGGAGATATAATTTGTCTGTTTGAACTAGAGCGCCAGAAAGCTCCTGTCCACAGGGCTTGAACCCATTTTTTCAGTAATTCTTGAATATCTATTCAAGAATTCAACTAGAACACTCTTCACTTGATTTGCTTCCGGAGTTACAAATATGGCTTAATGCGCTTAATGTTCTAGGGAACATAGGTGGGGTTGAACTACCAGTTCAATGGATCTACCGATTATATTTATCTACTGAAAAAATGTAGATCTACTGGAAAAATGTAGATCCACTGGAAAAATGTAGATCTACTGAAAAATGTAGGTCCACTGAAAAAATGCAGATCTACTGGAAAAATGTTGATCTACTGGAAACATGTAGATCTACTGAAAACATGTGGATCTACTGGAAAAATGTAGATCTATGGCTACGTAGTATTAATATGAAGTGATAGATGCCACAAACAAAGTATTACCTAAATAGGTACCTTGGATAGATTCTCATAATGTATTTGAATAGGAACCTTACGTGACCACAGATACAGCATCGATTATCTTCGATCCAATTGTGAATGTACATACATATTTGAATAGGGACCTACTCTTTCAATTAATCTACTGGCTCATCAAATAACAAAATATGGACTGTTGGCCACTAGTCTATATCTAAATACTAAATTTCAACTCGATTAGATCTGTTGTCTTTCAAATATTGAGATAATTAAATTTTTAATCAGTATATCTCCAAAAAAATTCGTCAGATTTTGCATATTCATCAACTGCACCTGCATATTCTGGCCTCAAACGCACCCTGCAAAATCCGAGTCTCTTATGTTCGAGAGATATCGTGTTTGTGGACTGACAGACAGAATTGAATCCAACTATGGATTCTTCATCAGTGATTATGATTCTGAAACCATTTTCGGCTTAAAGGCAGGTTTATACAACCAATAAAATAAGATAAGAAACATAAAGTAAAATAAGAAAGTTGAACATGTACATTTCTATGAGCACGTTTATACATCAAATAAGATATATAAGAATATGAACTAAAGTTGACCAACTCTCATCTCTATTTCTGCGCGTATGTTCTGGGGAACATCGTGTTATCATTTTGCCCCAATGTCTGTAATTTTAGAATTTTTTACCGAAAATGATTGGGTTCGACTTCCCGAAGAAGAATTCGAGGTCAAATTTGCTTCTGTTCGGCCGGTAGAATATAAACTTAAGGCATTCGTGAAATTTTGTGAGAATCGTATCACAAGAAAATTTCTAAAAAATTATTAAAAAATATTTTTTATGTCACGATAACCTGAGAACGGAGAGAGATAGCGACTTGAAATTTTCAGGTTAGTTGTGCAACTGAATGCGACATCTGAGTTTGCTTATAGGTATAATCGGCCAAACGGTTTTGGAGTTATACCCATCTAAAATTTGGTTGTTATTTAATCAATAACTCGAAAAATACAAAACCGATTAAATTCAAACATGGTTATAAGTTGTAGAATGCCAACGCGAAAATTCTTGCGAAATATCGTGAAGATCGTATTACAAGAAAATAAAAAAAAAAATCATTGAAAATTATTGAAAAAAAATCGATATATCTGTAACTATTCGTCCGACATCGCTGAAATTTTACGAGATCCTTCAGAACCTAACTCTACTGCCAAGTTGCAAGTTTGTACATAATCGGATATATATTGTTGGAGATTCGAGTAGCTTTGTGTGAGTTCAGTAGATGGATGGGTGACTGGTGCCTCGATAACTTTCAAACGAAAGGAGATAGGTACTTGCTATTTTCAGGGTATGTTGCGTATCCGAATGGGAGAGTTAAGTTCGTGTACGGGCATAATCGGTCCTATGGTTTTGGAGTTATACCCACCTGGAATATTATTCCCTCGATAACTCAAAAAATATAGACTCCATCGAATTGAAGCTTGGTAACTAGTTTTAGAATATTGACATGAAGACGTGTGTACAATTTTTGAGGACCGTACCACTAGAAAATTTTTAAAAAATTACGAAAAAATATTATGTATCTCACGATACCTTGAGAACGGAAAGAAATAGCGACTTGCAGTTTTCAGGGTAGATTGCGCATCTGAATGCGACATTTAAGTTCTTTAATTAGCATAATCGGCCAAAGGGTTTGGAGTTATATCAATCTGAAATTTGGTTAATATTTCTTCAATAACCCAAAAATACGATGCCGATTCAATTCAAACATGGTAATTAGTTCTAGAATGCCGACGTAAAAATTCTTACACAATTTTGTGAAGATCATATTACTAGAAAAAAAAAATAATTATCAGAAAGCATTTGTCCGTCATCGCTGAAATTTTGTGAGAACCTTAAAAACCATGAATGTCATGATGACATATTAAATTATAACACACATTTTCGGGCTGTTTTTTTCATAACACAATAGAGAGTGAAGCATGTATCTATATGAGATGATAGCCCTACATTAGTGTCCTGTAGCGGTCTTCGAACATCTGAAGTTCTGAATAATCATCTTTTGGATTGGCCAGACCTGGTTTTGAAAGAGACCCTCCTGGCCTTATGAGCTACCACATTTTCCTTTTTGAAACAAATATTGACGGGATTTCTAAGACCAAGAGTGAATATCTTTGAAAAATAGCGGAGGCGATTCTTCTTCAAGAGATCCATGCGGCTACAGAGGCGTATATTTGTGAGAGGAGACTTTTGAAAGTTTATGTATTATTTTTAATTTGTTCGTTTTTCTCTCCTTGTCTTTTCGGAGTTATACCCATCTGGAATATTATTTGCTCGATAACTCAAAAAAAAATAGACTCGATCGAGTTGAAGCTTGGTAACTAGTTGTATAATATCGACATAAAGACGTGTGTAAAATTTTGTGAGAACCGTACCCCTAGAAACTCATAAAAAAATTACGAAAAAAAAATTGCTCAAGCACTGACTTGAAGTCAGGGGCTTTTGCGCGCACTTTAGCGCTCCTGACTTCAAGTCAGTGCTTGAACCAATTTTTTTTCGATTTTTTTTAAATCGAATTTACCATGGTAAATTGACTTTTATTTTATTTGGAGAATGACAATGCGCATGCTTAAAGAAGGAAATTCACATAATTTGCATAAAATTGCCAAAAAGCTGTGGTTCAATTGGATCATTCTTATTTGTTATTCTGTTTCAGATCGTCTGTATAAACTAATCCTTCAAGCCCTTAATTCTTATTTTGTTTTAATTCGTTTCTTATTTTATTTTATTCGCTGTAAAAACCCGCCTTAAATCTCGAAAATTACAGAGCAGCGCAATGGCGCGAGCTCGCAAAAAGGTAACGTGTTACACATATCGGAATATCGGATTTGCCCTCAAGGTCGGTCCTGACTATTTCAATGAATCCATGATAGAAATTCTATGGACTGGTTAATGCGTCGAAACAGTATGCTCTGATCCAGCTGTAAATAAATACAGCAAACATTCTGATTGACGGGTGGTAATTTACATCTGCTTTTCTAGGTATGTAGAGAACGGAAGGGATGCAGTAGCGTTTTATGTAAATAGCGAGGAAGCGCAATCTATCTACTGATTTATTTGGGGACTGTGTGATTTCACACCATAGACAATATTAGTCAGGTTAGAATCATTCTCTTGGCGGGATATTCATTTTCAAATTTTTTTATGACTTATTATGAAGGTTTAAATTTGAGACGAAACATCGCTTTATGGCGTGCTTATTCTCCTGAACAGAGTACCAAATATCGTAATTTTCGAAGTTTTGACCGAGAATGATAATCTAATAATAAAAAAAGTGACACTATTTTGACCTATTTTCTATGCGCAAAGCTCAACATTCCAGAATAGTGGGCAATTGCTAAGCAATTAGAAAATAACACTGCGGTAATATTCTTACCGCACTGCTGTAGCGTCCGGTAATGTTACAAATGGATTATTAAAATAAAATGAAGCAAAGTATGGTTTTAATTTTTGTATTGATAAAGTTGTTATAAAAGAAATAAAAGAAACATCCAATTTATAACGATATTCTTGAACACAAATTAATTGTTGCTAATATTTACATTTATTGTACAGTTTGTACAATTTTTAAATTGTACTGGAGGGCAACGAGAATTTATGGACGTTGAAGTTGCATGGCTAATTGTTTGGTTTATCTCGTTTCGATCCATTTTATTTTATGTATTTTGAGTAATACTATTTTATCTATATCTACTTACTTTCCTCGATAAAAATATGTCATCAGGGGCCTCTAAAATGAATTTCTGAACTTGTTCACGGGATTTTTTCGGTTTGTATCCTGTAGCTTGACGTTTTAAAAATGCTCTCAGTTTTTGGTACTGGGCAATATTAATATCATTTTTAACAGACGAAGCATGGGAATAATGTGCCCACAACGTCGAAGATTTCATTGTTTTAGCCAATTCTGCAACATACGCCATCAGTACATTCTCAGAAAAGGATACACAGTCGTTTTTTCTGCAAAAATTCATGAAGCTTTGGTACGCAAAATCATACTTCTCTCTGGATTTCGACGGAAGTAAATTAATTGAAGCCGCGTTCGCGGCTTCTACTAGTTCAGGAGGCGTGCAAGGTAACAAATAATCACTATCAGTGTTCAATTGTTCATGTTTATTAATTCCTTTTTAATTCCTTATAAAATACAACGAATCAAACTAAACTAGCTTGAAAATTATTTTACTTTTGTCATAACAAAGTAATTTCCATGGTTACCACTTCTATATTTCAATATGAACATAGAGAAACCCATTTGAACCTACTTGATTACATCTTGAATGAAATATTTTTCAATTAATATTTTAAATGTAAATCAACGATCTAAGAAAAAATAGTATGTATAATTCGTGGGAAAAGCATATTCCCAAACTCCTGTGTTACCAGACTCGTCACTACGCTCCTCGTCTGGTAATTATCACAGTCGTTTGGGAATATTATGCTTTTCCCACTAATTATACAATATACTATTATTCAATAGTTATTTTTCAGAGTTTGGGAGAGAAAATCCAGAAAGAAACCATTTGATAAGTTTAAATCAAATATGAACTTGCACCATTCATACAAGATTCACATTCGGAACATGCTCTATATCGAAGAACAAAAATATAATTGGAATTCATCACACCTCGACCTCGTTTCACGCTTAGTTAACAAGGAAATAAGCGCTTGAATTGGCGACGCTAAAAACGAAACAAATTGCATCCCCTGACAATCGTCAATTATTGTTGGAGATATGAGGAACAATCAGCAACATTACTGACCTCCCGCTGGCCCATCATCCACTCCACTAGCACTCCAGAATTCTCCCCATTCCGAGCGATTGTTCCATACCGTCCAGGCTGCACCTTTAGAATTAGTTTCACCCTCTTATTTCTGGATGGATTGTAATCTTTATCTTTGTGCGCGCAGACCCTCTGGTTTCAGTTGTGACCGTTCAGATGACATCTCAATCACAAAAGGGAGTCGAGGTTAGGGGTGCAGCCCTTCCGTAGTCGCGGTCTACAAATTAATAGAACACAAATGCAATTACAGCTAGGTCTTCGGATGTCTAAGTGATTTCGGTTCCATTTTCTGTTCGCAAGGACGGTTTTGGATGCTTGAATCGGGTGAAAGTGCGGAGTGAATTTTGAGGAAAATTCAATTATAACATAATTTGTGTACTGCGGAGCTATCGATAAAAGGGGTTGGAGTTTTTGAAGGTGACGAAATTACTTGGGGGTTTCGAAAGGCGAGGTGGAGTAATCCAGCTTTTATATTTTGGAAATCTCAATCGTGCCCATGCATTGGCATTCTATCTATTTTTAGCGCTCTTGTTCTTCGGAACAGAGTGCTTATCATTTTTCCCAAATGTCTGCAATTTTCGAATTTTTGGCTGAAAATGGTCTCAAACGTTTTGGTGCTACTCACTGATCAAGAATCCGTGGTCAAAATCGATTCTGTCCGGCCGTTAACATGCAGGCACGATAAATCTCGAACGGAATGAGCTATAGTGTGAAATTTTCAGAGTAGATTTGGGAGATTAATATCTCGGTTAAGTTCATTATTGAGCGTCATTGGACTTCGTGGTTTCGGAGTAACAAAAAAAAATTTAATTTATAAATTTCAGATTAATTTTTTTTAAGATGCAGTTTCATCATAGAAATCCATTGATATCATTCTAAACTCTAACAAACTAATACTTTCGAAGTAATGATTTCTCAAAATTTCAATAATTAATCGTATTTTTATCATTAATCGTTTTTAAGCATAATCGGTCTAACTGTTTCGGATTTATACCCAACTGAAATATTATTTCCTCGATAATTAAAAAAAAATTGGTTCAAGCCCTGTGGACAGGAGCTTTCTGGCGCTCTTGTTCAAACAGACAAATTATATCTCCGAAAGTATAGGTTTCTCAGAGCTGGGAATTATATCAATGAATTTTTATGAAAGAACTTCATCTTAGCAGAAATTGAATTCAAACATCATAGAAGAATTTAAATTCAACAAGAGTGCCAAAAATTATCAATCCAAAATCAATAGATCAATTCTACCCAACAACGATCCGAGATATTCATTCCTCAATTCTATGATGAACGATAATATATATTCTTTCCTCAAATCCACTCCGATACTCCAATACACCAATATTCCAGTTTTCTTTTTACTGGAGATATTCTGAACACAATATTATTAACTTACCATTGCCATTCCCATCATCATATGGATTGACCATCGGCATGAAAATATCGACCAACAAAAAGTATGATATCATATTATAATTCTCATAATTCTACGATTTCTGAGATGAATTAGACAATGTCATGTCTCAGAAAAATAAGTGACATTATGACAATTCATACATAGAATAACTATATCATTCTGTGAAAACGTAGAAATACGATTTATTATTGAAATTTTGAAAAATCATATCTCCGAAAGTATTAGCTTGTTAGAGTTGAAAATGATATCAATGGATTCTTATGGTGAAACTGCTTATTGAAAAAAAATTATTTGGAATTTGTCATGTAAAAAATTTTTTTTTTGTTACTCCGAAATCATCTGTCCGATTTTGCCCAATAACGAACTTAGCCGAGATATTTATCTACCAAACCTACTCTGAAAAATTCAACTGCCTAGCTCATTCCGTTCGAGAGTTATCGTGCCTACGGCCGGCCGACCGGACAGAATGAATTTCGACCACGGATTCTTGATCATTGAGTCGAACCAAATCGTTAAAGACCATTTTCATCGAGAAATTCGAAAATTACAGACACTTGGGCAAATTGATAAGCACTAAGTTCCGAGGAACTAAGATGAAGTTATTTCATAAGAATCCATTGATATAATTCACAACTCTGAGAAACCAATACTTTCGGAGATATAATTTGTCTGTTTGAACAAGAGCGCCAGAAAGCTGCTTTCCACGGGGCTTGGACCAATTTTATTCTTTGTACTCTATTTTCGTTCTACTGAAATAAAGAAAATACTCAATTCATCCCAAAAAAGGTGGCTGCTATAGTGTAAATGATTGGAACAAGGTTTAGCACAATAGATATTTTGGTTCGAAGTGTAGAAAGGCAGATTGCTCCAATCCACCACAAATCCAGACCGATTTGTAACTTCATAATTCCATTCCTTAATTTCTCAGATACAAAACTGATATAGCGAACAAATAATATAACGTATAACATGCTAATTATAATTAATGATTTGAAGGCTTTATTCATTTGAAAATTCTTGGTGGGTTTGTATGGGTAGCGTCGATTTCTCCGTAAGGCATGGACTAAAAAATTTTTGTACTCCCTTTCAATTTATCAGACGGAATGAAAAGCTATAATTGCTCAACTTCATTAGCCCCGTGTCGCTTGCATTCACAAAAATCTCCCATAGAATGAGAGTGAAAAAAATTTCATTTCGTAGTCTGGAAATCTTTGCGACACCTCAAATTAATGGATTGTACTTTGTGCGGGAAATCTGAAGCGGAAACATTTTGGCGTTTTTCGTAATTTTCATTCGAATGCATGGCAGAAAGTTTTTTTCCTCTATTCTATGAGTGAGACTTAATTAAAGCAATTGCCGACATTTTACACGAAAGTCTTCTTGCATAAAAGATTCAGTTTTTACCACCTTAATTAAATAATTGCAGGAATAACTCGGTTTTTCGTTTAATGTTAATTTGTACTCGTACTCGGTGGTGTTTGCAAAATCATTTCAACATGAGCTCAATCTTAAATTTGTCCGTTAATTAGGGCTAAATTTTAATTAAAATTTCGAAGAAATGTGGATTTGTATACTTATGAGTCATGATTCTTTAGTTCAAAGGCGAATTCGTGGTTGAGGAACAGCTTTTCTGGATTCACAAATTAATCAACACTGAAATGCTTTTCTTTACGGCTACTTATGACAGAACCGCCTATTATGTCTATCCGCCTAATTGTCCAGTGGATATGTGTAGAAAAAATTGGTTCGTGCACTCTGGACAGGAGCTTTCTGGCGCTCTTGTTCAAACAGACAAATTATATCTCCGAAAGTATTGGTTTCTCAGAGTTGGGAATTATATCAATGTATTCTTATGATAGAACTGCATCATAAAGGAAATTCAATTCAAATAATAGTTTATTTATTAAGATTAAATGAGCAATCTGAGAATGAGAACTGCACCATGGAAGAAATCAAATTAAAATAGCTTAAATGAATTTCACTCTCTCTTATAGAACAGGATGACATGTACGAGTATGAACACAGATCTTTCAATAAAGCTTAGATAGAATAATTATATCATCCTGTGAAAACATAGTAGTACGATTCTTTATTGAAATTTAGAAAAATCATATCTCCGAAAGTATTAGTTTATTGCAGTTGAAAATATGATAAAAATGGATTTTTATGGTGAAACTGCATCTTAACTAAAAATTGAATTCAAAATTTCTTACTTACACAAAAAAATTTTTTTTTCGTTACTCCGAAACCATCTGTCCTATTTTGCCCAGTAACGAACTTAACCGAGATATTCATCTCCCTGACCTACTCTGAAAATTTCAACTGCCTAGCTCATTCCGTTCGAGAGTTATTGTAGAAATTTTTTTTTAATTTTCAAATTTTTTTTTTGCACTTTGCGGTAACCTGGTCAATACAAAACTTCACATGCGTATGAAGGTCATGATTCTACAATTTGATGCTAAATTTCAGATAGATCGAGTGATCGGTTTCGGAAATATTCATAAAAAATGTTTTTACTAAAATCAGCCATAACTCCGAAACCGCTTGATGGATTTCGCCCATTGACAAACTCGTCCGAGATATTTACGCTCCAAACCCACCTTGCAAATTTCAATCCACTAACTCCTTTCGTTCGAGAGTTATCTTGCCCACGGCCGGTCGGACAGAATCGATTTCGACCTCGGATTCTTGATCAGTGAGTCGAACCAAATCGTTTGAGACCATTTTCAGCCAAAACTTCGAAAATTACAGACATTTGGGCAAATTGATAAGCACTCAATTCCGAGGAACTATATAGAGCGCCAAAAATATGGTTCAAGCCCTGTGGATAGGAGCTTTTTGGCGCTCTTGTTCAAACAGACAAATTATATCTCCGAAAGTATTGGTTTCTCAGAGTTGGGAATTATATCAATGGATTCTTATGAAATAACTTCATCTTAGTTCCTACTATACTACTATACTATACTACTATACTATAATACTATACTACTATACTATAATTAATAACTTTGTAAAGCTACATTTAATAATAAATAATGAGTATACCTCCCACAGTATCCTTTAATGATTACTTAAAGCTACATTTATTACGCTCTTATAAAAAAATATTTGTACATGTTATTCTTTATTTTAAACACTGATAATTTCAACTGTTAAATTACTCGATGACCAAGAATTCAAGCATAATCACGCTTGCATCACATCATTTTCCAATGATGTACGTGTTTTTGCCATGATCATACCTGCTGTGGAATTAATGAATTATCGGCCATCTTGGAAAGTGTAAGAAGAACTTTTTCATCACTCTCCAGCACTGTAAAATATTTTGATTCCTATTTGCTCTTTCTAACAGCAAATATTCTTCAAACTCACCTTTCCAATATTTCGAAAGTTTTGTTGAAGTTTTAAACAGGCTATCGATGTCGATGCATTTTTTAATAGAAATCAACATTTTGGTATAGTTTTCAAAGAATATCTTCCCAGTGGGAAGATCATTGAGTGTGTTCTTGGAGTATTCCTCATAACACTTTTCGAAACATTGAATAGCTTCATTTCTTCACGAGATTTATTATACGTAGTTCCACAGATGTATACAATAATTGTTCACATCTTCACTAAAAGGAGCGCAAGAGAATAAATTTCTCCAAATGTTCAGATAGAGACGAAATTTTCAAAGCATTGGGATTTAGGGGCAATAAAAGTTGACCTTTAAGTATTGAATTCATAATGGCATCCGTTTTTATGGTTGTGAATTCTATTTTTTCTTGAAAATAATCTCAATTATTGCAAGGTCATAACGAATTAATAATCTTCTAAAAAATCGTGTATTTCTAGAACGATCGATGCATAATATAGACAAAATATATTGGTAATTATAGTGGAAACTCTTCATATTCAATTGTGTTCTGTGGCAGTTGAAAAAAGTCGAGTCGTATATAAAACTTCATACAAAAAATTTAACGAGACCAAAAACGAGACTGTCATGTTGCGCTGTATGTGGTCTCGGTATCGCCTATAATATTTTTGAAAACGTCTCGTCTCGTCTCGCTTTTACGAGACGAGAACGAGACGAGACAAGAAAAATCTCGCTCTCTCTCCCTACTTTCAATTGTATCATGGGAACTATTGCATTTCGAAATTTCTGTTAAATTTGAATTCATCCATGTTCCGTTTTGCCGTTAAAACGCTTCATCCTCTGCTTCGAGTAGCTTCATCACGAAAAACGATCGCCTTCGCCCAACAATGAGTATTCCCGTGACAGCTCATGTTGTGCTCGCAGAACCGACGCCTAGCGTCGGTTTCGCGTCGCACACGATAGCGACCGAAGGGGCCTTATCGTTTGATAAAACGCGTTTGGCCCTTAGGAAGAGGGTTCAGTTTACCGTGGGTGACAACTGGTTGCCGACTTTGCGCCTCCTGTATGGTACAATAGTTTGCGATAAGGAAGGATCGCGAATTTGTTCCTCATTGTTCCCTACGTCGTATGAGCGGATGCTCTGACTTGTTTATGTTCTTCGATGCTGGTTTGAACTGGTAATTTCGGCGAATGTTTACGAACTGATAACTTTGGCTGCTTCAAATTCAGTACGTATCTTCTTTAATGTCTAATGCAGACATTGACTGAGAATCTGAATTGGTTCGAGATGTGCTGAGTGATATTGGGACAATTTGATGTATTTTGGCGATGCAATGATGGTGTTTTAATTAGGATTTATCACGCGTTGGTTTGAACACGTGTACTCCAGATATATTAAACAGGTGGGTAGTTGAATTTGAATTCCTGAGTTGAGTCAAGCTATGATGACCGATAATCAATTAGCAACGAATGGTATTGAAACATTTATCTTCCGCTGATGGGTAAATTGATTTTTCGAAAATTAAACTAGTAGTAATATGGAATTCTACAGTGCGCGTAAAAATTATGGAACAAATTCATTTTCTCAGAAGAAAAATATTTGGCAACAAAATCCTGAAACAGGTCAATATTTGTTTCACTTTTCACCAAAATTTATGCATTTTTGAAGGATTTCTGTTGCACTTTGTGCCATCCCCATCAACCCTCTAAATTTTTTGAATAGGCAAAGTGGGTCATGTGATACTTTTTTGGCAAGGTCTTTGTATCTTCTTAACAGGCGTGCAGAAATTTTCAAGAAAAAATTTTTCTTTTTTGAAAAATAGTTAGTTCAAAGAGGTTTTCAGTATGTGCACTTTGTCATGGCTCATATACTTTGAGACGATGGTACCTGATGAAATTTGTCACCGAATGAAAGTCGACCTTTACAGTTTTGTTCATGCAAAACTTTCAACCCCCTCACATTTTTTTTCTCCATTGAAGGGTTTGTAGGGGTTGAAAGTTGTGCATGAACAAAACTGTAATTTAGTGACAAATTTCATCAGGTACCATCGTCTCAAAGTAAATGAGCCATGACAAAGTGCACATACTGAAAACCTCTTTGAACTAACTATTTTTCAAAAAAGAAAAATTTTTTCTTGAAAATTTCTGCACGCCT
This sequence comes from Halyzia sedecimguttata, assembly GCA_937662695.2. Classification (NCBI taxonomy): domain Eukaryota; kingdom Metazoa; phylum Arthropoda; class Insecta; order Coleoptera; family Coccinellidae; genus Halyzia; species Halyzia sedecimguttata. Next base: position 12,791,626 of record OW569411.2, on the reverse strand, counting down.
ATGAAGAAGATAAAAAGACCTTGCCAAAAAAGTAGCACATTACCCACTTTCCCTATTCAAAAAATTTAGAGGGTTGATGGGGATGGCACAGGGTGCAACAAAAATCCTTCAAAAATGCATAAAAATTTGGTAAATGTGAAACAAAAATTGACCTGTTTCAGGATTTTGTTACCAAATATTTTTCTTCTGAGAAAATGAATTTATTCCAAAATTTTGATGCGCACTGTATGTGTTATAGAAAAGTTCGATAAATTTGTTAGCTAGTTGTAGAATACTAACACAAAGACGTTCGTGAAATTTTGTGAGAATCTTATAACTAGAAAATTAAAAAAAAAATTGATAAATATTATTATATCACGATAACCTGAGAACGGAAAAAGATGGCAACTTGGAATTTTTAGGTTAGGTTGTGCATCTGAATGCGACATTTGAGTTTGTTTATAGGGATAATCGACCAAACGGTTTTGGAGTTATACCCATCTGAAATGTGGTTGTTATTTCTTCTATAACTCGAAAAATACGCGTCCGATCATATTCAAGCATGGTAGTTAGTTGTAGAATGCCAGCGTGAAATATTCGCAAAATTTCGTGAGGATCGTATTACTAGAAAAAGTTTAAAAAATCATGTAAAATCTTTGAAAAAAATTACCTATATCAGAAAATATTCGTCCGACATTGCTGAAATTGTGCGAGAGCCTTCAAAAACCGAACTCTACTGTCGAGTTCCTCGTTTGAACACGATCGGATCCTTACCTAACCTACCTAAACCTAACCTAACCTCACCTAACCTAACCTAACCTAACTGTACTGCCAAGTTCCAAGTTTTAACACGATCGGATCTATATTGTTGGAGATTCGAGCAGACTTGGGTGAGTTCAGTAGCTGGATGGTAAATTTCGAACGAAAAGAGATAGGGACTTATAAACTTCAGGGTAGCTTGAGAATCTGGATGGAAGAGCTAAGTTAATTTTTGGACATAATCGGCCAAACGATTTCGGAGTTATTCCCATCTGGAATATCATATTCTCGATAACTTGAAAAATACAGACCCGATCAATTTGAAACTTGTTATCTAATTGTAGCATATCGACATGAGGGCGTATGTGAAATTTTGTGAGAATCGGACCACTAGAAAATTTTAAACAAATTAAGAAATAATATAATGTTTCTTCCGATAACTTGAGAACGGCAAGAGATAGATTAAGTTCGTTAATTGGCATAATCGGCCTAATTTTGGTGTTATATTCATCTAAAATTTTGTTGTTATTTCCTCGATAGCTCAAAATATACAAATCTGATTCAATTAAAATTCGGTGATTACTTGTAAAATGCCGACCCGCAAGTTTTAGCGGAATTTCGTCAATATCGTATCCTGGAGTTACTTGAGGCGGAAATTTTTTCATATTTCAATTTCAATAGAATACATCATAATATGGAAATTATGTGATCATAGATTCTCACGTTACTGAAGTATGTCATTAAAAGGGTATTGAATGTATTCATATCTTATAAAAGCTGAGAAAACGGTATACCTATGTATACAGGGTGAGTCTTTGACCACTGCATTAATTTTAACCAAAGATTCCTCTCATCAAATGAAACAATTTTTCATTTAACATTTTTCCAAATCCAGCTCAGGTAAAAAGATACAGGCTGTTGAAATTTTGAAAAAAAATCAGTTTTTATTCTGTAGCTTTGACATCCTTTTTTCGAATAAAATGAATGTTGGCGTAAAGTTTCCTATAACTATGATACATATTTTCCAAATATTAGTTATTTTCTACTTCTAGTGGTTTTCTAGTTATGGACTCGTGGATTCATAAAACTAAACGAAATTAGCATAAAGAAAGCATATAAAGTTTTTCTTGAGTCATTTCAAGAATATTCTATCGTTTTAGAACATTATATTATTCTTCATCATTTCTCCTTAAACGCACCGTTTTCGAGATATTCTTCATTGAATGTTTTAAAATGGAAAACTCCAGAAATTTTACTACTTTTATGGATCCGTCTCTGAGCGTTGGAATCCCGAATCAAGCTGTAAACCACGTTACCATGCCTTATTCTCGTCCGCCAACAATGTCATAGATAATTTATATGCGGGAGTGTATTAGCACATTGTGAAATCTTTAAACGCTTGTAACTTTTTACCTGAGCCGAATCTGGAAAAATGGTCAATGAAAAAAGTGTTTCATTTGATGAGAGGAATCTTTGGTTAAAATTAATGCAGTGGTCAAAGACTCACCCTGTATATCGATGCTACAGTCGATAAAGAGTGAGTAAACAATATAACATGCGCGTAAAAGCTTCTGACTTCATGTCAGTGCTTGTTTCTGACTCACCGTGTGAATAGTACATTCTAAAACGAGTTGCAGAATGGGCTCTAATTAAAACACGAATGGAAATTCGAAAACGAGCGACGAAGGAGCGAGTTTTCGAATGCATGAGTGTTGGAATTGCCTTCTACAAGGAGTATTGGAAACAATGCGGGAATGAGTTCATTCCAGCACTGTTTTCAGTGCTTGAATGGACTCATTATGATACTGAAATAGAGAAAAATAATTTCCAAATGCACGTATGATGAATAGGACTGAAAGACCCTTTAAATGAGGAGTATTATGACATAAAGAATTTCATTTTCATTTGAACAGAATGGTGAATGCGCTGGTCATATTAACAAATTACTTCGCCTATAGTTGAGCTTGATTTGCTGAAGAAAATGATATGAATAATAATGGTTATTTAGATTGCAAAAAACCATAATATATTTTTCTGCATGCATTTGTGTGTGCAAAGTTACACTTTTCCGCACGCCTTGCGGAAAAGTAAAACTAGGTATTATTATTATTATTATATTTTATTTGTTTCACAATTACTATCACAGAAATCACTTCAGTATTTCACCATCTTAATTCTCCTCAATATTTCTGGTTTCAGATTCAATCCATAATAATTTTTTTCTGTATCGAAATATTTTTTTCCCTTTTTATGTTCTGGGAAACATCGCGTCATCATTTTGGCCAAATGTATGTAATTTTCGCATTTTTCGCCGAAAATGGTCTCAAACGATTAGGTTCTACTCTCTGATGAAGAGTTCGAGGTCAAATTTGATTCTGTCCGGCCGGCCGTTGCAACGATAACTTGAGAACGGAAAGAGATAGCAACTTGAAATTTTCAGGTTAAGTGGCGCATCCCAATGTGACTGACTAGTTTGTTAATGGCTTAATGGTTTCAAAGTAATAATTTTGTTTTCAACCAATCCGTTCGAATTGAAACTTGGGAGTGGTTGTAGAATACAAACCCAAGGATGTTTGTATTTTTATTTTAAAAATATATTAAAAAATATTATTCATGTCACAATAACCTGAGAACGGAAAGAGATAGCGACTTGAAATGTTCAGGTTAGGTTGTGAATCTGAATGCGACATTTGAGTTTGTTTATAGGCATAATCGGCAAAAAGGTTTTGGAGTTATACCCATCTGTAATTCGAATTTACCATGGTAAATTCGAATAATAGTGTTCAAAACAGGAGAATTGACAATATAATTTACTATGGTAAATTCGATTTAGAGTGTCTAATACAGGAGAATGGACAATAGAACATATGCGCTAAAGTTCCTGACTTTACGTCATTGCTTTAACCAACTTTTTTATTTTTATTATTCACGTATAGAAATTAGGCAATGGATGTCTTGGATCTAAAAAATCAAGTAACTTTGCCGTTAATACTTAAATCAATTATTGCTTTATGATCATTCTACTATACGGCTCCCAAATTGATGATAGGTATTAGACTGATTCAAAAAAATCGACTCTTTTTTTTCTTAAATATATCGAATATATTGTTGGAAATGATGAAAAAAAAATCCTGTGAAAGTTACAGCCCTTAATATTGATATTAAGATGTCCCGCATGATAAATTTCAATTTCCCGTATGATTAACATGGGAAAGCTTGTTTTTTCGAGTTTAGAATTTTATAACTCTTTAATCGTTTATCAAGAAAGCTAGACTAAATCATTTTCTTGTGTAAAATTGAACGCTCTACAAAAAAGCTCTCTTAGAATTTTTCTATAAACCGACGTGTTTTGAAGTTATTCAACTTTAAAATATAATTTATAATATTTTCTCATTTTTTTCCAATTTTTTGACGAATTTATCAAGTTTATCAAAAAAGTGTACCGCAGATGAGTGGGACAAATTCCAGATTTCGGATGACTATAAGATTAAACATCCTAGAAGTACACTAATTGGTCCTTGCAGTACACAGTTTGAAAAATTTCGAAGGAGCTGGAGAAATTTTCGAAGGAGTTGGAAATAATTTCGAGGCAGTTGGATAAATTTCAATGGAGTTGGAATATTTCCGAGCAAATTGTCATGAAATGTGAAGGAATTTAACGCATGTAGGGACGGGATAACATGGAATAACACCATGTACCCTTATCCACATTCCTGTTGCCGTAATTCAATATTCAATAGTATTCGGCACAATTTGTGTAGCCGGCAAAAAATAATATCAATTTTTTTTGCGTTATCCCAAAGCGGGTGGTAGTCATAAAACAAACCATCTGGTACCAATTTCAGCTGTTTCTCACTGTCGAGCGGCATCTTAAAAAGCTTTTATTTCTATTGAATTTAGCAACGTAAATAAGTATATACGCAGTTTGCTCCTTTCTTTTAATAATAAAAAAAGATAAGTTTGATTTTTGGAACACGAGTTTTGATGTTCAGGAACGGACCTAAGGGTGAGGATGGGGTCAGGAAGAGGCCTAAGGGTCCTAATGTTGACCAGAGTTGGCAAATTTTTAAAGCAGTGGGAAAATTTCGAAGCAGTTGGAAAAATTTCGAATCAGTTGGAGAAATTTCAAAGTAGTTGGAAACATATCGTAGCAGCCCCCCTCCCGTCATCTTCGGTTGTCTAATACTTCAATGCGCAGTTGGAAAATTTTCGATGCTTTTTCCCTCCCCAAAAATTTGGCCTTGGCCCGTCACCTAACAAATATTGATTACGAATTTCGAAACACTGGAGTGTTTCTATCAGGGATGAGAAGCTGTTGAAATATCAATACTCATCAAAGAATCACCTGACATATCTTCGGCGCAATATACGACAATAGAATATTCCCCTTCACCCAATCCCAATTTCGTCGTTTTCCAGCATCGAAACGCGGCAGCAAAAGCGGGGCATATCCGGGCTCAGAGCTCAATGACGCCACTGGATCTTTGTGTGTGTGTTATTGCATACTCCGTTAGCAAATCTCTGTGAAGTTTTTCGCATGCCGAATCCTTTGAACTGTCACGAGAGTGCCACTTACGTCATATCCAACTAGGATTCTTTTCATTTCGCTCCACATTGGCACTTTTGTAAACCTCATGTACGTTTCCGGGCTGTGGGGCCGCCACTATACGCAATGCGAGGACGTTATTCCACAAGGACCCGATTGAAAACCGAGGCGCCTGCACGGCTTTTGTGGCAGGGGATGTACAGAGTCAGGGAGTCGACGTGAACCCGCCCGGCGGCTTTGGTAAAAAACGGCGGCGTAGTGGAGACATGCGAGGAGAATTAATTAGGTATCTGCCGGTTAAAATGGTTAATTTTTCGTCCTTCCCCTCTTGTGTACTGCCTGTCAAGGATATTATTCTGGAGTGCTGATATGACTTGGAGTTAAGTGATGGCAATTGATGAGGGTCTGCTTTGAAAGGATCGCGGGGACAGCTTTTCGAAGGCATATGTTTGAAATTGAAATCTACACTTTTGAAATACGACAAAATGCTGCACTTAGTCTCCGAGCCTGGAGCAAATTTCGTCAGTTATTTACTCTCGGACAAAAACAAGTAAAATGCTTCCGAGAGTTGTATAATGAAGCCTCGAGAACGTCAGCTGCCGCTTCATGGGTGGGTCGAGGAGCGGTATCCTCCCACGCACGTAGGATTCAATAGTACCAAAAAGTTATGGATGATTTTTCCAGCCCCTATGCATTCTGAGTTAATTTTACCATTTTAGCTATGGGAGGCCAGGGCATTGTCATGGCATTGTAGCTATTCAAAAAGTTATTCCTATTTGCTTAACGTTGGGCTTGTAAATAGACTAAAATTGAACACTTTTTTAACCTACAAATGTGGATGTTCCAAGTATATTATTTGTTCAAGATCTTCCTCTGGGGTCTCCAGAAGAACTACAAGGGTAATTTGTTATGCTCCTCGTTTTTTCCCATTCAAATCAAAGGTAGACCTGACCTAGGATAACTAAAATGGTGATATGACGTCAGCACTGATAGAGGGTAGAGCAGTAGTTGAATTATATCGTTGTGAAAGTAATATGTCAAACTTGTACCTCGTTCAAAGAATACCTGAATGTATCAGGCACATTACGCAGATCATAAGTGCGTTCGATGCATGCTAAGAAGGTGAGCCAGTGTACCAGATTTAAGTCAGAGCAGACCGAATGTACTTGTTCACGGTGACATCTAGATAACTAGAATTTGTTCCATGGACTGAAACGTGGTACATTCTTAAGAGTTACTGTAACTAGGGACACGTCTTAGGGGGGAGATTTCTTCCCGCTGCTATAGCCCCTCGTGGGGGACGGGATCTTGGTGGAATTGAATAACAGCGGATTTTACACCCAGGGTTATGCGGATTACACCTGAATATTAATCCGGGAAAGATTCCAAGGATAGTATCGGAGTTAACTCTTCAGGCTATGAAAGTGATAGAAAGCTGGTGCGGAAGTGTCAGCCTCAGTGTTAATCCTTCGAAAACAGTTATTTTTCCGTTCACACTAAGAAGAAATTTGTAGGGAATTAAAGCCCCCAAACTCATGTGTGTGAAACTAAACCTACATGGGCGTTATGCTTGATACCAAGCTAACCTGAAACGCAAAACTCACAGCAACAGTTCCCAAGTGAAGCTTTATCACTGCTAGTAGGGTATTTGGCAAAACATGGGGCTTGAGCCCGAGAATCACTAGGTGGATTTACACTGCTATAGTGAGGTTCTTCCTCACATATTACGCTAGTGCTGTGTTGTGGACAAAGAGCTGAGAAAAGTCAGAGAATTACCTTACTCTGAGTTACTTAAGGAATGAAAAGTACTCCAACTGCAGCTATGACTATTTAGTTACACAAAATTACACTCTTAGTTCTTTGCAATCAATTAAAATGAATTACAAGGAGTTTCCTCAGTGCGCAATGGTCATATCTGGAATTTAAAAGTAGCATTTTTAAACAAGATTATTTAACTAGTTTCAAATGAATCATAAGAAGAAGAAGATCAAAAACTTCATATCCAGGTCATCGATTGTCATGTAACTGGTCTTTCATTAAGGACGTCCCACACGTTGAACACAATTCTCCATGACTGTCTCACACAAATTAGGTCGAATGTTAGTGATTACTCCTTAAATATTCATCTGTAAATCGTCTAAATTTGCTGGACGATTGTTGTAAACCAATGACTTAATTTAACCCCAAAGAAAGAAGTCATATGGAGGAACAAGCCAGATAATTTATCGGTCCATTTCTTGAACCAGTCGAATCACCAAACTTTGTTTTCAATGAAGTCGTTGTGTCATTGGCAGTATGACAAGTGGCACCGTTCTATTGCATCCACATGTTCTGCAAATCAAGACGAATCAATTCAGGCCATAAAAAATCAGTCAACATTGAATGATAACGATTTCCATTGACATGTACCGCCTTATGAGATTCGTTGAAAAAAAATATGGTCCAATGACTCCTCCAGCATAAAATCCGCATCAAACAGTAAGTTTATCAGGATGTAATGGCAATACTTGATATTCTTTAGGTTCATCAACACTCCAGATGCGACAAGTCTGCTTGTTAACAGAACCGTTTAACCAGAAAAGAGCCTCATCGCTGAGAATGATTTTCTTATGAAAATCTGCATCATTTCTGAGTTTTTCTAAGCGCCAATTACTGATTTTGTTCTTCACGTAAGGAAGGGGTATTCTCTTCACTTCTTGCATTTCTTTGTCTCACTGGTACTGTAACATCATGATGTGTAAAATTTGTTTCAAACTTCTTCACTAAACGTTCAATTGATCTTTCATCAGGACGATTATAACGACCAAAAATTGAGGTTGAAGAACGTAAATTTAGAGTAACAGATTTTTCATATTAAATTTGGTTAACTTGTAAACGTTGTTGAAGCATGTACCTTTCCATGATTAAATGGTAGACATCGAGAAATACAACTGTCAATGTCATAAATAAAAAATGGCTGCCGTGCGTGAGTAATGTCAATTCGAAAATGGGGCGTTGCCATTGAATTACCCGTTATAACGAGATCATCAAGTGTTAAGAATTTAGTATGATGTGATCTGAAGAAGTCACACTGTTCCTAGGAAGCGCGTCATAATAATGAATAATTTTGTTTAGATCATATATATTTTTTCATTTGAGGAATTATGTAAATTTATTTATTCGAGCTGAGAAAGATACTGATGAAACGAAGACATCAAAAATTTCGTAGGAATTAAAGTTTGCCAATTTATAACTTCGGGCTTCATTTTATCCGTCACACTTGAGTAAGGAACGGTAATATCAAGTTTTCTGTAGATCGAATTAGGAATTCACCGAAAACTTCAGAATTCCGACTTATTAAAAAGTTTATTCGAGAAACTCTTCCATTGGGTTCGTATAGATTCCGAATCAAATGCGAATATTACTTCACGAAATTGGAGAATAGCTTCTTGTTATTTATTCCAAGAAATCTTCGTACACTAAAGATTATTAGCCATTGATGAAATTAATCGAATAGAACTACAGAAATTCATGAGACTCGAAAGATAAAAATTAAAAGCGTGGAGATATAATGTTTTTTCTTTTGAGAACTAACTTCTCAAATCATGTTTCACAATTGGTTAGAAGTACTTCCGGTGGTGTTCTCAATTATCATTTCCCAGAAATTTCTTGGGGATCTTTCATTCTGTACCTACCAATATGTCCTAAGATCTCGACTAGACACAAAATGGACTCCACTGGCTGGACCTGAAATTCTAGTTCATTATAATTACAATGTTTTAGTTACAGACACATTTTGCTAGAATGTTAGGTTAATCGTAGAAATTTCATACGCTTACACAAAAACCCACCTGTTACTAAAAACCAACTCGAATTTCAACAACAAATTGAATAATTCAGTTAATTCTGCTCAGTTTTAAATAATCATTAAATGATACTGTGGTAGGTACATTCATTATTAACTGGTTTCTTTCTGGGTTTTCTGTCCTGAACTCTGAAAAATATCTGTTAAATAAAATTGAATGGTTTCTTTCCGGGTTTTCTCTCCCAAACTCTGAAAAATATCTATAAAATAAAAAATTTATTATTTTGTGAGTTGCTTCTGCGTAAGAAACACAAGATATTTATCAGAAGCAATCATTCGAACAATGTGACAATTCTCGAATCTCAGAATAACAATCAACAAAATAATTCTGAAGATTTTTTCGTTAAGAGTCTGAAGAAGAAGTGTGATTTAGACTCCGAAACGTTACGATATAGTTGTTTCTTCGTTGATGTTGTTTCGTTGTTATTTGTTATTCAACATTGTTCGATTGATTGCTTCTGACAAATATCTTGTGTTTCTTACGCAGAAGCAAATCACAAAATAATTAATTTTTTATTTTATAGTTGTTTTGACACCTGTGAGAGTAAACATCGACGAATTCTGTTCGGCAAAGTGTGCGATAAATTGGGATAGAATAGTGTCGGATTGTTATTGACGGTGTACAATAACGAAACTCTAGTTGATGCTTAGTCTGAATACTGAATTAACACATCAGGCATCAAAGCACAAATTTGTTGTGATTTTTCCGGCGACTTCATTGAGTAAACATAACCTCTATACATCATCTACGGTGGTTATTTTATAAAGGAGAGTACACACTATCAAATTCAATTGTGATGTCGCTGGAAAGAACTAAAGATGATGCCACGCACGATTTCAGTCCTAAACGCCTGTACGAGGAAATAATCAGAAGTAGAGAGGACGTGAAGAGCTCTATCGCAGCAGCAGAGACAAGACTCGTTCTGGAAATTCACTCTTTAAAGAAAAGACTTGATAATTTGGAAAGAGAAAATAACATCCTGAAGAAAAGCATTGAAGACATAGATAGAAGAAGTAGAAGAAATAATATAGTAATATTTGGATTGAACGAACCGTTAACTACAACTACACCGGATTGGATCTGTGGCGAACTGCGTAGATTATTAGGAATTGATTTATATAAGAGAGATATAAATGACTGTTATAGGCTAGGGAGGACAGAAACTTCCCCCATAAAAGTAGAGTTGGTTTCATATCTGAATAAAAAAGATATTTTTTCCAAGGTGAAACAGTTGAGGGGAACTAATATTAGTATTGCCGACGATTTGACTGAGACTCAGCGAAGCGAGTACCGGGTGTTGAAGGCAAATCTTCTTCGAGCAAGAAAAGACACATCTGTCAAATCTTTTATAAGAGGAAATCGTCTATTGGTGGGCAACAGGGAATATACTATCGAAGACCTGCTCAATAGCAGTCAAGAACAGAAACCCCATAGTGCACCACCTACCCCTTCAGTTTCCGGTAAACCAGGAAAGAGCGAAAAGGCCAAAGATAGTGAGGATATTGAAACAGATTGGGAAACTACGGGAGTGTTTGTGGAGGGGGACAACTCATCTGGAAAAGCCACGAATATTGGTAAAACACCTAAAATCCAAAACACGGAGAAACCACCTAAGAAGAAATCATCGAATAAGAAGGATTCAAGATTGGCCATGAAACTCAGGACTGGGTCAACTAGAACATAATTGTATGTACCGATAAATTTTTTTTCTTATTTCATTATTGTTATTTGATGAATGGATTTTGTTTTTGTTGATTTATTTATGAAACTATGAATTCGTTTATTCGAGAGTATAAGGAGGGAAAATACGAGACGAAAATAATTAAAAATATCAACACCTTCAAACACAATGGTAGCAGGGGTGAGCTAAAAATTTTTCACATGAATGTAAGAAGCACCGCAAAGAACTTTGACGAACTGTTAGTTCTACTGGAAAAGCTTACATTGAAATTTGATATCATAGTCTTAACGGAAACTTTCCAGATGAGTAGTATAGAAATTTTCAACATTGATGGTTACGAAACTATATACAGTGAAGGTTTGTTCAATAAAAATGATGGCGTTTTGGTATATCTCAGAATACCCAACTATACATATAAAATAATCAAACTGGGGGAAAGTAGATCCTTAGAAATAAGTACTAGCGGAGATGATGACCTTACATTGACGGCAGTTTATAGATCGCCCAGAACATGTGTGAATGCCTTCAATTCGGATCTTTATTCGTATCTGGAAAATATGCACCATGTTAAAACACACGTGTTAATAGGAGATATTAATATCAACTTGCTGGACAATGATGACTTCGTTGATGAATATAAAAATATCCTATATAGCTTCGGATTCATATCGATAATAAATAGTTGCACAAGACCTGCGGGAAAAAGTTGTATAGACCATATATTCATTAAGATAGATCACTTAGAAGATAAATTGGAGGGTATCAGTGGATATGTTTTGGACTATCTAATAACTGATCATTTTCCTATCATATTGACCATGAGTTCTCGTAGTAGGGTGAAGACACATAAAATTAGGGAATCAAGGATAAAGAAATTTATAGATTTTAATAATTTGAGAAAAGATTTATGTAGAGAGTCCTGGTCGGAAATGTATTCAAAAAAAGATGTTAATAATATGGTAGATTCATACATTGATACACTAAAAAATCATATAGTGAGCAACACTAACTCTGTTAAACTAAAAAAAGAAGAAATACCCCGTAAAAAATGGATTACTCCGACGATATTGAAAGCAATTACAAGGAAGAATGAGCTCTACTTGCAGTCAAAAAATAATCCTAATGACGAAATCTTAAGATCACAATATTCTAAGTATCGAAATAGAGTTCAAATTTTAATAAAAAATTCCAAGAAAGAATATTTAAAGAAAATAGTCAATGCCAGTAAGTGTGAGTCAAAGGCAGTATGGGAATGCATGAAGAATCTATGTGGTAGCGTAAAAAACTCTAAAACTAAAATAACAGGCATAAATTATGGGGGAAAACTAATTCAGGATGGAGAGGAAATAGTAAATTTGTTCAATAAACATTACAGTCATATCGGAAAAATGTATGCAGATAAAATCATTTGTCCACCAGATTATATCGAACCGAGTAACAGTCAATGTAACACTTTTTATTTGGTTCCTGTTGACCCATTAGAGATAGAAGACATCATAGGAAGATTGAAGTCAGGAAAAGCCGAAGTTCTGGATACACTCAGGTCTGAAACATGGAAGGAGATAAAGCATGAAATATCAACACCTTTAGCCTATTTAGTGAACAAATGTTTCGACGCAGGATGCTTTCCTGACACATTGAAAATGGGTGTTATCAAACCACTTTTTAAGAGCGGAGACCGTTCTGAGATTGTTAACTATCGACCTATAACATTGGTATCAAACCTAGCAAAAATTTTTGAAAAATGCTTAAAAAGTCGCATAATGAATTACCTGAAAAAATATAATATCATAGATAAAAGGCAATATGGATTCGTCGAAGGTAGCTCAACGGAGGATGCCATAAGGGAGTTAACAAGTAAATTGTACGAATGCCTGGATAAGAAAATTCCATCATTGTGCATATTTGTTGACTTATGTAAAGCATTCGACACTGTTTGTCATGAAAGATTGCTGGAAAAGTTACAAAAATATGGATTCAGAGGCCCCATATACGAGTTACTCAAGAACTATTTATCAAACAGAAGGCAAGTTGTGGAAATCGCTGGTTCGAGGAGTTCGGAGGAGAAAGTAACGTATGGAGTGCCGCAAGGTACAGTCCTAGGACCCATAATGTTTCTTATATACATCAACAGTTTGCTAAAGATAAAAGCAGCTGAGGATGCGATTTGTTTCGCAGACGATTTGGTTGTTCATCTCAGGGGATCTTCTTGGGAAGAGTTGAAGGAAGAAGCGCAAAGAAAATTCCAGGGGATAAATAAATGGCTCAAAAGTAATAAACTCACATTAAATATCGAAAAAACAAAATATATGGTCTTCAGCTCTTATTCTAGTGATCTGCCTAGTATGGGAAATCTTGTGATTGACGGCAACACTTCTATAGTTGAAACTAAAAATATGAAGTATTTGGGAGTGACGATTGATCAACAGTTAAAGTGGGATGAGCACATCAAGAATCTCACAAATAGAATAAGAGGCTTGTTGTTCAAATTCAAGTACTTAAGAGCTCATTTGGATAACAGTAAATATTTGAAAATTTTCTACAAAGCATTGGTTCAAACACAAATTAGCTATGGTATTATGGCGTGGGGTGGAGCTTACCGAAACCACTTGAGACCATTGGAAGTTATTCAAAAATGGGTCTTGAAATTAATTCACAGAAAACCACGTTCCTTTTCAAGCCACGAGTTATTTAAGCTAGCCGAAGTTCATGATGTAGGACAATTGTATGCCATCAAAATCCTATCCCACGTAATGACAAAAAAAATATCAGTAAACCTCCTGCAACATGATTACGCAACCAGAAACAGAGATATTACTTACCGAACACCTAGATGCATGAAGACTATTGGCCAACGATGCTATATCTATCTTGCGCCAAAAATTCTGAACGTAATTCCAAATGATTTAAAAAATGTAAAAAATATTCAAACATTCAAAAGAAAACTAAAAGTATGGATGAATAGTAATACAAGGCTTCTTATCAAAAATGTAATAAATTTCAACTAAGAGACGTTTATTAACCGATGTTAAGTAATTTGAATTAAAAGTGCTGATAACGGATTGGACATTCGCTTGCCTGTTTTGAAGATTTAGCACCGAGGCTCGCTGTGGATGGATCTGACCGCTTGGATATTTCTCTCTTTGTTTTTTTTTTCATTTTCTTTGTTGATTGTTTCTCTCATAGGGGATTTTAGAATTATTATTAATTTAATATTGCGTACAGGTTATAATTTCATTATATACCTCAGCGATGTATTCAGTTTATTTAGCCAAATAAACTTTATTATTATTATTATTATTATAGATATTTTTCAGAGTTTGGGAGTGAAAACCCAGAAAGAAACCATTCAATGATGAATATACCTCCCACAGTATCTTTTAATGATTTGCTAAATAAAAATTTATTATTTTGTGATCTGCTTCTGCGCAAGAAACACATGATATTTGTCAGAAGCAATCAATCGAACAATGTGACAACTCTCGAATCGCAGAATAATAATCAACAAAATAATTCTGAAGATTTTTTCGTTAAGCGTCTGAAGAAGGAGTGTGATATAGACTCCGAAACGTTACGATATAGTTGTTTCTTCGTTGATGTTGTTTCGTTGTTATTTGTTAGGCAACATTGTTCAATTGATTGCTTCTGACAAATATCTTGTGTTTCTTACGCAGAAGCAAATCACAAAATAATTAATTTTTTATTTTATAGATATTTTTCAGAGTTTGGGAGTGAAAACCCAGAAAGAAACCATTCAATGATGAATATACCTCCCACAGTATCTTTTAATGATTTGCTAAATAAAAATTTATTATTTTGTGATCTGCTTCTGCGCAAGAAACACATGATATTTGTCAGAAGCAATCAATCGAACAATGTGACAACTCTCGAATCGCAGAATAATAATCAACAAAATAATTCTGAAGATTTTTTCGTTAAGCGTCTGAAGAAGGAGTGTGATATAGACTCCGAAACGTTACGACATAGTTGTTTCTTCGTTGATGTTGTTTCGTTGTTATTTGTTAGGCAACATTGTTCAATTGATTGCTTCTGACAAATATCTTGTGTTTCTTACGCAGAAGCAAAACACAAAATAATAATTTTTTTTATTTTATAGATATTTTTCAGAGTTTGGAAGAGAAAACCCAGAAAGAAACCATTTAATGATGAATATACCTCCCACAGTATCCTTTAATTATTTGTTAAATAAAAATTAATTATTTTTGATTTGCTTCTGCGTAAGAAACACAAGATATTTGTCAGAAGCAATCAATCGAACAATGTTGCTTTCAGTGACGGATTTACTACCCGTAGGATATTCAACACAACACGAATATTTAAATTTCTCTCTAATTCTCGAAATTCATATTTTGTGTGTGTGTGTGTGTGTGTGTGTGGGTGTGTGTAATATTTTTTTCAATATGTAAGTCGAAATAAAAAATTTATGAACTAAATTTGTTAATATGCCGCCCCTTGAAATTTGCAGTCCTAGGCTCCAGCCTACTCAGCCTGCTGGTAAATCCACCACTGCTATTAAATAATAACGACACAACATCAACGATGAAACAACTAAATTTCGTAACGTTTCGGAGTCTAAATCAGACTCCTTCGTCAGACACTTAATGAAAATCAGCTTCCTACGCAAAAATTGCTTCCTACGCAAAGTCAATTTCGAAATAATATTTGTTTTTTCATAGATATTTTTCAGAGTTTGGGAGAGAAAACCCAGAAAGGAATCATTTAGTAATTATTTATTATTTAAACATAGCATATTTGTGAATATATTTGAATAGTAGTATAATGTTTAGATTTCAACAAGTGCATTAGGAACAGAAAAATCGATAAATTTGCTTTGCAAATCACGTTCAAACAACTGGCCACTCAACCTCAGGATATTCCGTCAAATTGTACTTAGGAACACTAGGGATCGAAATGTATGATGGAAAATATATTTTACTCAATAATGATCTAACCCCTACCAACAAACAATTATTCTCACTAATCAGTGTATGACTAAAGGTATAATGTCAACCCATACTATTGAGTAATAATGAAAAATGGCGATACCGTTGTTAATAAATCAACATGTCCAGAGCGTCCTGCCAATAGGGTCCTTCGTTTCTCGATGAATATCGAGCGAATGGTGGCATATGATTTCGCGCTTCTAATATTCACTGGTGTTCACCGTGTTTTGTCTCATAGGTGGCGTGGGCGATTAGGTATGATCGACCAAGCCGGCTCTGAGAGGCTTATCCCGGGTCAGTTTAGTTGAATTTGTTGAGAAGCTACAGAGTACTGATGAAGGCCAAGAAGTGGGGTCTACGTCTATTTGACTTGTGAAATATATGCATAAGTATATTAATTATACGAAGCCATTTTGAAGGACCCTATTGGCAGGAACGCTCTGGACTTGTTGATTCCATACTATTGAGTGTAGAAATTGATAGCATGCTTTAGTAACGCTTCGTCTGTGAAGATGGAAACATTGTTTTCGAGAAATATGTCAGACGACAAAACCTGTAGTGCACAAGAGTGTTTGTAGTGTTCATAATAAGTCAACAGTTAACTCAAACTAGAATATATCTGTTTTCTGGGTTATTTATAAGAGTAGATATTTTTTGGATGGTATTATTTTTGCAAATAAAATTATATCATTATTGGGTGACTTAAGTTATTGCATTCAGACACTAAGATAAAGAAATAGTGAGGCATTATTCCCCGAATCTATTAGATATTAAACCAATATTAGAATCTGAATCAGTCCTCATCTACAAAGATCCAATGTGAACAATCCTTATTTCTGCTCAAAGGAAACTGCTGCAATACTAATTAGGATGTATTGAAAACTTCCTCGAAGTAAACCAGTAGGTAAAAGCCGTCCCGTTTAGAGAGTTACTTTCCATGCCCTATTTTTTTTTTCTTTCACAAAGAACCCCTTTCCTTATTCCGCGTACGTTTGTGGAGCTCATAGCAAGATGGATTTCATTGTTGAATGATAATTACGAAAACGTAAAGATTCATTCTGCGGTCTCATAATGCTCTAAAAAATATCTTTGTGTATAACTCCGGGAAGTACGAGTATATGGTCTCTCATTAAACCACTTTTTTTTTGAATGGCCATCTTTAGTTGAATGGGAATGGCGAATCGAAGAATGAAAATAATTATGGTGGAATAATTTTGAAGGAGTATACATATATTGTTCGTCGTATAGTAGGTGATGACATCTCGGAAGATGAGTCGAAAATCTAGCTTATTCATCTGAAAATAGAAATTGCTGTTAATTCCACATAAAAATGTATATTTTTCCTATTCCTCTTCCACATTTCCTCCCCATGATAACTCGTGAACTACTGGCCGTAGAATATTGCGGTAACGAATTTTAATTCAGAATGAGTGAACCAAAATTGAATGTATGGTTATTAGTACTTGCTATTCAGTTTAGAAATTGGGTTAAAACACGAAAAAGGTTCATTAGTTCTAATCTTTTGATTTTAAATATTTGCAGCGCTGTGATGTTGCTGCATCTATTGAAAAGGAACAACATTGATATTTCATGTGAGACACCTTATATATTATTTGAATGATACGCATTGTACCTTTTGTAATATTTTTGTACGATCTTTCCTACAGCTTTCTGCAGCTGTTTTCGATAAATTAATTGATTTCCTTATTATTTGCGCTAAACATATACATAACTTCAAGTGAATGTTCACTAATGAGGTATGGGTTCGTAGCAAGCTGAAATTTATAATATAGTCTAATAAAACCCTGGACATTCGATATGTCTAAAGAAATTAAACCTATTTACAGGATTGTTCAATATTTGTGCTTTCTCCGATATACAGAATAATGGCGCAGCGAATTTTGTTTTGATATGATAGAGGGTGGGCCACGTATTGAAAGTGGCCCAACCAGAACATTTATTATGCATGATCTTGCTACTATTTGATCGTGAAGAATAAACAATTTCATCAAAACTTCATTCATATATTTATTGTCTTGCATTTGAATGAATTTTCAATAAAATCTCCTATAATAAATTCAACAATACTTTACAATCGATGCCTATTGTCAAATTATCATAATTTACATATCCTATGACATTTCACGTAGGTATACCTAATACAAAATGTAGTTCAATATTCCCATTGGCATGAAAACTTGCTGTTAATTCGGAAACCTTGGAATTTAGGTATTATATAGGAATATGTTATATCGTTTGAAAGGAAATTTAATTTTCTTCAATACATCTTATGATATTATTATACATGATGCCATATGAAAATTATATAGGAAAACAAGCACTGACGTGAAGTCAGGAGCTTTTGCGCGTATGTTCTATTGTCCATTCTTCTGTATTGGACACCCTTAATCGAATTTACCATGGTAAATTCGAATTAAGAGTGTAGAATAGAACATACGCGCAAAAGCTCCTGACTTCACGTCAGTGCTTGAACCAATTTTATTTTTCGTAATTTTTTTGAAAATTTCTAGTGCTACGGTTCTTACAAAATTCTTTTTTCGTGATTTTTTTAAAAATTTTCTAGGGGTAAGTTTCTCAAAAAAATTTAAACACGTCTTTATGTGGATTTTCTTCTAATAGTTGCCAAGCTTCAATTCGATCGAATCTTTGTTTTTTGAGTTATCGATGAAATAATATTCCAGGTGGGTATAACTCGGAAACTGTTAAACCGATTATGCCCAAAAACGAACTTAACTCCCCCATTTGGATACGCAACCTACCCTGAAAATTGCAAGTCCCTATCTCCTTTTGTTCGAAAGTTATCGAGGCAACGGTCACCCATCTACTGAACTCACACAAGGCTGCTCGAATCTCCAACAATATTTAACCGATCGTGTTAAAACTTAAAACTTGGCAGTAGAGTTGGGTTCTATAGGCTTTTGCACAATTTCAGCAATTTGAGACGAATACTTACTGATATATTGAATTTTTTTTTAATTTTCAATGATTTCTTAAAAATTTTCTACAAATACTATACTCACGGAATTTTGCAAGAATTTTCGCGTTGGTATTCTACAACCAATAACCATGTTTCAATTCAATCGGTTTAGTATTTTTCGAGTTAATGAGGAGAAAAAAACAACCATATTTCAGATGGCTATAACTCTAAGGCCGTTCGGCCGATTATGCTTATAAACAAACTCTAATGTCGCGACAACAAAAATATTTTTCAATAATTGTTTAATAATTTTCTAGCCATATGATTCGCACAAAATTTCACAAACGTACTTAGGTTCATATTCTACAACTACTCACCAAGTTTCAATTCGATCGGATTCATATTGGCTGAAAACAAAATTATGACTCGGAAACTATTGGGCCGATTATGCCCATTAACGAACTTGTCCGTCGTATTGGGATGCGCCATCTACCCTGAAAATTTCAAGTCGCTAACTCTTTCCGTTCTCAAGTTATCGTGGCAACGGCCGGACGGCCGGACCTCCGGACGGCCGGCCGGACAGAATCATATTTGACCTCGAATTCTTCATTGGGGAGTCGAACCAAATCGTTTGAGACCATTTTCGTCAAAAAATTTGAAAGTTAAGGACATTTGGGCAAAATGAAAACGCGATGTTCCCCAGAACATACGCGCCTACGGCCGCTCGGACAGAATCGATTTTGTCCACGGATTCTTTATCAGTGGGTCGAACAAAAACGTTTAAGACCATTTTCAGCCAAAAATTCGAAAATTACAGACATTTGGGCAAATTGATAAGCACTCTGTTCCGAGGCACAAGAGCGCCAAAAATAAATAAGTTTTATCAAAACATTTCACGCTATTCCTGAAAGCGGAGAAAACTCATTATCCCATACACATTACATTAGTCACATTGATGATTGGTAATAACCATGAAACCCTGGGTTTTAGTCTGCCCTTGAATGATACTTTCCTCTTTGAAGAACACTGCTCGATGAGGTGTCTAGCCCGGTCACGCGGAATATTTGTTGATGGTTAAAATCAACAAAGGTTTCACCGTGTGTCTTGTTTTAGTGTATAAATTAGTTAAGAATGAATCATAAATAAATTATAAATCGGAAAATAACGAATTATTGCTCGATTTCACGTTCATTCGGGAAGAATACAGTGAATGCGTGGCTTAACGTCTGGGGAAATTCGAAACTAGACGATGCCGAAACATTCGTTGATCTGCGGAAATATTTGTGGAACTTCGCCCCCAGGCACTTTCATTCCGGTTTCTGTCTTCAAATTCCAATATGGGGAATATTGGTTTGGCGATCGTGTGGAGAATATTTGAATATGATTTTTATGTACTTGTAGATATTAGTTTTTCGCTTTGAAGCGACTTTCAATGGGGCGATATTAGTTTATGTTCAATATTCTATATTTTCATGGTTTCTGTTCTCTTCCATAACCGATACTCGATATATTTCTATTGCAGATATAAGACGGGAAATTCGAAATATTTCAGATCGGAATATATCATTCATATTTTCATAAATCTCGGAGATGGTTTAATGCTAGTGATATAAATTCCTGAATTAAAAGTGGGAATTTCCCGAGGACAGGGGCGCTATTGTTCAAACTACTTTGACATATCATATCTCCGAAAGTATTGGTTTCTCAGAGTTGGGAATTATATCAATGGATTCATATGATATAACCGCATCATAAAGGAAATTCAATTCAAATAATAGTTTATTTATCAAGATTAAATGAGCAATCATGAGAATGAGAACTGCACCATGGAAGAAATCAAATTAAATCTGGCCAATTTTGCCCAATAACGAACTTAACCGAGATATTCTACTCTGAAAATTTCAACTACCTAGCTCATTCCGTTCGAGAGTTATATCTATGTCTATGGATGAAAAGCAGTCTCACTACTCTCAGATCTCTTACTAACTTCATGTTCCGTTCCGAAATATAAGACTTTTCTGAGAAAAACTAATTTCGGAGCAAACAACTGAGATTTTTCTCACTTCGCTCACAATTCTTCGATTGATTAGATAATGTAATGTCACAGGAACATAAGTTGACATTAGGACAATTCATACATAGAATTATATCATTCTGTGACAACGTTGAAATACGATTTATTATTGAAATTTCGAAAAATCATATCTCCGAAAGTATTAGCTTGTTAGAGTTAAAAATGATATGAATGGATTCTTATGATATAACTGCTTATTAAAAAAAATGAATTTGGAATTTGTTTTGTAAAAAAAATTTATTTTTTTTTACTCCGAAACCATCTGTCCGATTTTGCCCAATAACGAACTCAGCCGAGATATTTATCCCCCAAACCTACTCTGAAAATTTCAACTCTCTAGCTCATTCCGTTCGAGAATTATCGTGCCTACGGCCGGACCGGCCGGCCGGACCGGCCGGCCGGACAGAATGAATTTTGACCACGGATTCTTGATCAGTGAGTCGAACCAAATCGTTTAAGACCATTTTCATCGAAAAATTCGAAAATTACAGACATTTGGGCAAATTGATAAGCACTCAGTTCCGAGGAACTAGAGCGCCAAAAAGAATTTTTTTTGGTACTCCGAAACCATCTGACTGATTTTGCCCAATAACGAACTTAGCCGAGACATTTATCTCCTATATCTCCCCTATTCTGAAAATTTCAATTGTCTACCTCATTCCGTTCGAGAGTTATCGTGTTAACGGCCGGCCGGACAGAATCGATTTTGACCACGGATTCTTGAACAGTGAGTCAAACCAAATCGTTGAAGACCATTTTCATACAAAAACTCGAAAATTACAGACATTTGGGCAAAAGCTCTCTGTTCCGACTCTAGGGAATCCAATCCCGCAAAAGCTGGATCCTCTTAAATTCTGCGGGATCAATATTGCGGAATTTTTCGTGCGGGATCTGCGG
Source organism: Halyzia sedecimguttata (assembly GCA_937662695.2). Classification (NCBI taxonomy): domain Eukaryota; kingdom Metazoa; phylum Arthropoda; class Insecta; order Coleoptera; family Coccinellidae; genus Halyzia; species Halyzia sedecimguttata. The sequence goes on along the minus strand of OW569411.2, from coordinate 12,769,943 downwards.
GACTCAATATTGAAATTCCGTATTCGACAATGAAAGCGTAAACGTCCCAGAAAAAGAAAAAGTATTTTTTCGTCCGCTGCGGCCTCTATGAATACGGCATGATACGGTTCAATACAAACATAAGTGCCTGCAGTAATAACTGTCAGTCGCTGGTAGTCACTATGGATATGGCATGATACGGTTCTATACGAACATAAGTGTATGTGAGAATAACTGTCATTTGCTATTGTGAAATTATTCAAGAGTTCCGAAATTCATAAAAATATGTAGAGGTCGACGAAAAAATGTAATGTAATGGCGGAAAACTGTCTATTGTCTCGCATGCTTAATTGCAGGCCCGACAATAATAGACAGTTTTTGGTCCTTGGTACATAAATCACTATTATGCTTCTACTAAAGTAGGTTTTTAATTGCATAACACCTTTTTATTAGCATGTTCAATAGGTTGAGTACAAAGATTTGATATATTGTTAACAATCCCGCATTTTTGCGGATCCGCGGGATTGATGCCTTTAATCCCGCTCGTTTGCGGGATTGAGGTTTTGGTGCGGGATTGGATTCCCTAGCTTCCGAGGAACAAGAGCGCCACAAAATTAGAATTAAGGTGATGTCCAATGTTTTCGTGTTAACACTGCCTTTATTTGTTCCTTAATATAACGCAGTATTTCATGAGGGTGTGCGATACCTGAATAGACAATAGAACATGCAAGCGTGATTTTTTTCCACAAAATATGCATTTCTTTTTAAGCACACCTCGTACTATCCGATAGTGACGATGCGGCAATAGAATCTCGTAATTTTCCACACCGACAAATTAAATTACACAGACAATAAAACCCGAGCAGACACTTCCGATTGGGACGAATTTATGATTGTAATTTTTGTAGGATCTGTTTTAAATTTGGACCCAGCTGGCTCGGCGTTTTTCTGAACATAAATAACGGTGGCGCATCGGTTAACGGACTGCCCGCGAGACTGTCATTCATCATCTCGAATAAAAAGGACGTATGGCGTCTACCCGAAATGTATCTAGCATCATGATTAATCGTCAACGTAATTTGTGAACCGCCTTCCTGGTGGATCTCCTCATTAGGGCGCGACGGACGCGAAATTGGGTTAGTGAGGATTGTGCCACCCTTGCCAATGTTCTTCTTTTACTATTTGGCGCTATTGTTCCTCGGAACAGAGTGCTTGTCAATTTGGCCAAATGTCTGTGATTTTCGAATTTTTAGATGAAAATGGTCTAAACGATTTGGTTCGACTCACTGATCAAGAATTCGTGGTCGAAATCGATTCTTTCTGGAGTTAGAGGATTGAAATGTGCAGGGGAGGTTTGGAGCATAATTGTCTCGAACGAGTTCGTTAACGGGTGAAATCCACCAAGTGGTTGAGGAGTTATGGCCGTTTTCAGTAAAAACATTTTTCATGAATATTTCCCAAACCGATCACTTGATCTATCTGAAATTTAGCACCGAATTGTAGAATAATAATCTTTATATGCATGCGAAGTTTTGCATTGATCGGGTTGCCGTAAAGTGTCGAAGAAAAATTTAAAAATTTTTTTAATTTTGTTTCTACAATAACTCTCGAACATAATGAGCTAGGCAGTTGAAAATTTCACAGTAAGTTAGAATTATGGGAATGATATGATATTATACTTTCAAGGTGATAATATAATGCCCGTGGATGAGCCATATAATGATTTAAATATATTCTTTGGTAAGATACATAATCAAATTGGGATCAGAATATCTCCAGTAAAAACAAAACTGCAATATTGTCTAAGTTTTAATTGATATAATATAATTTTCAGAGAAGATTTGAGGAATGAATATATTTGCTAAGTTCGTTATTGGGGAGAATCGGTCTATTTGAATTTAATTTCTTTCATGATGCAGTTCTATCGTTAGAATCCATTTATATAATTCCCAGAGACCAATGATTTCGGAGATTTGATTTGTCAAAGTTTGAACAAGAGCGCCAAAGCTCCTGTCCACAGGGCTTGAACCAATTTTTATTCCTTGCTGTACATGTGCTATTTTCTCAAAAAAATTCGTTATCTATCGAAACAATTTTTTACATCGTCATTTAGGTAAGTTGCACTGTGTAATAAAGCAGCAAACAGTTTTTGTTTTTTGGGTTGCATAAAGATTTTGTAACACAGTTAATGTGTTATTTTCTGAAAAAATTGTTATCTACAGCTCCAATTTTTTACACTATCATTTAGGTAATAAAGCAGCAAAAAAATTCGGGGTGGTAATCTAGAATATAAATTACTAGCTGCACGCACTGGCTTCACCCGGTTGAAATGCTGATACTAAATATACTACAGAATTTCTTTATATACAACGTTCACAGCATTTTTGTCGTTAGACAATACAAACATGTTTTCTTTAGAGGTTGGTTACTCTTGAAAGAGCGACATATAATTGGCCATGTGAAACACACTCAACGCTCAAATATAAGCCTGTAGCGTTGAAAGTTGGACCCTGCGATTTATAAATGGTCATTGCAAAATTTATCTTTACCGGAAATTATAGGCGTTTAAATTGGATCAGTAAAACCGATGGTATCAGAGGAATTTGGAGAATCAATACATCTATCCTGGCTGAGGCGAGCCTCAAGCTCTACAGATGATTATCTGGCTCTCTGTATTCGATTTCTATTCCTATCCTGGCTGTGCCGGCCCCCCGGTCGGTACCACCGCAACCGCAATGTCCCTGCATTTTAAATCTTCGATATCTTCGAAAACATTCATTTAAATTACATGCTGTAAAGGGCTATATTGATCAATATTAAATGCAAAATGCATTTAAGGTACTCAATTGGATAAGGATCCTTAAAATAGCTTTGTGATCAAGTCATTATTTCTCGTAGAATGTAAAGGATAAAAAATGGTTATTGTGGGTTATCCTTAAGAGATAGACATATACTATCGCGGACTTTTTTGTAGACCTTCTTAAAGTGTACTATACTATATTACATTATTTTGATCTATCTCGTAGGGTTCAGCCAGCGTTTGCAATGTAGGTAAGCGCAAAAAAATGTGTTTATTTACGACATCACATCAGAAACCTCTAAAATTATCAGTGTTTCTCTAATATATTATGCATGTATTATACACCTAAACCTTCCTAGTGAATCACTGTATCTATTAAAAAAATCGCATCAAAATCCTTCTCGTAGTTTTAAAGATCTAAGCATACATAGGAACAAACAGACAGCGGGAGGCGACTTTGTTTTATACTATGAAAGGATGATATCACTCTGTAAAAATGACTGACGTCATAACTGACATTTTTATTATGCCATAAGGTGGTTAATTAACAACTAATATTGACATATCCGAGCATTTTGCTTGAAAACATTCAATAACGCAGTTGTGAATTTTGTTCCATACTTTATCAACACACTGTATAATTTGTCTGGAAAATCCTTCAGAAAACGTGGCTATTCTTCAAACGGGCAACCATTAAGAAAATTTAAAACATCCCCTGAACCCCCTGTCAACTGAGAGGATTAATTGAGAGAGAACGAGAGAGAAAGAGACAACGATACGAGAGAACCAAGATCTATATCAGAGATCTCTGGGGTGAAACCTCGAGCTAGAGGGGTTTCTCCCTAGAGGGCATCCTAAGTATTGTTATTATTTTTAGAACGGGGTCGTGAGGCTTGGTCTAGCCAGAACTGCAACCAATATGATCTTTTGTTCTATTACCCTACTTATTTAATCCAAATGATATAGTCCATTGATTGTAACATACCTGATGGCGTCCTTAGGAGCTTTGGCTATCACGTCCTATATGTAAAATTCTTAGGCTGGTCAGCTCTGGGCATTTGCGAACTAAGTGTTCGGCCGTTTCCTTTTCCCTTCCACAGAGCCTGCATGTTTCACCTGCTGACTGGCCCATGCGGTACAATTGATAATTATACTGACAGTGCCCTGTCAGCAGTCTCACCATTACCCGAAGCTCAGCTCATTGCACCTGCAGAAGCTTCCTGGTATAGGGTGGTGAGAAATACATGAATCTTCTTGCCTGTGTAAGTCCTGGAGCATTCCTCCAAAGAGCTATTCTATTATCTAGCTCCCATTGTTGGACCGCTGCCCTGTAGTAGTCTTTTCCAAGTCCACAGAATGACTCTGGTCAGCAGGTGTTACCCTGGAGCCTGGAGGCCCTTTTCGTAAGTTCATTGGCCTTCTTATTTCCTTCAATACCACAGTGTCCTAGCACGCTTGCAAGAGTCATCTTATTGCCTTTAGCGAGTTGCTTTATGGCATTCCGGCACTCGGTGTGGCAGTCTGTTATACTATAGATGTGCGCCCCCTTAAGGTTCATTTTCAGAAATTCTTGAGCACAAATGTAGACAGCTAGTGTCTCTTCCTGTCAGATAGAGGGTTCCTGTACCAGGAGCACAGATATCCTTATGTTCGGACCTTATCTATCCCCCAATACCTGCACCCTGATCTCATTTTGATCCACCCTTATACCAATTGGATAACTTTTTGTCCAATCGGTTAAAGATATCCACCGCACTCAGTCTCTTATGACCGTTGCAAAGGGTGTTTCGAGATCGAATATGGTTGGCATTGCATCTGAGGGCTTTGCTAAGAGGTTTGAGTCCAGTTGGTCCAGCCTCATATGTCCTACGCCTTCCTTCAGGTTACCATCAGGTAGGATTTCCCCACTACGAGAAATTCTTATAGCATCCAGCAGGCTACATTTCCTTGCGTGTAAGTCCAAGGGAGGCAGATTGTGTATGATCTCAAGCTCTGTTATGGGAATAGTGAAGCTAGTTTCTGTGACACCAATACAGGCAAGCCGTTGCAGTTTCTGCAACCAACTGCGTGTGGTGGTCACCCTAGGTATGAAATATATATAAAATAAAGCAGATGTCACAATACGAAAATTCTAGTTGGTTAACATGAATGAGTTTGGCAAATCGGACTGACCAGACTTCAGCACTATTCAAATCTTTTAATTTGAAAGAATCTACTCCGAGTTTCGAACCACGATTCTCGTGCAATGGCAAATGAGCTATAGGCTGTCAATTTGACTGTCACTTCAAATAGTGTTGCGAATTCGGAACTCGAACTAACAACCTACACAAATCCACATGGCGACAGGTTTCCGGTCGTCCATAGGTTTATTTTTTAAACATATTCCCCACGAAGGGCCGAAAGGCTCGTCGTCAATTCATTGGCTTTCTGGAACTTCATTAGGGAAGAACCGTGGACAAAAAGGAGTCGGTCCTCTGCAAAATGATTGGAATGAATTGGGAGACTTTGAGTCGAGGGTTAGCCGAACCTTCCTTAACGAAGCAATGAAGTGAGCTTTCGGATTCATGAATTATTCAAGGAAGATGTTGATTTCAGACGGGAACATTTAGGGGCAATAATTGCTGGATTTCTATACTCCATTTCGATTTGAATATTTTCACCTATTCGTTGTATTGCGCGCATGTTCTAGGGAACAGCGTGCTGTCATTTTGCCCAAATTTCTGTAATTTTTGGCGCTCTAGTTCCTCGGAACTGAGTGCTTATCAATTTGCCCAAATGTCTGTAATTTTCGAATTTTTGGCTGAAAATGGTCTCAAATGATTTGTTTCGACTCACTGATCAAGAATCCGAGGTCGAAATCGATTCTGTCCGGCCGGCCGGCCGGCCGTAGGCTACTACTACTATATCTTTTAGTGCAAGAGACATTACATATATTTTGTTCGGTCGCAAAACTAATACTCCTTCAGTTCCCCATCCCAATATGTCGTCACTTCTTCTTTGCTATACATTTTCATATAGGAGGAAGATTTTAGATTGTATTAATATTGCATTGTACAATTACTTCGTGCTTGTTATCTCATTATCGGTAACAAGAAAATACAGTTGTTGTTTTGTTAAAAGTGCGTTCGAATCTTTCACCACTTCCCATCTTCATAATTGTTATCTTATTGCGAGTAACAACTTACGCCGTAATCAACGAGATTACTACCGGGTGCTTAAAGTTAAGTATACTCCTTTACTCATCCCCTTGATAAAATAATCAGGGTATACAATTCTGGTCCTTAGAAATAACATTATATTTTGATAAAAGAATCAGGACTCAATATTTGATCCTTCGAACCATAACATCCTGATAAAACAATAATGATCCAACATCGAGGACTCCAGCCTTCCTTTCCAACAGACTCTCCAGACATGACTCCCCTGGAATTTAGCATCTTTGCATATCTGAAAGATGAGGTTTTCAAAAGACAATACGATAATATTGAGCTCCTCCAATCATCAATAACAAGTGCTGCCAAAATATTGGCCCATAAATGTTAAAAAATATATTTGACAACAATTGAAAAAGAATTTATAAAAATTCATTGAGATTAATTGAGCACATTTTGAACATTTGATGTGAATTCAATGTCAGAATCCTCACAAATGGCCAAACTCCCAAACTGGGAGTTATCTTACAGTTATTCGATGTACTCTTTCCATTTGTATCGATTTATAACCTGCATCCAAACATTAAAATTAGTTAAACAGTATGCATTCATTTATCAGTACATATATCTCAAAAATTCTTCCATTCAAACACAAGGGAACAGATTAGTCATATCTGTTCAATAGCTAATATGATATCTCTTGAAAATGATTTAGGAGAATAGAATTTCAACTTATGAATAATTCACTCTCGATTCCATCAGCTTGATATTTTCTGAAAGAAAACTCCTTAAAACGGAATAAAATTCCAGTATCATTTATCATTCATCATTCTTTCAATCAAATTACCCTATCCTGGTTATCACAAGGTCTGTTGTAAACCCAGAGAAGGAGTTAGGCTCAGCAATTATGCTATGTACCTAAAATCACGTGTAATATAAACTTTAATAAAAAAATTTATTCATTTGAAAATTTCACCTTCTACAAACTTAATGTGAACTAAATCAATGTATTTTGTACTAGCTACCCGCCCCGGCTTCGCACGGTAGATGCTGATACTAAATATACTTCAGAATTTCTTTAAATACAACGATCACAGCATTTTTGTCGTTAGACAATACAAACATGTTTTCTTTGGAGGTTACTCTTGAAAGAGCGACATATAATTGGCCATGTGAAAAACACTCAACGCTCAAATATAAGCTTGTAGCGTTGAAAGTTGGACCCTGCGATTTATTAATGGTCATTGCAAAATATATCATTAGCGGAAATTATAGGCGTTTACATTGGATCAGTACATCCGATGGTATCAGAGGAATTCGGGGAATCAATACATCTATCCTGGCTGAGGCGAGTCTCACGCTCTACACATGATTCTCTGGCTCTCTGTATTCGATTTCTATCCCTATTCTGGCAGTACCGGCCCCCCGGTCGGTACCACTGCAACCGCTATATCCCTGCATATTAAATCTGCAATATCTTCGAAAATATTCATTTAAATTACATGCTGTAAATGGTCATATTGATCAATATTAAATACACAATGCATTTGAGGTACTTAATTGGATAAGTATCAATGCTGTATCGCTTAAACTAGCTTCGTAATCAAGCCATTATTTCTCGTAGAATGTAAAGGATAAAAAATGGTTATTTGTGGGTTATCCTTAAGAGATAGACATATACCATCACGGACTTTTTTGTAGACCATTGTAAGGTGTACCATACTGTACTACATTATTTTGATCTATCTCGTCTAGGGTTCAGGCAGCGTTTGCAATGTAAGCGCAAAAAAATGTGTTTTCCGCAAATCGCCAGGAAATTTTGACATTCCTGTCAAAATTTCTTGAAGAAAAAGTCAGGACTTCCTTACTGTAAGGAAATGTCATTTCCTTACTGTAAGGAAATGATATTTCCGTACAGTTGTTAGTGTTCTACATAAATGATAGAAAACACATTGCTTATAAGGAATTAATTTATATTTTGAAAACATCAAGTCATTGCTGAATACATTTTTAAGATCAATTTGTTATATTTACAGTAATTTGACAGTTAGTACAATTATTGAACATTGGAGGAACACTCTTAGAACTATGAGAAACATTTTGGACAACATGCAGGGTGGAAGGGTCATTTTGTTGAATATTTTGTACTGTGAAAATTTTATTTGCCACCTCAACCTTATTGTTAAGCGATTCTTCGATATATCCTTCAGCAACGTTTGATGACTTCCATCCGCCATGCCTCTTTAAACTAGTTATGTCGGCACCAGAGTCCACCAATATTGTTGCAGAAGACCGACGAAAGCAGTGACCAGTATATTCTGTCGGATTTACCAAGTTCAAATAAGTAGCAACTATTTTGGGCATTTTTCTAAATTGATGAATTCCTACCACTTGTCTACAACCCTTTCCGCTTTGATATTTAAAGAAAAATCGGTCACTGTTCATATTTTCTGGTCTTAACGAAACACACTTTCGATAAACATTCAAGTAGATCTGATTAATTACAAATGATCTTGGTTTGTTGGTTTTCGAATCAGGTATGCTGATTAAAAGCTTAGATTCTAAGTCTTCTATATCGTGTACAGTCATTCGGACTAACTCATCCATTCTACAGGCCCCAGAAATACCAAATACCTATTAGGTACAGCCACCTAAAAAATAAATAAAGCTATAATCTAAATAGAAATTAAAACCTTGTAAATTACCTTAATCATTAAATTTTCTTTATCTGGAGCCTCCTGGATAAATTTTTCAATTTCTTCCTTCGTTAAAATCTTAGATTTCTTTGCCCTATAACCTTGAGCTTGCCGTTTCAATAAAGAACGAAGTTTTGAGTATGTAGATATATCTACATTGTGTTTAAGTGCAAGGGTTGACTTCAGCATTGAATAATTGGCCCATAATGTTGAAGATTTCATCTTTAAACAAAGGTCTAGGAAGTATGCCATTACAAAATTTTCTGAGAAAGAACTCGTATTTTTACTCATGCGATAATCCATAAAACGTCTGTATGCATTTTCGTACTTTTCTCTTGATTTCTTTGGCAATAATTCTAATGAAGCAGTATTCACTGCCTCAACCAGCTCTGGAGGAGTCCCAGGAATGGAAATTTCATCATCACTTATCATTTTACTTTCGAGAACACCAGCAATTAAATTTATAAGCGTCAAGTTTGACAATTCAACCTCAATACGTTTCCATAGTAACCCAAGTAATTTTATTAGGAATTTCAAAGCACCATTTATTTGGGAATAAAATTATCGCTTTTTTTTTTAAATCAATCAATATCTGTCGAATTTTAAACGATTTGCGGAAAAATAGTATGTTTACCTCGTAGGAAAAGGCACATTCCTGGACTCTGTGTTGCTAAGTCTCGGCTTGCGCCTCGACTTAGCAATCTTCACAGTCGTCCAGGAATGTTAAGCTTTTCCTACCCGGTAAACAATGTACTATTATTTACGACATCACATTAGAAACCTCTAAAATTATCAGTGTTTCTCTAATATATTATGCATGTATTATACATGTAAACCTTCCTAATCAATCACTCTATCTATTAAAAAAACCGCATCAAAATCCTTCACTTGGTTTTAAAGATCTAAGCATACATATAGGAACAAACAGACAGTGGGAAGCGACTTTATTTTATAATATTATTTTTTTTTTTTTTTTTTTTGTCATGTAAGAGGAAAAACCTTTTATAGGCGCCGCAAGCGGCAGTGTGAGACTCCAGATGTTATTTGGTTACTCACTAAAAAACCTCTCACTATTCTTGGACTGTTCTTCGTCCTGCCCTTACAGCGTCCCTTAACAAAAGAGATGAGCTGCAAGTGGCCTTCATAGTTGATGGGACCTCATCACTCGTAGTGACCCGAGCAACACTGCTTTTTGCATTCTGTTCGCCAAAACCTCGGCCAAGGATGTACAGGCCGGAATAATCTTCAATTCTGTCACATAGTTCGCTCTCATTCCGCCAAGGCATCCTATGATCAGAACGACCATTTTTACTTTATACCCTGGATATAGGGTTCCCAGCTCAAACAGCAAATCCTTGTATTTCTCCCTCTTCTGTTGTTCTTTCATCACCACATTATTTTTCAGCGGGGGAGGAAAATTCGACAACAAACAATTCCCTGAGATCTTTGTCCACCAGTACTATATCTGGCTTTATGGCATGGATCTGCCGAGTTGTTGGAAAAGCATTGTTCCAGTAGATTCGAGCTCTATCATTTTCGATGACTGATTCAATTTCCAGAGGCACAAATGGTAGCACTGGCTCCTTGTCTATATCATAAATTTCTCTCAGATGGAAGTAGAGAATCCGAAGCGCCGCATTGTGTCTTTCTGTGTATCCTGATGGAGCGTGGACTCTGCAAGGAGACAAGATGTGCATGACAGTTTCCTGCTGACTGTGGCATGCTCTGCAAGTTGTTGGAGTGTCCACTTTCATGATGTTCTTCTTATACCATCTTGTATTTATCACTCCATCTTGACAAGCCATAACGAATCCCTTCGTTTCCGACTTTAGACCAGCCGACTTCAAAAACGCAAAGGATAGTTCCTCTGATAGGCCCTGATCTTTCAAACTCCTGAAATATATAGAGTGCAGACTTTTACTCATGTGGTCTTCGAGTAACGTCTTCAGTTGTGCCTGTCTGATCTCTCTGCCTACTCTTCTCTGGTCTGTTGGCGTGATAGGTGTTCCCACTAGCTCATAGTCGATGGATACTCCAGTTATGCTGAGTTTTTCCAAGGCTCTCCGTCCAGCTCTAAATAGGAAAGCTCCTTGGTTCCTGATTTCATGATGAGCTACCATTTTGAGAAGCGGGTCTTCACTTCTCAATATCCTTATTGCCATTTCCAACGTATGTTGATGGTGTTGGTATTCCAAACTCTGCAAACCTCTGCCACCCTGCGTTCGTGGGAGATATATTCTTTGAACCGAGCAGTTGGGATGCAGGCTCCGATTCATGTTCATCACTTTACGTGTGGCCCTGTCTAGTTCGAGAATCTCATTAACTGTCCAGTTGATTATTCCAAAAGAGTATGTGACTATCGGAACTGCCAAGATGTTCGTAGCTGACACCTTGTTTTTACCAGACAGCTGTGATTTCCATATATCTCGGATCTTCTTTTTGTAGCTGGCTGTCAAAGCATCCTTGATTCGAGTTGTCTCCAGTGCGCCTCTTTGTTGCATTCCAAGGAATTTGTAATTTTCCTCTTCATCGAGGTGCCGAATGATTATTCCTCCTTCCAGTTCGATGTCTTCTCCTACTTCTTCAGTTCTTCCTCTGTTCAGATGGAAAACAGCACATTTTTCCAAACCGAATGACGTTCCTATTGCTGTGGTGTATTCCGCAACGATGTTAAGAAGTTGTTGTAGCGCTGCCTTGGAGGGAGCGTACAGTTTTAAGTCGTCCATGAACAGGAGATTTGAAACCAGATGTTCTCTTCTGCCTGGTGGCCCGGCCTTGTACCCTATTCTGCTTTCCCTCAACTCCGTTGTTAATGGTAGGAGTGTTATGCAGAACAATAACGGGCTTAGCGAGTCTCCTTGAAATACGCCTCGCCTGTATTTCACCCATCCCGTATACGTGGTTCGACCTTCCGATCGAACGGCGAACTTAGTCTTCCATAGCGCCATGATGTTTTTCATCACATGGACGATATTTGTGTGGACTTTGAGCATCTCAAGCAGCTGTAATATCAAGCTGTGCGACGATGTGTCAAATGCTTTCGCGTAATCCAGCCAGGATGTATGTAGATCGCGCTTGTAGTGTTTTGCATCTTGACAAATGCTCTTGTCTATGAGTAGGTTGTCCTTGCACCCCTGTACTCCTTTCCGTGCTCCTCTTTGCTCGTAGATTTGGTTCCACACTGGTGCACTAGCCTCCAGAATCCGGTTTTGAAGGACACTTGTGAGTATTTTATACAGCGTATTGAGACACGTGATAGGGCGATAGTTCTTTGGCTGTCCTAGATCGCCTGATTTTGGTATCAGTACAGTTCTGCCCTCTACCAACCATGATGGAATTGCCTCACGGTGAATTATTATCCCACTGAATATTCTGGCTACGTGTTGATGAGTAGCTGGAAAGTTCTTCCACCAGTAGTTTTGGATCCCATCCAGTCCAGGTGCCGTGAAATCATTTTTGTTCTTTTGGGCTTGTCTAACTTCTTCGGTTGTTACTTCAGTCATTTCTTCTGTCGGTTGCAGACTTTGATCGCATAATGTCTGGAATCTGGGATGTGTCTCAGAGTACGGGCTTAGCAAACCCGAGGTACCCTAGCTACCTGGCAGTAGGTATAAAATGCAATAACAATAACAATAACCATAACACTAACACTAACACTAACACTTACACTAACACTAACACTAACACTAACACTAACACTAACACTAACACTAACACTAACATTAACATTAACACTAACACTAACACTAACACTAACACTAACACTAACAATAACATTAACACTAACACTAACACTAACACTAACACTAACACTAACACTAACACTAACACTAACAATAACATTAACACTAACACTAACACTAACACTAACACTAACACTTACACTAACACTAACACTAACACTAACACTAACACTAACACTAACACTAACACTAACACTAACACTAACACTAACACTAACACTAACACTAACACTAACACTAATACTAACACTAACACTAACACTAACACTAACACTAACACTAACACTTACACTAACACTAACACTAACACTAACACTAACACTAACACTAACACTAACACTAACACTAACACTAATACTAACACTAACATTAACACTAACACTAACACTATCACTAACACTACACTAACACTAACACTAACACTGACACTAACACTAACACTAACACTAACACTAATATTATTATTATTATTATTATTATTTTACTGATTCTCCTGGGTCTTCCACAAGGAGACCCTCAAAAGCTCTAAGAGCTTGCCCTGAGTTAGGAGAACCAGTTGTGTTCTTTGTAGGCTTTGTTACTGTGTCCTTACGCCACCTTAGGCACAGCACTCTTCATTTTTTACCCAACAGCGAATGGTGGCCATTACCGTGACTAGAAAATTTCTTTCCTAGCCTCGGAATTGAACTTGGGGCTTCCAAACGGGAACGGGAGGAAAAGAAATCTCCCAGAAACAATCATTTTGGAATTCATTATTTATCGCTGCCAATGTAAACAAAGGAGAAAGTGAGGTTATGTTTTTGTTATGAATTATGTGGCTCTAATTGCAAATGTGAATAGCATGCATATAAAGCGGCAAAATGAGTGGCTTTCAGATCCAATTATGATCTCAATTTATAAAGACCCTATACTTTCGTAAAACTTAGCGATATACACCATTTAAAGTGTTTTCTCGATTTAAATGAACGCATTGATACTAAAAACCAGAAACAATCATCAAAACTCGTTAATTGAACTTGGATTTAATGTCTTATTACACTAGACAACCAATTGAAAACGTAATTGTTCATTTAGAAAAAAAAACCGATGAAGTACTTGTAACTTGAATTCTCGGTTGCAGTAATGGTTTTAACTGCAGATAAGAGAGTAATTACTGCTGTCTAAAATGTCGCTATTACGAGTTCACTGAACGTCTGTCTCTTGGCTTTCGCTAGGTGCATCTTTCGGCATTTACCCCCTCACGTATTCAAAGGAAATAAATTTTTATCGCATCTTTTCAGAAGGGTGCAGGGAACATTAAGCTGTTTCGGTGTAAGGTCACATTTCCGGGCGGAATTCCTGAAGCGTACCCGCCGAAAGTCTAAATGTGTTAGCGACGAATCTGATTTGCCTCCGGAGAGGGCCGGAAGGTGGAAAAATAATTTCCTCGTTCGTTTACATTTCGCCGAACATCAATTTCCACTTCCTAAGGGCTTTGGTCTTGAAATGATTCGATTCAGAAGTCCGTATCGCGTAAGAAAAATTTTCGTTTCAAAGACAACTTGATGAAATGCTCGCTAAAAGTTATATTTTAGAGGCGCATAATTTGATTTTATTGGTTCCGCTCCCGAAGAAACGTTTTAGCGGACTTTTATATTGGTTTTCGTCGATTCCTGTGTCATTTCGACGCATTCATACGGTTCGGTTGTTTGAAGAGTCGCGGGATTTATGGAATTTTGAGGAGTTGTGATATCGCAACGAAAGTTTCGAAACCTGGAATGGATTTTCGTTTCGGCCAAAGAATACACCGGATAAAGTTGAAAAAGTTCGGTACCAGTCAGATTTCTCGTTCGTCAGAATGATAAATTCGATAAAGAGTTTGGAATGAGGCATATTCAGGAGGAGTGGAATTATGTCACTCGAGGAATAGGCCTGGGTGACAGTTAAAGAGTGCGAAATGTGTCATTCTAAACGCTTGACAGACTTTAGTTTTTCAATGTCCGTGAATCGTATTGAACTCTCAAATTATTAGTTACTAGATGCCCGCCCCAGCTTCGCACAGTTGAAATGCTGATACTAAATACTACAGAATTTCTTTATATACAGCGTTCACAGCATTTTTGTCGTTAGACAATACAAACATGTTTTCTTTAGAGGTTACTCTTGAAATAGCGACATATAATTGGCCATGTGAAAAACACTCAACGCTCAAATATAAGCCTGTAGCGTTGAAAGTTGGACCCTGCGATTTATTAATGGTCATTTCAAAATATATCTTTACCGCAAATTGTAGGTGTTTTAATTGGATCAGTAAATCCGATGGTATCAGAGGAATTGGGAGAATCAATACATCTATCCTGGCTGAGGCGAGCCTCACGCTCTACAGATGATTCTCTGGCTCTCTGTATTCGATTTCTATCCCTATCCTGGCTGTGCTGGCCCCCCGGTCGGTACCACCGCAACCACTATGTCCCTGCATTTTAAATCTGTAATATCTTCGAAAATATTCATTTAATTTACACGCTGTAAATGGCCATTTTGATCAATATTAAATGCACGATGCATTTAGGGTACTTAATTGGATAAGGATCAATGCTGTATTGCTTAAAATAGCTTCGTAATACAACCATTATTCCTCGTAGAATGTAAAGGATAAAAAATGGTTATTGTGGGTTATCCTTAAGAGATAGACATATACCATCGAGGACTTTTTTGTAAACCTTTGTAAGTGAACCATACTGTAGCACATTATTTTAATCTATCTCGTAGGGTTCAGCCAGCGTTTGCAATGTAAGTGCAAAAAAATGTGTTTATTTACGACATCACATTAGAAAACTCAATAAATTATCATATATAATGTATTATACATATAAACCTTCCTATTGAATCACTCTATCTATTAAAAAAACCGCATCAAAATCCTTCACGTAGTTTTAGAGATCTAAGCATACATAGGAACAACAGACAGCGGGAAGCGACTTTATTTTATACTATGTAAGGTTTTAATCAACTTGTTGATTAAAGACAGCGATTGTTCGAGATCATTAATCGGTACATTAATCAACGAGTTGATTACCATGAATTTTCCATTAATCTCGTAGCACTGACGTGAAGTCAGGCGCTTTTGCGCGCATGCTATATTGCCATTCACCTCTATTGGACAAACTTAATCGAATTTAACATGGATATAAAACGTTTTATTATCTTTTATAAGATATGAAAACATTTCGTGTATTTTAATGACAGACTTGAGTAATGAGAGAAGCGTCTAGGATCACAGCATATTCAATTCTGATCGGAATTCAAATTATTTAATTATACAATAATATAAAAAATTGGTTCAAGCCGTGTGGACAAGAGCTTTGGCGCTCTTGTTCAAATTTTGACAAATTATATATCCGAAAGTATTAGCTTCTCAGAGTTAGGAATGATATCAATGGAATTTTATGATAGAACTGCATCATAAAATAAATTAAATTAAACAAGAATCCATTGATATCATTTCTAACTCAGAGAAACCAATACTTTTGGAGTTAACAATATTATTACACTCTTAGTAATTCCTAACCTAAATTTCTTAAATTTATCTCTGTTTAAATAGATTGAGCAACGGAGAAAAATTAAGATCTACTTGTTCATTGACTAATTACCCGTATGTTTTCGCGTGAATGTTCTGGGGAACATCGCGTTATCATTTTGTCCAAATGTCTGCAATTTTCGGATTTTGTGCCGAAAATGGGATTGGGTTCGACTCCCCGATGAAGAATAATGCGAGGTCAAATTTGATTCTGTCCGGCCGGCCGTTGCCACGATAACTTCAGAACGGAAAAAGCTATCGACTTGAATTTTTCAGGGTAGGAGGCGCATCCTAATACGATGGACAAGTTCGTTAATGGTCATAAGCGGCCCAATGGTTTCCAAGTATCTAATAATTATGTTTTCAACCAATACAAATCCGATCGAATTGAAACTTGGCGAATAGTTGTAGAATATAAACCTAAGCGCGTTCGTGAAATTTTAAGAGAATCGTATAACGAGATAATTTAAAAAAAATATTTTTTATGTCACGATAACCTGAGAACGGAAAGAGAAAGAGCTACTTGAAATTTTCAGGTTAGGTTGTGCATCTGAATGCGACATTTGAGTTTGTTCAAAGGCATAATCAGCCAAACGGTTTTGGAGTTTAACCCATCTGAAATTTGGTTGTTATTTCCTCAATAACTCGAAAAAAACACAACCGATTAAATTCAAACATGATTATTAGTTGTAGAATGCTGACGCGAAATATCTTGCAAAATTTCGTGAGGAACGTATTACGAGAAAATTTCAAAAAAATCATTGAAAAAAAATCTATATATCAGTTAATATTCGTCCGACATCGCTGAAATTTTGCGAGAGCCTTCAAAACCCAACTCTTAGGCTCAAGTTCCAAGTTTGAACAGGATCGGATATATATTGTTGGAGATTCGAGCAGCCTTGTGTAAGTTCAGTAGATGGATGGGCGACCGTTGCCTCGATAACTTTCGAACGAAAGGATATAGGAACTTGCCAATTTCAGGGTATGTTGCATATCCGAATGGGAGAGTTAAGTTCGTTTGCGGGCATAATAGGTCCTGGAATATTTTTTCCTCGCTAAATCAAAAAATATAAACTCGATCAAATTGAGGCTTGTTAACTAGTTGTAGAATATCGACATAAAGACGTGTTTAGAATATTGTAAGAACTGTACCCCTAGAAAATGTTTAAAAAATCACGAAAAAAATAATTGCTTCAAGCACTGATGTGAAGTCAGGAGCTTTTGCGCGTACGTTATATTGCGCACCTTTATTAAAATACCGATTGCGCCACGCCGTATCACGTTCGCACAATGAAGTCATAAAATTAAAGCAAACTCATACATCGCGCATTAAAAATTGAATTAAATGCTAAAAACTTGAAGGGTTGTTCCGTTGGACGGCGTGTGAGCAAACGTCGTGATACTGCGGTTGTCAGGGGTGACTCGGTCTGAGAAATGATGTCTGGACACGCAACTGCGTCATCAAAAATAGCTGTACGGCGCACGCCATCAGACATGAATGGAATCGTTATTGAATAATATGCACTCATGCCTGCCACCTGAAACAATCAAATTCCGTGCATTTTCCACGGGGGTGGAATCCTTCGAATCCAGATTGATTTATTAGCTTGATGGAGATATGGATATCTGAATATACAGCCGTAGGCAGAAGCTATATTGGGCGCTCGTACCAGGTCGCTATGATTATGTCCGGATGTCTGAAATTTTCGGATTTTCATATACAGGGTGATTCCAAATTAGGCGTGAACCTTTGAGGAGGAGTTAGTATGGATCATTTGCTGTCATCTGGGCCATATTTATTGATAACCGAAAATCAACAGTTTCCGCGATAATCATTAAAGGATACTGTGGGAGGTATATCCATTATTAAATGGATTCTTTCTGGGTTTTCGCTCCCAAACCCTGAAAAATATCGAAAAAATATCCATATCCCGTGCGACCGTCACTGATTGAGAAATTAAAAAACCTTCTACATCAAGAAATGGCTGCTGATGCTCAGAGCACGTGTGCCAAATTTCAAAAAACTAGATGTTTTTTTGAAATTTGGCACACGCCCACGCGCTCTGAGCATCAACAGCCATTTCTTGATGTAGAAGGTTTTTTAATTTCTCAAGCAGTGACGGTCGTACGGGATATGGAATAGATATTTTTGGAAAAAAAATGGTACGCCATTGCTTTTACTTAAAATGAAAACTACTTACTAAAGTTTTTATAAAAAAAATTTGTTTTTCTCAAAACTTTAGCAGCCTGTAATTAAGAGGTGTATATATATATATTCTTTTGAACCTTGAGCATCACATTCTTTCATCTAACAATAAAGCATTTGTATGAAAAAAGTGTTAGCAGAGGTTAGAGTAACGGGGTACCATACAATTCGATATATGATACAAGAGCTTAGGAAAAAACCTCAGCAAAAAACCCTGTCTCCCCGTTAGTGTTATGATTTATGATAATTCAAATTGTCAACAAAATATGCTGAAATATTAAATATTGAAGGGCATCTTTTTCATCACTATTGTTTCTTCCTTGAATAAGCTGAGAGGTTTCTTCAAGATAGTCAATCTGGAAAAGGAAAAGACAAAAGGAGAAAACAAAAAAAATCAGAATGGAATATTCCATGGTTTACTAAATAGATTTGAAATTCACCACCCATTCCAAAAAAGACTCAGAAACATTATGAATAGCCCTTAAACAATCCTGGAATCTATATATGGGCAATTATTAACTAAATGATCTATTAGTAGGGGAGCCCAAGCGGGGATTTTGGGATTTACTAAAGCGCGGCAGATTAATATATAGGGGGATACCTTGTACCTGGTTAAGTTTTTTCACCAAACATGAGCCATATATATATGGCCGCCCGTCAAGGATAAAGCATCAGATTAGTAAAAAAAAGTTGATCATCGGAAATTCTCGAGCGCGTCAGATTAAGGTAGGGTGAGTTAGTTACATGCTAAAAAGTGTATGTTCCATTAATCTGACAATTTGAGAGTGACGTAAAGAAGGGGGAGGGTTTCAAAGTTGTAAAAAAAAACGACATCTTGACATTCTCGAGCGTGGTAAAATTTTTTTTTTTTTTGAAGGGAATAATGCAAGAATTACGAAAAATATATAATCTGACGATTTTCACAAGCCGAAGTAATAAAAATTAATTGATAAAGTTTAATGCGTGCAGCTATGCCATGCCTATATTCCCCTCCCTGTGTTTCTATTCTCCTCTCACTCTTTCTCTATCTATTGCTCTCTCACTCCGTCCCACTCCGGTTTCTGTTGCCATGACACCATAACAGCTTGTCACGCAGACTCGTTCGCGGTATGATCTTGTTTACAACGTATTTCCAACGTATTAGGTTATTTTGCGATTTTAATAAAAGATATGTGAATTATAGTTAATAAATAATCACTATGAGTGATTGAGTGATATTAATGTGAATTGTGTATTTTGTGGTGAAAGTACTTTACAAAAAACAATCAAATTTTCATTAGAAACTTTACAAAAATGTATCATTACTTTGGAATATCGTCGGAGCTAACCGATTCTTCGAAAATCACGAAAAAAAAAAAAATTAAATTTTGTATAATTAATATGTGTATAAATATTGTCCTCAAAACAACATAAGCTTTTTCATTTGCACGCTATTTCCTGAGCTTTTCGATTAATTAAGTTCAATGATTTAAAAAAATTAAAAAAAAAATTTTTATTGTCAGATTTAGCGAATCCCTCCAGACAATCGTCAGATTAGGAGACAGCAGGTCTAGGCCATATTGATGAACCACATATATCTTAATCTGACGCGCTTGAGTATTTCTAAATGGCAATTTTTTTTTGCATATTCTAATAATGACCACGAGTTTGCGTTACATCCCAATCGTCAGATTATTATACAAGAGCATCTTTTAAGGTTCACTTAACACCCCCTCAGAAAATCAGACGAGCTCGATAAAAATTTTTTTTTTTCATTTTCAACCCTTACGTATGATCACCTCCATCATGGAAACGGTCAGATTAACATATGTACATGTTTTAAAATACGTAGGACACAGATGCTATCAATATCTGACGCGCTCGAGTATGTCCACGTAACGGTTTTTTTTTACATTTTTGAAAATTTATATCCGCTCACCCCACCGATGAACAGGTATATATTATATAACATTTTCTTCATCTTATCATCTAAGCTTGACAACCCAATAGCTCTCTATGACGCTCGAGTAAATCCCGAATTAGCTACGTGGGCTCCCCTACTATATGGTCTCCATTCACCACTAGGGCTCTAAACTTAATTCCATCTGAAAAGCATGCCGTTGCAACAACCATGACCACTGAATTCTATTTGAATACTCTGAAATTAAATTTTTGCTGAATAAATCCCAAGAAATCCATTCAGACCGCCAATTCGAATTCACCATGGTAAATTCGAATTAAGAGTGTCCAATACAGGAGAATGGACAACATAATTTACCATGGTACATTCGATTAAGGGTGTCCAATATAGAAGAATGGGCAATAGAACATACGCGCAAAAGCTTCTGACTTTACGTCAGTGCTTGAACCAATTTGTTTCTTAATTTCGATTTTTTATAAACGATTAACTGTTAGTTTTTTTCCCGAAAATATCGAAAAAATTTTCCTGACGCTGCCATTTAGTTAATTCAAAAGAAAAAAAAAGCTTCCATCAGGCACAAGATTATCTATTAATACAACAAATTTTTTTTGTCCGCGTGATTTTTGATGAATCTCCAAGGATAAGTGATGGTCACACAAGGAGCTTCGGTCGGAACTGGATCAACACAAACAGCCATTACTTTTAAAATTATCAATATTTTTGGCGCTCTTTTTCCTCGGAACAGAGTGCTTATCAATTTGCCCAAATGTCTGTAATTTTCGAATTTTTGGCTGAAAATGGTCTTGAACGATTTGGTTCGACTCACTGATCAAGAATCCGTGGTCGAAATCGATTCTGTCCGGACATCCGGCCGTCCGTCCGGCCGTTAACATGATAACTCTCGAACAGAATGAGGAAGACGAAATTTTCTGAGTAGGTTTGAGTGATTAATATCTCGGTTAAGTTCGTTATTGGGCAAAATCGGTCTAATAGTTTCGGAGTAACGAAAAAAAATATTTTTTTTCACATTACAACTTTTGAATTCAAATTATTTTAAGATGCAGCTTCATCATAAGAATCCATTGTTATCATTTTCAACTCTAACAATCTAATAATTTCCCAGATATGAAGTTTCAAAGTTTCAATAATACATTGTAAGTTCTATTTATTCACAGAATGTGAACACAGAATCTGTCTGTATTCACTGTTCATAAATGTCAACTTTTCTAGCTATTAGAAATTGTCAATTCGTAGGTTGAAAATACTTTCTCTTGGAACATAAGTATCCGATTTTTGAATTTGTGAATATATAAAAGACTGTTTTGAAACCGAAAATAATATTGACTGATTACATATTGAATAATTTATGTATAAATATTGGGGATGATGTTTCAGAAGATTTAGAATTGGATTATTTTAATGATGTTGTTTATGGAGGCAATAGGAAAGAAGAACATAATGGAATAATCAAAAGAAATTACTGTTCGTTGACCACAGAGGTTAATATTACCTCTTACTTCCTTAAGTAGTGAGACATTTTCCTATATACAGTATTTTCATAAGGTTCCTAGCAAAAAAATACTGAAATACGGATCTACAATTGTGTATCAAACATTTCTTCTTGAGTCAAGCTTCATAATACAGAGAAGAATGTCTGAGTGGTATTTAAAATAAATTTTAAATTATGAAATGAAAGGAGGATAGTATTTTATTAATATATTTTGAACTATTAAGATAATTTGTTCGAAATCCGTCACTACCTACTCAAATATCAGGAATAAATGGACAATCTTCTATGATTGCCTGCAGCCTTGCTCTAGCTAGACATTTCGATGATGATTTCGGGATGTGAAAACTATGCACCGAGTGTAAGTTGCAACAACCCATTCCACGAGGTTGAATCATTGCAGATTGCTCATTTAATCTTGATAAATACATTTAATCTTTCATGATGCAGTTCTACCATAGCAATCGTTTGATATAATTCCCAACTCTGAGAAACCAATACTTTCTGAGATATAATTTGTCTGTTTGAACAAGAGCGCCAAAAAGCTCCTGTCCACAGGGCTTGAACCAATTTTTTTTCTGTAATTTCTGTCAAATCAAGTCGAAACCTTATTTGATGATACCATATTTTTACTTTTATAAAATAAAATAATTTACTGCCAAAAAAAAATTATTTAAAATTGTCATGTTTTTACGCTTCTGACTACACCTAACTCCTTATGTGAAATCTTCAAGCAGACAGCTGTTGATGTTTGTTTGCGTACTAGTGAAGTCGTCATTTCGAAATACTTCGCACTAACGAAATTCTTCGTGGGAACATCTTCACCATCAGCGTCCAATAATGAATTATCCCAATAACATATGCCGGATAACAATTGTTCAACGGCTGATCGCGACTTATCGTATTCATACCTTTACGTGTCCAATTAACCTGGTACTCTTGTCTCGTATACCATGCAACATGTACCTCTCTAGCCTCACAATGGATGTGTCCTGAAATTACTCAAGCTGTACCTCCGAAGGATGATTGATTGATTGCTCTCTTGTTGGCATTCTTTGAACATTCGAAGCCGCCCTGCCGTGACATGGGGAAAATGAATATTTAAATCGGCGTCGCTCAGTTGGACCAAAACACGAAGAGAACTGATGAGAATAGACCGGCGACGAACATAACAAGTTTGTTTGTTTATTCCCTTTGAAACTCTTCATCATACTTAGTTCATTATAATATCGTCTTTGTCAAAGCAGGGTGCTTCCATAAGAATAATATGGACTGGTTGTGAGAAAGAGACCATTGATATCAGAAAATGGACAGAACAAGTTAAGGAAAAACTTTGACACATACTTTACAGTGCAGTAATATGCCTTGAGATATTTAGTGCAGATTTTATTTTATTCAGGGTGCAAATTTGATGAGTTTTTCTGATGAATTGCTTAAACTAATGATTCATTAATGTATAATGAGATTTGTTTGATTGATATAACTTCTCTTCCTTTCCGAGAACAAATGCAGAAATATATGTCTCTTTAAACATTATGGGAATATAATATAAACCTCTCTATAAAAATATTGCTTTCATATCCAATGTACTCTTTTTGGCGCTATTGTTCCTCGGAACAGAGTGCTTATCAGTTTGACCAAATGTCTGTAATTTTCGAATTTCCAGCTGAAAATGGTCTTAAACGATTCGGTTCGACTCACTGATCAACAATCCATGGTTAAAATCGATCTTTCTCTCATTTTAAAAAAAGTCGAGAAATTCTTCAACCTGTGATGTTGTTTCATCTCCCGCTACTACAAATCGTCATTTTGATTCCGATTTAATATTTTTAAGGTACCTATCCTTAATATTGTTCCTCTAAATTGGTGCCTGCTACAGGGTCTTTATAAATTATTGTAACATCGCAGTTGGCATTGGATTTTTATTTGCCATTTCTGACCTCTTGTGTTCTATTTATATCATAGAATTTCTAAACTGACAGTCAATATTGAATTATTGTCAATTCTTAAGATTCTTTTTAAAATTGATGAAAATTCATTTTCCAAATTATTTAAATCTTCAATGATTTATGATTTAGAACAAAACACATCTATTGTGATATCCTATAACCGCAATGGAACATTAATCAATGTTGAATGAATTCACTTTATAGAGGCCTGAAAAAATGAATATATGGCGAAATATCCTGATGTTCAGATCCTGAATCTGAAAGCCGACAGATTCATGCAGACTGGAAACGTTAAGAAGATAAAATCGACAGTAAGACCTCAAGTTTCTCAAAAAGTTGTTGAAGAACGGAGAACTCGAGTTGACCGAAATCCTTAACTGTTCCTGAATAAATTATCCTTACAGTCTGATGGTGTCCCCTTGAGTACTTGCCATAAAGTATTGAAAAACACTGAATTTGTACCCTTACAAAATAAAGATGGTACAGCAACTCCTACCAATATACATTTCACATCTCCTAGAGTGCTGCTATTGGTTTCTAAATAATCTTAACGTCGACAAATTATTAGATTTAACTTTTTGGCACTCTTGTTCCTCAGAACAGAGTGCTTATCAATTTGCCAAAATGCCTGTAATTTTTGAATTTTTGGCTGAATATGGTCTTTAACGATCTGGTTCGGCTCACTGATCAAGAATCCGTGGTCGAAATCGATTCTGTCCGGCCGGTCCGGCTCGACTCACTGATAAAGAATCCGTGGCTAATACTTTAAAATATATGATTTTACAAAACTTCAATAATTAATCGTAATTTTATGATTTTTTGAATTTAATTTCTTTTATGATGCAGTCCAATCAAAGAATCCATATCATTCCCAACTATGAGAAACCAATACTTTTGGGGATATGATTTGTCAAAGTTTGAACAAGAGCGCCAAAGCTCCTGTTCACAGGACTCTCCCACATTTCTTTTTCTTTTTTTTTCTTCTTCCATTTTAGTTAGTAGAATTTCTGATTTGATTTCATCAGATGAATTTTTAGATATTAATTCTTTCTTCACATAATACTTTTTTTTCATTCTGAACCTATGGAATTTAATGGGAATTATATCTTGATAGATAGTTATTTCATCCCTTAGGTATAGTTAATTATGATCTTAAAGGTTTTCAGTTCTCATCTAAACCAGATCATATTGTTAATTGAACTGCCAATTGAAAAAGAGTTTCACTGAAAACAATATTTTGGAGATTTGAGTATTGTACGCATTAATGACTGGCTGAGTTGACCGATAGTTGTACGCTGTGTGGAATTTCCAATAAAAACACTGACATGTTATTCGTTAGAATTTAAATAATCCCTATTGACAGGCACGCCTCTAAGTATCAAATCAGATACAGGTACGTATCTCTGGTTTATTTATACATGGGAGAATTCGGTCGAATAGACACTATTTGGAAGGTTGGAGCATTTTTAGATTCGAACTTGATACGACTTCATTATGAGAGTGCTGTCCTCACTTCTTGAAATTTATTTGGATTACAAAAAGATCTCTGCATGTCAGGTACAGAGTTCACAAAATATGTCAAACAATGCCCTGATAGTTCATACTTCATGTGCTGTTTAAGTGATATAAATATTTCGTTGAAACAATTCTCAAATTATACTGATGGAAAAGATTCACACAAACCTTGAAAATTGAATTAAATTTTGACAATCAATAATCAAGTAATCATTGAAGGATACTTACTGTGGGAGGTATACTCATTATTAAAAGGTTTCTTTCTGGGTTTTCTCTCCCAAACTCTGAAAAAAATATCTATAAAATAAAAATTAATTATTTTGTGATTGGCTTCTACGTAAGAAACAAATCACAAAATAATTAATTAATATTTGCATTATTTTTCCGAGTTTAGGAGAGAAAACCCAGAAAGAAACCTTTTAATAGTTGTAGAATACTGACACAAGGCGTTTGTGAGAATCATATCACTAGAAAATTTAAAAACAATTATTAAGAAGTGGAAAAGAATATTAATTAACTTTATTTAGCTGAATCAGCTATTACAAACAAATAAATCCATAATACAAATTTTTTTAAAAACAAAAAGAGATGCAAGTGTCAACCTAAAATACATTCTTCTCAATCTTGATTTAAATTGCCCTATACTCATACTCAGAGATCTTTTATTCAAATATTCCTTCAAATATGATGGGGCTTCACCATTTATGATCTCAAAAATTAACAGCAAATTTGCCTCCTGTATAAGCTGAGATACATTTAAAAATTTTAACAACTTCAACATAGTAATTAATAAATAATAATATTAACATAGTAATATTATTAATCAGGGTATATCTGTTTGCTCCTAATATTATACGCATTGTCTTATTCTGAAGGACCTGCGATCTTTGAACATTTCCATCCATGTGAACAGGAGCTTTGGCGCTCTTGCTCAAACTTTGACAAATTATATCTCCGAAAATATTGGTAAGAGTTGGAAATTATATCAATGGATTCTTATGATAGAACTTCATCATAAAATAAATTAAATTCAAACATCACAAAATAATTGAAATTCAACAAGAATGCCATAAAGTATTAATCCAAAACCAACAGACCAATTCTACCCAACAGCGAACTTATCCGATATATTCATTCCTCAAATCTATGATGAACGAGACATTCATTCCTCAAATCAACACTGAAAATTATAATATATCATTATGTATATCAATTTAAACTTAGCCAATATTCCAGTTCTATTTTTACTGGAGATATTCTGAACTCAATATTATTGACTTTCCATTACCATTCCCACCATCATATGGATTAACCATGGTCATTAAAATACCACCCAAAAAGTATGATATCATATTATAATCCTCATAATTACGATAGCTGAAATGAATTTGACATGTCATGTCTCTTATAGGAAAATAAGTTGACATGTAGGAACACATATCATATAATAATTCATAAATAGAATAATCATAGCATTCTGTGAAGACATAGAGGTACGATTTATTATTGAAATTTTGAAAAATCATATCGCCGAAAGTATTAACTTGTTAGACTTAAAAATTATATCAATGGATTCTTATGGTGAAACCGCACCTTGAAAAAATTGAATTTGAAATTTGTAATGTAAAAAAATGTTGTTACTCCGAACCATGTGGGCGATTTTGCCCAATACCGAACTTGGCCGAGATATTTATCTCCCAAACCTACTCTGAAAATTTCAACTGTCTAACTCATTCAGTTCAAGAGTTATCGTGTTAACGGCCAGCCAGACAGAATCGATTTTGACCGCGGATTCTTGATCAGTGAGTCGAACCAAAATATCGAAAATTACAGACATTTGGGCAAAGTGTTGCACTGTGTTCCGAGAAAGAAGAGCGCCAAAAATTATTACATATTTATGTGACGATAACCTGAGAACGATTTTGGAGTCATCATCACCATCTGAAGTTTGGTTGTTATTTCCACAATTACTCGAAAAATACGAATTCGATCCAATTCAAACATGGTAATTAGTTGTAGAATGCCGACGCGAAAATTCTTGCGAAATTTCGCGAGGATCGTATCACTAGAAAATTTCGAAAAAACCATTAAAAATCATTGAAAAAAGTTCCACGTTTGAACACGATCGGATCCATATTGTTGGAGATCCGAGCAGCCTTAAGTGAGTTCAGTAGCTGGTTGGGTAACCGTTGCCTCGGTTACTTTCGAACGAGAAGAGATAGGGCAATTTTCAGGGTAGGTTGCGCATCCGAATGGAAGAGTTAAGTTCGTTTTTGGGCATAATCGGTCCTATGATTTTGGAGTTATACCTATATGTGGAATATTATTTTACTTGATTGATACTTGGTATCTAGTTGTAGAATATTGACATAAAGACGTGTGTGAAATTTTGTGGGGACCGTATCAATAGAAAATTTTATAAGATTGAGAAAAAATATTATGTATCTCACGTTAACTAGAGAACGGAAAGAGATAGCGCATCCAAATGTGACATTTACACCCGGTTTCTGGAAGGCTGGTCAAAGTGTTGATCAACAAACAGAACTGTTCATGTCAAATCAGTCCGAGTAATTATTGTGCTTTGCGCATTTCAAATAACGATTAAAAAGAGACAGCCTTTCAGAAACCGGGGCTTAAGTTCGTTAATTGGCATATTCGGCTTAATGTGTTTAGAGTTATTCTCTTCTGAAATCTTGTTATTTCCTCTATAACTCAAAATTTACAAATCTGATCCAATTAAAACTAGGTGATTACTTGTAGAAAGCCGACCCACTATTTTTCGCGGAATATCGTATCCCGGAGTTACTTGAGGCGTAACTTTTTGGCGCTCTAGTTCCTCGGAACTGAGTGCTTATCAATTTGCCCAAATGTCAGTAATTTTCGAATTTTTCGATGAAAATGGTCTTAAACGATTTGGTTCGACTCCCTCATCAAGAATCCGTGGTCAAAATTCATTCTGTCCGGCCGGCCGGCCGTAGGCACGATAACTATCGAACGGAATGAGCTAGACAGTTGAAATTTTCAGAGTAGGTTTGGGAGATAAATATCTCGGATAAGTTCGTTATTGGGCAAAATCGGACAGATGGTTTCGGAGTTACAAAAAAAAAATTTTTTCTTACATAACAAATTCCAAATTAATTTTTTTTCAATAAGCAGTTTTATCATAAGAATCCAATGATATCATTTTTAACTCTAACAAGCTAATACTTTCGGAGATATGATTTTTCAAAATTTCAATAAAAAATCGTATTTCAACGTTTCCACAGAATTATATAATTATTCTATGTATGAATTGTCATAATGTCAACTTATTTTCCTGAGACATGACATTGTCTAAATCCTTGCTAATAGTTGGTTCGAGAAACGTCAAAATCGCCTTAGAGCGTCAAATAAACCCCCATGTGGCGATTTTATGTCGAAAAGTGAAAATTAAGAATATATATCACAGGTAAGTACCGACGTTTTATTCTAATACCGGAGATCGACAAGATCGTACGAGGAGCCCGATAGCCGGTTGGTCTACGCTGTCGGGTTTTCGGTTTCGGAACGAGAGAAGGCGGGCTCAAATCCCGGAAAGGGAATTAAACTTTTTGGCGCTCTAGTTCCTCGGAACTGAGTGCTTATCAATTTGCCCAAATGTCTGTAATTTTTATTTAAGATGCAGTTTCACCATTAAAATCCATCGATATCATTTTCAACTCCAACAAGCTAATACTTTCGGAGATATGATTTTTCTAAATTTCAATAATGAATCGTACGTACTTCTATGTTTTCACAGAATGCAATAATTATTATATCTAAGCTTTATTATATGATCTGTGTTCATACTTGTACATTTCATCCTGTTCTATAAGAAAGAGTCAAATTCATTTCAGCTATTTTAATTTAATTTCTTCCATGGTGCAGTTCTCATTCTCAGATTGCTCATTTAATCTTGATAAATAAACTATTATTTGAATTGAATTTCCTTTATGATGCAGTTCTTTCATAAGAATACATTTATTTAATTCCCAACTCTGAGAAACCAATACTTTCGTATTGAACCCATTTTTTCGTATTTCAGTTCCAATTGAATACATGTTAGAACTAAAAATTCTGTGATCATAGACGATCCTTTCATTATTGAAGTCTGTCATTAAAATGGTACAAAATTTATTCATATCCTATAAAAGCTGAGAAAGCGGTCTATATCGATGCTAAATTCGATTAAGAGTGTCCAATAGGTGTATAGACGATAGAACATGCACGCAGAAGCTCCTGACTTCACGCCAGTTCTTGAATCAATGTTCGAATGGGTACAGCAAAAATTAATCTACGAAAAGTGCCGTTTTGCTTATAATTTCAAACACCGTATGCCATTCCGTTTTTGGATTTCTTCACGATACGCCGTATGTCAGAATACAATTAAACTCTCAACGAGTTCATGTTTATATCACGAGAGTACTAACATACTCTTAATGCACACACTCATAAATCTTTCAACGCCGTCTAGAAACATTTCTGTATTTTATCTTTCCCCAAAACGGGACGCATCCCAGCCGTCTACGAATCCCTGAATGGTTTTTTCTGTTTTCGGAACGTCAGAATCACGAAATAAGACGAAGATTCACGCCGGCACCTTTTCCCAGATGAATTGCATAATTTTGCTCGGCGCTGAATGTTAATTTGACTCGCTTATGATTAAAATGTTTCTAATTCAGGCTGGAAAAGAACCAGAAAAAAAAAAGGTGTCGAGTTCTCTTGAAGAGGATATTATACAGCGTGCCAAAGAAGTAACGTAGCTCGTCAATAATTCTTGTACGAAGAATTATTAAGGAAAATCCTCGCACCCGTCGATTTTTAATTTCAAAAGCAATTTATCGTATGCTTTTTTGCGCGTATGTTCTGGGGAACATGGCGTTATCATGTTGCCCAAATATCTGTAACTTTCGAATTTTTGACGAAAATGGTCTCAAACGATTTGGTTCGACTCTCCAATGAAGAATTCGATGTCAAATTTGATTCTGTCCGGCCGGCCGTCCGGCCGTCGCCACGATAACTTGAGAACGGAAAAAGCTAGCGACTTGAAATTTTCAGGGTAGGTGGCGCATCCCAATACGAAGTTCGTTAATGGGTATAATCGGCCCAATGGTTTCCGAGTAATAATTTTGTTTTCAACCAAAATAAATCCGATCGAATTTAAACTTGGTGAATAGTTGTAGAATATAAACCTAAACACGTTTGTGAAATTTTGTGAGAATCGTGTCACTAGAAGAGTTTAAAAAATTATTAAAAAATATTATGTATGACGCGATAACCTGAGAAAGGAAGGAGATAGCGGCTTGAAATTTTCAGGTTAGGTTGTGCATCTGAATGCGACATTTGAGTTTGTTTATAAGCATAATCGGCCAAACGGTTTTAGAGTTATAGCCTTCTGAAATTCAGTTGTTTTTTGTTCCTCATTAACTCGAAAAATAAAAACCGATTGAATTCAAACATGGTTATTAGTTGTAGAATGCCAACGCAAAAATTCCTGCGGAATTTCATGAGGATGGTATAACTAGAAAATTTCAAAAAAATTATTGAAAATATTGAAAAAAAAATTCTATATATCATAAACTATTCGTCCGGCATGGCTGAAATTTTGGAAGAGCCTTCAGAACCTAACTCTACTGCAGAGTTCCAAGTTTGAACACGATCGGATCCATATTGTTGGAGAACCGAGCAGTCTTTTGTGAGTTCGGTAGCTGGATGCGAATCGTCGTATGATATGTTGTCTATGGTCGTATTTTTGCGAGAACCTTAAAAAAAATTAATGTCATGATGACATATCTTTGCGCGTATGTTCTTCGGAAAATCGTGTTATTTCATCACAAATCTATGGGAGATGATAGCCCTACATTAGCGGTCAGACCTGGTTTTGAAAGAGATCCTCCTTAGGAGGAGGCAACTAAATATTGAAGGGATTTCTATGAATAAGAGTGAATATCTTTGAGAAATAGAGAAGGCGATTCTTCTTGAAGAGATCCATGTGCCTTCAGAGGAGTATATTTGTGAGAGGGGACTTTTGAAAGGTTATGTATTATTTTTAATATGATATCGCTGAAATTTTGCTGAAGGCTTCAAAACTTAACTTTAAATTAACCACACTTTCTGATCTTTTAAGGTGAGAAGCTCATTTGTCGATATTAAATCTCGTGATGGGTAGAGAGGAATTATAGGCCAGCTTTTCTATCACTAATGACAATATATCTTTATGTTTCACCTCAACACCTTTAGATCTATCAATGGTCATTTATTGGTTAAGAATAAGTAATTGAATATTACTGGAATTCAATTGAATTTCATTCAATATGTTAGTAACTAAACTCATAATTTTCTTTACTTTGATTATTTAAAGATGACATTTATTCCAGTAATATTTTTCTAGAATAATTGAAGAAATATTGAAGGTAGATAATAATGTGTTAATTTTTTCATCATTGCTTTCTATCCTGACTTCACGAAAAAAAATTGGTTCAAGCACTGACGTGAAGTCAGGAGCTTTTGCACGTATGTTCTATTGTCCATTCTCCTGTATTGGACACTTTTAATCAAATTTACCATGGTGAATTCAATTGTCTCTTCTCCTGTATTAGACACTCTTAATCGAATTCACCATGGTAAATTCGATTAAGAGTGTCCAATACAGGAGAACAGAGAATTGAATCCACCATGGTAAATTCGATTAAGAGTGTTAAATACAAGAGAATGGACAATAGAACATACGCGCAAAAGCTTCTGACTTCCCGTCAGTGCTTGAACCAATTTTTTTGTTCATTAGGGATTAAAATTAACGTTCAACATTGATCCGTATAGTATTGTAACACCCTTTATATAAGAACACTGACTTTCTGTTATCGCTCTTTACAATTTGTACAGCCTCGGATTTGCCTCTTGCCCCCAGCTATGGAAATTAGAACGAAAAATGGAAAATCGGTGTCGACACAAACACATTAATTGTCATACTGCCACCATTATAATCTGTCCTCCCATTGATTATATTCCCGGAATGCAATAAATGTCACCGAGATCATTAAATTATGAGACAGTGTAAATCGAAAAGAACAATAAACATTTCACTTGAAAGATACGATGTTGATTGTACACAGAGGGCATTTATTATCTGGTATTCAAATGGTCCCATAAAGTTCTTTATCATAAGAGGTATTTGCGTGTGTTAAGTGGTCGTAGTGGATATAATACGCTGGTTAATAATCTTTTTGTGTTGGACAACAGTGATCACTGACTTTGAGATTTTTCTGAAATACCTTCTGTAATAAATGAATTTCACAGATAATGAATTCAATTGAATAGTTTTAGTTGACATGCTGAATTATTCCAATCACCAATTATTTGAATGATTGCGGCTTTTACTTGATCCAAATCGACATTAACTTAATGAAAAAAAATAAATAGAGAATAAAATTGGTTCAAGTCAAGAGCTTTTGGGCGCATGTTCTAATATCTAATCACCTCTATTGGACACTCTTAATCGAATCTAGAATCGATATATACGGTTTTCTCAGCTTTTATAATATATGAATACATTCCATACTATTTTAATGACATACTTCAGTAACGAGATGATCTATGGTCACAGAATTCTTAATTCTGACATATGCATTCTAATGGAATTGACATAGGAAAAAACTCCAGGCTACGAAATTCCGCGAAAATTAGTGGGTCCGCAAGTCTACAAGTAATTACCAAGTTTTAATTGGACCAGATTTGTACATTGTGCGTTATAGAGGAAATAACAACAAAATATCAGATGATAATGACTCCAAAACCATTTGGCCGATTACGCTAATTAACGAACATAAATGTCGCATTCGGATGCGCAAGCTACCCTGAAAATTGTTAATATTTTTTCGTAATTTTTTTCAAAATTTTCTAGTAGTATCTACGGTCCTCACAGAATCTCGCACACATCTTTATGTCGATATTCTACAACTAGTTACCAAGCTTCAATTCAATCGGGTCTGTATTTTTTGAGTTATCGAGAAAATAATATCCCAGATGGGTATAACTACGAAACCGTTGGGCAATTAAGTCCAACAACGAAATTAACTGCCTCACTAGGATGTGCAACCTCTCCTGAAAATTGCAAGTCGCTATCTCTTTTTGTTCGTTATCGAGGCAACGGTCACCCATCCAGCTAATGAACTTAACCAAGGCTACTCGAATCGTCAACTTGGAACTTTAGCATTATAGTTAGGTTTTGAAGGCTCTCGCGAAATTTCAGCGGCGTCGGACGATTAGTTTCTGATGTATAGGATTTTTTTACTGATTTTTTTGATTTTGTAGCAATACGATCCTACCGAAATATTTCAAGAATTTTTGCATCGGCATTGTACAACTAATAACTATGTTTGAATTGGATCGGATTAGTATATTCCGAGTTATTGAGGATATAACAACCAAATTTCAGATGGGTATAACTCAAAAACCGTTTGGCCAATTATGCCTATTAACAATCACAAATGTCACATGTCAAATGTCACAACCTACCCTAAATACTGCAAGTTGCTATCTCTTTCCGTTCTTAGGTTATCATGACATAAATAATATGTTTTTAAATATGTTCTAGTGATATGATTCTCACAAAATATAACAAACGTTTATGCTTCAGTATTCTACAACTAGCCACCAAGTTTCAATTCCATCGGATCTGTATTGGTTGAAAACAAAATTAATACTCGGAAACCGTTGGGCCGATTATGCCCGATATATTAACGAACTTATCCGTCGTATTGGGGGAGCATTCTACAGTGAAAATTTCAAGTCGCTATCTCTTTCCGTTCTGAAGATATGGTGGCAAAGGCCGGCCGGACAGAATCAAATTTGACCTCGAAGTATCTATTCATCGGGCAGTCGAACCCTAAGCGTTTTAGAACATTTTTGGCAAAAAATTTAAAATTTCAGGCAAGAAAGGAATTTTTGAATGAGAATCCTCCAAAGAGTTTGAGAGTCTCAATAATTAAACATTAGTAACATTCAAGAATTCTAGCTTAATTACTGTAACAATATATATTTTTTGAATTATTGAGGAAACGATATTTCAGATGGAACTCCGGAACCGTTTGGTTGATAATTAACATTAATAAACACAACCGTTGTATTCGGTTGCGCAACCTATCCTGAACATTTCAATCTCTTTCTGTTCGAAAGCTATCGTGACAACAGCCGGCCGGATATAATCGATTTTGACCTCGAAATCTTCATCAGTCCATCGAACCTGATCGTTTGAGACCATTTAGGCAAAATATTTGAAAATTACTGACATTTTTGGGCACAATGATAGCATCGTAGATCGCAAAATGTTCAACTTATATTGAGAAGAGGTGTAAAATGAGATTCTGATACTAACTCGTAACTCGGTCTCTACTAACTTTATTTTTGTTCGGTTGATTTAGTCATTTAAAAAGTAATGTATCAGGAGAATTTAAGGTGATGGCGAAACCACTTTTATATGCGAAATAAACAAGTTCAAATTTGATAAATTCATTTCAATCTCTCAACGTAACTTGTTATTGTCAGCCCATAGTAAAGGTGACGGAAATTTGCTTTGGTTGCGATTTTAATTCATATGATAATTAGTTATTGGGATAACTTTGAATGAATAAACTTAAAAATTTGGCACAATTAAAATTCGGCCAGTAGAAGAGTACAAAAAACATGCATGTATACAGGGTGAGACTTTGACCACTGCATTAATTTTAACCAAAGATTCCTCTCATCAGATGAAACACTTTTTTCATTTACCATTTTTCCAGATTCGGCTCAGGTAAAAAGTTACAAGCGTTTAAAGATTTCACAATGTGCTAATACACTCCCGCATATAAATTATCTATGACATTGTTGGCGGTCGAGAATAAGGCATGGTAACGTGGTTTACAGCTTGATTCGGGATTCCAACGCTCAGGGACGGATCCATAAAAGTAGTGAAATTTCTGGAGTTTTCCATTTTAAAACATTCAATGAAGAATATCTCGAAAACGGTGAGTTTAAGGAGAAATGATGAATAATAATATAATGTTCAAAAACGATGGAATATCCTTGAAATGACTCAAGAAAAACTTTATATGCTTTCTTTATGCTAATTTCGTTTAGTTTTATGAATCCATGAGTCCATAACTAGAAAACCAGTAGAAGTAGAAAATAACTAATATTTGGAAAATATGTATCATAGTTATAGGAAACTTTACGCCAACATTCATTTTATTCGAAAAAAGGATGTCAAAGCTACAAAATAAAAACTGATTTTTTTTCAAAATTTCAACAGCCTGTATCTTTTTACCTGAGCTAAATTTGGAAAAATGTTAAATGAAAAAAGTGTTTCATTTGATGAGAGGAATCTTTGGTTAAAATTAATGCAGTGGTCAAAGACTCACCCTGTATTGTACTATGGAATTGAGGATAAGTTGTACCTATATATTTGTATACTAATTCCAGAAACAAAATTATGAACTTCAGCTGTGGGTAGTATGCATGACTGAAATGAAACAAAACCTATAATTCTACATGGGACTTTCATCTTTACGATCAAGTTTCACCTAAAAAGCATGAAGAAATTTTCAGTTGAGTGACAGATATCCAATTTCAAATTGTGGGGCACTTTTTCTGACTTGCCTCTAGCCTTCTCGACATTACGCTGTCGTAAAAAAACAGAGTGTAGTGACAGAGGATTTTTCATCATTTGGACGCAATATGTGCCGTTTATTTCATGTCTTCATTTTGGTATATAAGCTCATCACATAATAAAAAAAAATTTGATTTACAATAGTAAAATAGTAGTGGTCTTACCTACGCAGCTAGGGATTTGTCACTGAAATTAAACTGCGTTATTAATATAGTAGGGTAGTTAATTGAATACCTATTCTTTGCGCATATCAATTATAATACGAGGAAAAAAAATACTACATTTTCGGTTATACCAATAACGAAATTGTCCAACTTTATTATATTTATATCCTTCCTGTACTAGAGGAGAAGAATATAAGATCCTCTTTCCAGGGTAAAAATGAAATCTAGGATTCCCATATTCCGAAACTTCTTTATACTGATTTATGTGTTTACCCATATCGCCCGTTGTCATTTTTATGGGTCGTATTTTTTATGAAAGAGCAGAGAGTGATATCGCGATAATAAATCATAGAGAAGCGTGAGATTTTGGTATAACAATAATGAGAAGATAAAATGCCCACTAAGCAAAGCCAGCAGGAAAAATAATCTAGCTTCCAAATTTCGATCGAGTATATACATTACATTCATCGCAGAGATCTCAAGCTGAAATGAAATAAGTAAGAGGTGAATGTTCTTTGGTTGCTGTCCACTGAAATATCCTCAAGATGTATATTCTTCTTCAATAATTTTTTTTGATTTTTTTTTCCAAATTCCGTTAAAATACGTTATGAAATTGAATGTCCTTCAATTTGACTGAACTCAAATGCTTATATGAGGATTCGCTTTGGAGTTATCGTCACTCAAAGCACAAAACATTTATAATCAATAATACAGGAAATCGAAGTAAGTTTATGAAAACGGCGTACCTTTTGATGAAAACATTTTTTTCTAGTTATAATTTTCACTGAAAAAAAGATAAAAATTCGCATATTTAAAGATATTTAGATAACGTGGTATAACTTTGGATATAACTAATGAACGAATGATATCGATGGTAATTCAAACCCAGTCTTGTCATCAGCTTAATGTGCATTTTTTTTATTCCTATTCATTTGAGCAATGTGAAATTTGTGGCGATAATACTCATTTCTTCATCAAAAGGATTAATTATTGAAGAAACCTGTTGAATTGCCCCGTCGACACTTAAGTATCTGCTAAATAAAAAATGGGTTCAAGCCCTGTGGACAGGAGCTTTCTGGCGCTCTTGTTCAAACAGACAAATTATATCTCCGAAAGTATTGGTTTCTCAGAGTTGGAGATTATATCAATTTATTCTTATGATAGAACTGCATCATAAAGGAAATTCAATTCAAATAATAGTTCATTTATCTAGATTAAATGAGCAATCTGAGAATGAGAACTGCACCATGGAAGAAACCAAATTAAAATAGCTGAAATGAATTTGACTCTCTCTTATAAAACAGGATGAAATGTACGAGTATGAACACAGATCATATAATAAAGCTTAGATAGAATAATTATAGCATTCTGTGAAATCATAGAAGTACGATTCATTATTGAAATTTAGAAATTCATCTTAGCAGAAATTGAATTCAAACATCATAGAAGAATTCAAATTCAACAAGAGTGCCAAAAATTATCAATCCAAAACCAATAGACACATTCTACCCAACAACGAACTCATATTCATTCCTCAATTATATGATGAACGATAATATATATCTTTCCTCAAATCTACAATATTCCAGTTTTGTTTTTAGTGGAGATATTCTGAACTCAATATTATTAACTTACCATTACCATTCCCATCATCATATGGATTGACCATCGGCATGAAAATATCAACCAACAAAAAGTATGATATTATATTATCATTCTCATATTTATACGATTGCTCGAATGAAACAACGTCATGTCTCAAGAGAATAAGTTGACATTATAACAATTCATAGAATACCCATATAATAATTCTATCATTCTGTGAAAACGTAGAAATACCTACGATTTACATTGAAATTTTGAAAAATCATATTTCCGAAAGTATCAGCTTGTTAGAGTTAAAAATGATATGAATGGATTCTTATGATAAAACTGCTTATTAGAAAAAATTTAATTATGAATTTGTTTTGTAAAAAAAAATTTTTTTTCTGTTACTCCGAAACCATCTGTCCGATTCTGCTCAATAACGAACTTAGCCGAGACATTTATCCCCCAAACCTACTCTGAAAATTTCAACTCTCTAGCTCATTCCGTTCGAGAGCTATCGTGCCTACGGACAGAATGAATTTCGACCACGGATTCTTGATCAGTGAGTCGAACCAAATCGTTTAAGACCATTTTCATCGAAAAATTCTAAAATTACAGACATTTGGGCAAATTGATAAGCACTCAGTTCCGAGGAACTAGAGCGCCAAAAAGGAATTTTTTTCATAGGAAAAATAAATATGAATCCTAAAAATGGCTCATCCAGGTGAATTATAGCAAATAAAAATAAGACACCAGAAAAAAAATCACAGCACACTGATGGATGAATATTACCGACGATTTCATTCGTTGGTTTATTATATCCAAGGATACCAACTCATCCAAATATCATTGAATATGCGAATTATTATCTTTTTTCAGTCAGAATTATCGCATGGAAAAACAAATTTCCATATAAAATTACTAATTGCGTCTTATAGGGATTTTTTTGCAGT
This sequence comes from Halyzia sedecimguttata, assembly GCA_937662695.2. Classification (NCBI taxonomy): domain Eukaryota; kingdom Metazoa; phylum Arthropoda; class Insecta; order Coleoptera; family Coccinellidae; genus Halyzia; species Halyzia sedecimguttata. The sequence goes on along the minus strand of OW569411.2, from coordinate 12,731,573 downwards.
TTTACAACATTTTTGCTTTGATTGGAAATTGAAGGAAATCAAATTAACAAAAAAAGTTTAAGAGAAAAAAATTCGGACCCCATAGCCATTTTTAAGACAAATTTTTTTTTATGCTCTATTTAAGATTACTCTAGATTCGTAGGTATATGATAAAAAAAATTATGGCCAGCTCTGAAAACTAGAGACCTGCACCTATAATCCGCTAATTTTTGTTTGCTGATCATTTTCCTCCGAGTTACAGCCTGCTGAAAAGTAGCCTTGTGTGAGTTCAGTAGCTGGATGACCATTGCCTCGATAACTCTCGAACGAAAGGAGATAGTGACTTGCAATTTTCAGGGTAGGTTGCGCATCTGAATGGGACAGTAAAGTTCGCTGTTACCATAATCGGCCCAACGGTTTCGGAGTTATACCCATCTGGAATATTAATTCCTCGATTGCTCAAAAAATATAGACCCGATCGAATTGAAGCTTGCTAACTAGTTGTAGAATATCGACATAAATACGTGTGTAGAATTTTGTGAGATCCGTACCCCTAGAAAATTTGAAAAAATTACGAAAAAAAAATATGGTTCAAGCTCTGACGAGAAGTCAGGAGCTTTTGAGCGTATGTTCTATTGTCCATTCTCCTGTTTTGGACACTCTTAATCGAATTTATCATGGGGAATTCTATTGTCCGTTCTCCTGTATTGGACACTATCTTAATCGAATTTACCATGGTAAATTCGATTAAGAGTGTCCAATACAGAAAAATGGACAATAAAACATACGCGCAAAAGCTCCTGAATTCCCGTCAGTGCTTGTTTTCAGCTATATTGAAACATTTTATATTTCAGAAACTATGCTCGATCAACTTCATATGATGCGTGAATAGACAATGGAATATGCGAGCAAAAACTTCTGATTTCATGTCAGTGCTTCAACCAAATTTTAAGATTTATTTATTATCCTATTAAGGTTGAAAAGTTCCTTGTACAACCTAAATTCGCCACAATCCATTAACCTCTTCACTTAAATTCATATAATTGTGGTTGAATTGATCCAATATTTACAACCATTAATCTGGCTTATCTAGCTCAAGAAAAAATTGCAAACGAATTCGGCACAGCAAGCAGGTCAAACCATCAAATACCATGTTCATCTATCTGACATAGATTCCGCGTATCATGTGATTACGGTATTTGGAAAAGCGCACAGGAAAGAATAGAGCGGTCAATTAGGATTATATCGTCAAGTCTAAATTCCCGCTTATACCACAGTCACGTTTTTGCCAAAAAGGAGCGGTTGTTCATTATTCCGATGCTTTATTTAGGCATAATTAATTATTATCAATTTCACTATCTTGCACTAAGACAAGAAAAAATCACGAATGATTTATGGTTAATGGTAGAGAAGTGATTATTAATTCTTAAGTTTGGATTATTAAATATCATTAGAAAGTCTCTGCGATCCGAGTATGTGGAAGATGAGGATCTACTGTGGGAACGGTGTTGAAAGAAGCAATTATAATATGAAGTTGGATTTTTTTCATTTTAATATAAACGTCGTATATGATATAAGAACCGTTTCGTCATGATGGTGGGACGAATTGATATTCATAAGTTTTGGAAAATTTAATGCTTGTGCAAATCCATATAAACTCAAATGAAGAATTCTACAGTGCGCGTCAAAATTATGGAACAAATTCATTTTCTCAGAAGAAAAATATTTGGCAACAAAATCCTGAAACAGGTCAATTTTGTTTCACTTTTACCAAATTTTTATGCATTTTTGAAGGATTTTTGTTGCACTCTGTGCCATCCCCATCAACCCTCTGAATTTCTTGAATAGGGAAAGTGGGTCCTGTGGTACTCTTTGGCAAGGCCTTCGTATCTTCTTTACAGGCGTGCAGAAATTTTCAAGAAAAAATTGTTTTCTTTGGAAAATAGTTAGTTCAAAGAGGTTTTCAATATGTGCACTTTGTCATGGCTCATTTACTTTGAGACGATGGTAACTGATGAAATTTGTCACCGAATGAAAGTCGACCATTACAGTTTTGTTAATGCACAACTTTCAACCCCTTTCAACCCCCTCACACCACCCCCATTTTTTTCCATTAAACGGTTCCTAGGGGTTTCACCATGAAACAATCGCACAAAATATCAAATCTTGAAATGTTTGAAGCCGATTTCCTCGAAAGCGGTGAGGTTCAGAGCCTTCCATCAGGGGTACCAATTTTGAAGAAAATTCTTCAGAAATTCCAAACCAGTCGAAATATTTGCAATAATGTCAGTGGCGTTCAGTTGGAGGGAGTTGTAATATCGAATGATCTCCTATCTACGCCACTGAAAATTTTTGAAACATATTTGAAATATTTGAAGTTAACTTTCAACGAGAACTATGGCTGTTCTGAGTTTTATCGGAATATCTTCAGCCGGTTTGGGGTTTTGCAAAATAAACAATTATTTTCTACAAATTTAGCCATTTGAAATGTTGTTTTCCCAATAACTCGAAAAATACTGATCTGATCGAATCAAATCGCGGTAGTTAGTTGAAAAATACCGACAAAGAATTTTGTGAGGATCATATATCTGAAAATTAGAAAAAAAATATTCAAAAAAATTCTGTATCTCAAAAATTATCAGATATCGTTGAAATTTTGCGCGTGCCTTCAGAACATTATTTTACAGTAAAGTTATGGATTTGAACTCGATCGGATTTATATTGCTGAAGATGTTGCTGAAATAACGAAATATTACAACGATCGATATGTACTGGTCCAGTGGTTTTACACCCGACCAGCGAAGTTGTCAATAGTTTTAGATTTTTGACGTGATAGAGAGAATTTAATGAATTACATCAGCCGAAGTCAAATTTGACAAGTTGATACGTCAGTAATAACATTCTTTCAATACCTAGTGAGAATTGATGTATCTTGTCTATGATATGTAACTTATTTATGCGCGTATGTTCTGGGGAACATCGCGTTATCATTTTGCCCAAATGTCTGTAATTTTCGAATTTTTTCCGAAAATGGTCTCAAACGATTGGCTCCGACTCCCCCATGAAGAATTCGAGGTCAAATTAAATTCTGTCCGGCCGGCCGTTGCCACGATAACTTGAGAAAGGAAAGAGCTAGGGATTTCAGGGTATTTGCCGCATACCAATATGACAAATAAGTTCGTCAATGGGCATAATCGGCCCAATAGTTTCTGAGTAATAATTTTGTTTTCATCCAATATAAATCGAATCGAATTGAAACTTGGTGAATAGTTGTAGAATATAAACTTAAGTACGTTTGTGAAATTTTGTGAGAATAGTATCAGTAGAAAATTTTAAAGAAATTATTAAAGAATTTTTTTTATGTTACGATAACCTGAGAACGAAAAGAGATAGCAACTTGAAATTTTCAGGTCAGGTTGCGCACCTGAATGCGACATTTGAGTTAGAGGTATAATTGGCTAAACGGTTTGGAGTTATACCCATCTGAAATTTGGTTCTTATTTCCTCAATAACTCGAAAAATACAAAACCGCTACAATTGGAATATGGTTATTAGTTGAAGAATGCCAACGCGAAAATTGTTGCAAAATTTTGTGAGGATCGTATAACTGGAAATATTTTTAAAAATCATTGAAAATTCGATTAAGAGTGTCCAATACCGGAGAATGGACAGTAGAACATACGCGCAAAAGCTCCGGACTTCACGTCAGTGCTTGGACTAATTATATGTGTTTTATTTGCCGTATAAACATACTTTCATAATTCTCAACTTTTCTCAGATAACCTTAAATTTTTCTGATGTGCAATAGCTCTCGTGACTTATTCAAAAGATTTACTTGATATTCGCCACGTAACGGGTCCATCTGTTAATTATGTTGATTGAGAAACGATCGATTCATTGAATCATCATGGACGATCCTCATGGAATTGTAAAAATCTCACTTTACAAATCGAAGACCCAAGATCACTTGAAACATAATGCATGCCATAAAATTAGAAGAGTTAATTCCAATTTGGAAGCTCCAACAATAACATACCATCCATTCACTTGACACTGTTTATACTGGGTGTTAATTGCAGCAGTATATAATCACATTTCGTGGCATGTAATTGACTGTAATGATATTTTTCCAGGAGAGTTCGACTCAACGCATGAGGTCAAAACATCGTGGAAGTATTCAGAAATAAGGTAGGGTTATAATTAGATATCTTACTCTCAAGTTGGAATAGTTTCAACTAATCGTTCTCTGTCCGTATATGCGGTTTCGGTCTGGACTAATTGATGTAGCAAGTTCTTGTTAACCACTGATAAATGCGTGTTATCCCGGGATGCAATCTATCATATCGTATCCAAGTGAGAAACTATGTTCTGCAGGGTTTATTTGCGAGCCAGTTGAATGACATGACTCTAGAACTATTTCAGAAATAGGGAATATGTTTCTAGTTTGTACTAATCTACCAATCACGAGAGAATTTCGAAGACTAGAGCTATTTTTGAGTTATCAGTGAAACCTTTTACTATGAGCGTCAAATGTATGGAATAATTAATTTATTCTTCCCCCTTTCAGGAATATCGAAAAATCCTTTTTCTTCGATCGTGGGAAAAGTGACACTATTTTGACCTGTTTTGTATGCGCAAAGCTCAACATTCCATTATAGTGGGCAGTTGCTAAGCAATTAGAAAATAACAGTGCGGTAATATTCTTACCGCACTGCTGCAGCGTGCGGTAATGTTACAAATGGATTACTACAATAAAATGAAACAAAGTATGGTTTTAATTTTTATATTGATAAAGTTGTTATAAAAGAAATAAAAGGAACATCTAATTCATAACGATATTCTTGAACACATATTAATTGTTTTTAATATTTACATTTATTGTACAGTTTGTACAATTTGTAAATTGTACTGGAGAGCAACGAGAATTTATAGACGTTGAAGCTGCATGGCTAATTGTTTGGTTTATCTCGTTTCGATCATTTTCATTTGAAGTAGAGGCAGGGGTGTTGAATATTTTATTAGCCACTTCTACTTTATTATTAACTGATTCGTCAATATATTCTTCCGCCACATTGGAAGATTTCCATCCTCCGTGGCGCTTTAAAGAAATAATATCAGCTCCAGCATCTACCAAATGTGTTGCCGATGATCTTCGGAAACAATGTCCTGTATATTCTGTCTGATTTGGCAACTGTAAATAACTTGCAACAATTTGTGGCATTTTTCCAAATTGATTTATTACAATGACTGTCTTCCATCCTTTTCCCTTGTTGAATTTAAAAAAAAATCTAGGATTTTCAAAATCATTAGGCCTAAATGATACGTACTTTCTATAAACATTTAAATAGGTGTCGTTAATGATAAAGGATCTAGGTTTATTTGTTTTAGTTTCTGGTATTTTTACCAGTATTTTTGAACCGAAATCTTCTATATCCTGAACTTTCATTCGGACAAGCTCATCTCGTCGACAGGCTCCTACTATTCCAAATATTAGAGCTACCTAAAAGGTAAAAATTGTACATTCCGTATTTTATGTATTTTGAGTAAAACTATTTTATCTACTTACTTTGGTCGATAAAAATATGTCATCTGGGGCCTTTAAAATGAATTTCTGAACTTGTTCCTGGGTTAAAATTTTGGATTTTTTTGGTTTGTATCCTGTAGCTTGACGTTTTAAAAATACTCTCAGTTTTTGGTGCTGGGCAATATTAATATTATTTTTAACAGACGAAGTTGATCGAAGCATGGAATATTGTGCCCACAACGTCGAAGATTTCATTGTTTTAGCCAATTCTGCAACATACGCCATCAGTACATTCTCAGAAAAGGATACACTGTCGTTTTTTCTGCAAAAATCCATGAAGCGTTGGTACGCAAGTTCATACTTCTCTCTGGATTTCGCCGGAAGTAAATTAAGTGAAGCCGCGTTCGCGACTTCCACTAGTTCAGGAGGCGAGCAAGGTAACAAATAATCACTATCAGTATTCATGTTTATTAATTCTTTTTTAATTCCGTATGAAATATAACGAATCAAACAAAACCACCTTGACAATTATTTTACTTTTGTCAAAACAAAGTAATTTCTATGGTTACCACTTCTATATTTCAATATGAACAAAATGAACCTAGAGAAACCTATTTAAACTTACTGGATTACATCTTGAAAGAAATAATTTGAATTAATTTTTTAAATGTAAATGTATAGTATGTATAATTCGTGGGAAAAGCATATTCCCAAACTCCTGTGTTACCAGACTCGTCGCTACGCTCCTCGTCTGGTAATTATCAGAGTCGTTTTGGAATATTATGCTTATCCCACTAATTATACAATATACTATTGATAGGTCAAAGTCATTTTTATTTTGTAGAACATTTTCCCGTATTTATTCATTTATTTCCCGTTATCAAGCAGTGATGTCATCGATTTTTTTTTTTAATTACAAGCCCCTATTTCTTTTCTTGACATGGATAGATCATGTCATGAGATTCTGAATTCAGTGATGCACATGTAACGCCATTTGGGCCAATAATAAGTCTCGAGATATTAACTTTTTAAATTTGAAAAACATGTGAAAATGTTTAAATTGGGTCTTCTTCATCAAATAAATTCTTTTTGTATTTTTTTATATTGCCCAAATGTCTGTAATTTTCGAATTTTTGGACGAAAATGGTCTTAAACGATTTGGTTGGACTCACTGATCAAGAATCCATCTAGTCGGGTCAATTTAGACATAAAATTGGTTCAAGCCCTGTGGACAGGAGCTTTGGCGCTCTTGTTCAAACTTTGACAAATCATATCTTCAAAAGTATTGGTATGAGTTGTGAATTATATCAATGGATTCTTATGATAGAACTTCATAATAGCAGAATTGAAATTCAAACATAATAAAATAATTCAAATTTAACAAGAGTGCCAAAAATTATTAATCCAAAACCAATAGACCAATTCTACCCAACAACGAACTCATCCGAAATATTCGTTCCTCAACTCTATGATGAACGATATATTTTTTCCTCAAAACCACTCTGAAAATTATATTATATCATTTGAAACTTTAGCCAATATTTCAGTTTTGTTTATACTGGAGATATTCTGAACTCAATATTATCAACCATTATCATTCCCATCATCATATGGATTAACCATGGGCATTAAATATCAAAATTTGACATATCATGTCACAGGAAAATAAGTTGACATGTATCAACACAGATCATATTATAATAATTCATAGATAGAATAATTATCGCATTCTGTGAAAACACAGAAGTACGATTCATTATTGAAATTTTGAAAAATCATATCTCCGAAAGTATTAGCTTGTTAGAGTTAAAAATGACATCAATGGATTCCAATCTATGATACATTGGTACCAAGATGCTTGCTGCCACGCCGTTCTCATCTTCTTGTCTAGCTCATTCAATCTTGACCTATGTTTGTCATTTGTCTTTTGATGTTGTTCTTCCTGGTGGGCACAGAAGTGAAGTAGCAGCTCTCACTGCAGCCACGACATCTTCTAGTGAACAGTCCTCGTTTAGGTGATCGTCGATGATATTATTCATCATGGCTAGTCCTTAACCCTGGAGTCTAGTTTTCTGACGTGCGCTCTTTATGGTATGGTTATGGAATAATCGGTCAGATTGTTTGGGAGTTATACTTATCTGAGATTTTGTTGTTATTTCTTCTACAACTCGAAATATATAAATTTGATCCAATTAAAACTTAGTGATCACTTGTGGAATGCCCACTTTATGGCAACCCGATCAGTACAAATCTTCGCATGCATATAAAGGTCATTATTTTACAATTTGGTGCTAAATTTGGGATAGATCGAGTGATCGGTTTCGGAAATATCCATAAAAAATGTTTTTACCAAAAACGGCTATAACTCCGGAACCGCTTGGTGGATTTCACCCGTAAACGAACTCGTCGGAGATATTTACGCTCCAAACCCACCCTGCAAATTTCAATCCTCGAACCCCTTTCGTTCTAGAGTTATCGTGTTAACGGCTGGCCGGACAGAATCAATTTTGACCACGGATTCTTGATCAGTGAGTCGAACCAAATCGTTTAAAACGATTTTCATACAAAAATTCGAAAATTACAGACATTTGGGCAAATTGATAAGCACTCTTTTCCCCTCATTAACGAAATTAACCGTCGCATTCGGATGCGCAATCGTGTAAAATAACAGACATTTGGGCAAAAGGATAGGACGCTGTTCCATTAGAACATGCGCTCAAAAAGCTCTCAAGTTTTCTCTTTACGTATTAATATACAGCTCCTCGTTTGATATCGTGTTTTGATTGTTCGGTATCCTCAAAACGGGCGATTCGGTTAAGTGGCAGGAAAACTCCCTTTGACTACTTCTGACTCGCCTTTCAAGCGAACGAAAAAGGAACAAACTCGGTATTTTTCCGATTCCCATTCTCAATCGAGCATCGCCGTTTTCTTGCCCGTGGAATGCGCGGTAATTGGCGGTAATTTCTCGTACGTCGGCCCTTTTGAGTATTCCCGAGCTTTCCCTATTATAAAATTCACATTTGTCAGGCTTCCTCGTCCCATTTCGTCTCACGGGTATTGAATTTCTGTTGAAATATGTTTTTTTTGGGCTCTCCGTCGAATTAGACGCGTGCTCGTTGACGAAAGAGCGGAAACCTTAACAATCGGGAGTTCTTTCAGATGTATGAATGATGGATTCGTCTATTCGCAAATTGCGCGGTAAAATATATATCGACGGTGGAAAGGAAAAATTAGCCTGATGTGGAGTTGAACAGGGTGCTCCGGAAGTTCCTTCCGGATACTAGGGAGCGTAAAAATAGGATCGAATAAGCTTCGTTCTGTCCGAATTTCTGCATTTTTAGCCGTAAATGCTATCAAACGACTACCTTGGACCTTGGAGTTCTCACAAGTGATTGAATTTTCGCGATAAGTATGTCGAATTATTTCTCAACGAAACTGAGTTGCTTGAAAACACCAGGAGTCCGAAGGAATAAGAGTGGTGTTTTCTCTAAGCAACTGAGTTGAGTTAAGAAATAAAAGACAGACTTATGAGATAAATTCAGTCACGAGTGATATTTCATTAGACTTTTTCACGAACAAATTGACTCATGTTGACGTCTGTAATTGCGCGTATGTTCTAGGGAACAATGCGTTATCATTTTGACAAATGTCTATAATTTTCGATTTTTTTGCCGAAAATGGTCTCAAATGATTGAGTTCGACTCCCCGATCAAAAATTCGAGGTCCAATTTCATTCTGTCCGGACGTCCGTTGCCACGATAACTTGAGAACGGAAAGAGATAGCGACATGAAATTTTCAGGGTAGGTGGCGCATCCCAATACGACGGCCCATTGTTAATGGGCATAATCGTCCCAATGGTTTCCGAGTAATAATTTTATTTTCAACCAATACAAGTCCGATCGAATTGAAACTTGGTGAGTAGTTGAAAAATGCAAATTTAAGGACGTTTGTAAAATCACTAGAAAATTAAAAAAAAAATTATCAAAAAATATTATATAAGATAACCCGAGTTAATTGTCGAGTCGTATATAAGAAAAGTTTACTGTATTTATCTATAATAAATAAGACGCTCTTCCAGGGAGAAATTTTCATTTCAATATAGTATACAATTTTATTACTCAATAGTTTATAGCCACATATATACGTTACTATAAAAAGTTATAAGAACAGTTAACAAGTTGAAATAAAAATTTGAAAAAATTATTTTGATTTACAATAAAATATTTCACTGATAGTCCCAAGAGTTGATGTTTTGTAAAATATATTGATCTCTATGTAGAACTATCCTAATTTTTCGAATAAAAAGTTCATACAAATATTTCAACGAGACCAAAAACGGGACTCTCGGGTTGCGCTGTATGTGGTCTCGGTATCGCTCATAATATTTTTCAAAACGTCCCGTCTCGCTTTACCGACACGGGAACGAGACGAGACGAGAAAAATCTAGCCCTCGTGTGAAGCTCTAATCCTATAGCACTAATAGGAACCTGTGGCGGCTGGTGATATTTTTTTTCAGCGGGGCGCTGATGCAAGAATACCAAAAAAATAAATATATTTTGAATAGGTATCTTATAAATGCCTACTTCTTAAAATGAAACTCCATCCTTCTGTTTTTGTCACAGATGAACTTCTCGATTACCCTTTCGTTGAAGTCAGGAATGTCGTTAACTAAATTTTCTTCGGTGGACAACCTTAAGAGCGCCTTCAGTTTTCTTCCGACATTGTATTCCTTAGGAACGTCTTGATCAATTATGAAGTAGAGAAACATCTTTCAGTTTCTGCGGTTGTCATTGGCATCGATATTAAAATAACCTAAACTTTTCATATTTCACAAAACGTTGAATCCAAACCATACGACACTATATTAAATTTAAAGTTCGTAAGCAACCGTTCACGTTCTCGTTTTCATGTAATCTTTAAAGGATACTGTGGGAGGTACACTCATTATTGAAAGGTTATTTTCTGGGTTTTCTCTCCCAAACTCTGAAAAATATCTATAAAATAAAAAATCAATTATTTTGTGACTAATGTTGCCTTACAAATAACAACGTTGATGTTGTTCGTTGTTATTTGTAAGGCAACATTAGTCACAAAATAATTGATTTTTTATTTTATAGATATTTTTCAGAGTTTGGGAGAAAAAACCCAGAAAATAACCTTTCAATAATCGTTTTCATGTGTTATTAATCGAGTCTTCCGACTCATTATGACCACGTAGTGCGAGATTGCATTTGACACACAACTTCAGACTATCAATAATTATTGACAGGAAGTAACGGATTTTTGATACCATTTCGTTGTAAATACGATTTTTTTCGACATATGCACTAGGTCGTTCATTGTTTTTAATATTTACCTTGTCCACCAAACTCAAAGAACTATAGTTTAATTTCGTTAGATCACACACCCTCATCGCCAGTCCATAAATACTCAAAGCAATTTTATAACACGTAACAATTTGCACTATTATTCATTCGGTTTATTCCTCTCTGGGCTCCTATTTCCGCGCCCAAATCGTCACTGAAAACTGCGGGAAACTAGCGGACTAGCCTGATCTCTTATTGGCCACGTTTGCCGTTTCCATGGTAACCGGCGTTTACGCTTTGGGCTTTCGAGATTCCGCCCAGCATAGTGCGGATGCTCATTGCTCATAGTTTACCTTGTCTATGCGCAGGCTTAACGCAATTGTTATTATTGTGAAATATAGAGGGTGGCTAGATAAAAATGTATTAATTTTAATTGAATCTTGAATCCAGTCAGAAAACAAAAGCACGAATATGAAATATACAAATTATTTGTTTATGTATGTACGTCATTTTTCTAGGAAGGGGGCCCCGCACCCCTTCCTCACCAGCCGCCCCTGATAGGATCACCCTTTGCAATACGCACCGGAAGAACACAGATCATCGATTCACCCTAGTCCCATGACGAGATAGCATCGTGTCTTTCACCTTCTTTTTCTAAGTCAATTGCATAGTTCCGAAACTGAAGCAACTCTAGAATCTTCGATAAACTCGTATAAAGTTAGCCTAGTTTAGTAACTCCGGAAAACAAAGGAATATACGGCATAACATAATAACATAAAATTTGTTGATGCGATCCCCTTTACGTGAATATCTAGATTCACCTCTTCCGGCTTTTTTCCCAAGGAAACGTACCACATAAAAACAATAAATGTATACGCGATGAATACAGAAAAGCCCCAAAAAGGCAACAGATCGTGGCTGTGAATTGAAAATCAGGCAGAACAGTCTAAAATTCCCTGCCGAGGCAATTGTTATGCAGGCAGACGTCCCCGCTTGTGTTGTGGCATCCCAGTCTGGATGCTCTGCTTGAAGTTTCCCAGTTCTGTTTGCAGTCCGAACAATTCGGATTTCGTTGGTTTTTTTTTAACCTTCTGATATTTTTATTTCTTGTTCGTAGTGAACTTTTGGATTTTGCAGAGTGACGGAAGAAGACGAATAATTGAGAGAAAATCGTATTTTGGAAGCCGGTTTTTCGAGCGGCTTTACGATTTGAAAAATGTCTGTAATTTTCGAATTTTTGGATGAAAATGGTCTTGAACGATTTGGTTCGACTCACTGATCAAGAATCCGTGGTCAAAATAGATTCTGTCTGGCTGGCCGGGCCACCGATAACTCCATAACAGAATGAGCTAGACAGTTGAAATTTTCTGAGTAGGTTTGGGAGATACATATCTCGGTTAAGTTCGTTATTGGGCAAAATCAGTTTTTGGTGTCGGAGTTACGAAAATTTTTTTCTTTTTAATTTCGAATAATTTTTTTTTAGATGCAGTTTTATCATAAGAATCCATTGATATCATTTTCAACTCTAATAAGCTGATACTTTTAGAGATATGATCTTTCAAAATTTCAATGATAAATCGTAATTCTATGATTTCACAGAATGCTGTAATCGAAAATTAACGTCCGTATTTGTATCTTTGTATCATACATGTCATCATGTATGAACACAGATGTTGTTTATGGAGGAATGAAGAACATAATGGAATCATCAAAAGAAATTACTGTTCGTTGACCACTGAGTTTAATATTACCTTTTACTTGCTTAAGTAGTGAGACATATTCCTATATACAGTATTTCCATACTGTTGTCAGCAAAAAAATAGTGAAATATGGATCTACATTTGTGTATCAAACATTTCCTCTTGAGTTATGGTTCTTATTACAGAAAAGAATGTATTAGTGGTATGAACTATTGAATTTTAAATTATGAAATGAAAAGAGGATAGTATTTTATTTTATTAATATATTTTGTACTATTAAGATAATTTGTTCGCAATCCACTACCTAGTCAAATATCAGGAATAAATGGACTATCTGTTATGATTGTCTCTAGCCTTGCTCTAGACATTCCGATGATTCTTTCCTTAGGTATTTCGAGTTTTGAAAACTATGCACCGAGTGTAAGTTGCAACAACCCATTCCACGAGGTTCAATTATTGCAGATTTCTCATTTAATCTTGATGAATAAATTTAATGACAATTTTTGAAGCATTAAAGCATTATAGATTGCTCTTTTTTTCAAAAGATAGTTTTTGGAGCATTTTTTTAAACGACACTTTTTTTTAAATTTAATTTCTTCCATGATGCAGTTCTATCATAGGAATCCATTGATATTATTCCCAACTGTGAGAAACCAATACTTTCGGAGATATAATTTGTCTGTTTGAACAAGAGCGCCAGAAAGCTTCTGTCCATAGGGCTTAAACCAATTTTTGTTTTCACTTAATTGCAATTTTTGTGAGCGGACCTAGCATTTTCTCAAAAACTATCTACATGCCATTTTGAATCGAATGACAAAAATTTTGACCTAAAAAGCACTTTGTGGACTAGACTAGAGTGTATCTTTAATTTTCTTATTAAGTGATAGCAAAAAATGAAACACATAAGGAAATGGAATTATAAACAAAAATTCATGTGATTATTAAAATTTTAATCGAATTAATGAAATAAACAAATTTATTACAAAATACACAAACTCTAACATCTGGTTAGCCCCTGTGGAAGTTACAGTTGAGTTAATGTGAACTGAGGAGATTTTCAAAAAAATGTAAATCTACAGTTAAAACTTTAGGGATGGCTACATCGGTGGAGATGAAGAACAATATAGCCTTTCGATTATTAAATGCCCCAACTCTTAACGTTACTTGCCGAACTAGCGTAGTAATTTTTTTTTCACTACAGACAGTTAAAATAGGAAAGTATTAATTTTGAATACTTAGTTGGGCAAAAAGTGAAAATATTCTTGATATATTTTTCTTATAACTTTAATAACTTGGCATGTCAGTTATTTCCAGCTTTGCTTTGATTTTTGGGTCACCCTGTATAGTCCAACAGTAGTTGAAATCACCGAATTATAATGATGCAGTCGTAAGTAAAATGTAGTATTTTCGTAAACCCATGAGTCATCTGTGGGAATTTTCTCCACGACAATTACTCATCTATTTAAATCACTACACACGATGATGAATCAATAGAGTCACAAACATTCGAGAAAATCATTTCGCGAAGCTTATCTAGTCCGTGAAAAAACACAGAACAAGGGAAAAGAGCCCAAACTAGTTCCACCTTATTTCCATTATTCATCCTAGACCTCCGGATTCCGGAAACTTAAATTGAACGCCAACTTAGTCCGACAGACCGTGACCGAGGGAGTAATTTATGCGAAAAAAACTGAGAAAGTTCTCAAGTAAAGCAGAATAAATCGTAGAAGTACCATCAGTTTTGGAGTTCGGATATTTAATCAGAATGTTTTTGTGAAAGCTGTAAATATCTTTTTTTTAATATTTTTTTTATATGAACCCATTGTTGTGTTAATTATCACCACAGATCTTTTTGATTGCGTGCGGTGCAGTAACTTGATTAATATTATTTAACAGATTCTTGGTTGGAATATCGATGGTTTAAAGCACAGAGATATTGTATGTCCACTTTTTGCCAATGTTAGGGTAAAGTGATATTTTGAACGTAGGAAGATAGATATTGAAGTGCAAATATTGCAGGCACGAGCCTAAGGGGGGATGGGAGGAGGTAATCCCCCCCAATGTTGACCGGAGTTGACAAATTTTCAACATAGTTGGAAAAATTTCGAAGGTTTTGGAAAAAAATTTGAAGGAGTTAGGCCTTCACGTGAGACCGAGATTTTTCTCGTCTCGTCTCGTAAAAGCGAGACGAGACGAGACGAGACGTTATCAAAAATAATATAGGCGATACCGAGACCACATACAGCGAGTCTCGTTAAATTTTTTGTATGAAGTTTTATATACCACTCGACTTTTTTCAACACCCACAGAAAACAACTGAATATGAAGAGTTTCCACTATAATATATTTTGTCTATATTATGCTTCGATCGTTCTAGAAATACACGATTTTTTAGAAGATTATTAATTCGTTATAACCTTGCCATAATTGACATTATTTTTCAAGAGAAAATATAATTCACAACCATAAAAACGGATGCCATTATGAATTCAATACTTAACAGACAACTTTTATCGCCCCTAAATCCCAATGCTTTGAAAATTTCGTCTCTATCTGAACATCTGGAGAAATTTATTTTCTTGTGTTCCTTGTAGTGAAGATGTGAACAATTATTGTATACATCTGTGGAACTACGTTCAATAAGACTGGTAAAGAAATGAAGCTATTCAATGTTTCGAAAAGTGTTATGAGGAATACGCCAAGAACACACTCAATGATCTACCCACTGGGAAGGTATTCTTTGAAAACTATACCAAATTGTTCAATTCTATTAAAAAATGTATCGACTTCAATAGCCTATTTAAAACATCAACAAAACTTTCGAAATATTGGAAAGCTGAGGTTGCAGAATATTTACTGTTAGAAAGAGCAAATAGGAATCAAAATATTTTACAGTGGTGGAGAGTGATGAAAAATTTCTTCCTACACTTTCCAAGATGGCCGATGATTTATTAATAGCTACATCCCTACTTGTTGAAAGATTATTTTCCACAGCAGGTATGATCATGGCAAAAACACATACATCATTAAAAAATGATGTGACTCAACCGTGATTATGTTTGAATTCGTGGTCTTCGAGCAATTTAAAAGTTGAAATTATCACTGTTTAAATTTAAAAATAATAGAGTACATGTACAAATTATTTGTATAAGAGCGTAATAAATATAGTTTTACAAAATTATTCATTATTGTATACCATTTCCTTTATATATTATAATATTTATTATCTTTATTCAGAATTAATCGAGACGAGACGAGACAACTGATAACGAGACGAGAACAAGACTTAAACGAGATTTAATTTTTTGGGAATTGGAGAGAGAGAGACGAGATTTTTTATACTCTCTCCTACTCTCGTCTCGTGTGAAGAGGGCTTCACACTCCTTCTAGGGAGAAGGAGTTGGAAAAAATTTCGAAGCAGTTGGAAAAATTTCAATGGAGTTGCAATATTTCCGAAAAAATTTTTATAAAATGTGAATGAATTTGACCGCCTGACCGGATAAATGCAAAGCGGGCAGATAATAGGGATGGGGTAACACGGAATAACACCCTGTACCCTAGTGCACATTCCTGTTGCCGTAAATTCAATATTCAAAAGTTTTCGGCTCAATGTTTGTAGCCGGCAAAAAATAGTATTCATCATAATATTGCGTTATTGCAAAGCGGATAGCTCTTATTTATTATGTCTTAAAATAAACCATCTGGTATCAATCTGAACGGAGTTGGTAACTTTCAATAGAAAATAAATGTCCCTCTTGATGCAGGGTTGTTGGGAACATTATGTATATGATGTGGAAGAGAAGGAAGTGCGGCATCCTGGATATAAATTGATTCAATGCCTCTCCTAGATCCTAGTTAGGTACAAAATTGATTATCGCCAGAAGTGTTTTCTGGTGTAATAGATCAGTTTGGCTAGCTCTTCCTCCGCTTAAAAAATAAACTGGCCTTCAAGAACATCCTGTATATATACATATGAAGATCGATTGGTCCTGTCTTCCAGGAACACCTTTTTCTGTTTGCATGAGAGTATCATTTTTCAATTTCAACTGGTGTGACCCACAAAATAAGGTGGGATAGTTTTACCTGAATCATAAATCATCATTTGACAGCTATTCCCGCGATTCTTCTTTTTATCTCCGCCACGAATCTGTCACAATTCATCATTTTCGATTAGAAATCACAATGATTTCAATTCGAACCCCATCATTATCAAACTGCTACCTCAACCCATCGATCATTGCGTCTAATTGACATTTCAGCGAGATAACGAGAATACACCCTAGGTTAATGTCAATGGAATATATATAGGGTGTCCAACCGGGAACTGCACCGATCGATATCTCGTAAACCAGATCGAACGTTCTAGTCTGGTCAACAAGTGCTTTTTAGGTCAAAATTTTTGCGTATTCTCCGAAAATTATGATTGACGTGTCATTCAATTTGGAATGGCATGCAGATAGTTTTTGAGAAAATGCTAAGGCCACTCGCAAAAATTGCAAAAGTTATAAACAATTAAGTGAAAAAAAAGGAGGTTTAGGGTTATTTCTTAAAATTAAGGCTCAGCTGCCGGAACTGTAGGACCAATATTTATAATTTTCCTAGAGGGTTGAAAATACGCTCGAAAACGGGTACTCCGGCTTGCACAAGCCTCGCCCCCTTCGTACCTTCGTGGGTAAAGTGATATTTTGAACGTAGGAAGATAGTTATAGAGTACTATGTGCAAATATTGTATTTCCCGAATAACGACATTCGTCTCATAAAAATGACTGCTGAAATTATTATTTCTTCTTATGCATAAAGGAACCAACCATCTTTAATAGTCATTAGTGAAAATAGGTACAAAGGATTTCAGGTTGCACAATCATAATAGTTATTCCACATCAACTGAATTATTATTACATAGAATACAAAAAATTAACGTCATTCATCAAGCGTCAATGGCGCCAAAAGTTGTCGTACTCCTACACCATCTCATCGTTTCGAACCTGCGTAGTACAGACAGTTCGGGTAAACAAGTAGGTAAATGATGGACCAAAAATAGTTGTCATTTAGTAGAATACCGAACGGTTTTCAATTATTACTTATGGGCATGAACTGTGACATTATTGAAACCATCATTATACTATTGTACATTCAAAGACATGAATGTTCCTCTGAAAATAAAATATCTTGGAATTAATTATCATTTTTAAAAATATGTATATTTGAATCAATATGATATGATTTATTTAATCTTAATATAGATTAATTTACAGGTAAAGTCATATATTTTTTGAAGAATATTACTACTTTGATGATGTTCAATACTCTCTCATGCCTTGTGATAATGATAGGTTGCATTGCACATAAGTATTGCATTGTTTCAAATTTGATGATAAGCCTCCATTTGAATGAAATGTACAACCTTGTTCACCGCCATTATTTTTTGTCCGTTGACCACTTATTCCGATTAATGAAATGTGAGCGACTCCAAACATAAGGCTAACATTGCAAATAGTACAGTGTTTTTTCTGATGTTCAACACAATTCATGCTCCAAATCTTCCCAACAAATTCATTACTATCGAGAAATATCCTATTTATAAACGGCTCTGTAGCGATTTCCATCTTCGAGATCACCATCGACAATAGTCCGAACACTGGAGCAACTCGATTTCAAAACGGGTTAGTTCGAAACATATCCTCTCCCATATCTCCCGACGATATCAGAGTTCAGGTGTCCTGATTAATAGTGCAGGAGTAAAGAGGAGGCTGAGTAACAAGATCCTTACCGAAGCGTCGTCATAACTTCGTTTGACACTAATTACAACAGCCGGTTGAAAGAGATCCTGAATAATTATAATGTGGCAGAGGGGTATGCTCAATTTAAATATGGTCATGTTTCATTTAGACTAAACAGGACGAAGTGTACAATGCGATGTACACCGGGATCGGTGACAAAGTGGCATCGTTATACATCACCCGGGAATCTAGAGAACGAGTGTGCGTCCAAAGGGTTCTTTCCTATCTGATTTGGCGTAATGATGAGGACAAATATTTTGCTGTCGTGGTCCTTGTTACTTTTCCAGTCGCGAGAGATTCTTCATTGCCTCCGCTGTTCTGAAGTAGTCATCTACGGCGTTATACAGAGTGTCCCAAGGAAAAGGATACGGAGTAAATTACGACGAAAGTAGTTGCAGCCAACAAACTTAATAACTTATTTTCGGAGGGGATGCAATTAGGTCAATCGATTTGCTCCCTCTGATGATCCTTGTAAAGGGTTGGTCGCCCCTTCAACGATCCCAATGGGGAATATGGGGAAACGTATACGTTATTTAGCGAAGAAGCAGTTCTGAGTATGGATAGGACATCATTATCGATGTTTCATTGGAAGCGGAGGAGCATAACTCAGTACGGATCCGACATCATCGATGTTTTTGAAATATTGAATGTTATAGATAACTCTCGATAAATGGTTCCTATCTGGGTCTGAAAAATTACTATAAAATAAAAAGTTCAGTATTTCGAAATTGCTACTCCGTTAAAAGCACCAGATATTTGTCAGAAGCAATATACAGAACAATGTTGCCTTACAAACAGTAACGAAATAACATCAACGATAAAACAACACTTTTGTAACGTTTCTAGACTCCTCCTTCTCTCCTTCTTCAGACATCAATCGGAAATCTTCAGAATTATATTTTTGCGTTGACAGTATAGTTGTTCTGAAATTCAAAATTTGTCAGGAGACTAATTTAGTCTCCGAAACGTAATACTTGTTTTATCGTTTATGTTGTTTCGTTACTCTTTGTTAGGCAACATTGTTCTATATATTGCTTCTGAGAAATATCTTGTGTTTCTAACGCAGGAGCAATTACAAAATTATATTTTTTTATGAATAGATATTTTTCAGAATTTGGGGGAGAGAATCTAGAAAGGGACCATTTAATACCCCCCTGCTGAATACTAATATTATCACTAGGAAAGAGGGAAAGCTCTGTGGACAAGAGGTTTGGCGCTGTTGTTAGAACTTTGACAAATCTCCAAAAGTATCGGTTTCTCAGAGTTGGGAATGATATCAATGGATTCTTATGATAGAACTGCATCATGAAAGAAATTGAATTCAAAAAGTGTAATTAAAAAAAATACAAAAGTGCCAAAAATTATTAATCCGGAACCACCAGACTGATTCTATCCACTAACGAACTTACCACAGATATTCATTCCTCAAATTTACTCTGTGAATTATATTATAACAATTGAAACTTAGCCAATATTCCAGTTTTGGTTTTACTGGAGATATTCTGAACCCAATTTAATTAACTTACCATAAGTATACAGGGTGAGTCTTTGACCACTGCATTAATTTTAACCAAAGATTGCTCTCATCAAATGAAACACTTTTTTCATTTACCATTTTTTCCAGATTCGGCTCAGGTAAAAAGTTACAAGCGTTTAAGGATTTCACAATGTGCTAATACACTCCCGCATATAAATTATCTATGACATTGTTGGCGGACAAGAATAAGGCATGGTTACGTGTTTTACAGCTTGATTCGGGATTCCAACGCTCAGGAGTTGTCCATTTTAAAACATTCAATGATAAATATCTCGAAAACGGTGCGTTTAAGGAGAAATGATGAAGAATAATATAATGTTCTAAAACGATGGAATATTCTTGAAATGACTCAAGAAAAACTTTATATGCTTTCTTTATGCTAATTTCGTTTAGTTTTATGAATCCACGAGTCCATAACTAGAAAACCAGTAGAAGTAGAGAATAACTAATATTTGGAAAATATGTATCATAGTTATAGGAAACTTTACGCCAACATTCATTTTATTCGAAAAAAGGGATGTCAAAGCTACAAAATAAAAACTGATTTTTTTTCAAAATTTCAACAGCCCGTATCTTTTTACCTGAGCTGAATTTGGAATTATGTTACATGAAAAAAGTGTTTCATTTGATGAGAGGAATCTTTGGTTAAAATTAATGCAGTGCTCAAATACTCACCCTGTATATTTCCATCATCATATGGATTATCCAAGGGCATATTTTCTCGATTTTTTTGAAATGCCAATAATTTTGACTTAGATTATTTGTAATATTTTTCTTATAGCTATTATGACTTGGTCTATGACCCGCTTCCGGCCGGACATCCTCTAGAACGCATCTAGAAGTGACAATTTCTGGGAAGTTTATAGTTAAACACCGTATTTTTCCGTAATGGTTTTCATGATAAATTTTCCATTTCCACATATTCCAAATTTGGAAATTTGTTCTCTTGGTATGACGGATCACTGATAACTGATAACCAATGGCACATCAAGAAAAATGGGTTCAAGCCCTGTGGACAGGACCTTTCTGGCGCTCTAGTTCAAACAGACAAATTATATCTCCGAAAGTATTGGTTTCTCAGAGTTGGGAATTATATCAATGTATTCATATGATAGAACTGCATCCTAAAGGAAATTCAATTCAAATAATAGTTAATTTATCAAGATTAAATGAGCAATCATGAGAATGAGAACTGCACCATGGAAGAAATCGAATTAATGCTGGCCAATTTTGCCCAATAACGAACTTAACCGAGATATTCATCTCCCTAAACTACTCTGAAAATTTCAACTACCTACCTCATTCCGTTCGAGAGTTATATCTATGTCTATGGATGAAAAGCAGTCTCACTACTCTCAGATCTCTTACTTCATGTTCCGTTCCGAAATGTAAGAATTTTCTGAGAAAACCTAATTTCGGAGCAAACAACTGAGATTTTTCTCACTTCGCTCACAATTCTTCGATTGATTAGATAATGTCATGTCTCAGGAACATCATTTGACATTATGACAACGTTGAAATACGATTTATTATTGAAATTTTGAAAAATCATATCTCCGAAAGTATTAGCTTGTTAGAGTTGAAAATGATATCATTGGATTCTTATGGTGAAACAGCTTATTGAAAAAAATTTAATTTGCAATTTGCCTTGTAAAAAGAAATTTTATTTTTGTTACTCCGAAACCATCTGTCCGATTTTGCCCAATAACGAACTTAGCCGAGATATTTATCCCCCAAACCTACTCTGAAAATTTCAACTCTCTAGCTCATTCCGTTCGAGAGTTATCGTGCCTACGGCCGGCCGGACCGGCCGGCCGGACCGGCCGGACAGAATGAATTTCGACCACGGATTCTTGATCAGTGAGTCGAACCAAATCGTTCAAGACCATTTTAATCGAAAAATTCGAAAATTACAGACATTTGGGCAAATTGATAAGCACTCAGTTCCGAGGAACTAGAGCGCCAAATGTTATAAGCTCAGTTCTTATTCAGCTTTAATTGTTGAATATTCAAATTTGCCGGAGAGATGTTAAATGGACTGATGTCCTCTTTCCTTCCAAAATTAGTCTTGAATATTGCGATATATATGACCCTTCACAATGTAGGTATTAAAATTGTAATTAATAATGAAATAGAAAGAAATGACCAACGAATCACACTCACTTACCCTTGTGATTGATGGTGATGCTTCTTGAAGGGCCCTTCTTCTGGTGGTCAATGTCACTGCGAGTTGTTCCTATGCGGCTTTGGCTATTTGGTAACAGCACAAAGGTATCCAAAAGCGTTTGTAGAGTTTTTTGCGAAATCAACGAAAACTTGAAATATATGCGAAAAATGCGATAATTCAACGAGAGCGTTCGATTCATACTATCCCTACACGTGCAATTTAACTCCTTCGCACATGCGTATCTCAAAATATATAGTGAACGCAACTCGTTGGCCTGATGTACAAAAATTCACCCAATAAAGCACCAAAAACAATGAAAAGATCATATATACCAAACCCATCCGAATTGAAACAACAAAAGAAAACATTTCAATTTTACTCGAGTACGAAACATACTCCCCCTCCCAAAGGCGAATAAAATGAACCTTTGAAAGTTAGAGAGAAAAAAAAATAATTAATAGAGAAAATAAACTTATATATGTGCACGCATATACACATATCTTTTTTGCAAAAAAAAAAAAAAATGATAATCTCTTACCCAAAACACCACAAATTCCACAAAATTGCAATGAGCGAATGAACCGATTCATACCCTCGAAAAAAATTAACACATAAATTTATTTCCACAGCAATTGTTCAGCAGATATCTTATTATTCAATTGGCAAGGGACTCAACTTTCTAAGAGGCCGTTTAATAATACCAGATTTAGTTCTAACATCCGCAACCCTTGCCACCCCATCAACCCCAGGAGAAAAGGCAATAATCCGACCCATTTCCCATTTCAAAGGAGGCAAATTATCATCTTTAATTAAAACAAGCCCGCCTTCTTTAGGCATATTAGCAGTTTTCAACCATTTGCTCCTTTGCTGCAACGTATGCAAATATTCATTCTTCCATCTACGCCAGAAATGCTGATGCATTTGTTGAACTAGTTGCCATCTTTTCAAACAATTCATATTTACATTTCCATAATTATCATCTGGGACCGCACTCAAAGGTTCCAAAGTTAAGAAATGTCCCGGTGTTAAAACCGATAAATCACTAGGATCTGAGCTAATTGGAGTAAGAGGTCGTGAATTAAGCACTGCTTCAATTTGTACAAGCAGGGTATAAAACTCTTCATAACTTAAAATTTGTGCCCCCATAACTCTTTTAAGATGAGTTTTTACAGAGCGTACCCCAGCCTCCCATAAACCTCCCATATGTGGAGCACTACCAGGTAAGAAATGGTGGGTGATCATTTCATTTTCAGCACACTTCCGAAATAAATTATTGAGCTCTCTACTAGCCCCAATAAAATTACTACCGCGATCCGAATACAAGTGAGCGCATCTTCCTCGGCGCGATACAAATCTGCGCAGAGCAGCTATAAATGCATCGGTACTCATATCAGAAGCTAGTTCCAAATGAACTGCTTTAGTAGACATACACACAAATACACATACATATGATTTTAGTGTTTTAACACCACGGTGTTTATTCATACATATGGGAAAGGGGCCACAAAAGTCTACCCCTGCATGCAAAAATGTTTTGGCGGGAGATATTCTAAAATTAGGCAAATTTCCCATAATTGGTTGAGATAGAATAGGATTATTTTTCCAACATTTAATACATTTATTAACGACAGATCGTATAGCTCTGCGAGCCGACAAAATCCAGAACTGTTGAGCAATCAAGAACTGCAAGGTGCCTACACCTGCATGTAAATATTTTTTATGAAAAAATTCAATGAGCAATTCGACGAATCGACACTTTTGCGGAAGCAATATCGGATGCTTTTTATCGTACGATAAATTCGAATAGGTAAGCCTACCCCCTACTCTTATTACACCCTCATAATCAATAAAAGCATTCAATTTTTTAAAAGGTTTTGGAAAGATTTTATTTTCCAGAATGTCATTGAAATGAATTACTTGAGTTCGTTTGGCCATAACCACGGAAGCTCTGTTTAATTCGAAAAGCGAGAAGGACTTACCATTTTTATGGATATTGAAAGAATAAGTGAAACGCAAAATATAACATAAAACTCGTTGAATAAAAGAAAAACTCGAATGTTCTGTCAGTAAATGGTCGATAAAATTCGCTGGGCTTGGGTTTACCGATACCAACACCAACTTGCGAGCTTCTTCTTGAGTCGAGAAATTTTTTCTGTTCGAATATTCAATATTCGATTGCAAAAACCTAGGTCCCTGGAACCATAGTTCGTTAAAAACTATTTCTGATGGAAACAGACCTCGTGATGCCAAGTCTGCAGGATTTTCAGTAGATTTTACATGCGACCAGTGAGAAGAAGGAAGTCGTTCGTGTATGAAAGAAACTCTATTTCCAACAAAAGTTTGCCATCTATGAGGTGATGAGTTCAGCCACGCGAGTACAATTTCGGAGTCTGTATACGCATTGATTGAATGAAAATTTATTTTCTCCTTGAAAATTTTCAAAATCCATTCCATAACTCTAGTTAAAAGCACCGATCCACATAATTCTAAACGAGGAATAGAAATTTTTTTGGAGCAAGGAGCAACCTTCGATTTTCCACAAAGAAAAAATATTTTTATATTTTCATCATTGTCTACTATTCTACAGTAGACAACCGCACCGTAGCCGCGTTCACTAGCGTCGCAAAATCCATGCAACTCAACATGACCATTCTGGGGAATCTGTATAAGACGCAAAATTTTTATCTTCGATAATGTATTCAATTCACCTTTATACTTTTTCCAAGTACGTAGTATTTCATTGGGTGGCAACTCGTCCCATGCCAAGCCTGCCATCCACATTTTTTGAATAAGTGACTTACATAAAAAAGTTATTGGCGCTAAAAACCCGAGAGGATCGAATATCCTTGCTAATTCAGATAAGATTATACGTTTTGAACAACTTCGTTCAGCTACTTCGACATTAAATTGAAAACAATCATTTTTTGGCTCCCAAATTAGTCCCAAAACCTTAACAGAAATAACGTTATCTTTATTATCCAGAGAGTGCGTATCAGAGGTAATATGATCTTTCGGTAAAGTGTTCAAAAATTCTTGATTATTACTGGACCATTTGCGCAAATGAAATCCACCTTTCAGCAAAATTTCATTCAATTCATCTTTCAATTTTAAAGCATTTTCCAACGAATTACTACCTGTACAAACGTCATCTATATACATATCCTCCAACAAAGCCTTGGAAGCTAAAGGAACATTTTGTCCTTCGTCCTTTATTAATTGGCGAATAACTCGCAATGCAAGAAACGGTGCACAATTGAAACCAAAACATAACGTTTTTATGCGCAAATCTAATATTTCATCTCGCGGGGAGAATCGAAACACTAAGCGTTGATAATCTATTTGTGCTGGGTCAACTAAAATTTGTCTATACATTTGCTTTATGTCTGCTGAGAAACAAACTGTATGTAAACGAAAGTTCAATAAAATTGTAGCGATGTCATTTTGTAACTTGGTACCTACATACAATACATCATTCAGGGACCTATTATTTGGCATTTTTGCTGAAGCATTGAAAACTATTCTCAGCTTAGTAGTAGCGTGATCAGGGCGTAAAACTGCGTGATGTGGTAAATAAAACAAACATATATTTTTCTGAGGAGCTTCGACCACCTCCATTTGATTCAAGTCAAGATACTCTTGAATTACAGTACAGTATTGCTGGTGAAGTGCGGGTTGGCGAAGGAGACGACGTTCTAGTGATAAAAAACGTTGAAGAGCTATAGTTCGACTTTCAGGGAAACATGCATTTAATTCTTTAAATGGTAACGGAACTACATAACGTCCAGATGTAATGCGATAAAAATTGTTCTTGAAAATATCTTCACATTCACTTTTGTCGGGAACATTCACGATCGAAGGTACAGTTTCAATTTCAAAAAAGTTTCGCAAAGTACTATCCAAATTATTTTCTGACAGCGTTATATTGAAAGAATGGGTGCTTAATTGAGCAGGTTTTGTTTCGATTTTACCTAATAAAACATAACCAAAAATAGTGCGAAGGGCGTTAGGACCTCCGTCCTTGCCTACAATGAGTTGATTCGCCATAAGATTGGCGAAGATATCAGCGCCGAGTAAAATATCAACCTCATTCGGAACAAAATATTGGGGATCAGCCAAATCAAGATCATGCAAATATGTCCAAGACGCGTGATCCAGCGGAGAAGCGGGAATTTTACCACATATTTTTTGAAGTATCAAAGCGTCTACAGTAAAAATTACATCTGATTTTCCTACAGGTCTGACAAAAATTTGAACAATACCTTTGTTGGGTATTTTCGTATTTCCGATACCGTTTATCACCGAGGAAGAAACTACCTTCGGAATATTCAATGCGTTGAAACATTTCTGAGAAATAATAGATATTTCCGAACCTGAATCCAACAATGCACGATATTTCTTAAGTGAACCATCATACGTTTGTATTTCTACGATTGCTGTACCCAATACAACGCGAGATCGTTGTGGAGCGCACGCGGTGAAGGAGTTCTCGACGGATGGCATCGAAGTGGGAGAAATACGCGAACTAGTTCCGGGTGTTATCATTTCATTCCTGTTTTGGTTGGAAATAATTAATTCATTAGCGTTCTCCGATGTCGGAAATTGTACATATTCCTTTTCAAAATGAAGCGTTGTGTGGTGTTTTTTACTACCGCATTTTCGACAGGAAGAAAGAGACTTACATTCATTTAGAATATGCATACTACTCAAACAAGCAAAGCATAAATTATGGCTTTTACAAAATGCGTATCTTTCGCGAGGAGTTTTCTTTATATATTGCGAACAAGTATAAATTGAATGATTATCTGAACAAACTAAGCACTGCGGCTTCTTAACATCTTGACGTGCCAGAAAACTATTCGACGCTTTTCCAGAGAGCATAGGCTTATTTTTTAAGACTGGTTTTTGATTACTGTTACTACCAGCGACATTACTCAAACCATTACAATGGCGCTCCAAAAAATCAAACAAAATTTTATATTCTGGAATTGATGTAGAACCGTGCTCCCTCTCAAAAGCTCGTGCAGTTTCAGGATCTAAGCGGGACAATAGCATATGAGTCAGAACAAAGTCGCAAGATATATCAACGTTCATGTTTTTTAAACTTTGCAAATTTATCGAGAATGTATCCAGTAATTTACGCAGTAAATATGGGTTTTCAGATTTCAGCGGAGCAAAATTTTCAATTGGTAACCAATATGCTCGAGCCTGAGCTCGTGGATTTGTATAGCGCTTAACTAATGTTTCATACGCTGACAGATAATTTTCAGTTGTTGCTTTCAAATGTTTTATAAGATCTAGCGGAGTACCAGTTAAAGAGGAAATCAAATAATTGAATTTTTCAACAGGTTTCAAACTCGAATTGGAATGAACTAATGCGTCGAACATATCCTTAAAGGCGGGAAATTCACGAATATCGCCAGAAAATCTATGCAAGTCAATTCGAGGTAGTTTTACATGCGGTAAATCAGAACTTGATCCATCCAGCGGTGAACCAGTTGAAGTCAAAGGTGACATTGCGTCAAATTCAAATATTTCGGCATAAATAGCTTTAATATCATAGAACATTTCTAAAAACTGACATTTAAGAGCGTCTTCTACATGCAAATCAGCATCTTTATCTGTTGATAAAAGCGAGAGAATTGCACCATGAAACTTTTGAAATTCTTCATTCAAATATTCGAGAGACGGGTACCGTACCTTAAATTTAGTGCACGATTTTGAATCTTTTTTTGCAAGAATGGCTAAATCATTGATTATTTTTATCTCATTAATACAACTCAATCTTAAAGCAATCTGCCTGCGCAACTTATCAGACATTTTAAAGTATAAATTTGGACCACTTGGTATTCAATCGAACACTAAATCTTAACAGCAATATTTATCGAAATACCCGCTTCTGATCAAGTTAACCCCAAAAACCAGTTTCAGAACAAGAACGTAAACAATGCACTGAAATGCGCAACTGATGAAATTTAAAACTACAGAGTTTAATGATAACGGCTGAACATGTGCATGTGTTTATGAACGATATCATGAAATATCAATATGGCCAGTATATTTTAATGAAATTATTTCAGAAACGGTAATATAGAATTTTGAGAATTTTGTGGCAATTTTGGGTGAAATTCTGATATAAACGTATTTTTCGAATGGAAATCGAATTTAAATGTGATATGCGGTGTAGCGATGCGGAAATGTACAATTATAACAAACCTCGACAACGAGAAAAAAAAATAATTCAATTTTGAAAAAATGAGAAATTTAGACCCAAGTCGAAAGGAAAAAGGGCTTTAATATCCGGCTCGAAGGACCATGTTATAAGCTCAGTTCTTATTCAGCTTTAATTGTTGAATATTCAAATTTGCCGGAGAGATGTTAAATGGACTGATGTCCTCTTTCCTTCCAAAATTAGTCTTGAATATTGCGATATATATGACCCTTCACAATGTAGGTATTAAAATTGTAATTAATAATGAAATAGAAAGAAATGACCAACGAATCACACTCACTTACCCTTGTGATTGATGGTGATGCTTCTTGAAGGGCCCTTCTTCTGGTGGTCAATGTCACTGCGAGTTGTTCCTATGCGGCTTTGGCTATTTGGTAACAGCACAAAGGTATCCAAAAGCGTTTGTAGAGTTTTTTGCGAAATCAACGAAAACTTGAAATATATGCGAAAAATGCGATAATTCAACGAGAGCGTTCGATTCATACTATCCCTACACGTGCAATTTAACTCCTTCGCACATGCGTATCTCAAAATATATAGTGAACGCAACTCGTTGGCCTGATGTACAAAAATTCACCCAATAAAGCACCAAAAACAATGAAAAGATCATATATACCAAACCCATCCGAATTGAAACAACAAAAGAAAACATTTCAATTTTACTCGAGTACGAAACACCAAAAACATATTAAAATGAACGTGCGCGCTGAAGCTCCAGTTTTCCACTAATCCCTTATTTTCCTCTCAACACCTCCACGTCCAAATAAAGAAGCCGTTAACGATCAACAATAATTTTTAACCTATCTGGTGTTTACACGGGCCATTTAATCATCAGAGGGACCAACTGTTTGTTTGCCACTGGCTTATGCACGAACCGGCGAAGGCGATTCATCTTAATTTCTGACGGACACCTCGCTCTGTCACTGTCACTCAGTTCATGGCTCTTGATTTTATCATTCTTCAAAAATTCCTGCTTATGGCTCCATACTTTATGTGCCTGACATCCTCCGTCGCCAACTTGGACAGTTGCGACATCCACACGTGTTGTAGCTGTATAGCTCCATGTGGGATTCGAGAAGGAACCTAGTTTTTTCGTTTGCTTCGTTGGGTGCTTATCAGTTTGGGATGGGAGGAAGTGGCATCAATCAATTATTCAAGAGGAGGTATGGCTGTCCCTAAAACAGTTTTTCATCTCCATCATTTAACTAATTGTGTGTGTCATTATTCATCTCCTGTTTATGTAGTTGTATATAAATACAATTTACATTTGTCTTTCATAATTTTCTTCGATAAATTTCCAAACAGGCTTTTCGACACAAAATTTGAAACACCCTGGGATGACATTTCTGGAATTCAAAAGATGCATGACCTTTCCACATTCTTCCTCTTCGATGTTGTAAAAATGGTTTACGTTCAGGATATTTAAAATAAGAATAATGAATATAATACTGACTAAACATATCTAACTTTTTTTCCGGTTTTATTTCGTTATTTTGAAAATTATTCGAATGAATACTATGGTTTTAACAGAAATGTATTCAGCATTGAATACTTGATCATACCTGGAATGCAAAAGTTGAAAAAAAAATTTTTAATCAAATTTATTTTCACTCCCTGTATAACCGGAAGTGCTTGGGCTTCAAAAATATTTTAGCTCTTTAGAGAATTCCAAGCAATATCATAATCCCAATTTTCAGATTTCAAATATGTACACTTCTCCAAAAACGTCTAATAGGCACTCGAACTTGGGACACCGTGTATCCTTCAATCATCATCATATGGATTACCCAAGAGCTTCGATAGCTGAGGTTATTTAATTGGTCATTTTGCATTCAATCATACTTTGTGAAATCATAGAGTTACGATTTAATAATGAAATTTTGAAAAATGATATCTCCGAAAGTATTAATTTATAGAAATATACGGAGAAATATATATATATAAGTGCTCCTTTTGCGGAATGACCCGTTAAACCTTCCCACTTGTATTAATTTATGAGAGTTAAAAATTATATCAATGGATTCCTATGATGAAACTACATATTTAAAAACTTGGATTCGAAATTTGTAATGTAAACAAATTTTTTTTTCGTAACTCTGAAACCGTCCGAAGAATCGATTTTGACTACTCACAGATATTTGGGCAAATTGATAAACACTCTGTTCCTAGGAACAAGAGCGCCAAGAATGTCTTCGGGGGGTCGGCACAGCCAGGATAGGGATAGAAATCGAATACAGAGAGCCAGAGAATCATCTGTAGAGCGTTAGGCTCGCCTCAACCAGGATAGATGTAGGTATTGATTCACCGAATTCCTCTGATAACATCGGATTTACTGATCCAATTTAAACGCCTACAATTTCCGGTAAAGATATATTTTGCAATGACCATTAATTAATCGCAGGGTCCAACTTTCAACGCTACAGGCTTATATTTGAGCGTTGAGTGTTTTTCACATGGCCAATTATGTCGCTCTTTCAAGAGTAACCTCTAAAGAAAACATGTTTGTATTGTCTAACGACAAAAATGCTGTGAACGTTGTATATAAAGGAATTCTGTAGTATATTAAGTATCAGCATTTCAACCGTGCGAAACCGGGGCGGGCAGCTAGTTTTGTATAAATTTAAGAAAGTTGTGGAAAATATGTTGGTCGATAGGGTATCATACAATATGGATTTTTTTCTTTGGATAACTTTGGATGTATGAAGTCGATTTAATTGCCTTAATTTGATGTGACTAAATATCATTTTGTACATTTATAATCGAGAATATCTATCGAATAAGGATTATATTAACAATCAATGGTACATGCTATCCGTGTATGTACGAGTATAACATTTTATCACCGCAACAAAAGTAACTTTTTGTCGTTGACATTCTTTATACAGGAATCATAAATAAAGGACGGTTATATGCAGAATTATGATCAAACAGTAAAAAAAAAATCTCGCATTTTCCAAACTTGCCTCAAGCTTCATTCCCAGAATATCTTTGCATATTAATGGATACTTCTTATGTTCCCACCAAATAGGACAAAAGACAAACAAGGCTGTAGTAAATTACCGAGAGGATGAACAGAGGAGGTTGGCATTGAACAACCAGAGTGATGGATGCTTCGAACTGGATCTAATTTAAGTATGAACAGAGAAATATCTGCGGAATTAATCTCTTTTTTAATGTCTATGGTATATTTCTTCTTACGATGATAGGTTTAGTACGGCGTACTATGGACAGTATTTATAGGACCCCATAATGACCGTATGACATTTGTTTGGACGAGTCTGAAGGTCATAAAGAGCGTCTGAGTAGAATAAAACGAGACTTTTATGCTTTCCGATGATTTAATGTTGGCTTTCTTAATCCTACGGATTTGTATCGAACCATCATGCTATTTACAGGTCCTGAAGGATGTTATGTTCATCATTTTCGGGCACATGTGATATAGCAATTCTGAAATTGAGTATTGTCAGTGGACATACAGGGTTGGGCGATAGGAATATGGAATAAAATTCATATTTTTTCAACCAATAACTTTGAACAAAATTTGTTCAAGCACTGACGTGAAGTCAGATATCAATGGATTTTTGTGATGAAACATCATCTCAAAAAAAATTGAATTTGAAATATGTTTTTTTTTTCGTTACTCCGAAACCACCAGGCTGATTTTGCCCAATAACGAAATCAACCGAGATAATTATATCCAAACCTACTCAGAAAATTTCAATTGTCTAGTTCATTCCGTTCGAGAGTTATCGTGTTAACGGAAGGGCCGGCCAGACAGAATCAATTTCGGCCACGGATTCTTGATTCGTTATTCGAACCAAACATTTAAGACTATTTTCGGCCAAAAATTCGAGAATTTCAGACATTTGGGCAAATTGATAAGCATTCTGTAGGAAACGAGTCTAATTTGTAACAGAGGAATCTGTTTCTAAAATATGGCGCACCTTTCTTGAAACAACCTGTATATGATCAATTTGAGCATATCAGGCAGTCTATAGGCAAATGAATAATTGAAACTTGAATAGTTTAATTTTATTTCACCATTATCGTTGGATATCGCAATTGATTCCACAGAACCATTCTTCAACTGTACATTCTTATAAAATGATTGTTGAATGGACATATAGTTTTCTGGGCGAATAGAAATTTCGTTCAAGTCGTTGTTCCAACTTAACTTGCCTAGATTCCGTCAATTCATTTCAAACTTTCCCTTCGACATCGAAATAAACTCAACATAGTTAGAATCAAATCCTCGCTTTCGCCCGATATAATAGGAGAAGTATGAACGGGGGAATTATTGAAAATATGATTTCCTTCAGGCGTGCCAAAGTTCACATCGTCCTGCTTTAATATTCGAAGTTGGGTAATTTCTCACAGAGTCAACGATCTATCTCTAGCAGGTTCGGGGGCTTATGAAAGAATTTCTACACCGCTTCATTATAAGTATTGTAAATGCAAAGTACACTGTCGACGTAGTGAAGGCTTTGTTGCCAACTTTTTCCTGTTACGCCGGTGTACCCGATGTACACCTGCCTCGGGTATTCTCATCCCAGCAGAAACAAAAGAGAGAACCACATAATGTTGAATTTAGTGACAAAATCACTAGCGGCTCGTCAGATGACAGGGTCCCCAACAACTTTTCAGTAGTAATATTCCTAGGACATTGATAATAGACTTAGACTATAGAAGAGAAAAGACAAGATAATAAGGTAATAGACGAGATAATTTTATGACAATCGAAAGCTCGTTCTTTGGTTAGAGCCCTCAGCCTTCGACTTCGGGCTGTAACCAATAGAGATCGGATCTCTCGGGTGAAAATAATCGAATCTTTCTATTATTGAAACCTCTCGAGATATGTCGAGATGTTCTGAAAACCGCGAGCGATTCATTCGAATGATTTTCGGTCGTCTATCATGTGGCACCGAGAGAGATAACGCGACTCGGGTTTCAATCTTTTAACGATCAGTATAATTCATGGGTTACATCTGGTGCGTATTTTTGTCATTCCCGAATTTATTCTAGGCAATTTTAGGTTCATACTTTCGTACGTTATTTCGAAGAGCTGGAAATAAATATGGTATCGAACCCGAAAAAATATTTCAGTAGTAAAATGGAATAAAGTGACACTGAATACTGTTGAAGCAGCTGACGCGATAAGGACTGAGACGATCACCCAACGATTAATATCGAGCAATCGTTCGATTATTGAAATCTCTCGAGAGTCTATATATCGATTATTGAAATCATTCGATTATGCCCAACTCTAGTTACCAAGCAATGAACTTGAGAAATTTGTCATAAAATTATGAGGCATTTGTCAATATCCGAGGGATATTCGGCGGAAAATTTTTTGGCGAAAAAAAATTATAACTCAACAAAAGAAACATGTATTTCCTTATTGAAGGCACAGTTAGTGAAAGTACAATTATTAAAATTTAACTAAACGTTAAATTCTTTGCTGTATTCTACTACAGAAGATATATTACTACGCAAAATATTTATGATCTTGTTATGGTGTTCTTGATCGAGATTTAAGTATGGTTTTATTTTTCGCAATTGTTGTTCTTCTACACCACTTTTTGTCAATTCGCTAACAGCAGTTGATCTATTTGAGTGATTTGTTATCTTTTTGTACTTAACATTCAAGCCAGTTGCCTCAGCAGCAGATTTAGTTCATCCCCTAGTATTCCTTCCCACAGGTACATTAACGTACACTTTGTCAGTTTCATTTTTCCAGTGTCGAGGTGAGGTAATATTGTCGCCTCGTTTTGATATCAGTTTATGAAAAAGACGTACAGGGCAGCTTTGTCTTTCACTATTGGAAACCAACCATTTACTATGTATTCAATGCGATTTGTTAGAGAGTCATCGTCATTTTTCCCGATTTGAAAAAATCCACTAGACAAGTAAGTGCCTCTCCTCCTCGCCACGCTAATTCCCAAAATATATTTGGGGAACATTAAAGGAATTTTGCTACGAACGAGAATATGAAATAAATGAACGAAGAAGCTTTAGAACCATTGGCGTTGATACAAAAAGATTGGGCAGTTAATATGAGAAATAAAGACGGGACCGAATTTAAAGAAGCGACGGTGAAGAAAATGTGGAACGTTTCGTACAAACTCTTGCAAGAAAAGTATTATAATGTCTATAATATTATGATTGACCCGTTTAAAAATATAGTATGTGAACCAGTCCGAAATGTTCGCGATGCAATCAGAAAGAAACTATAAGCAGATTCATGTAAACGTAAATCCAGTTCAGTTTCGTAAAATTTGTCTGAAGTTAACAAAATAATATTGCTATGGGATGAAAATACTCCTGAAGGTCTTATGCGTAAATTTTACCACATTGCTGCTGTAGAATTAGCGTATCGAGGAGGAGAAGCAGTTGCTTGTCTAGTAGATTTTTTTCACATCAAGAAAAATAACGCTGACTCTCCAACAAATTGCATTGAATACAATTCGTTGTTCAGTAAAACGTGCCAAGATGATTCTAAAAGCTGTACAAGTAGTAAATAGTTGGTTTCCAATAGTGAAAGACGAAGCTGACCTGTACGTCTTTTTCATAAACTGATATCAAAACGAAGTAACAATATTACCTCACCATGACTGTTCATAAAACCAAACCGACACTGGAAAAACGAAACTGTCAAATGGTACAATAATATACCTATAGGAAGAAAAACTAGAGGTGGATGGACTAAATATGCTGCTGAAGCAATTGGTGTTAAGGACAAAAATATAACAAATCGCTCGAAGAGATCAACTGCTGTTAGGGAATTGGCAAAAAGTGGTGTAGAAGAACAACAATTGCTGAAAACTACTGGTAATAGCAATCAAAATTCTATAAAACCATACTTAAATCTCGATCAAGAACACCAAACAAAGATCAGAAATATTATGCGTGGTAATAGATTTTCTATAGAGGAGAATAGCAACGAACCTAATGTTAGGTTACATTTTAATAATTGTACTTTCACTAACTGTGCATTCAATAAATAAATAAATGTTTTTGTCAAAAAATTTTCCACCGAATATCCCTCGGACATTGACAAATGCCTCATGATTTCGTGATAAATTTCTCAAGCTCGTTGCTTGGTAACAGCCCGAAGTCGAAGGCTGAGGGCCTTTCGATTTTCATAAATTTATCTCGTCCATTATCTATGTCAATGAGTATTAATACTGATAATAAAACTTATTAATTATATATTGAATTAATTCCTGTTTACATTATGCCCCATGGCCATAAAGAATTTAGATTATACCCAAGGGTATAAAGTACTCAATAACGACATTGGTTAGTAAGCAATAAAATCAAAATATTGAACTGATATGAAATTAATGTCATTTTCACGATGGAAGAGAATACCAACTTAATTCAGAGGATTATTTTCTTAGCCTAACTGAAAGATCTAAATGGACGATCAACCGTAAACTGACATTTATGTAAATATCGACTTGTCAAAACTAATCTAATGAATTTTAATGCCCATTATTTCATAGGTATTCAAGGATTTTAACGCTTTCTCAGTTTAAAATCATATCGTTTATCAGTTCTGATGCGACAGGAAGGACACTTTTGAAAACATGGAATACGTTTTACTGCCATTCCTTTACTTCTTAATCAGCTTAAGACGATTGACGGAAGTGACAGTACAATGGGATTCTCGGTAAACCGTTTACCTGTAATTCTTTTGTGGTCGTACAGCTGTCAAAGAAGATTAAAGAGCAATTTCAATAGCTCTAGCAAAACTCGAATGTTCCCGTGTAATGGTCTACCTCGAGGATAATAGTTCACGAAAGATCCAATATGCGAATGATGTGGAGTAATTCGATTGTACTGGGTAATGGACCGATAATGGAACAATTTCAGATAGCAGATTAACGTAGAAATGTGATTATAGCTTAATTACGAAGTCGGGAAGAGCTGTAACGCCGTAGCTTCGATTTAACTACTTCCTTGTACCTACGATGAGGAATTTCAGCTCGAAAATGTTTGCGCGCGTGTTCCGCAAGGAACAGCGTGCTATCATTTTGCCACAATGTCTGTATTATTTGTCGAAAATGGTCTCATACGATTGAGTTCGTCTCACTGATGAATAATCCGAGGTCAAATTCAATACTGTCCGTCTGGTTTGGCTAGCCGTTAGCACGATAACTTTCGAACGGAAGGAGAGGATTGAAATTTGCAGGGTAGGTTTGGAGCGTAAATATCTCGGACGAGTTCGTTAACGGGTGAAATTCACCAAGCGGTTTCGGAGTCATGGCCGTTTTTGGTAAAAACATTTTATATGAATATATCCGGAACCGATCACTCGATCTATCTGAAATTTTGACTTTCGGAGAACGGCTTGCACATGGTCAAGCAATCAACGGTGCTCAATTCGAATATTTTATACATTAAAATTATTTTCCATCCTTCAATAGTAAACTCGTGGATTTCAAAAAGCAAGTAACCCCATACACAATTGGATATTTTCTAATGTTTTAATAAATTATATCTCCGAAAGTATTGGTTTCTCAGAGTTGGAAATTATATCAATGTATTCTTATGATAGAACTGCATCATAAAGGAAATTCAATTCAAATAATAGTTTATTTATCAAGATTAAATGAGCAATCTGAGAATGAGAACTGCACCATGGAAGAAATCAAATTAAAATAGCTGAACTGAATTTGACTCTCTCTTATAGAACAGGATGAAATGTAAGAGTATGAACACAGATCATATAATAAAGCTTAGATAGAATAATTACAGCATTCTTGGAAAACATAGAAGTACGATTCATTATTGAAATTTAGAAAAATCATATCTCCGAAAAAATTAGCTTGTTGGAGTTGAAAATGATATCGATGGATTTTAATGGTGAAACTGCATCTTAAATAAAAATTGGTTCAAGCACTGACGTGAAGTCAGAAGCTTTTGCGCGTATGTTCTATTGTCCATTCTTCTGTATTGGACACCCTTAATCGAATTTACCATGGTTAATTAAGTTGTCCATTCTCCTCTATTGGACAACTTAATTAACCATGGTAATTCGAATTTACCATGGTAAATTCGAATTAAGTGTCCAATACAGGAGAATGGACAACTTAATTAACCATGGTAAATTCGATTAAGGGTGTCCAATACAGAAGAATGGACAATAGAACATACGCGCAAAAGCTTCTGACTTCACGTCAGTGCTTGAACCAATTTTTTTTTTTTACACTTTGCGGTAATCTGGTCAATACAAAATTCACATGCTTATAAAGGTCACGATTCTACAATTTGATGCTAAATTTCATATAGATCGAGTGATCGGTTTCGGAAATATTCATAAAACAATACAGGAGAATGGACAATAGAATTCATCATGGTAAATTCGATTAAGAAGAGTGTTCATTACAGGAGTATGGACAATAGAACATACGCGCAAAAGCTCCTGACTTCACGTCAGTGCTTGAACCAATTTTTTTTTTATTTATAATATCATTTAAATTAATATTGTTGGACGTTACTTTGAAAGTTCTACGCTATTAGAAGTATACCTACCTATTTTATTCTGTAAAGTCTATAATTCAAGAAACATTGTTGAAGTAGGTATATTGTTTTTTTATTTATAATATCATTTAAATTAATATTGTTGGACGTTACTTTGAAAGTTCTAAGCTATACTGACTTACAGCAAAAATATTATAAAGAAAATAAGCAATTATTGGATAGTCAAACTATCATTTTAATAAAATGATGCATTTTTATTGTTCAAATAAAGATATTTTGTTAACTTACAAGAATTTCTTCATTCAATGGTAATTCAAAGAACTAATTACAGTTTTAAATATTTAATAAAAAAACCTTTTTAATTCTTCATAATCATTACAAGAATGTCTGTCGATATGGAATATGGTAATAATTTGACATTTGAACACATCGTTTAATGCATAATCAATTTCAATACTTTTGTCAATCGTTGATGAGATGAGATATCTGAAATTATAGATAAACTCTAAATATTCCATTCAATATTGAAATATTAAAATTAAATTTCCACTTATTCATTTGTATTTCAAGATAATGAACGTTTGAAGCTAATGATTCATGTAAATTGTCTGTGAAAATTTGTTTTCATGGGTTAGGGGAAAAGAGTTATTGTGAAAATAAGATTCATTTATTTAGATACCAATCTATATATTGTTTTATACTATCTACTAAGGGCCGATTTATTCAACCTCTCCGTAAAGTATTCGTCAACTATGTGCTCGTTGAATTTACTGATCCCCTTTAAAGTGAACATTTACAGATTACTTTCCTTTCGGTAAGGCTACTTGACAGTTTACAGGTCGTAAAATATATCAGCCCTCAGTGAACAAAAAAATTTTATACCTCACTGAAGCCGTAATACAAACAAAGGAAATAATTTCGAATAAAACTCTATTAACATATTCGATTATTTACTTCAAGAGAGATCAAGAATAACATTCATTTTGAAAATTCAATTCTACATCAAGCAGCATGCAATGCATTTTTTCGAGTTTGGACCACTGCTGCCCACATAATCATGGAGGATTCGTGAAACATTGCAGGGAGGATAAATACTTGTATATAGATTATTATTAAAATATGATAACTGACTTTCTCCATTTCCTTATATACTACTTCTCGTTGTAAAATATACTTGGATTTTCCTCCGCAACACTAGGATACATCATTTTCAAAGTTAGCGTTGAATTATCAAGCCATTCTATTATAATATTAGTAAAATCTGTTATTTTGAGGTATTCATTGTTAAGCATGCTAAGCAACAAGCATTTAAGAAACATATACCTGAAGTTCCACGGGAAAACAATATACATAATATATTATTATTATTATACTGATCCTCCTGGGTCTTCCACAAGGAGACCCCTCATAAGCTCTAAGAGCTTGCCCTGAGTTAGGAGAAGCAGTTGTGTTCTGTGTAGGCTTTGTCACTGTGTCCTTACGCCACCTTAGGCACAGCACTGTTAATTTTTGACCCAACAGCGAATGGTGGCGATTACCGTGACTAGAAAATTTCTTTCCTAGCCTCTGAATTGAACTTGGGGCTTCCGCTCCCAAGTCAATTACTCTACCACTGAGCCAATCGCACATACCTACACACATGTTATATTGCATCACCTTCTACTCCCATATTTTAAAATATTCTGCAATTAGAAAAATTAAAATGTTTTGTTAAGATTCCTATTATATAGGTACACGCTGGCATCCACACACCCTGATGATGGATCGTAAGAGACCCATGATATCAGGAAAACAGAAAAGTGTTCAAAATTCACTGGTCTAAGCGTAATTCAACTGTTTTTTTTTTGTGCAATAGTATTATGCAAATGTTATGTGTAAACAGGTAAAAGTAGCTAAGGGCCAAATCTGAATAATAGGGTAGGTGCAGAAATTTTATGGCGTATTCCATTGGCAGCACCAGTGCTGCACTGAGCACGCACTGAGTGCAAAAAATGTTGCACTGGACGTCAAAATGTGTCAAAATGCTTGACGAAATTCCCCAATGGAATACGATTCATGCACTCAGTGCGCACGAGTTCTACCAATGGAATACGCCATTAGTGTTCATGTCATCTTGGTTGCCTCTTATCAATATTAAATTTTCTCATGAGGTATACTTAATCTTCACAAATATTCAATCGACTAAGTTCCATATACCTTGTTTTTAAGAATTCTATCTGCAGTAACTCCAAGAGTAACTCATGCATTCTATTTGTCGAAAAGCATTACTTTTTTGCTCTACGTCAACTGGACCTTAATTCATTTCAACCTGAAAGAAAATATTAAGACTTGGATTTCTCTGAGTAAAGTAATTCATTCAATTCACTTCTATTACTTACTGCTGATTTTTAGCCAGAAATCCTGAAGGACATATACCAGATATCTTCTTTCTGAACAACTTTTCCACAGTTCTCCATAATTTGGAATTTCTTTCACATACGTAAACAATATTTCTAGATTCCTCCAATCTTCAAATACAAGGTAATCTCGATTATTTTCAACAGAAGGAATACTCGTTCGTACTTCGTGGATTGAGAATATTTTGTTTACGTTTTGTATTTGTGTTTTGATCACATTCAGATCAGAGACAGATTCGATGTTGAGGTTAAAACGGGGCGCATGCGATGTAGGGCTATCATCTCCCATAGATTTGTGATGAAATACATAATACGATTTTCCCATAACATACGCGTAAAAGATATGTCATCATGACATTCATATTTTTATTTTTGAACTGAAGGTTCTCGCAAAAATACGACCATAGACAACATATCATACGACGAAAATTTTAGATGGCTATAACTCTAAAACCGTTTGGACGATTATGCTCATAAACAAACTCAAATGTCGCATTCAGATGCACAACCTAACCTGAAATTTTCAAGCCGCTATCTCCTTCCGTTCTCAGGTTATCGTGACAACAAAAATATTTTTTAATAATTTTTTAATAATTTTCTAGCAATACGATTCTCACAAAATTTCACAAACGTGCTTAGGTCTATATTCTACAACTATTCACCAAGTTTAAATTCGATCGGATTTATTTTGGTTGAAAACAAAATTATTACTCGGAAATCACTGGGCCGATTATGCCCATTAACGAACTTATCCGTCGTATTACGATGCGCCACCCACCCTGAAAATTTCAAGTCGCTAGCTCTTTTCGTTCTCAAATTATCGTGGCAACGGACGGCCGGACGGCACCACAGAATTAAATTTCATTGGGCAAAACTATAACGCGTATGTTCCCCAGAACATACGCGCAAAAATTGAATTTGAAATTTTTTGCTTTAAAAAACATTTTTTTTTTCGTTACTCAGGAAACCATCTGGCCTATTTTACCCAATAACAAACTTAACCGAGATATTCATTTCCCTAACCTACTCTGAAAATTTCAACTGCCTAGCATTCCGTTCGAGAGTTATTGTAGGAATTTTTTTTTTTCAATTTTGAAAAATTTTTTTTTTACACTTTGCGGTATGATGGTCAATACAAACCTTCACATGCGTATAAAGGTCATAATTCTACTATTTCATGCTAAATTTCAGATAGATCGAGTGATCGGTTTCGCAAATATTCATAAAAAATGTGTTTTACTAAAATCAGCCATAACTCCGAAAACGCTCAATGGATTTTGCCCATTTACGAACTTGTCCGGGATATTTATGCTCCAAACCCACCTTGCAAATTTAAATCCTCTAACTCCTTTCGTTCGAGAGTTATCGTGCCTACGGCCGGCCGGCCGGACAGAATCGATTTCGACCTCGGATTCTTGATCAGTGCGTCGAACCAAATCGTTTGAGACCATTTTCAGCCGAAGATTCGAAAATTACAGACATTTGGGCAAATTGATAAGCACTCAGTTCCGAGGAACTAGAGCGCAAAAAACGGCACCACCAATAATTTTCCTTTCATTCGCACCGTTGAATAGATAATCAAATTACCTTTCATTTGATGTATCACAATCCATATATTCCCATTTGGAAAAATAAAGTAGAGGGCTGCGAGGCGTAGGGAGTGGGAAATATCAAATTCATAAATTGGTCCAAGCACTGACGTGAATTCAGAAGCTTTTGCGCGTATGTTCTCTTGTCCATTCTCCTTCATTGGACACTCTTAATCGAATTTATCATGGTGAATTCTATTGTCTGTTCTCCTGTATTGGACACTCCAAATTTGCAATGGTAAATTCGATTAAGAGTGTCCAATACAGGAGCACAGACAATAGAATTCACCATGGTAAATTCAATTAAGAGTGTCCAATACTGGAGAATGGAGAATAGAAAATACGAGCAAAAGCGCATGACTTCACGTCAGTACTTGAACCTTTTTTTTTTCATGAAGTCAGTAGCTTTTGCGCGTATATTATATTGTCCATTCTCCTGTATTGAACACTCGAATTTACCATGGAAAATCGGAGTGTCCAATACAGGAGAACAGACAATAGAATTCACCATGCTGAATTCGATTGAGAGTGTCCAAAAAAGGAGAATGGACAAGAGAACTTACGCGCAAAAGCTTCTGACTTCACGTCAGTGCTTGAACCAATTTTTTTTCAATGATTTTTTTAAAAATTATGCTATGATCCTCACGAAATTTTGCAAGAATTTTGCGTTGGCATTCTACAACTAATAACCATATATGAATAGGATCGGATATGTATTTTTTGAGTTATTGAGGAAATAACAACCAAATTTCAGAGTGATATAACTCCAAAACCATTTGGCGGATTATGCTAGTTAACGAACTTAACTGTCGTATTCAGATGCGTAATCTACT
The DNA here is from genome assembly GCA_937662695.2 of Halyzia sedecimguttata. Classification (NCBI taxonomy): domain Eukaryota; kingdom Metazoa; phylum Arthropoda; class Insecta; order Coleoptera; family Coccinellidae; genus Halyzia; species Halyzia sedecimguttata. The sequence goes on along the minus strand of OW569411.2, from coordinate 12,689,046 downwards.
TTGAAAACTGCATGTTGCTATTTCTTTCCGTTCTCAAGGAATGATGAGATACATAATATTCTTTCGTAATTTTTTTAGAAATTTTCTAGTGGTACGGTCCTCACAAAATTTCACACACGTCTTCATGTCCATATTCTTCAACTAGTTACCAAGCTTCAATTCGATCGAGTCTATATTTTTTGAGTTATCGAGGAAATAATATTCCAGATGGGTATAACTCCGAATCCGTTGGGCCGATTATGGCCAACAGCGAACTTAGCTCTTCCATTCAGATGTGCAACCTATCCTGAAAATTGCAAGTCCCTATCTCCTTTCGTTCGAGAGTTGTCGAGGCAACGCTCACCCATCCAGCTACTGGACTCACACAAGGCTGCTCGGATCTCCAACAGTATAGATCAGATCATGTTCGAACCTGGAACTTGGTAGAAACGTTAGGTTCTGAAAGCTCTCGCAAAATTTCAGTGATATCAGACGAATAGTTTTTGAATAATAGAATTTTTTTCAATAATTTTCTATGATTTTTAAAAACATTTCTAGTTATACGATCCTCACGAAATGTTGCAAGAATATTTGCGTTGCCATTCTACAACTAATAACCATGTTTGAATTGGATCGGTTTCGTAATTTTCGAGTTTTTGAGGAAATAACAACCAACTTTCAGATGGGTACAACTCCAAAACCGTTTTGCCGATTATGCCTATAAACAAACTCAAATGGCCCATTCAGATTCTCAACCTCACCTGAAAATTTCAAGTCGCTATCTCTTTCCGTTCTTAGGTTATCGTGACGTAAATAATATTTTTTAATCATTTTTTAAAAATTTTGGATCGATACGATATTCACAAAATGTCACTAACGTCCTTAGGTTTATATTCTACAACTTCTCACCAAGTTTCAATCCGATTCGGGCCCATTAACAAATTTGTCCGTCGTATTGGGATGCCCCACCTACCCTGAAAATTTCAAGTCACTATCTCTTTCCGTTCTCAAGTTATCGTGGCAACGGCCGCACGGCCGGACGGACAGAATCAAATTTGACCTCGAATTCTTGATCAGGGAGTCGGACCCAATCTTCTGAGACCATTTTAGGCGAAAAATTCGAGAATTACGGACATTTGGGCAAAATGATAATGCGATGTACCCCAGAACATACGCGCAAAAAGCATACAATAAATTGCTTTTGAAATCAAAAATCGACGGGTTCGAGGATTTTCCTTAATAATTCTGCGTACAGAATTATTGTCCAGTTACGTTACTTTGTTGGCACGCTTTATACGTTCAATAAATAAAAGTGTTTTCCCAATATAGACCAGGGTCGATAATTTTTGAAACCGAATAAAATTATAGTAGAATGAAACCCATTGTAAAAGGAAGAGAATATAACAAAAATTATAGGAAAAATAATTTACGGGCGATCTGAGGTCGGGAAGGGGAAGAGGGCGAGTTTTTAAGGGTAAAAAACGGTTTATCTCGTTTTCCGGCAAAACTACAAGTCCTATGGGAAAAAGTTGAATGGCAAAGTTGTAGGTAATAAAAAGATCTACAACTAATGTTTCCACACTTTTTTCACATAACCTAAAAATTTATGTGAAACATTCAAATAACCACGTTTTTGGTTTTTGATTTATATTATATTTATATTTTACAAAAAAAAATATTTTTTCACCAAATTTGGTAAAAACTTACCTTTTCATGTCCCAAATACACTGTAATTTTTTGGATTTGAAATATTTTTGTTTTCACCTAATTTAACTTAATATCGAAAAAGCATCCTAATTTTCAATTAAAAATTCTCACCTCAAAATATCTACTGTCTGATGGTCTAAAAAAAATATACATTACTATGGTAAATTCTTTTTTGTAAAATATAAATTATAATATAAATCAAAAACCAAAAACGTGGTTATTTGAATGTTTCACATAAATTTTTAGGTTATGTGAAAAAAGTGTGGAAACATTAGTTGTAGATCTTTTTATTACCTACAACTTTGCCATTCAACTTTTTCCCATAGGACTTGTAGTTTTGCCGGAAAACGAGATAAACCGTTTTTTACCCTTAAAAACTCGCCCTCTTCCCCTTCCCGACCTCAGATCGCCCGTAAATTATTTTTCCTATAATTTTTGTTATATTCTCTTCCTTTTCCAATGGGTTTCAATCTACTATAATTTTTGTTCACTTTTTATCATTTTTAAAGGCTTCGACCCTGGTCTAATAGTCCACCAGGATGAAATGGATCAATACAATTCCAGGTTGAAAAAGATCCAGACAGTGGCTACACATTTCCCGGCGTCCGAAAAACTTGTCGGAGCGAAAATCCTCGATATTGTAAGAGATTTCTTTCCATTTAATCATGTCGCCCGCAATCTCTCACCTCCTAAACGAATAATCCCCGCAAGGTAACGGCGCGGCGTGCGGGGAGAGGGAGAGCAATTTCGTCCGTTCAATGAATTTTATTGGAAAAGGTGGTGCCGGAGGTTCGACGGGACGCAGAAGAAAACGCGGGCGTGGAAAAAGAAGGGCGTTCGTTGGGGGAACGCCACCGTTAACAGATTGCGCGGAAATCTATTTTCCAGGTCAGCAGTAATGCATCTCCGGAGTGGGATTACGCGGCCCAAGTGCGACTTAATTGCCAATTGTAATAACTGTTTCGTTTTCTAGGTCTCTGTTCGTTCGGATGGAACAAGAGTCGATTCGAAATACAAGAGGTTTCTGTCGTGATCATGGAAATGGATATTTGACAGTGTGAAAAATATTGCCATACTGGAGGTCCCTAAAGTCTTTGTCCTGTTCGAACTATGGCTTGCCTGCTACTAGTACGTTTAGTAAATCCATATTCGAAATTCCGTTGCAGTTTCTGCAACCGAATGCGTGTTGTGGTTTTTCCACCATGCTAAGGATGCGCAGGTGCCAATGGGCCGTACTACTGCTGTGTATAACCATATTACTATTTCCGGTTTCAGTCTTCATCTCTTCCCAAATAGCTTTTTGCAAACCTACATGACTGCTGTGGCTTGGGAAAGAATTTTGTCTATGTGTTTTCTCCAGTTGAGTTTATTTACTATCTAGTATTACTCCTTATTTGCACTCACTGGAGGAGTTCAGAGTTTGGCCATTTAGGACCAGAGCTATGAGATTCAGATTCCTCCTTCTACTGAAGGAAATCAAGGTGGTCTTAGAGGGAGTGACGTTAAGACCTTCTTCCTCACACCACTTTTCGTTAATCCTGTGAGCAGCATTGCATTCGGCTATGCCGTATGTCTCCATGCTTGCCTCTAACAGTTGTCACAGCGTATGCCTAGACATTAAACCAACCCGCTGAAAGCCTTTCTTTCTTTATGTTTCAGTAATTGGTTATCTTTACCTGTGGAAAATAATCAGCTTTTTTTGCACATATAAGAGGAAAAAACCTTTTATAAGATTACCTGAGACGGTCCGCTCTCCCAGGAATGTGAGACTCAAGCTTTTGTTGGGTACTCACTAAACAACCTCTCACACATTCCTCGTAGTAGTTCTTCGTTCTGCTCTCACAGCTTCTCACAAAAGATATAAGCTACAAGCGGCCTTCAGAGTTTATGGGACCTAATGACTCGATGTAACCCCAGCAACACTGCTTTCTGCATTCTGTGTGCCAAAACCTCAAGCTGGGATTTAAAGGTAGAAATAATATGCAATTATTCATGCTCTTATTCCGCCTAGATATCCTATGATAAGTACGATCATCCTAACTTTTTGCCTTGGATACAGGAGCCTCAGTTCAAACATTGAATCCTTGTAGTTTCCCCCCATCTGTTCTCCTTTCTTCATGACATTATTTTCTGCGGGGGATGAAAATTCGACAACATATTTGTTGTCGAATTTCTTGAGCTCTTTGTTCAGCAGAACTATATCTGGCTTGATGGAGTGGATCTGCCGATTTGTGGAATTGGCACAGTTTCAGTAGATGCAAGCTCTGTTTTTTCAACACCTGCTGAAATCTCCAAAGAAACATATGGTATCACCGGTTCGTTGTATATACCATAAACCTCTCTCAGATGGAAGTAAGGAATTCGGCGTGCCGTATTGTGTCTTTCCACATATTATGGTGGAGCATGGACTCTGCAAGCAGACAAGATGTGCATAACAATTTTCCTGCTGACTGTGACACGCTCTGTACGTTGTTGGGGTGTCCATTCTCATGATGTTCCTTTTATAGCATCTTGTATTTATTACCTCATCTTGACAAGCCATAACAAATCCATACGTTTCCGACTTGAGTGCAGCTGACTTCAAAAAGGCGAAGGACAGGTCCTGACCTTTCAAACTCCTTAAATATATAGGGTGCAGGTGTTTACTCATGTGATCTTCGAGTAGTGTCTTCAGTTGTACCTGTCTTATCTTTCTGCCTGATCTTCTTTGATCTGTTGGTATCATTTCTCTATATCCTTATTGCCATTTCCAACATTTGTCGATGGTCTTGGTATTCCGAACTTTGCAAAACCTTGCTTCCCTGCGTTCGTGGAAGATATATTCTTTGTATCGAGCAGTTGAGATGCAGGCTACGGTTCATTGTCATCACTTTACGAGTGGATCTGTCTAGCTCGAGAATTTCATTCACCATCCAGTTAAGTACCCCCAAAAGAGTAGGTAACTATCGGTACTGCCAAGTTGTTCATTTCAGAAACTTTGTTTTCACCAGACAGCTGTGATTTACATATCTCGGAGCTTCTTCTTGCGGCTGGATGTCCAGACATCCTTGATTTGGGTTGTCTCCAGTTTGGTTCTAAAAATCTGGAAGTTTCTTTGTCTTCAAGGTGTCGAATGATTATTCGCCCTTCTAGTTCGATGTTTTCCCTACTTCTTCAGTTTTTCTTTGAAAAACAGTAGATTTGTCCAAACATGACATTCCTACTGCTGAGGTGTATTCAGCAACGATATTCAGTAGTTGTTGTAGTGCTGCCTTGGAAGGAGTGTACAATAATAAATCGTCTATGTACAGGGAATGTGAGACCAGGTGTTCACTTGGGCCTTGTGTCTCGGTCTTGTAACCTATTCTGCTCACTCTCAACTCAGTTGTTAATTGCAGAGGTATTATGCAGAACAAAAATGGGAATAGCGGGTCTCCTTGAAATAAGCCTCATCTGTATTTCGCCCTAGATGGACGATTCCAGGTCTCTTAGTGTGGCATGGCTGTTCGTTCTAAGATTGAGGTTCCTTTTCAGACACTTTTGCGTACAAATGTAGACAGTTTGTATCTCTATACCTGTAAGATATAGAGCTCATGACCCAGGGACCTGTATCCTTTTCTAATTTTGATCCAGCCGTATACCAAATGGATGAATTTTGTACTATCGACTAACGAGGTCCACCGCACTCAGAAGGCCTCCAATGACCGTTGCAAAGAGTGTTTCGTAATGGAATATTGGCACTGCATCTGAGGGATTTGCTAAGAGTTTTGAATCCGGTTTCTCCAGTAAATTAATATGTCATACACATTTACCAGGTAGGAGATCCTAATACAAGAAATTCGTATTGCATTCAGCAAGCTACATTTCCTTAGATGTAAGTGCAAGGGAGGCAGATTAAGTATGACCGTTGCAGTTTCTGCAAACCAACTGCGTATGGTGGCGTCATTAGTTTTTGTCCACTGCAGTGTATAGACACATTACCAGGTTTCAGCTTCCATGTCTTCCCAAATAGCCTATTGGTGGACTACATGGTCGCTTTGGCTTTAGAAAGAATTTTGTCCATGTGTTATCTCCATCTGAGTTTACTATCTAGTATTACTCCTAGATATTTGCAGTCACTGCAGAAGTTCAGAGTCTGACCATTTAAGAGCTCTGAGATTCAGATCCCCCTTCTAGTGAATGGGGAGAGAATCAAGGGATTGGCGTTAAGTCCCTCTTCCTCTCTCCACTTATCGTTGATGTATCCATCCATGATCAGTCTACACAGCAGCATGTATGAGATTTTATCTTTTTCTCTGTAAATTTTTCTGTACTTGGGTCTTTACCTGTAGAAAATAATAAACTCATTATTATTATTATTAGATAGTATTAACACTTACCGGGCCCAATTGTGAAATAAAACTTTCCAGCTACATCATTAGAAATTGTACTTTCTAAAATGTTCTCGCCTTCGCCAAATGACTCAATTTCAATCCGGACCCCAGAATAATAGAGAATGAAAAAAGTACTCGTTTGTAGTGTTCGCGTGAGAAAAGGGGGCCAGTTCAATAATTGAAAAAATCATGAACTGCCTTCAGGAAATCATAAAGAACGAGGTCTTCATTCCATCCTAATAGAATGTCGGCGTTCCTTCAAAGAACGAACAAGAGGCTGCCTTCCATACGAATCGAATTTATCACGTTCAAAATAGCCCCGAGGCACAGGCATTAGGAAGTTCACACCTTCTCGCTCTCTTTTTGTCGGATCGGAGAGACAACAGCCCGTCGATTGATCTGAATAATTCCGGAACGCAGTCCTCATAAACAAGTTTGACTGTTTAATGCGCTATGGGCCGCATGCCTGGCGCGCTTCGAAAGTCTGTCTGAATGGATTGTTGCAGAAGAATTGACGGATGCATTATCGCGTTCTGGAATCCGCTGATCGCTGTTTCAAAAGGAGGGAACGCGCTAGCGGTAGACCTGCCGAAGGCCGGCGCGTTGCGGCGGTAAAGGAAAGGGTTTTTTGGATTGTGTCCAACGCGTTTTGACGTTGCGGGAATTCACTTTGTGTCTGGATTGATTGGGCTGGAGTTGATGAGTCAACAGGCTGATATCCTCAGACATATAATGGGTCGGGGACAAAATCATTTCTTCTTTTTCGCTTTATTTCAATGCTTTATAAAAAGTGTTACAATTAGACGATTTAGGTCAAATATGCGCCGTTCTTTTCGATAACTTGTTGCTAACGAGAATACAACTCTATAATGTCCCTCTCGTAGAAGCCCTTTTATCAAAAATTTCACAGGCCATATTTGCACCACCAAGTGCGTTGGCCATAAACAGGATCAGGTTATGGGGTGGATGCATAAAAACCTCTCATCCGAGCTCCTGGAGCTTCTGGCGCGTCATCAAAGACGTGTGCTGCCTGGAGTTGTCCAGATCAAACTCGTTTCCTCTCCTATTCACCAATTCTGGCTGCTTCTGTTACATCACCAGTTTCAAACTGTCGAATTGTTCACAGTAGAAGGCAGAATTATGCTTTTGGCCATATGGGAGCATCTCATAGTAGAGTATTCCCTGCTAATCCCACCAAACCTTCATGGTCGTCAATCTTGGCTTGACCCCGGTATGAACAACTTTATTGGCTTTTGACCACAATCTCTTTCAATTGATATTGTCGAAATATCCATGTTTCATCTTAAGTCTCCATCCCCTTCAGAAATGGATAGATTTGTTGCGATTCAGCAGCGATTCGCAGATGGAAATTCGGTCCATGAGGTTTTTTTACGTCAGCCCAAATGTCTTCAATTTACTAATTCTTGGATGAAAATGGTCTAAAACGATTTGGTCCACTGATCAAGAAACCGTGGTGAAAATCGATTCTGTCCGGCCGGCCATATATACGATAACTCTCGAACGCAATGAGCTAGACAGTTGAAATTTGGGATGTGGGTTTGGGATATAAATTTTCAAGGTTAATTTGGTTGCTGAGCAAAATTGGCGTGATGGTTTCGAAGTAACGAAAATTAAAAAAAAATTCTAACATTATAAATATCGAAGACAATTTTTTTTTAAATGCAGTTTCATCATAAAGATCTATCGATATAATTTTCAACTCTAACAAATTAATACGGAGATATTATTTTTCTAAATTTCAATATTAAATCGAAACTCAATGATTTCACAGAAGGCTGTATCGAAAATTAATTTCCGTATCTATGAATTTTTTGTTGTGTGTTCATACATGTCAACATTGTCATCCCATCTACAGAGACATGTTAAACAAAGTATGATTGAATGCAAAATGACCAATGGAATATCCTCAGCTATCGTAGATAGCACTTGTATAATCCATATGATGATGATAAAATCCATTTATGATGATGATAAAATCCATATGATGATGGAAATAGGTAAGTTAATCCAATTGTGTTCAGAATATCTCCAGTAAAACCAAAACTGGCATATTGGCTAAGTCTCAATTGAAGTACTACAATTTTCACAGTAGATTAGAGGAATGAATATCTCGGATAAGTTCTATATTGGGTAGAAACGGTCTGGTGGTTTCGGATTAATAATATTTGGCACTCTTGTTGAATTTAATTTCTGTTATGATGTTTGAATTTAACTTCTTCTATGATGAAATTCTATGATAAGAATGATGAGAAACCGATATTTTCGGAGATATGATTAGTCAAAGTTTGAACAAGAGCTCCAAATCTCCTGTACACAGGTCTTTCCCACTTTTTTTTAGTCCAACCTTCTACAAATGGTTCAAAACGGTTTTATAATCCTTGTTCAACTCCTGGGTGATGCTACATACGATTGCTAACATGATGGTCTATCTAGACATTTTCCATGATTTTGTCGAAATTTTCGATGACAGGTCTTCCAGAGCGTGGTGCATCCTTCACCTCCACCCTCCACTACATCAGTACGAAATTGCTTGAACCACTGTTGTACAACACGACCAGAAAGTGTATCGGCTGAAATATAATATTTTTGAACGAACATTTTTAAAAGAATTTTTTTCGACTTGTTCCTCATGAAATTTCGCAAAAAAATAGTGCGTCGGAATTGTACAAGTCAAGTTTAAATTGGATCGGATTCACATTTTTTGATTTATTGGGGAAATAACAACAAAATTTCAGATGGGATAGGGAAAGTCGCTATCTCTTTTCGTCCGAAAGTTATCGTGGCAACGGTCACCTATACAGATACTCGACTTCCAATATTTTTTCATAATCTCCAACAATGTAGATCCGATCGCGTTCGAATTTAATACTTTGCTGTTAAATTAGGGTTTGAAGATTTCAGGGATATCGGAAGGATATTTCTGAGATACAGAATATTTTTTAATAATTAGGAAATTTGGTTAAATATGTTTTGGCGCTCTTGGTACTCGGATCAGAGGGCTTATCATATGGCCCAAATGTCTATAATTTTCAAATTTTTGGCTGAAAATGCTCTCAAACTTTTTGGTTCAACTCACTGATTAAGAATCCGTGGTCAAAATCGATCCGGTCCATCCGGCCGACCGGTCGTCCAGCAGTTAACACGGTGGAGTTGATGAGAATATGATGATTTTTGTTTTTGAATTTTGTTCATTTAATTTTCAAAAGTCTCATGAACAAATGATTAAATTAATAAATATGGCAGTGTATGGCTGACGATTGGGGACATTATTGATCCAATACAACGTGGAAAAAACCCACCCGCATTTTCTGTAACCATAGTCGAATCAAAAGGCATATCCCTCTTCATTCTCAATTAATATTGGGTCTAATGTTCAAGGTTCCATGTCATTTTAATTCGTCATAATAATTAATCATGCATCAATCTCCCGTCGTGTCGTAGCCGGTGACTCGTTTTGGTGCAAGAAGAGCACAGACGCTTGTTTCAAATTTGGCAATAAATCAAGCGTTGTCACATGCCACCATGAAGCTGGTAGTTTGGATGGGTCTGCAACCATTAACCACTTTATATAATCATTCCATCGCCTTCCTCCGCTTGGATCCGAGACATGGTGATAGCAATTGCCAGATCCGTACCTGTTTTAGTGTTTCCTCATCCTTTTGGGGTTTTGATGCAATAAACAACATTTTTTTGTCCTTATTGGCTCTCTAGTTCCTCGGAACTGAGTGCTTATCAATTTGCCCAAATGTCTGTAATTTTCAAATTTTTCGATGAAAATGGTCTTAAACGATTTGGTTCGACTCACTGATCAAGAATGCGTGGTCGAAATTCATTCTGTCGTAGGCACGATTAGGTACTCTCGAAGGGAATGAGCTAGACAGTTGAAATTTTCAGAGAAGGTTTGGGAGATAAATATCTCGGCCAAGTTCGTTATTGGGCGAAATCGGACAGATGGTTTCAGACTAAAAAAAAAAATTTTTTTTTACATAAAAAATTCCAAATTAAATTTTTTTCAATATGCAGTTTTACCATAAGAATCCATTTATATCATTTTCAACTCTAACAAGCTGATATACTTTCGGAGATATGATTTTTCAAAATTTCAATATAAATCGTATTTCTATGTTTTCACAGAATGATATAATTATTCTGTGGGTATTCTATGAATTGTTATAATGTCAAATTATTTTCCTGAGACATGACGTTGTCTAATTCATTCATTCCAGCAATCGTAGAAGTATGAGAATTATAATATAATATCATACTTTTTGTTGGTTGATATTTTTATGCCGATGGTCAATCCATATGATGATGGGAATGGTAATGGTAAGTTAATAATATTGAGTTCAGAATATCTCCACTAAAAACAAAACTGGGATATTGGTGTATTGGAAGTGGATTTGAGGAAAGATATATATTATCGTTCATCATAGAATTGGGGAATGAATATCTCGGATGAGTTCGTTGTTGGGTAGAATTCGTCTATTGGTTTTGGATTGATAATTTTTGGCACTCTTGTTGAATTTAAATTCTTCTTTGATGTTTGAATTCAATTTCTGCTAAGATGAAGTTCTTTCATAAGAATCCATTGATATAATTCCCAACACTGAGAAACCAATACTGTCGAAGATATAATTTGTCTGTTTTTAACTCCAACAAGCCTATACTTTCAGAGATATGATTTTTCGAAATTTCAATAATGAATCGTACTTCTATGTTTTCACAGAATGCTATAATTATTCTATCTAAGCGTTCATACTCGTACATGTCATCCTGTTCTATAAGAGAGAGTCAGATTCATTTCAGCTATTTTAATTTGATATCTTCCATGGTGCAGTTCTCATTCTCAGATTGCTCATTTAATCTTGATACATAAACTATTATTTAAATTGAATTTCCTTTATGATGCAGTTCTATCATAATAATACATTGATATAATTCTCAACTCTGAGAAACCAATACTTTCGGAGATATAATTTGTCTGTTTGAACTAGAGGGCCAGAAAGCTCCTGTCCACAGGGCTTGAACCCATCTTGTCCTTATTATTTTTCAGTTTGTAGAAACTATTACCAATATTTGTTATTTGCTCGTTAAAAGTTCTTAGATATTCAGAATTTGTTGAAGAAATCTTTCTTAACTTATGTGACTAGTCCAGCGATTAGAATTAATTCCAAAGTTTCAATAGTTTGAAATATACATATTTTTGAAATTCGGGAATGTATAATCCTCCAAGCTTTTGGGCCGGATCCAAAATCATCAACTGAGAGAGAGAGAGAGAGAGAGATAAACTTTATTGGATGGTTCCAAATGGCTATGGACTTAAGTCTTCCTGCCTTTTACAAAAATTCATACAATTACAATTTAGGTACGTCATATTTGGTGTTAGTATGGATGTTTATTACTTTAGGTTCATTAAAAATTCCAATAAAGGTGTTTCTGGAAATTTTCTTTTTGGTATGGTGTTCTCATCAACTGATTTAAATGAATGTGGGAATATTTTAGACAAAGGTTTATTTTTCCAATGCAAAATGTATGGATATATCAATTCGTGGTAATATGTGATTATTTTTAAATTTTGGCGCTCTTGTTCGTCGGAACTAACTTATCAATTTGCCCAAATGTCTGTAACTTTCGAATTTTTGGCTTTAAAATGATCTCAAACGTTTTGGTTCGACTCAATGATCAAGAATTCGTGGTCAAAATCGATTCTGTCCGGCCGTTAAGACCATAACTCTCGAACGGAATGAGCTAGACAGTTGAAATTTTCAGAGTAGGTTTGGGAGATAGATATCTCTGGCGCTGGCCATTCGATCGTTCCTCGCCTTCCTATCCACCGATTTGGAAATATTGCGTCGAGGTACTGATGCCGGACATTGCCTCGATAATGTGTGGGTGCCCAATCTTGTTGGAAGCATATCGTATTCCGTGGAATTTGAGATTTCCTTGATTAGGATATAAATTTGGAACGACATCATTTTGAAGTAGGGCTAAAAAATTATCACCATTCAAATTGCTATCAAAGAAAAAGGGGTCTATGATATGGTTTCGAATATTTCCTGCCCAAACATCAACCTTTTGAGGGAATTGCGTGTGTTCTTCTCTCGTCCAGTGAGGATTTTCGGAAGACCAGTAGTGGCAATTTTGACGATTAGCATGGATGTTGAGAGAAAAAGTTGCACTCATCAGAAAACAAAACGTCTACTAATTAGATAATATTGTTATCCAACAGTTCCATCATTGGTTCACAAAAATAAGTTCTCCTATAAAAATCTTCTTCTAAGAGCTCCTGGGTAGGTATCATTTTATAGGTATGCATTTTATTTTGTTTTAATAATATTCAGAATCGATGTATGGTTGACATTGAATGTTGCGGAGGGATCTCAACTCGATTTATGTGGATTTTCTTAGTCCACCATCACATCTAATTTCACATCCTCACACATTTATTAGCAGATGCTTATTTAATCTTCCTCACAAGCCCAAACTCGCGAAGCTGCTTCTCTTTTTTACTTATTGTCCCTTGGGTTATATAAATTCGGAAATTTCTCCTGAAACAATCGACTTTCTTCTATTTCTGTTCGGGTGCTTATCAATTTGCCCAAATGTATGTAATTTTCGAATATTTGGCTGAAAATGGTCTTTAACGATTTGGTCCGACCCACTGATCAAGAACCCGTGGTCGAAATCGATTCTGTCCGGCCGACCGTTAACACGATAACTCTCGAACGGAAAGAGCTAGACAGTTGAAATTTTCAGAGTGGGTTTGAGAGATAAATATCTCGGTTAAGTTCGTTATTAGGTAAAATCAAGCAGAAAGTTTCGGAGTAACAAAAAAAAATTTTCAAATCACAAATTTCGAATTCAATTTTTTTTAAGATGCAGTTTCAAAATAAGAATCCATTGATATCATTTTCAACTCTAACAAGCTAATACTTTCGGAGATATGATTTTTCAAAATTTCAATAATACATCGTAATTCGATGTTTTCACAGACTATCTGTCTGTGTTCTATCTGTGTTCACTGTTCATGCATGTAATCTTATTCACCTATACCAGACATGTCAAATAGAACTATCAATAATCTATAATATTGACGTTGGGTTTCACGAAGCTTTGACAGCTCTTAATTGCCAAATTAGTGCGATTCTATGTCGATTTTCAGTTCATTTTTGATACAACCATCGAAATAAATCCACGATTAAGCTAATCGAAGCTTCGTGAAACCCAACATCTAACGAACAAAGTAAGATTGAATGCAAAATGACCAACTATTATATTATGATAACCCCTACCCTATATGCCGTTGGATAATCCATATAATGATGGAAATATATAATTTGGTAAGTTCAGAATATCTTCAGTGGAAACAAAATGGAAATATTGACCAAGCATTGATAGATATAATATAATTTTCAGAGTAGATTTGAGGAATGAATATCTCGTATAATTTCGTAATATTATTTTAAATTAATTTTTTTCATGAATCAATTATATTATAAGAATCCATTTATATCATTCCTAACTCTGAGAGACCTATAATTTCGGAGATGAATCGTCAACTGTATAGAAAACGATATTAACGAAATAAACTCGCTGTTAAATCAAAAAATAAACATCTATATTTCGAAGAAGAAGTAGATGAAACAACGTGTACTAATGCTCAGTCAACCTGAGCTCGCAAATGGGGTGTTTCATTTCAGAGATCCCGTCAACAAGCGTTAAGAGAAAATTATTACGATCTATTTGAGGAAACCGTTATGTGAAAATTATCGTTGCCGAGATTCCCCCCTGCAATTAAAATACGAAGATACCATAAAAACGCCGATGCAGCCCTGTCCACCCACCACGGGTTTCGGATGATGGTGACATTGGAAACGGGTCGTATTCTTCGACATCGGATCGAAGGAGTCACATTTTATCTCAAACATTTATCTGCAGACAAATTTATTTCAATCCACTCTTATGTTACTCGCTTTACGACCGTTCCAAGTTGATATCTTGATTGTTCGGACTTCAGGGGTGGGTTTGTTTAAGTATCGGTTATAATTTATCACGATAGAATGGCAGGGTCATGACGACCTCGCTGTCATTGTGGAATTTGCGGTGACAAATGACGCCACCGGTGGCGGTAAATTTTGGAAGGTTTTTTGGTATCTACCGGAAGTTGTCGGAGAAGAATGTGTTACGGAGACAAAGTTCACGGTGTGGAATAGGGGGTAGTGTATAAGTTATGCACTGATTAGTTTCTCTAGGTATATTGTTCCCTAATAATAAATCTTGGGAACCAGGGTAAAAAATGAACCCTCGAAGTGCAGCTTAGGTTTCGGAGTGTGTAGGATGATAATCATGCAAGCACTAACGCGGGTTCAGGAGATGTTGCGCGATCTTTCACTCATCCTTAACAGTCTTGATTTAAACACCTTAACGTCAAAGTTACTTGTTTATTTATATTTCGAACATCCTTTGTCTGATATATCTGGTTTAAGATTCAATCCATAATAATAGTTTATGTATCAAAATATTATTTTTTTTCATATCTTGTCACATATTTTCCATTTTTTTATTTTTATTTTTAGGTATTTGTGTAATAAAAAATCAGGCATTGGTTGTCCGAAATCTAATTAGTACTCAACAGTCTTCAGACCCGCTACTGACATTTATGGTTATCAGAGATGAATTATATCAAGAGAATTTCAAATTGGCTAATAAACATTAAAAGAACGTCACTATTAGTCTCTTAAATTGAGCATAATTCATGCATTTTTTAAGTAAATTCTGTCTATAACACATGGATCAAAAATTTTCTGGACTAAGTAAGAAAAACACAATATTTTCACAAAATTCGTCGTTTTTATTGATCGACATAATTTACATCTAAGGCGAAACAGTTGGTCCAACGCTTCTTTAAATTTTCGATACCTTGTTTATAGATTGCTTCATCTTAGCTCGCACTTCCTCGTTGTGCGAAATATTTTTCCCTGAAACCTCTTTTTCAGATCTCCTAACAACCGCAGTAGCTGTTAGGGTCAAATCTGGTGAATAAGGGAGGTGGGGCAACAATTCGAAGTGAAATTCATGCAATTTGACCATCGTAGCCATTAACTAGTGACATGGTGCATTGTATTGCCGGAACATTGGTTTTTCCTTTGCCATGTGGGACCGGTTTTGGCACTCTCGTTCGTCTTAACAGAGTGCTTATCAATTTGCCCAAATGTCCGTAATTTTCGAATTTTTGGCTGAAAATGGATTTGTTTGGACTCACTGATCAAGAATCCGTAGTCGAAATCGATTCTGTCCGGCCGTCCGTCCGTTAATACGATATATCTCGAACGAAAGGAGTTAGAGGATTAAAATTTGCAGGGTTGTTTTGGATCGTAAATATCTCGGACGAGTTCGTTAACGGGTGAAATTCATCAAGCGGTTTCGGAACTATGGCCGTTTTTAGTAAAAACATTTTTTAGGAATATTTCCGAAACCGATCACTCGATCTGTCTGAAATTTAGCATCAAATTGTAGAATCATGACCTTTAGACGCATGTGAAGATTTTATTGATCAGGTTACCGTAAAGTGTCAAAAAATTGAAACTTTTAAATTTTGTTTCTACAATAACTCTCGAACGGAATGAGCTAGGCAGTTCAAATTTTCAGAGTAGGTTAGGGAGATGAATATCTCGGTTAAGTTTGCCATTGGGCAAAATAGGCCAGATGGTTTTGGAGTAAAGAAAAAATTTTTTTTTTTAACTGACAAATTTCCAAATAATTTTTTTTTAAGATGCATTTTCACCATAAAAGTCCATTGATATCATTCAACTCCAACAAGCTAATAATTTCGGAGGTATGATTTTTCGAAATTTCAATAATGAATCGTACTTCTGTTTTCACAGAAAACTATAATAATTATTATATCTATGATTTATTATATGATCTCTATTCATACTCGTACATGTCATCCTGTTCTATAAGAGATAGTCAAATTCATTTCAGCTATTTTAATTTGATTTCTTCCATGGTGCAGTTCTCATTCTCAGAATGCTCATTTAATCTTGATAAATAAACTATTATTTGAATTAAATTTCCTTTATGATGCACTTCTATCATAAGAATACATTGATATAATTCTCAACTCTGAGAATCCAATACTTTCGGAGATATAATTGGTCAGTTTGAACAAGAGCGCCAGAAAGCTCCTGTCCACAGGACTTGAACCAATTTTTAACATTGGAATTTTGTTAGTGTATCCTAAATAAACCGTAGGACACTGAAAATATTACGAAATTCATTTTGAACAAGTTTTGAACTTCTCTATGATGATAACTGTTGTATAGGTGCTTTCTGATGAAATTGTTCTTGCTCCTGTTAAATAGAACATCATCTTTGAAAACAACCTGTATGTGACATTCAATTCGAAATGTCCCTATGTTCAATAACTGATATAAATGGATTTTCGCACAGTTTTTGGTTAACAAATGTTCATCTCCACTATAGGGGAAAATATCAGTCCTAGGCCTCTTATGGCCTTAATCCGGCTACATTTTTCATTGAGAAGAACGGACGAAAGGCAGATATTGGAAAGAGGTTTCTTTTATAGGATTGCGCGTCGAGTCGGTTCTTGAGGAGAGATTTCAGATTACCGAAAGGAAAATGAAATGACGTATCTCAATCTAATAATCGGATCACGCTCCAAATCAGCTCGGAATTTTCCTTTTTGTATCTTTTCCCCCTTTCCAGTACACGTTCCTCCTTCACATACGGTATTATAGAGGATGATGATTCCCGTTTGAGTGCAAAATTAGATTCTCAGAATCCAATTCAGGAACCCGGTGTATACAGGCTCTTTTTGATGGCAATTCTTTTTGCGCGCACGTATAAGAGTGATGCTATCATTTTGCCCAAATGTATGTACTTTTCAAATTTTGAGCCGGAAATGATCTCTAAATATACCAATTTTAAATTATATGTTTCCCGTCCTTCCCTGAACGCGATATACTTTAAAAGTATATACAGGGTGTTTCCTAAACATGCGGCAAAAATTCAGGGGGTTGTTCCTTGGACTATTCTAAGAATATTTTGTCCTTTGATGATTTTTGAAAAACCTATTTGTTTCGAAGATATAGGGGAAACAAAATTTTGGATAATAACATTTTATTATGAAAAATTACATGAAAATTCAACTCAACCTACAAAAACTGTTGAAAATGACCACCTCTACCCAGCATACAAGCATCCAATCTTCTCCTCATTGACTGCCGAACCCTTTCAAAAACACCAGGATCATTTCTTATTAAGAATTTATTTATTGCTGGGTGTAACAGCAATGATCCGATTTCGCAAGTCTTCCACATTTTCTACTGGAGTGGTATAAACTAATGATTTTAGATGGCCCCATAGGAAATAATCTAAGGGGTTTAAGTCCGGGGAACGAGCAGGCCATAAATGAGGTCCACCTCTTCCAATCCAGCGATCTCCGTATGTTAATGTTAAAAACTCACGAGCAACCAAACTAAAATGCGCTGGTGCACCATCGTGCATAAACCACATTGCATGTCTTATTGCCAATGGTACATCCTCCAAAAACAGAGGTAACGTTTGTTCTAAAAAGTTGCGATACACGTCCCCGGTAAGTCTTTCTGGTAAAAATATCGGCCCTATTAGGCAGTCACCCACAATACCAACCCAAACATTCAATGAGAACTGATGTTGAAAACGATCTTCAATTACCTCATGTGGATTTCCGTCGGCCCATACATGGTTGTTATGAAAATTTCTTATTGCATTTCTTGAGAAATTCGCTTCATCGGTAAAAAGAATCAGCGTCAGTAATTGAGGAATTTGAACTAATGTGGTTAAAAGCCATTGACAAAATGCAATACGTGGGGGAAAATCAGTAGGAATAAGTGCCTGAACGCGTTGCATATGGTATGGGTATAACAAATTGTCTTTAAGAATTTTCCAAACAGTCTTATTACTCACATTCAAAGTATTGGAAATTTTTCGAGTAGAAGTACTAGGGTCTTCTTCGATCATGTCCAGCACATTCTCTTCCAGTTCCACTGTTCTTACTGTGTTTGGTATTCCTGGTCCCCCCATTTTTTTCAATGCGCCTGTTTCATGCAGACGTTGATGAATATTTTGAAACAATTTTCTGTCAGGAATATTACGCCCAGGAAATCGTTCAATGTACAACCTCCTAGCTTTTAATGAATTTCCATCAGCAAGTCCATAAATGAAATGCATGTCAGTCATCTCGGCGTTTGTATAGCGATTCATAATAGTCAAAGATAAAATGTTCATTGCTAATACATCACAAAACGAATTCAAATGAAAACCGTGTTTAATCTGTATTCCTTTACCATCTGCACTTATCAATTTTTAGTCAAAAAACTGGCCGTTTTTAGTAATTGGAATGTTGTTAAACAAATTTAAAAATAAATTGTACCTACTTAGTAAACACAGTGCGGTACGCATTTTTATTTAAACTATTATTAATTTTAAAAATATGAAAAATGTTGTTCGCCCTGTATCTTCAAAACAAAGAGGTTTTTCAAAAATCATCCAAGGACAAAACATGCTTAAAATAGTCCAAGGAACAACCCCCTGAATTTTTGCCGCATGTTTAGGAAACACCCTGTATATTCTATTGACTGAGAGCTTTATATGTGTTAGCAGAGGTTGGTGTAACGGGATACCATACAATTCGACGTATGATACAAGAGCTTAGGGAAAAAACCTCAGTAAAAAAACCCTGTCTCCCCGTGAGTGTAGTGATTTGTAACTATTGTTTACAAAATTTGCTGAAATTTAAGAATATTGATAGGCATTAATTTCTCCAATATGTATTCCTTCGTCAAAAAACGGAGAGGTTTCTCCAAGATACCCGAAACTCAACCTGAAAAATGAAAATACAAGAGGAGAAAAACGAACAGATTAAAAATAATACATAACCTTTCAAAAGTCTCCTCTCACAAATATACTTCTCTGTAGGCGCATGGGATCTCTTGGAGAAGAATCGCCTCAGCTAGTTTTCAAAGATACCCCTTTGTTCTTAGAAATCCCTTCAATATTTGAATTCAATAATATTGCTCGATAGGCCAGGAGGGTCTCATTAAAAGTGTGAACTCAATTTCTTAGCCCTGTATAAGTTTCAGGTCTGAATACAAGGGTCGAATTAGTGAAAGGGCGAAGTCAATCCGAGGGTATTTGACATATTTGTTTCCAATATTTCCTAGAATTAGTGACTTGTAACAAGATTTCACGAGAATCGTATCACTAGAAGCAAAAATAAAATGATTGAGAAATATTCAATACCCAGGAAACTTATAGCAAAAATTCAGTAAAATTGTAACCAAAGATGATATCTAAACAAACGATTTATTAATTGCTATGAATTTGATTCACTATTAATATTGTCCAAGAAGGATTAAAAATCTTTAGGTTTGTTTTCTCAGATTTGGGAATGATATCAATGGATTTTCTATGACAGAACTGCATCATAAAGGAATTTAAATTCAAATAATAATTTATTTATCAAGATTAAATGAGCAATATTCAATGCTTTAATGTTTCGAAAATTATCATTTAAGAAAAAACGAGCAATCTGTAATTCTTCAATGCTTTAATGCTTCAAAAATTGTCATTAAAAAAAATGGGTTCAAGCCCTGTGGACAGGAGCTTTCTGGCGCTCTAGTTCAAACAGACAAATTATATCTCCGAAAGTATTGGTTTCTCAGAGTTGGGAATTAAATCAATGTATTCTTATGAAAGAACTGCATCGTAAAGGAAATGAAATTCAAATAATAGTTTATTTATCAAGATTAAATGAGCAATCTGAGAATGAGAACTGCACCATGTAAGAAATCAAATTAAAATAGCTGAAATGAATTTGACTCTTTCTTATAGAACAGGATGAAATGTACGAGTATGAACACAGATCATATAATAAATCATAGATAGAATAATTATAGCATTCTGTGAAAACATAGAAGTATGATTCATTAATGAAATTTCGAAAAATCATATCTCCAAAAGTATCTATTGCATATTCTTCTAGGTACTTCACATATAATATACTAGCTGCCCGCTCCGGCTTCGCACGGTTGAAATGCTGATACTAAATATACTACAGAATTTCTTTATATACAACGTTCACAGCATTTTTGTCGTTAGACAATACAAACATGTTTTCTTCAGAGGTTACTCTTGAAAGAGCGACATATAATTGGCCATGTGAAAAACACTCAACGCTCAAATATAAGCCTGTAGCGTTGAAAGTTGGACCCTGCGATTAATTAATGGTCATTGCAAAATATATCTTTACCGGAAATTGTAGGCGTTTAAATTGGATCAGTAAATCCGATAGTATCAGAGGAATTCGGGGAATCAATACATCTATCCTGGCTGAGGCTAGCCTCACGCTCTACAGATGATGCTCTGGCTCTCTGTATTCGATTTCTATCCCTATCCTGGATGTGCCGGCCCCCCGGTCGGTACCACCGCAGCCGCTATGTCCCTGCATATCTTCGACAAATATTAATTTAAATTACATGCTTTAAAGAGCCATATTGATCAATATTAAATACACAATGCATTTAAGATACTAAATTGGATAAGGATCAATGCTGTATTGTTTAAAATCGCTTCGTAATCAAGCCATTATTTCTCGTAGAATGTAAACGATAAAAAATGGTTATTGTGGGATATCCTTAAGAGATAGACATATACCATCGCGGACTTTTTTGTAGACCTTTTTAAGGTGTACCATACTGTACTACATTATTTTGATCTATGTCGTAGGGTTCAGCCAGCGTTTGCAATGTAAGCGCAAAAAAAATGTGTTTATTTACGACATCACATTAGAAATCTCTAAAATTATCAGTGTTTCTCTGAGATTTTATACATGTATTATGCATATAAACCTTCCTATTGAATCACTCTATCTATTGGAAAAAACTGCATCAAAATCCTTCACGTAGTTTTAACAATCTAAGCATACATAGGGACAGACAGACAGCGGGAAGCGACTTTGTTTTATAACGGGTGATTTTTTAAGAGCTTTCGGATTTGATTTGAGAAAAACACATACAATTCAGAAAAATGTATGAAATCTTCATTTGCGTCGATAGAATAATTCATATAATTTAATGTTTGAAGATTATTTCATGTAAATGTTAACCGCGGCTGCGCTTCCAATGGTCCATACGCCGGGTCCTATTTTGGCATGTTCTCTCCAACATATCAGCCGGTATCTCACGATTAAATTCTTCAATATTGGCTTCCAGTACGTCAACCGTTGCGGGTATTTCGCTATAGACATTAACCTTTACATAGCCCCACAAAAAATAATTTAGAGGCGTTAAATCACAAGAACTAGACGGCGACATAATTTAGCGATAAAAAAGTGGATCATCATCCAACTTTGCCAACGCCCATTCATTAAGAGTTAGCCGTTGTGGTAGATCGTGCTGCTTCAATTCTTGCACCAGCTGTATTTTAAAAGATTTCACATCTAAATCCTTCCGCAAAATTTTCCACGTAGTGGAGTAACCAATTGCTGCGAATAGCACCAAATCGACAATTCACTGTCATCACTAACACTGGCATATACAGCTGCGATATTTTATTCTGTCCGCACTGTTTAATATCAAATAATGAAAATTTGGTGCAAAATTTAGTCACAAGATTCCGACTAGCCGCCTGAGAAGGTCCACCAAACTGACCATAAAATGAAAGAAGTGTACAATACACTTTCTTAACCGAGCATAAATTATGATAATAAAATTCGATAATTTGCAAGCGTTGTTCGTTTGTATGTCGATTCATAGTTGAATTATAGACCAAACTGAACATGTTTGACAGTCACACAAGGCACGAAACCCCGTCAGCTGTAAAAAACAGGGTTGCCAAAAAGAAAGCTGTTAAAAAATCACTCGTTACTATGTAAGGATAAAAGGCAAAACTTTGAAAGGCAATTATCCTGTCACGAGATTTATTTCAGGGCGATCTCCTCACCTCCCCTGTTTAATTTAGGACATAAATTACAAGATTGATGCTAGTTAACTGTCGGAATCAAACGTTGATGAAACTCGTTTATGAGTGATCCACCAACTTCCTACCTCTGGTGGGAACTCGACAAATTCGTCTGACCAAAGTTTCGATATCAAACTGGAATTCGTAACTTGTTCAAACGATCACTCCTGGAGGAGATTGCCGGAAAGCGGAAACTTAAATGAACCACTCATCCCACGGCCCATTCCTCTAACCGCCGCATGCCAAATCTCCCGTATGAACCTAAATCGCGCCATCAAAATTAATGATAAATTATTACTTTCCAGTGGTTTTCTAATTACCTCTAATACGGATCCCGGCCATATAGAGAACGACAAATAAATTGCATTTCGCACATTGCCAGATCTCTTGTTCCTGCACGTTCAATTAACCATGGCATTAGTCATGCATTCGGTCTCTCGACTTTTTGTTTATTCAATATGTTCCGAGCTCATGGCGTTTTAATTGCGTTATTATTAACTGCTTTACCATATGGGCTCAACCGAACGGAATGAGCGCGAGGCGATTCCGTGATTTATTGAATTATACGTATGGTATCGCTGTGGATGTGTCTGAACTATGGGTGGAATACCCGAAGAGGTCATCACCTTCCTGTTGAAGTACCTTCGAAGAATTCGCTTATAACGGCCAGTGGCGGCTGGTATGTAAGAGCTAGAAATGGGTGAAAATAATCTCGAGATGTTCTGAAAGATTCGAGTCAATTCGTTCGAATGATTTTGTCTTCTATCTAGATATGGAACCTATCTAGTGAAAATCCAGCCTTTCGATTATTGAAATCTCTCAAGATGACTTGAGATGTTCAGGAACCGGCGAGCGAATTCATTCGAATGACTTTGTCTACTTTCTAGATATGGAACCTCTCGAGTGAAAATAATCGAACCTTTCGATTATTGAAACCTCTCGTGATATCTCGAGAACTTCTGAAAGATGCGAGCGAGTTTATTCGAATGATTTTGTCTTTCATCTAGATATGGAACCTCCCGAGTGAAAATAACCGAAACTTTCGATTATTGAAACCTCTCGAGATGTTTTGAAAAATGCGAGTTCATTCGAATAATTTTGTCTGCTATCTAGATATGGAACCTCTCGAGTGAAAATAATCCAATCTTTCGATTAATGAAACCTCTCGAGATATCTCGAGATAACTCGAGATGTTCTGAAAAATGCGAGCGAATTAATTCGAATAATTTTGCCTTATATCTAGATATGGAACCTATTGAGTGAAAATAATCGAACCTTTCGATTATTGATATCTCTCGAGATATCTCGAGATGTTCTGAAACATGCGAGCGAATTCATTCGAATTAATTTGTCTTCCATCTAAATATGGAACCTCTCGAGTGAAAATAATCGAACCTTTCGATTATTGAGATCTCTCGAAATATCTCGAGATGTTCTGAAACAAGTGTGCCAATTAATTCGGATGATTTTGTCTTCTTTCTAGATATGGGACCTCCCGAGTGGAAATGATCGAACTTTTCGATTATTGAAATCTTTCTAGATATCTCAAGATGTTCTAATACTTTCGAGCATATTCATTCGAATGATTTTGTCTTCTATATAGATATGGAACCTATCGAGTGAAAATAATCGAACTTTTCAATTATTGAAATCTCTCGAGATAGCTCGAGAAGTTCTGATACATGCGAGCAAATTCATTCGAATAACTTTGTCTTCTATCTACATATAGAACCTCTCGAGTGAAAATAATCGAACTTTTCTATTATTGAAATCACTCCAGATATCTTGAGATGTTGTGAAACACATGCGAGCGAATTCATTCGAATGGTTTTGTCTTCTTTCTAGATATAAAACCTCTCGAGTGAAAATAATCGAACCTTTCGTTCAGTGCTTTTTTAAGAAATTATTTATCATAATTTTTTCTGTACCAGAATCCAAACTATTGCACACGAGTCATGGATCAAAGTATAAATCATTCTGAGTATACCCATTCCAAATATTGTTCATCATTCTAGCTTCTGACGTTAACGTCAGTGCTTTTATAATATACTGACTGACAAAGAAACTACAACACCCAGACGGAGCTGTTTAAATTTTAATTTTTTTTTGTAAAATATATATAGTATAGCAAGGAGTAAATGATTGAAATTAAAAAAAAAAACGAATGGTTTACAAATTTTTTCAATAAATTTGTTAATAATGCGTTTGTCCACCGCGATTATCTATACACCCCCCAACACGTTTTGGCATTGTTGCAATAAGGTGGTCTATTTCTTCTTGAGAGATACTATCCCAAGCTACCTGTAGTTCAAGCCTTCTACCCATACATGATGTCCCAAACAAGCTCTATGGGCGAAAGATCGGGGGATTTGGGGGGCCAATCAGCTATGGCAAAAGATTCACATGGGTCGCTTCAAAAAAGTTAAGACTAACTCTGGCAACATGAGGACGAGCATTATCTTGATGAAATATTGGATTATCGAGCCGGTTAAGCTAAGGGAGATCATATGGCTCCACTATTTCTTGAAGGTAACGCAGCGCTGTCATGTTTCCTCGAATAAAGACCAAAGGTTACTTGCATGTGCAATATCACCCCATACCATAACGCCTACTGTCCGCTGTACATGACGCTCAACTTAACTTCTTTCTCCCCAACGTCGTCAAATCCTTCTTCGGCCATCATGTGCACCGAAGGAGAATCGAGATTCATCAGAAAAGATGACCTGATGCCATTCCAATGTTGACGTTCTTTGCACCACTGTAATCATTGCTGGCGATGCTCAACCGTCAGAGGTAACACAATATGGGGTCGATAATGCTGCAGTTCAAAAGAGCATATCCGGCGGTAAACTGTTCGGACAGTTACAGGATGGCCTTGTTCTCCTAACCACTCTACAGCTGAAGATCGAGTTGTCGCAAATCGATCTCTAATAACCAAGTCTTAGACGTAGATCTTGAACTTCCTTTTTGCCCCTTCGACGTCCGGTGCCTACTCTTCTTCGACATTGGGCATTATCAAACCACGCTTGACAACATCCCATAACAGTAGTTGGAGATCAGTTCGTACGGTTAGCGATTTCTCGAAATGACAACCCCGCCTCCCGTAGACAAACAGCTTTTTTGTTGTAAAATATAAAAAATTTGCAAAAACGTCTACAATATGTTGTAAGTAACAAAAAATGTTTACATGAAAAAACCTTCAAGACCAAATTTTAATAATTCACTCCTTGCTATACTATCTATATTTTACCAAAAAAAATAAATAAAATTTAAACAGCTCCTTCTGGGTGTTGCAGTTTCTTTGTCAGTTAGTATAGTTGAAGAATGACAGAAGTTAGAATAATTAATCATTCATTTGAATCAATCTCGATATCTGGTAACAAATTAGGGATTCGCAAATTATTCCATTATTTCACGAATGACAAACAGCATGTGCCACCTCAAGAGATATGTGCCATAATTTCATCAATGTTGTTTACACCCAACATCGCATCATTGGCCTAATTGGACAAAGCACATGTTTACAAACAGCAAATTCACTTATCAACTTCATGATGGGTCTAACCAAGTAGGCGAATAAATCAACCACAAAGGAATTAATTTTAATTACGCCTATTGAAATTTATTGAACGGACCGTACGTAATCATCGCGATCCAGTGAGCCCGATTAAAAAGTGTGAATTATCATTGGTTGTTTGCCTCAACAAGTCAATTATGTAAATGATGAGGCGCCACTTTTTATTCCCGAAGGTGTCTTATATAATTTGTGATGAATGAATTGAGTATTGTTGTGGTGTCGGATATATCGGATGACCAAATCGTAGAATATTATGGAAATGATCATAACAACCGGTTTGATTTGTTGAATACACGCTATACAGAGTCAATTCTTAACTTTGAAAAAAGTAGGTTCTGCTTCTTTATCAATGTTCCATAGTTGTATGAATAATTTTCATCATTATGAAATATACAGTGTGGAAAAACCAAATGGAAATATTTATATATTTTGAGCTTATGTGAAAAAAAAGTATATACAAAAGATGTAGATCTTCTTATAACCTACAACTCTGCTATTTAATTTTACCCATAAGACTGGTAGTTTTGTCGGAAATCGAGATAAACCGTATTTTACCCTAATAAATTCACCCAGTTTCACTTCCCGACCTCAGATCACCCGTGAATTATGTTTCCTTTAATTTTTGTTATATTCCCTTCTTTTTCCAACGGGTTTCATCCTTCTATTATTTTTTTTGGTTTAAAAAATTATGGACCCTGGTCTATAATGCAATTGTATCAAATAAAATACAATTCAATTAAATACTCAGTAGTTATATCCCGAGTGCTTGCCAGATTGGGAAAATATTCGATAATTTGGCAAGCACGAGGGGTGCATGAAGGACCATTTCCCGAAACATTGTAATTGTAGGGCAGAAATAATACTAACTGTAATTATTTAAATTACAGTTAGTAGTAAATCTTTTTGACAATCATACCGAGTGTTTTCGATGGTTTAACCTGTCAGAAAAATATAGACCTGTAGCACACGTGTAGGGCTTCACACGAGACGAGAATAGGCGAGAGTATAACAAATCTCGTCTCGCTCTCGCCAATTCCCAGAAAATGAAGTCTTGTTTAAGTCTCGTTCTCGTCTCGTTATCAGTTGTCTCGTCTCGTCTCGCATAATTCTGAATAACGATAATAAATATTATGATATATATTCTAAATGGTATATAATAATGAGTAGTTTTGTAAAGCTATATTTATTACGCTCTTATGCAAAAATATTTGTACATTTACATATTATTTTTAGTTTTTAACACTGATAATTTCATATTTTAAATTATTCGATGACCAAGAATTCAAACATAATCACGCTTGCATCTCATCCTCTTTCAATGATGTACGTGTTTTTGCCATGATCACACCTGCTGTGGAAAATAATATTTCAACAGGTACGGATGTCGCCATTAATAAATCATCGGCCATTTTGGAAAGTGTAGGAAGAAATTTTTCATCACTCTCCACCACTGTAAAATATTTTGATTCCTATTTGCTCTTTCTAACAGCAAATATTCTTCAAACTCATCTTCAATATTTCGAAAGCTTTGTTAATGTTTTAACTAGGCTATCGATGTCGATACATTTTTTTAATAGAATTAAACAATTTGGTATAGTTTTCAAAGAATACCTTCCCAGTTGGTAGATCATTGAGGATGTTCTTGGCCTATTCCTCATAACACTTTTCGAAACAGTGAATAGCTTAATTTCTTTACCAGTTATACGTAGTTCCAAAGATGTATACAATAATTGTTCACATCTTCACCACAAGCAACACAAGAGAATACATTTCTCCAGATGTTCAGATAGAGACGAAATTTTCAAAGCATTGAGATCTAGGAGCAATAAAAGTTGTCCGTTAAGTATTGAATTCATAATGGCATCTATTTTTATGGTTGTGAATTCTATTTTTACTTGAAAAATAATCTCAATTATCGCAAGCCAGAACGAATTAATAATCTTCTAAAAATTGTGTATTTCTAGAACGATCGATGTATAATATAGACAAAATATATTGGTAATTATAGTGGAAACTCTTCATATTCAATTGTTTTCTGTGGGTGTTGAAAAAAGTCGAGTCGTATATAAAACTTCATACAAAAACTCTCAAAGTCTCATACGAGACTCTCGTGTTGCGCTGTTTGTGGCCTCGGTATCGCCTATAATATTTTTGGAAACGTCTCGTCTCGCTTTTCCGAGACGAGAACGAGACGAGACGAGAAAAATCTCGCTCTCGCGTGAAGCCTTACACACGTGCGAATACCCGGATATGATCACCCTGCATTGATATTCAAAAATATTGGTTCGTTGATAAGTGATTTATATCATATTCGTTAATATTATTGGTTGAAATTTTTCGAGGGGAGGGGAGTCTTGAATATTTTCCAAAAGGACTCATCATTAAGGATGAACCTAAATAATTTCGCTGCATCGAAAATCTGGCAGTATTCCATAAATGCCGTACAAATAGGTAAAATGAAAAGCAAAGGGAGTTGATTTGATAATTGATGCTTAATTCGACAATGTAGCATTCCATTTTCCAGGATATTAAAACTAACTCGTATTAATGGCGACATTTTTGTTTCAGGTTCGCCACCATTAACAGCAATAAAGTGAGTACAATGTACAGTTATTACCCAACTTTTTCAATTTCGCATATGCCTTCCGTTTCTGCATGAAACGCAGCCCGGTTTTCAATACGTTCTCTTTCAATCATACATGCCATCCGGATTTCAGTATTTTATACTCGTTTGGTACGATAATCGGCATCAGCTTGATTATGTTTTCAATACCGGCGGTCTGCGGAAGAGTTTCGTGATTACAGATTTTGGTATTTCAGATCCTTTTGAGAATTATTCGGCCATGATCTGTTCTACGAGCACTGGTCTTTTTGATACTTTGCTGGAATTTATGAGGTATATACCGGGTTGAAAATAGCTATTTCGCTGGCTTCATATGACTATTTCACTCATATCAAAATCTGACCAACCACACGCCAAGGACATCTCGTATTATCGCGAAAACACCAACTGTCTTTGAATTATGATTGGTCTTACAGCTTTAGTGTTTTCAATGACTCAACCATGGATACGGACGGTTTGACAAATGATAAATATAAATTACAGACGTCAACATGAGTCACTTTGTTCGTGAAATAGTCACTCGTGACTGATATTATCTCATAAGTCTGTCTTATTTCTTAACTCAACTGAGTTGCACCACTCGCCCTTCGGTGTTTTCAAGCAACTCAGTTTCGTTAAGAAATAAGTCGCCAGACCTATCTCGAAAATTCAATCACTTGTGATATTAAGTAATCATTAAAGGATACTGTGGGAGGTATACTGATTATTAAAAGGTTTTTTTCTGGGTTTTCTCTCCCAAAGTTGAAAAATATCTATAAAATAAAAAATAATTATTTTCTGATTTGCTTCTACGTAAGAAACACAAGATATTTGTCAGAAGCAATCAATTGAACAATGTTGCCTAACAAACAACAACTAAACAACATCAACGAAGAAACAACTATATCGTAACGTTTCGGAGTCTATACCAGACTCCTTCGTCAGACGCTTAATGAAAATCTTTAGAATTATTTTGTTGATAGTTATTAGGCCAATGCTTGAATTTCGCAATAACGTTACGATATAGTTGTTTCTTCGTTGATGTTGTTTCGTTGTTGTTTGTTAGGCAACATTTCAATTGATTGCTTTTGACTTAATCTTGTGTTTCTCACGCAGAAGCAAATCACAAAATAATTAATTTTTATTTTATAGATTTTTTTCAGAGTTTGGGAGAGAAAACCCAGAAAAAAACCTTTTAATAACTTGTGATATTGCTAGTGAAAACCAGCATAAAAATAAGCATTTCATATTTGCTGCATTATTTTAATTTTTCAAAGAAAAACAGAGATTTATTTTCCGTCGACCTCGAAATAATGAGAATGTTTAACGTTCATGAAATCATCCATTAATGACCCCTATTAACGCGGAATGTCTATCCTATCAATCCATGATTGTCATGAGCAACCGCACATAGAAGTTATTAAATGCTTACTTTCTGGGTTTTCTATCCCAAACTCTGAAAAAATCTATAAAATAAAAAAATATATTTTGTGAATTGCTTCTGTGTAAGAAACACAAGATATTTGTCAAAAGCAATATATCGAACAATGTTGCCTAACAAACAATAACGAAACAACATCAACGATGAAACAACTATTTCGTAACGTTCCGGAGTCTACATCAGACTCTTTCGTCAGACACTTGAGGAAAATCTTATTTTTATTTTTGGCGCTCTTGTTTCTCGGAACAGAGTGCTCATCTATTTATTTCTTGATAGCTATTCTGAAATTCGAGAATGGTCACATTGATAGTATTTGAAAATCATATTAACATAGTTTTACTGTGCTGAGATATTTACAAGATCCAACTCCTTTTTTAATAAATTCAGCCAAATATGGTCAATCCCAACTGAGCAGTTTGCACAATCGCATTCTCTGTTCAACAAAATACAAGTTTAGTCCTCAAGCTTCCTTTAAATTTAATCAGATTCTGTCATTAGAATCTTTGTATTACTCCAAACCATCCTGTGATCTCCTTGAATTGTACATACATGTTCTGATATTTTTGATTTCTGTATGTTTCTATTTCTCAAGTTATTATGTTCCGATTTTCTTGCTTATAGTGGTGTCGATGTTTCTCAATTTAATGTGAAAAGAGGTGTTATTCAAGCAATCAAGTAGAACAGAATACTCAACAAGAAGAACAACACAATCTGTTAAATGTGATCCCTACAGTTTTTGTCGTCGACGACAAAAAATGTTGTGGACAAGAGTGTAGTTACTTTTCTAGTGTTCATAATAAGTCCACAGTCAACTCAAAATAGACTATACAACATGGCTTCTTAGTCAAGTGAGTTCAACCATTTATTTAAATTACTAACCAAAATATCTTTACTAAAAGTTAACATTAAGACGACAAAACATGTAGTGGACAAGATTAAAGTTACTTTTGTAGTGTCTTTAACGATTCTCTCATAACTCCAGTCCTCAAAATGTATTCATATCTTATAATGCTGAGAAACCGGTCTATATCGATGGTAAATTCGATTAAGAGTGTCCAACAGAGGTGAATAATACATTATTGATAATAATTTTATTTGTTTCTCATTTGTAAACGTCAGTTTCCAAAAACACAATATTAATCAAGAAAGTTTATTTTATCAAGTCACTAACTTGTAAAACGACAGTTAACTTGCGAAATTTTTACAAGTTAGTAGCATTATTTACATTAGAAAATTTTGTTTTATCGTCACATATGTTGAAAATCATGGTACAATTGTTATTTCCAGTAACACAGATTTTTGATGATGAAAGAGTTGATACTGATGATGATGAACCATCTGTTGACTCAGAAACTGTTGCACTCGAGGACTGCAGAACATTTGTACTCTCCTTACTACCAAATAATTTGCTAGACATTTCGATTTTTTTGTTGACCGAATCATCGACATAACTATTCGCAATTTCGGTGCTCTTCCACCCTCCTGCACGCTTTAGTGCTAAAATATCTCCACCCGAATCCGCAACCATAGTGGCTCCAGTTCTGCGAAAAGAGTGGCCGGTGTATAACTCTGGGTCTTTTAAACCTAAATATTTCGCTATTTGCTTTGGGACACCACCAATAGTGTGCTGCCCAGCATTAAGGGAAATGCACTTTCCATGTCGGTATGTCAAAAAAAATCTTAGGTTTTCTGTTCCAGGAGGCCGAAGGTTTACATATTTTCTGTATATCATGGAGGGCTTGAAACTGCAGCCATCATCGGTTATGGTGAATCTTCTTGTTGTAAAATTTTTTGTTTGCCGCAATGTCACAATAACGTATTTTCCCATATCTTCTACATCATTCATGTTTAAGAAGAGAATTTCGTCACATCGACAACATCCAAAAATCCCAAATATTACAATTTTCGCCAGCAACCACTGGTCATCAGGAGCATGTAAAAGAAATTGTTCAACCTCTTCTTCACTTAATACCTTGGCCTTTTTTGGCGTATAACGCTCATTTTTTCATTTCAGAAACGCTATTACCTTTTGAAATCTTCAAATGACAACTAAACGTCATATTTTTCAATAAACTTTTTAAGGAAAACAAACCTGCGAACAGGGGCATTTTCTTTCATTTCCTAGCAGCTTTTCAGCATAGACCATTTTGCCCATAAAGTATTAGGGCTGAATCTAGCTGATAGTTGATTCAAGTAGACCAACAAAACATCTTCAGTTACCCCAATCACACTATTTTTGTTTTCCACTTTTTGAAGTCGTCGTATTCTCGCTCGTACCTTGAAGCTGATTTTGCAGGTAATAAACTTGAAGCTACACTGCTGGCTGCCTCAATAATTTCTTTTGGTACATTCATTTTCGCTTTCGCCAAAACAAATGTAAAGAAAAATGAACAGACATGTTCATGGCAACGCTTCCATAGCTTACGACATTTGCGACAAATTATTGAGATTTATTTGAAATTTATCTAACCTTTTTACAAATGAGAAACAAATAAAATATAAAACAATACACGCAAGGAAACGGGTTTTACAGGCTCAAGGAGGTAACTGACTTGCCTGCGGCTCGTCAGTTATATCCTCCATTCGCCAGTGAAAACCCTCTTACCTTGCTAGTAACGTTATATACTATTGTCAGTTTAAAGTTAAGTTTTCGTTTTTTCATTTATCTTGGAAAATTTTATAATCGAGTACAGAATCTCAGCTTGATCGACTTCGTAAGGCGCGTGAATAGATAATGGAACATTCGCGCAAACGCTCCTGCCTTCACGTCAGTGCTTTCCTCAAATTTTCCAAGACCTGTTCATGAAAATGCGGATCTTCCTATTGTGAAACAGCCTGTGCAATATCCAACCCAATCTTGATATTTCGTGTTCAACGTTCCTTGTTATAACTTATGACATCAAATCTGATGTCACGAAGCATCATAAAAAGTGGAAAGCTCTGCAAAATTCATCATTTTCAAGAGACCTCTCAGCGTCGCTTAAAATTCATACCGTTCATGACTCATTTCAGCGGGATAAATTTCCGTAGGATGGAAGCAAACTAACAGTTACAGAGGTCAACGCCTCATTTTTCATGACTTTTTTTAATATCACGAAATATGGCCCTTCTGATAATAGGACTGGGGCTTTGCCGCGGAAAACCGCAGCTGTTATGAAGTGACGTGGCGGGATTACAAGGAAAATGGATGATAAATGAACACCCTTTCCAGTCGCACACTGCATTTAACTTGTAATATATCGCGGTGGAATTCTATGTGCTGAAATCAACATAATGGTGTAGACGTTGGGGATTTCACCTCGTATTTCAGGATATGTGGACCTGATGCCACCTCCATTAGACATTATTATTTTATTGCTTTGGTTTTGATGAATCTCGTTTGTCGAGTGGAGAATTCAGATTTAGATACTAAATATATGTTTTCTAGGGGTGACAACTTGAAGTCATCGTTATTTGAGGCAAAAATAAACAAAATTAGAGACAAAACTCTGCACAATTTGATTGAAGGTGCACAACTTAATTATTGGGAAATGGTGAAAATAAATGGAGAAAAATATGCGGGTGATTTGATGAACAATCCGATATACATTTTTCTCCGCAAACTTAGTCTATATAGATATAGAGAACTAGCAGCCCGGTACGTGCTTCGCTACGTATAAAGTGAAATAATAAAAAAAATTAATTGGAACAAATTAATTTATTGAAACAAAAAAATATTTTATTAATTGCTAACTATTTTAAAACTTAATCCAACATCCAACATTTGGATAAACAATATTTTTTGTTTTATTTATCTCACGATAACTTGGGGACGGAAAGAGGTAGCGACAATTTTTAGGATAAGTTGCGCATCCGAGTGCAATATTTGACATTGTTAATAGGCAAAAAGGCCAAACGGTTTTGGAGTTATACCTATTTGAAATAACTCAAAAAATACGAAACCGATCCAATTCAAACATGGTAATTAGTTGTAGAATATCGAAGCGAACATTTTTGCAGTATTTCGTGAGGATCGTATTACTGAATACTTTAAAAAATCAGAAGAAGAATAGAGAAAATCTATTTCCAGGTCAAAGATTGTAATATACAGAGTGAGTCCTTAAATTGTACCTTAATTTCAACTATAGATTTCTCTCATCCAATGAAAAACTTTTTTCCCTTGCCATTTTTCCAAATTATTATAAGATAAATCTCGCCAACAATAATTAGATTGTCTCGCAGTATGATTGAATAGGTGGAATTATACTTATAATTGAGTGTGTTGAATTTATTTATCATTCGTTGAAAAACTGAATTTTTGGCGCTCTTGTTCCTCGGAAAAAAGTGCTTATCAATTTGCCCAAATGTCTGTAATTTTCGAATTTTTAGCTGAAAATGGTCTTAAACGATTTGGTTCGACTCACTAATCAAGAATCCATGGTCGAAATCGATTCTGTCCGTCCGGCCGTTAAAACGATAACTCTCGAACGAAAGGAGTTAGAGAATTGAAATTTGCAGGGTAGATTTTGAGCGTAAATATCTCGGACAAGTTCGTTAACGGGCGAAATCCACTTAGCGGTTTCAGAGTTATGGCCGTTTTTAGTAAAAACATTTTTTATGAATATTTCCGAAACCGATTACTCGATCTATCTGAAGTTTAGCATCAAATTGTAGAATGATGACCTTTATATGCATGCGAAGTTTTGTATTGATCGGGTTGCCTTAAAGTGTCGAAATAAAAAAATTTTAAATTTTGTTTCTACAATAACTCTCGAACAGAATGAGCTAGGCAGTTAAAATTTCAAGAGAAGGTTTTGGAGAAAAGTATCTTGGTTAAGTTCGTTATTGGGTAAAATCGGTCAGGTGGTTTCAGAGTAAAGAAAAAAATTTTTTTTTAGATTACAAATTTCAAATTCATTTTTTTTAAGATGTAGATGTAGATGTCAAAATTATTTCTGGTTCGTTATTCTCCATATAAAATAAACCTCCTGTTCTATACAACAAAGTATGATCGAATGCAAAATGACCAATGAAATAACCTCAGCTATCGTAGAATTATGAGGATGATATGATAATATAATGCCCGTAGATAGTCCATATGATATGGAAATATATTCTTTGGTAAGATACATAATCAAATTGGTTTCAGCATATCTCCAGTAAAAAGACAACAGCAATATTGTCTAAGTTTTAATTGATATAATATAATTTTCAGATCAGATTTGAGGAATGAATATCTCGGATAAGTTCGTTATTGGGGAGAATCAGTCTGTTTGAATTTAATTTCTTTCATGATGCAGTTCTATCGTAAGAATCCATTTATATCATTCACAGAAACCCCTAATTTCGGAGATATATGATTTGTCAAAGTTGGAACAAGAGCGCCAAAGCTCCTATCCACAGGGCTTGAACCAATTTTAATGCTGGTAACAAGTTCTCTTATGCATGGACTTCCATACATACTACAAATTTATAATTCAACCAGTTGGAATAAAATAATTAGATGAGACGTGCGTTATATTTGTAGAAAAATAATAATTGAATGTGTGTTCCAAGATGAAATTATGTTCCATATACGAGAGGAATCCTTAGAATGATTGTGCAGAATCAAAGCGGTATAAAAAAAATGGGTTCAAGCCCTGTGGACAGGAGCTTTCTGGCGCTCTAGTTCAAACAGACAAATTATATCTCCGAAAGTATCGGTTTCTCAGAGTTGGGAATTATATCAATGTATTCATATGATAGAACTGCATCCTAAAGGAAATTCAATTCAAATAATAGTTTATTTATCAAGATTAAATGAGCAATCATGAGAATGAGAAAAGCACCATGGAAGAAATCAAATTAAATCTGGCCAATTTTGCCCAATAACGAACTTAACCGAGATATTCATCTCCCTAAACTACTCTGAAAATTTCAACTACCTACCTCATTCCGTTCGAGAGTTATATCTATGTCTATGGATGAAAAGCAGTCTCACTACTCTCAGATCTCTTACTTCATGTTCAGTTCCGAAATGTAAGAATTTTCTGAGAAAAACTAATTTCGGAGCAAACAACTGAGATTTTTCTCACTTCGCTCACAATTCTTCGATTGATTAGATAATCTGTCAGGAACATCATTTGACATTATGACAATTCATATTCATACATAGAATAATATCATTCTGTGACAACGTTGAAATACGATTTATTATTGAAATTTTGAAAAATCATATCTCCGAAAGTATTAGCTTGTTAGAGTTAAAAATGATATGAATGGATTCTTATGATAAATCCTCTCATTAAAAAAAATTTAATTTGGAATTTGTTTCGTAAAAAAAAAAATTTTTTTTTGTTACTCCGAAACCATCTGTCCGATTTTGCCCAATAACGAACTTAGCCGAGATATTTATCCCCCAAACCTACTCTGAAAATTTCAACTCTCTAGCTCATTCCGTTCGAGAGTTATCGTGCCTACGGCCGGCCGGACCGGCCGGACAGAATGAATTTCGACCACGAATTCTTGATCAGTGAGTCGAACCAAATCGTTTAAGACCATTTTCATCGAAATATTCGAAAATTACAGACATTTGGGCAAATTGATAAGCACTCAGTTCCGAGGAACTAGAGCGCCAATAAATGTATTAATTGAAGATATGCATTACAGATAATTTAAAAGTTTTATTCAGTATTGGGGGTAAATATAGTCATACAATAATACAGATCATATTAAGCCTATATTAATCTATTGTTTGAATCTATTTATTTATTTATTTATTTATTCACGGGTAAAACCCTTTCAATACAATTTGAAATACAAAGAAAAAAAAACAAATTTTTTATCAAAATATTAACAACATAAGAAACTTTTCGAGTGAAAGCAAACAAGTTTAAAAAATCAATTCAAAATAGCATACATAATCATCTCTTTTTTGAGCTTGGAAAATGAAGGGTCAAAAAAATCCAAACCTACAGACCACGCTACATTGACATTTGCGGCCATTCGACAAAGTGGTGAAAACTTCGCATAATTATGCCTACAAAATGGAAGTTGGAGCAAATTTGATGATCCTGTTCTTCTAGGTGAAACAAAGAAATCCACCTGACTAAGCAAATCAGAACACACAATTGAATTTCTCACTATTTTAGCGAAGAAGACCACGTCAGCTTGTATTCTTCGTGTCCTGAGCAAAGGTAAATCATACTTCCTCCTAGCTGATGTAGCAGAGAAGTCCAAACGCTTCACTCCTTCTCTGAAGGACATAATCAGTAGAAACTTATTTTGAACCTTCTCTACTTCAAGTGAGTCTTGTAAGGTGTACGGACTCCACAGTCCAGAATTGCAGGTTATTTAATAGTATTGTGTGAATTGTTATGTTGTGGGGGTGGAACCTATCTTCAACGTATTCTGGATTTTGTAATAATTTTTGCCTAAAGTTTTTTTTTCCCACGTAATTAATTCAATTAAGATTTCTCATCTTAGTTAATATCTTTTTAACTGTAAACCCTAGGTATAGGTTATGTTGTATCTAAAATATTCAGAATTTTCAGGAGAATAAAAATATTAAATAAAGAAATAAGTTACCTATTTGAAATAAGAAAGTATGGTCTCGCACCTGATTTCTGAAAAACTCTGTATAAATTAAATATTTTTTTTCAATTTATATCAAAGATGAAATTTTTTTATGAGACTTGTTTTTACACAGTGGCAGAAAACAGTTAGAGAGGGGGTGGCATTTTCAACCAATCACCCTGTACATGATAAGCACCTTCTTGAGCAGACATTTCAGAAGCATTAACAAATTTATTACTTATACTTTGAAGTTTCTCCTTCAATGTCAAGTTGAATAATCCGCATTGAATGCATAATTTTCGGTGATTATTTTTCCAAGTATTTTGAATAATATTTTCTGAAGTTCTTTCCATTTGGACTGTGTCTGGAATCAACAACAATCTAATATCCATGTGTAGGTATACTCCACTCCTGCTGGAACTTGAAAAAGGTGATTACTAAACTGAATCTTAATATTATTTCACTGATATGTCTGATGCAAATGAGATATTGTTATTCACATGAAGTAATTTTCCCGAGTATATTGTATTTCATCACGATCATCTCTTAAATAAGAATACAAGGACAATGCGTACCACTCATGAACATATATGATTCTATTCTGAATGATAATGCCTTCTTCTGTCAAGTCGAATAACAGAAATTCAATCAATATGATATATTATTTGAAGTTACACCCACGAATATTAAACATGAAGAAGTATGACATTGTCATTCTGTCCCAGTACTTATGGTAGATGATAATTAAGGATTTAAACTAACACTGCATGCGTATGTGGGTGAATTTATGAGTAGGTAGCAAGTAGTCAGTGAGTCAATCCAGGAAAATTACTTTTTATGTATAATAATTGCTTTTACGTGATATAATTTTGTGACAATGTTTGTAATTTTCAAGTCTTGCAACTAATACGTCCCAAAAAAAATTGCTTCAAGCTTTGACGTGAAATCAGGAGCTTTTTCGCGCATGTTTTATTGTTTACCCATCTCTATTGGACACTGTTCTATAATTTAGCATCGATATACAGGGTGATTCGTGAAGACCATTCCTTAGAATATTTCAAAGAAAGACTCGGGATAAACACGTGAAATTTTATAGTTAAGCTTTGTTAGAAGAGATGAATTCTTGGAAAAAATTTCAGATTCGTTCGACTTCCGATTTCACCGAAAATGATAGCGACTTTCGTTTTTTAAATGTAATACCCAGTTTTTTCATTGATAATCAGATTATCCATTGAATTCTACTTTGTATTAATGTGTCACTTACATATTATTCTCAGAAAATTCGTGTGAAATCTAAAAAACCCTTAAAATTTTCTCAAATAGGGCTTCATTCTAATGTTCTAATTCCTAATTTTCTGGCTTCTATTAGAAACAATATCAATGCTTCTCTTTCGTTAATTAAAAATTCCATTGAACAAACAGGGTGTTTCTATTTCAATGTCGAAGTCAGTCGCGACAAAAACCTCAAAACTAATTTTTTTCAAATGAGAAACCATTTTTTTTATTGGTCAGCTGGAATCTACGCTAAAAAAATAGTGTACAAGTGCAATACATACTACTGCTCTTAAATGCTTATTTCCCGAGATATTCGGTAAAGTCTACTTTTCTTTTCAGGAATTCTCTGTTTTCTTTACTCAAAGAGTAATGCTAAAAAAACAATTGTATAATGATAAGTTTTTGTTTGCAAATGTTCGATATGTTCACCGTTTTCGTTGAAGCATTTCAAAAGATGATCTCTAACGGATTGTGTTGCTCTACGAATTTTGGCATGGTCCGAACTATCGAAAGCCGCACCAATTTTAATTTTCAGATCCTGGTAATTCATAATATGATCATTATAAACTAATTCCTTAATCTGACCCAATAAATAAAAATCTAGAGGAGTGAGATCCGGTGACCGAGTAGGCCAAATAAAAGGACCTCTATTTCCCCACCAACGATCTTCGAATGAATTAGCTTGGCATCTAACTGGAATGAGCTGGCTCTCCATCCATTTGAAACCAACGATTATTAATACAATGGATTGGCAAATCATCCAGAAATGTTTCCGATACTTCCCTTCAAGTGTTCACTTCAAATTTGATTGGATAGTATTTCAGTTTTTAATCATGTCGTACACAAATTGTAAGCTCTTACAGTTCAGTTAATAAATATAACAAAGATCTTAGGAATAATAAGATAAGAAGTATAAAGAAGAGCGCAAATGCTCCTAATTTCATGTCGGGGCTTCTCTTGATTATTCTTCTTCTTATTGGGGCCCCAGTGAGTTTGCATAATGGTTAATTCACACAGTGCCAAAGTTCACGATATTGACTTCTTATCATACAATTAATACGTGTGTTTTTTCGATACGAAATGTCGTGATTTATTCACGTATTTGTTATGAAGAAGTAAGATAAACAAAATGAATATCCATTAAGATACTGCATTGTGAATCATATGTATTGTGAAACTTGAATATTAATACTGTGCACTTCGCAAATCCGGATCAAAGGTTAATACGATTTTTAAACATTCGAATTCGCTACACAATATGACGTACATTTGATGATTGTTCCTATAATCATAGATAACATATAATAAAGATGGGAATCTCTAGCTAATTTTTTGGATCGTGGAACAGTAGCGGCACATGGTGGGAGTCTTTTGTAACTCGTTAGCACGCGTATTTCATTATACCATTAGAAAATTGTTCCACAACATTGATAAAAACAAAGTTGTCGATAATTCGACAATGTTTTACGGAACTATTTTCTGTTATCGAAATGAAACAAAAATAACATCAAAGAAAATTATATTCTGATTCATTATGTACCTATTTGAAGTTAACATTCGATGTAAACTAATATTACAAATAAAATAATACATTTGGAATTAAAAATTAAATCTACTGAGACATTATTGAAAAAAATTATATAGCATGTGAAAAAACGTTTTTCATGTACATCATCTGTAATTTATAGCTTCATTATAATTAATTTAAATTATAAGGGCTATGAAGAAATTTTGATAATATAAGAATCCAATAGAACAAGTTTGACTTGAAATAGTGACATTTCATCAAAGGGGTTGCAACAAAAGTTTTACTTCTCATCCATTCCCTCAAGCTTGAGTTTAATTTAGTCCATAATGCTTGAATTGATACCGATACTGAAATTGAGTTAATGTAATAATTCTGACAAAGTTCTTCTGGATGGAACCGCAAAAATTTTGCTGAACAGTTTGTATCCCTTATGGCTAGTATTAAATAATGTAAGATGGAGAATTCTTTCATCTAAAGTGAAGCGCCTTCCTTTGGGCTTCAAGTTTTGATACCTTATTTGAGACAGGAAATAATTAAAGCCTTATGTGTTAGACTACAGTTTCAGGCCTTCGATATTCTCTCACATTTTAGTGACCTTCGGTCTTAGTTTTGAGGCGATATCAAAAATCTTCCTAGTCTGTGAGGGGAGTCTCGAAAGAGCCTAGAAAGAAATTTCAATAATTCAGGTTTGAAATAATCATCAAGTCTTACTCATTTCAGATAAGGGAATAAAAGAACATTTGAACATTGGCGTTCCTAACGCGGGTCTCCTAACCACAATCTTTTTTTTTTCGACCTACGGTAACTCTAATATCCAGACTGTATTAATGGACAGAATTCTCATTGAAACTTGAAAAAATATAAAAAAGCACTGTCGTGACGTCTGTACTCTTTGGCGCGCTTGTTCACGTTGACTTATTTGAATTGGATGATGAGTGTTTCAAGCTCAGTGGATAGAGCGAGCCGGAGATCTAGTCAGAGGGTAGTGGACACCATTCATTGTCGGGTCAAAATTTAACAGTGCTGTGCCTAAGCTGGCGTAAGGGTACAGTAACAAAGTCGACAAAGAACACAACTGACTCTCCTTAGTCGCACAAGTTCCTATGGGATCTTCTGAGGGATCTCCTTGGGGAAGACCTAGGATCACTATAATGATATCCATGTCTAAAGCAAGCGCGCCAATGCAGGTTGACTTCACTATGAATGAAGTAAAAGCACTAAAAAAAGCATTGACGGGTGGTCATTAACCCATTAACCAATTTAACCGTCGCGGAACCTACCTTGAAAATTGCAAGTCGCTATGTCTTTTCGTTATAGATTCTGACATAAATAGGAAACTTTAGGAAGCGACTTGTATTCTGTTGAACAGAGAAAACAATTTTGCTCTATTAGAATTGACCGTATTTGGTTGACATACCGTCGTATTCACAAAGCATTCAATCTCCGTTAAGTTCTAACTGAGGTCAGTTAAGGATAAATATGAATCGCAACCTCAGTTAAAGTATTTAACTGTGGTGAAACAGGCCTGTTTCACGTTGATTTTCACGTTAACTGAGGTTGCGATTCAAATTTATCCTTCACTGAGGATCTCTGTTAGGACTTAAAGGAGATTCAATGCTTTGTGAATACGGCGGTCTGTTGAAGAAATATTTAGAACTTTGAAATTTCTAGGTAAAGTGGAACTGTGTTTCTATGTTTTTTCAAAGACGAATTTCAGAATGGCAAAAAATAATTCTGAATATTTTCGCTTGGTGTCTGATGAAGGAGTCTCATTTAGTTCTCGAAACGTTACAGAATAGTTGTTCTATCCTTGATATTTTTTCGTTACGGTATATTAGGCAACATGGTTCCATACACGGTGTAACATAAATACGTCAAAATATTCAAGTGACGTATTCCTGAGACAACTTTAAGAAAAAATTCTATGTAAACCTGTGTCTTCGTTTCGAAGATACAGGGTGTTGAAATTTATTTAAAAAAAAAAACGTATAACAGTGCATGCAGCATTGGAAAAATGCACCGTTTTCGAGTTACTATTTTTATGATTGAATATCAAAATTTTTTCATGAATATTGCAAGCTGTTTATTGTTGATATGATTACAAAAACTTCTCTTTCGGTGATTGTTCATTTATCTGAAACTTCCCCCAAATATTTTGATATTCATTCCGTCCCTGGCTGCTTTGAAGAGTTATGGGGAACGTGTTGGATACAAATCATTACTGATATTTTTATTGATTCAAATTAGAAAAATTACCAGCATCGCTTGAGTTATCACAAAAAACCTGAATTATGGGAGTTCCATTTGGAAGCATATATATCTTCGCAGGGGGGCGTCGTAGTATTTTTTTTTAGCATTCCTGACTCGTCTTTATATACTTTATTTACATCCTAGAAAGAGTCACCTAGTGCTGGGACACCCTGTATATTGCTTCTGACGGATAGCGCAGGAGCCATTTCAAAATAATAGAATCTTTTATTTCATAGTTTGGCAGAGAAAATCCAGAAAGTATCCATTTAGTACACCTTCTCTTCCTTGATTTCATGTTTATTTTCATGACGGTGGCCCATCCACGCAGACATTCGCCATAATATTTTAATAAAATATATATTAAATGAAATATTCAAAGACGTAATAAAATTGTATCTTCAATCCAGTTTCAGCTGAAGCTCTCACTAACTTTTGATTTAATTTTGATACAGATGACTAAATCACTCTCCCTTACCATTGTTCTTCTCTTCATATATTCTGTACCAAAAGGACATACTGGACAGTTCGCAGAAAGCATTTCATGTATGTGTACAAGGCTACGATCACAATGCGGCAATATTCATATATAACTTTTATGTTGACTGTTTGATTTTTGAACTATACCAAACATGCAAATATCCTTTATCTAGCAGGGTCATATTCTTGTAATTTATTGGATCTTCGACCGAGCCAAACACCATCTTGGCAGACTGGATTACACATTCCATGCAGGATTGAGCAGTTGAGGAGGGATTTACGATAGTCTGTATTTGAAATATTCGAGCGTAAAAAGAAATGAAGTACTTCCATTTGTGTTTCCTCATTTTCCATATCCATTTTGGTTCCTCCGCAGATAATGTTATGAGAGTGTTGTTCAGGTAGCTGATACCTTGCATTTAGCAGGATGAAGCTATTATATAAGTATTCATTAAAGGATCCTGTGTGAGGTATATTCATCATTAAATGGTTTCTTTCTGGGTTTTCTCTCCCAAACTCTGAAAAATATCTATAAAATAAAAAAATAATTATTTTGTGATTTGCTTCTGCGTAAGAAACACAAGATATTTGTCAGAAGCAATCAATCGAACAATGTTGCCTAACAAACAACAACGAAACAACATCAACGAAGATACAACTATATCGTAACGTTTCGGAGTCTATATCAGACTCCTTCGTCAGACGCTTAACAAAATAATTTTGAGGTTTTTGTCATGACTGACTTTGAAATTGAAATAGAAACCGCCTGTATGTTCAATTTGATTTTTAATCAACGAAGGAGAAGCAAAGGTATGTATTCTGATAAAAGTAGGAACATTAGGA
This sequence comes from Halyzia sedecimguttata, assembly GCA_937662695.2. NCBI lineage: Eukaryota > Metazoa > Arthropoda > Insecta > Coleoptera > Coccinellidae > Halyzia > Halyzia sedecimguttata. The sequence goes on along the minus strand of OW569411.2, from coordinate 12,645,438 downwards.
ATTTTCATGCAAAAACTACAAGATATTAACAATGGAATGAAGTCCTATTTGAGAAAATTTGAAGGGTTTTTTCAGATTTCACAGTTCTTTCCTGAGAATCATGTGTAAGTGACACATTAAAACAATTTAGAATTCAATGGGTAATCTGATTATCAATGAAAAAACTCGGTATCACATTTAAAAAATTGTTTCAAGCCCTGTGGATAGGAGCTTTCTGGCGCTCTTGTTCAAACAGACAAATTATATCTCCGAAAGTATTGGTTTCTCAGAGTTGGGAATTATATCAATGTATACACATGATAGAGCTGCATCATAAAGGAAATTCAATTCAAATAATAGTTTATTTATCAAGATTAAATGAACAATCATGAGAATGAGAACTGCACCATCGAAGAAATCAAATTAAATCTGGCCAATTTTACCCAATAACGAACTTAACCGAGATATTCATCTCCCTAAACTACTCTGAAAATTTCAACTACCTACCTCATTCCGTTCGAGAGTTATATCTATGTCTATGGATGAAAAGCAGTCTCACTACTCTCAGATCTCTTACTTCATGTTCCGTTCCGAAATGTAAGAATTTTCTGAGAAAACCTAATTTCGGAGCAAGCAACTGATATTTTTCTCACTTCGCTCACAATTCTTCGATTGATTAGATAATGTCATGTCTCAGGAACATCATTTGACATTATGACAATTCATACATAGAATAATATCATTCTGTGACAACGTTGAAATACGATTTATTATTGAAATTTTGAAAAATCATATCTCCGAAAGTATTAGCTTGCTAGAGTTAAAAATGATATCATTGGATTCTTATGGTAAAACAGCTTATTGAAAAAAATTTAATTTGGAATTTGCCTTGTAGAAAAAAATTTTTTTTTTGTTACTCCGAAACCATCTGTCCGATTTTGCCCAATAATGAACTTAGCCGAGATATTTATCTCCCAAAACAACTCTGAAAATTTCAACTGTCTAGCTCATTCCGTTCGAGAGTTATCGTGCCTACGGCCGGCCGGCCGGTCGGACCGGCCGGACAGAATGAATTTCGACCACGGATTCTTGATCAGTGAGTCGAACCAAATCGTTTAAGACCATTTTCATCGAAAAATTCGAAAATTACAGACATTTGGGCAAATTGATAAGCACTCAGTTCCGAGGAACTAGAGCGCCAAAAATAAAAAAAAAATTTTTTGACACTTTACGGTGACCCGATCAATACAAAACTTCACACGCGTCTAAACGTCATGATTCTACAATTTGATGCTAAATTTCAGATAAATCGAGTGATCGGTTTCGGAAATATTCATAAAAAATGTTTTTACTAAAAACGGCCTTAACTCCGAAACCACTTGATGGATTTCGCCTGTTACCGAACTCTTCTAAGATATTTACGCTCCAAACCTATTCTGCAGATTTCAATCCTCTAACTCCTTTCGTTCGCGAGTTATCCTGTTAACGGACGACCGGACGGCCAGCCGGATGGCCGGACAGAATTGATTTCATTTCGACCACGTATTCTTGATCAGTGAGTCGAACCAAATCGTTCAAGACCATTTTCAGCCAAAAATTCGAAAATTAGAGACATTTGGGCAAATTGATAAGCACTCTGTTCCTAGGAACAAGAGCGCCAAAAACGAAAGTTGGTATCATTTCCGGTGGAACCGGAAGTCGAACGAATCTGAAATTTTAACTATAAAATTTCAAGTGTTTATCTCGGGTCCTTCTTAGAAATATTCTAACCAATGGTCTTCGTGAATCACCCTGTATATATGAGATGTCGTTGGATCTGTCTCAATTCAGGGATTGGCACATACACATACACATATGTACATTGATTTCATGAGGATCGTATCGTTGGAAAATTTGAAATAATATATTTTAAAAAAATCAAACCATTTATTATTATTATTATTATTTATTATTTTTTTATAATAATAATAATAATAATAATAATAATAAAAATAATTTGTCAGATATCGTTGAAATTCTGCGAGAGCCTTAAACAATTTTAAGGGAAAGTTCTTGGTTTGAACTCGTTTGGACTATGAATTTGATATTATGTTAATGATATTTCAATTTCAATAGAAGACGTCACTGAACTGAATTAATTTTTTTTTATATTTTCATGTAATCATGACTTTCATCGAATGTTAAACGAGTTTGCATAATTTTCTGAGTGCAAAGTTTGAAATATTTCCAGAATATAGCCATTTGGAAATAAATCCATTAGAAATATCCATAAATTTCAGGAGTGTACAGTGAAAAACCAATATTTATCATTAAAAGCGCTGTAAAGCTACTGACGCACGTGATTACTTCTGAAATTATTTTTCCACAATTTTATCCCTCGCATATGTATAGGTGGTTTAGTTGAATAATATGTTATAAACTTCCATTGGAATAATTTACGAGAATTCTGTGTTCGTATAGTATGCTATTATTAATATTCCTAATCCTTTTCGTATATATATAGTCATATCCTCGGGCGAGAATGCAGTAATCCAGAAAGTGCACTCACCGCTGGCCTGAGGCTTTAAATAATTGAAATCCCAACAACTCGTTCATGGAAATGCTACTCTTTAAAAATCGCGCTGAGCGACTTCGCACTTCTTGCGCTGGTTCTAGTGACATGCACACGAGCCCACGTTCGGCTAAGCGAAACACGGCACTTATACGGTCGATGAATGTTCCGAACAAGTTAAATTCCCACATTGAATATAATGGTTACATGCCAACGAGAGAAACAGTATGGTCTACGAACTACGAAGTACGAATAGAAGGAGATGTAATCGTATGCTGACACCTACAGATTGCTCGAATATACCGTGTTTTCATAGTACTGTTCTTATTGAAGTGTACTTGTTATCCTTTAAAATGTTAATTTCTGAGAGCCAATATGTGCTCATAAAATATTGGGATGAAAAACAAGGCAACTGATTCTGGCTTAAAGTCGGGGTGTTAGCCTTCGCACGATGAAAATCAAGCGCCATGTGGATTGTGAACATAATTTTATATTTGTCTATATAGTCACCTAGGAAATTTTCCTACGCCTAAATATCAAATTTCAACTCGATCGGATCTGGAGTATTGGAAATATTGTAAAAATAACATTTTAAGCAGGTATATATTTTAAACCTTTGGGCGGATATTGTCTATTTACGAACTTATCCAGCGTGCCTACCCTGTAAATTTCGTTCCTACTAGTATGCTGCGGCCGGACGGATATAATTTGATTTCACCACGAATTATTCATAAGTTAGTGTCAGGAAGGAAAATAAGAGGAGACAGAGGACGAGGAATAGACATCGTAGGAGACTTAAGATTGCAACATGGAATGTTCAGAAATGGAATAATAAGCGCGGAGATGTAATTGAAGAGAGTAAAAGGATGAACATCGACATAAGGGTTATAATCGAGACCAAGAAGAAATGTAATGGCATAGAGGAAGATCAAGGAATGATACACATGTGGAGCGGAGCCCACAAGGAACGAAGAGCCAAAGCTGGAGTAGGAGTTCTCATTAAGAAGAAACATAGGAATAATATCAAGTCGTGGGAGCCGATAAATGAGAAAATAATAAAAGTCTGCATGAACATGTTGGGTCGAGAAATAGTTGTATTGGGGGTCTATGGTCCAACAGACGACAGCACTGTGATAGACAAAGATAATTTTATGGATAAGTTACAAGATCAATTAAGGAGGGTGAAACAAAGAGAAGACATTATTCTGGCTGGAGACGTCAATGGAATAGTGGGAAGACGACCCAACAGTTGGCAGGTTTGGTGAAGAAGTGACTAACGACAATGGGAAAAAAATTATAGAACTGAGTGAGATGAATGATTTGAGGATAACCAATGGATTCTACCAGCACAAGGAGAGTCACAAATTCACCTGGATCCAAGAAACGAGGAAGGTTAGATCTATAATAGCTTACATCATAATGAAGAAAAATACATCAATTTGAATAATAAACGCAAGAGTGCAAAAAGGGCCCGAGTGCGGAAGCGACCATAGACTATTGATACCAAGAATAGATCTGCCATGAAACGGACAAAAATAACTAGGTGAATAGGAAACCCGCACGAATATTACAAAGGAAAAAAGGTCAAAATACACCTGCTGGATGATTCAATAAGAAAGTTATAGCAGAGCAGACTGGATCAAAGACTGATTGAATTTAGATACGATGAGTATTTGGAAACAACTTATGAACATCTGAAGGATATAACAAGCGAGATTAGAAGTGCTGGGCCAGGTATAGGAGAGCCAAGTGCAGCATAAATGGAATCTATCGGAAAAGACCATATTGAAGATAAAAGAACAAAGAACATTATCACAGATGTTTAAATACAAATTACCAACGCGATCTCCTTCAATACAGGAAGATAAACTGAGATTTGATAAAAGAGAAGAGAGTGAACAGTGGAAGAGAACATCCAGAAAGGTCGATCAGAATATAGGTGGAGAAAGGAGTACGGAATCTTGGAAAGTTATGTAGAGCTTGAGAACAAACAGAAAGGAGAAGACGTTTGTTTAATACATACAAGATGAATAATGGGAAAAACACTACAAGAGTCTTCTTACCGAGGTGAGGCCAGAATTCTTTACTAATGCCGAGAAACGACCAGCTCTCACGGAAGATGCAAGGATGCTTGTGACAGACGCGGATATGAAGCAGGCAATAAACACCATGAAGAACAACAAATCTGTTGGACCAAGAGGTATCGTTGCTGCATTAAAGTACGGAACAGAAAAACTTAGAAGAATGATACGACATATGATGGAAAAGGCAATAAATGGTGAAAAAATTCTTTAAGAGTGGCAAGAAGCTTATTTAACATCTATATTCAAGAAGTGTAATAGAAAATATTGCGTAAACTATAGGAGATAAGTGTCATTGCAACACTCGGAAGATTATATGGTATGGTCCTGAGGAATAAAATAGAGAAATGTATAGCAGGGAAAATAGGGGAAGAACAAGCTGGCTTCACTGCAGGTGAAGCTGGACCACATTTATACTATTAAACAAACCATCGAAAAGATGGTCTGCTGATCTGCCTAAAAATATCTATTTTAGGAATTATAAGTTTGTGTGAAATATTATATTATATACACACCGGCAAAATTAGGGGACCGGATAAAATCTCAACGAAATTTGTAGTTCATTTTCTTCTGAACCCTTTGGGATCTCCGGTAATTCTCTCTTGTATCAGACAGATTGACTTGCAAATATCAAAAGATCTTTACTGCCGGAAATTAAGACCTTTGCTCATACGTGATCCGTGCTTTACTTATGTCTCTTTCAGTTGGAACCTTTTTGCAGTCATATCGGCACAGATCTCGAACACGTATAAGCACCGTGACCTTTTCCATTTATGATCCTCTTCGTTAAAGCGAATTGAACAAAATGTAAATCCACCCAGAAGTGCGTAGGTCTGAAGTGGTTTCAATATGTGCTCGTCAACGAAGAGCGCAAATTCGATAGCATCTAGTCCTGTCCAATACGGATTTCAAATGCGCTATGCAAATTTTGTTTACATGGTAAATTACCGTGACTTTCAGAGGATACGTCCCGTGAAGACATAAAAATCGCGGAGGTCGTCATCTGGGCAAGCAATATTGTTGATGGTATCTGGTTTCATGCTAGATTGTAAAATTTGGAACATATGACGGTCTACATCGATAAAATGGACGCTAGGATGCACTGATATGGTGGTGAACGAGTAAACAGGGGAATAAAAACGGTGCTTTGATCACTATCAACAGTAAAACAACTTGTTTTCATTTAGTTGTAACTTGAACTATTCGTTAGTTATATTTTCAAGAGATTCTGTTGGAAACTTTGAATGTTAAATTAGACTAGGTAGGAGCGACAAAATGAGTATATGGCAACTGGCGTTAACTGGTAGAACACGATATGATAGGATATGATGAGGCTATAAAAGAGTCAAACAGCTATAATTTTATTCCTTCAGGGGTTAGGTGGGTTTCAGAGATAAAAAAAGGATATTTTTACATTTTTTTTTTAATATTTATATACAATCATATATTTTATTTAAACAATTCAGCAAATACATATTTAAACAGTATTTTGTGAATTTCTTATCGAAAAACTCATACTTTGGTAAATAATATCCCTTGACGTCTCAAAAAAAAAGGCTCTCTCCAAGGACAGCATAACTCATTATTGGTTCATCTAGAATCATAAAACCAAAACTATTTCGTTAGTGCGTTAAAAATTTAATTTGGAATCTGCTTTGTAAAAAAAAATTTTTTTTTTTGTTTCTCCGAAACTATCTATCCGATTTTGCCCAGTAACGAACTTAGCCGAAATATTTATCTCCCAAACCTACTCTGAAAATTTCAACTGTCTAGCTCATTCCATTCGAGAGTTATCGTGCCTACGGCCGGCCGGCCGGACCGGACAGAATGAATTTTGACCACGGATTCTTGATCAGTGAGTCGAACCAAATCGTTTAAGACCATTTTCATCGAAAAATTCGAAAATTACAGACATTTGGGCAAATTTATAAGCACTCAGTTCCGAGGAACTAGAGCGCCAAAAAGTGGGAAAGCCCTGTGGACAGGATATTTGGCGCTCTTGTTCAAACTTTTACAATTCATCTCCGAAATTATTGGTTTCTCAGAATTGGAAATGATATCAATTCTTTTAATAGAACTGCATCATAAAAAAAAACTAAATAACGAACTCATCCGAGATATTCATTCCTCAAATCTCCTCTGGAAAATATATTATATCAATTGATACTTAGCCAATATTTCAGTTTTGTTTTCACTGAAGATATTCTGGACCCAATTCGATAAACTTACCAAATTATATATTTCCATCATCATATGTATTATCCAAGGGCATATAGGGTAGGGGTAGTTATAATATACTATAGTCATTTTCAATTCAATCATACTTTGTTTGTTAGAACAGAAATAAATTGGACATGTCTGTCATAGGTAGATAAGATTACATGAATGAACAGTGAACACAGACAGATAGCATTCGCATTCTGTGAAAACATAGAAGTACGATGTATTATTGAGATTACATATCTCCGAAAGTATTATCTTGTTAGAGTTGAAAATGATTTCAATGGATTCTTATGATAAAACTGCAGCTCAAACGAAATTAAATTCGAAATTTGTAATGTAATTTTGTTCCGCGGAACAAGAGCGCCAAAAAGTGCATTCATCAAAAAATAAAACGTCTACTAATTGGATAATATTGTTATCCAACATGTCTATCATTTCTTCACAAAAATAAGTTCCCCTATCAAAATCACCTTTCAAGAGCTTCTGGGTAGGTATACTTTCAAAGGGATGCATTTAATTTTTTTTTAATATGTTGAGAATCGATGTATGGCTGACATAGAATGTTGTGGAGACATCTCTACTCGATTTATGTGTATTTTCTTCACAAAGTCAAGCATCATATCTCACTCAGTGTCTTAGTAAGCTTTTTAAATCTACCTTACAAAAAAGGCTCTCGCCAAGGACAGCATAACTCATTATTGGTTCATCTAAAATCATAAAACCAAAACTATTTCGTTAGTGCATGGATATATCCCGTTATCGGACGAAGGAAAGAAAAAAAAATAAAATTTGAATTTTTGACAGACTTTGAACAAGAAAACTCATTTTTTGGTCAAATTTTCGCCATGTATTGGCTCGAAAAAATTAGTTGTAATAAAAAAAAGATAAACCTTCGTTCAATGACTAGATAATGTTATTTTAAAGATGTGTGCAAAATTTGAACCAAATCACTTCATAACTTTTCGAGAAATCCTGTCCACCGACTTAAAAAATTGAGTTTTGAGATAAACGCGTTTAAACTTTTAAATTGACCACTGGGAGCTGTGGCTGATCTGATTGACCTGAAAAATGCTGCGATCAAGTGAGTGTTCTCTTTTACACCCGTCTTCTTCGATCTGAGGCTCTTTCTTGTGTGTAATTATGAAGTTTTCAGTGGTGTTTTATCTGCTTCTACTTTCACTAGAATGTGTAATATTTGGGAGATCCTTCATTATTTGTCAACTACTCTATTTCTGTTTGTATGTGCGTGATTGATTGTGTTTATATTTGAGTTCACTATAATTACCATACCCAAGGGTTTCCTTCCATGGTACCATGTAGTTGCACTTTTTGCATTATTTAACACTTAATTTACTTAAGAACCACTTTATTCGTACCTGTAGCTTGTGATATAGACTTTGTAATTTGTTTAATAATTGGTGGAATAAAGATATTATTATTATATACATCACTCTGATATGACATGTAAAAGAACAAAAATCAATTGGGAGATTCATATCAAAAATCTTATTCAGCAAATAAGGAGTTTGTTATCAATCAATTTCTGAATAACAGTCAACTACTATTCTTTTGGAATCTGAGCATTACATTTCTTCATTTAACAACAAAGTATGTGTATGAAAATAGTGTTAGCGTAAAGGGGTACCATAGAATTCCATGTATGATAATAAAGATTAGAACTGCTTTGAAAAGTTGCCCCCACCTCCTCTCCTTAGGCCCGTCCCTGGTATTGGGTACTACTATGGTAAATTCTCTCAGAAAATGCTAAGAAAATTAATTCAATGAAAAATTATATACGATTTACACTTATTTATTCAATATTGTGACGCGTTTCGTCGACACAGCGACTTCATCAGACTACATCATACTAAATTCTTAACAAGTTATTATCTCCCTATACCTAGATGACATGGACACAGAATCATTAAAAACTAATTACATGAGAAACTTATTTAAAACAAATTACATAATAGACTTATTTAAAACTAATTACATGAGATTTCACTGCTGGTTTCTTTGTACACATTAACAATAATTCATTCCTAATGCTTTTATTTATAAATTGATTCTCTATTTGAATAGATTGAGTAACGGTGAACAATTTAGATCTAATTGTTCATTAACTAAATTACCCGTATGTTTTTCCCTATTTATTTCGACCATTTCCCAGTAATTAAGTTGCGCACCTTAATTCAAATTGTGTAGAATTTTGAAATCCGGTTTAAACTTATGTCCTTCTGCTAATAAATGATTCGAATAATTTGAATTAGTTTTGTTGTTTTTGAAGCTGTGATGATGTTCCTTTATTCTTATGCCAAAATTTCTACCAGTTTTTCCTATATATGATTTGTCACAACTCCCGCAATTTAATTGATAAACACCGGATTTATCTTCTTTATTCCTTTTCGATTTATTGTTTTTTATGAATTTGGCAAGGTTATTATTTGTCCGGAATGAGATATTCACCTGTTGGTTTTGAAGAAACCTTTTAAGTTGTTGACTCGTTGTACCAAAATATGTTAAGCTATTGAATATTTTATTTTTATCCTTAATTTCTGGAAATACTAAACTAATTGTTTTTTCGTCAACATTTTTCTGATTAACTCTGTGTTATATCCGTTGTTCACCGCTATTTGTTCGATAATTTCTAATTCTGTACGTAGAAATTATCGAACAAATAGCGGTGAACAACGGATATAACACAGAGTTAATCAGAAAAATGTTGACGAAAAAACAATTTAGAAAAACAATTAGTTTAGTATTTCCAGAAACTAAGGATAAAAATAAAATATTCAATAGCTTAACATATTTTGGTACAACGAGTCAACAACTTGAAAGGTTTCTTCAAAACCAACAGGTGAATATCTCATTCCGGACAAATAATAACCTTGCCAAATTCATAAAAAACAATAAATCGAAAAGGAATAAAGAAGATAAATCCGGTGTTTATCAATTAAATTGCGGGAGTTGTGACAAATCATATATAGGAAAAACTGGTAGAAATTTTGGCATAAGAATAAAGGAACATCATCACAGCTTCAAAAACAACAAAACTAATTCAAATTATTCGAATCATTTATTAGCAGAAGGACATAAGTTTAACCCGGATTTCAAAATTCTACACAATTTGAATAAAGGTGCGCAACTTAATTACTGGGAAATGGTCGAAATAAATAGGGAAAAACATACGGGTAATTTAGTTAATGAACAATTAGATCTAAATTTTTCACCGTTACTCAATCTATTCAAATAGAGAATCAATTTATAAATAAAAGCATTAGGAATGAATTATTGTTAATGTGTACAAAGAAACCAGCAGTGAAATCTCATGTAATTAGTTTTAAATAAGTCCATTATGTAATTTGTTTTAAATAAGTTTCTCATGTAATTAGTTTTTAATGATTCTGTGTCCATGTCATCTAAGTATAGGGAGATAATAACTTGTTAAGAATTTAGTATGATGTAGTCTGATGAAGTCGCTGTGTCGACGAAACGCGTCACAATATTGAATAAATAAGTGTAAATCGTATATAATTTTTCATTGAGTTAATATGGATTTGCATCAAGTAAAAGCCACAAGCATTAAAAAAAAAGAAAATTAATATTTAATAAGTCATCTACAATATTTTGAGAAAGTTTAGAACCAATCATCCTCGGAATCTACCCTAAATCATATGCGTAGATGCCTATTTGTTGCTATTTTATGATAACTAATATACCTGAGTGACCTACGAAAAATTTCAGCCCATCAAAAGGCTTTTCATAGAGAAGTGGGGTGGGAACTAGAAGGGGATGGGTCTTATTGCCCGTTATTTCGTAGAATTTTACCATAGTAATGTATATATTTTTTTAGACCATCAGAAAGTAGATATTTCAACGAACAAAAAGCCCACCAACTTTTTTAAAAAAGCAGATATTTTAACGTTAGAAGTTTTGATTGAAAATGATGGTGCTTTTTCGATGTTAAGTCAAATTAAGGAAAAAAAAAATTAAATCCAAAAAATTACAGTGTATTTGGGACATAAAGAGGTAAGTTTTTACCAAATTTGGTGAAAAAAAATTTTTTTGTGAAATATAAAAATTAAAAACCAAAAACGTGATTATTTGAATTTTTCACATACATTTTGAAATCGAGATAAACTGTTTTTTACCCTTAAAAACTCGCCCCCTTCCTTCAGATCACCCGTGAATTAATTTTCCTATCATTTTTGTTATATTCTCTTCCTTTTACAACGGGTTTCATTCTACTATATTTTTTTTCTATTTCAAAAATTATCGACCCTGGTCTAATGTGTATTTGACGATTTTAAAGAACATGAAATCTGATTTGTTTTAGATTTGATTGACGACTTTCAATAACCTGAGTGGTCCAGTTGGTGTATCACCCAGCAGGACTTGAAGAGTACATACTTAAGGTAATATTTCAAACCAAAACAGGGTATAAATCTCATCTGTATAAGACAACAAACCGGTTCAGGTAGGTTCACTGTTGGTTATCGGGGGGCGTATGCTGAAAATCGGGGCGCGTGTACGCTGCGTTCCCTATTCTGCTGCCGTTGTATAAAGCAATTTAAATATTTGGATTTATTAACAGGTGAGGTGAACTTGACTCGGAGCCCGGGAGATTTTAATTGGAGATTATATCTCCCACAATTTGCTGCGGAATGAATAAGTGCTCGGAGGATGGATCTCCGCGTTTATAATTGCATAAATGTTTATTGATTTATCTTCATGATTTTTGCCGTTTCTACGAATGAGCATCTGACGATATTTCAGTCAGATTGTACGTGTGATGGTCCATGATTCATTTAAGAGTATGGTGGTAATTAAAGACCTTAATTCGAAAATCGGTAGATACACGATAGATTTCACGATCCAGGCAATAAAAAGTTAGTCAGTAGCGTTAGGGAGCTCGCAACATTTAACACTACACACTACTCAAATTTATGGATATTATAGATTCTCGAGCACGGTTCTGAACCGATATACAGGAGGACGGTTTCAAACAATTTAAATTTTTGGCGCTCTTGTTCCTCGGAACAGAGTGCTTATCAATTTGCTAATATCTGTAATTTTCGAATTTTTGGATGAACATGGTCTTAAACGATTTTGTTCGACTCACCGATCAAGAATCCGTGGTCAGAGGACTCTTAATTCGAATTTACCATGGTAAATTCGAATTAAGTGTCCAATACACGAGAATGGACAACATAATTTATCATGGTAAATTCGATTAAGGGTGTCCAATACAGAAGAATGGACAATAGAACATACGCGCAAAAGCTTCTGACTTCACGTCAGTGCTTGAACCAATTTTTTTTCGTGATTTTTTTAAATTTTCTAATAGTACGGCTCTTAAAATTTTTTTTTTCGTAATTTTTTTCAAATTTTCTAGGGGTATGGTTCCTACAAAATTTTAAATACGTCTTTATGTTGATTTTCTACTACTAGTTACCAAGCTTCAATTCGATCGAATATTTATTTTTTGAGTTATCAGGGAAATAATATTCCAGGTGGGTATAACTCGGAAACCGTTAGACCGATTATGCCCAAAAACGAACTCAACTGTCCCTTTCGGATACGCAACCTACCCTGAAAACTGCAAGTTCATATCTGCTTTCGTTCGAAAGTTATCGAGGCAACGGTCACCCATCTACTGAACTCACACAAGAATGCTCGAATCTCCAACAATATTTAACCGATCGTATTAAAACTAGAAACTTAGCAGTAGAGTTAGGTTATGAAGGCTTTTGCAAAATTTCAGCAATTTCAAATAAATAGTTACTGATATATAGAATTTTTTTTTTTTACATTCAATGATTTATTAAAAATTTTCTACAAATGCTATCCTCACCAAATTTTGCAAACATTTCCGCGTTGGCATTCTTCAACTAATAACCATGTTTGAATTCAATCGGTTCAGTATTTTTCGAGTTAATGAGGAACAAAAAACCACCAAATTTAAGAAAATTTCAGATGGCTATAACTCTAAAACAGTTTGGCTGATTATGCTCATAAACAAACTGAAATGTCGCGTTCTGGTGTCCTAACCTGAAAACTTCAAGCCGCTATCTCTTTCCGTTCTCAAGTTATCGTGACAACAAAAATATTTTTTAATAATTTTTTTTTAATTTTCTAGCCATACGATCCGCATAAAATTTCACGAACGTGCTTAGGTTCATATTCTACAACTACTCACCAAGTTTCAATTCGATCGGATTTATATTGGTTGAAAACAAAATTATTACTCGGAAACCACTGGGCCGATTATGCCCATTAACGAACTTGTCCGTCGTATTGGGATGCGCCACCCACCCTGAAAATTTCAAGTCGCTAGCTCTTTTCTTTCTCAAGTTATCGTGGCAACGGCCGGCCGGACAGAATCAAATTTGACCTCGAATTCTTCATTGGGGAGTCGAACTAAACCGTTTGAGACGATTTTCGTCAAAAAATTCGAAAGTTACAGACATTTGGGCAAAACTATAACGTGATGTTCCCCAGAACATACGCGCAAAAATGGTTTTTGGACTAAATGCGTTTTGAAAAGTTGCTCCTCATTTCGTCAGTGCTTTTCTCAAATTTTACTTATTAATCCTGGTTTGCTTGATATCACGTCCGATTATGATGAAATAATCACAATTAGATGATATATCATTTCGCTATTTCCTCCTCAAGAATCCTTCTTTTTCAAATATTTCGTGTAATCTGAAACGATTGTGCCCACTAAGCAGAGTATTTATAAATTCCAACAATCTCTTTGAAGTTAATCATATGGGCGTTATTTCGTTGTCAACGATCTTTCTATGATCCAGTCACCGAATATTTTACTGGTGAGTATACATGAAAATATCTCTTCCTTCCAATAAATCCACCGAGAAATAAATACAAATAGGATGATTATGTTCAGGGAAATATATTATTCATAGTCTCCATATATGAAACTGGTTATGTTAAGAAGTCCAGGCTGCAAACACTTTCGTACTTGTATTTCGCCAGAGGGCGGTGAAATATGGGTCTCCAACTGAGCCTGACATTAGTCATTCGCGATAATATTAATACGAGAAGGTGACAGTTCTCCATTCCCTCGCACACCGGCGACATAACTCCGTAGCTTTACGATGCTTTTCGTTGGAGCCTTCGCAGAACTGACAGAATGCGCATTCCACGGAGTCTGTTACATCAGGAATTATTCGGAGATAGGTATGTGCTCACAGTTCGGGGTCTTTATGATATGTCTAAATTTGTTATGGTGTCCTGCATTATACTGAGTGCATTTGGGCCTGAACAAATATATCCCACTAAAAACCTTCCATGTAAAATTGGTTGCCAACACTTACAATAAGCCTTCACAGTTTTTTTTTCCCGTTTGAGAGGAAAAACCATTTATAGGCTTACCTGAGAAGGTCAGCACTATCTCTCCGTAGCTCTTGTTGGTTACTCAATAAAAAACCTCTCACACATTCCTTGGAGTTCTTCCTTCGTCTCTTACAGCGTCCCTTAACAAAAATGATGAGCTGCAAGTAGCCTTCATAGTTTATGGAACCTCGAAGTGATCCGAGCAACACTGTTTTCTGCATTCTTTGATCAAATTCCTCGGCCAGGGATTTACAGGCAGAAATACTCTTCAATTCCGTCGTTCGCTCTCATTCCACCTGGACTTCCTATGATCAGTACGACCATCCTAACTTTATTCCTTGGATGCAAGGTTCCCAGTTCGAACATTATATCCTCATATTTATTTTCCCTCTTCTACTATTCTTTCATCACCACATTATTTTTGGCAGGCGAGGAAAACTCGACAACAAACGATAGTCTTCGTCTAGCAGGACTATATCTGGTTTTATGGCGTGGATCTGCCGAGTTGTTGGAATAGCATAGTTCCAGTATATGTGAGCTCTGTCATTTTCCACAAATGCTTCATAACATAACAACATCTACATACATATGGTAGCACTGGTTTGTTGTTTGAACATAAACTTCCCTCAGATGGAAGTAGAGAATTCGGAGTATGACATTGTGTCTATCCACAAATCCTGATGGAGATTGGACTCTGCAAGCAGATAGGCTGTGCATAACAATTTCCTTCTGGCTGTGGCATGCTCTGCAAGTTGTTGGGGTGTCCACTCTCATGATGACCCTGAGAGAGACGGCTCTCTCAGGAGTATGATACTCCAGTTGTTGTTTGGTTACTGACTAAAAAACTCTCACACATTCCTTGAAGTCTTCGTCCTGCCCTTCCAGCGTCCCTTAACAAAAGAGATGAGCTGCAAGCAGCCTTCACACTTGATGGGACCTGATGACTCGAAGTGAACTGAGCGACACCCCGCTTTGTATGTTCCAAATCCTCTACCAGGGATGTACAGGCCGGAATAATCTTCAATTCTATCACATAGTTGAGTCTCATTGCGACTAAACATTCCATGATTAGAACGGACCATCCTAACTGTATGCCTTGGATGAAGGGTCCTCAGTCCGAACTCTAATTCCTTGTATTTTTTCCCTCTTCTGTTCTTCTTTCATCACCACATTATTTTCGGCAAGGGAGGAAAATTCGAGAACAAACAATTCCTTGAGTTCTTCTTCTAGCATGGTTCCAGTAGATGTAATCTCTACCATTTTCAAAAACTGCTCCAATATCCAGAGGTACATATTGCAGCGCTGATTCGTTGTCTTTCTGTATATCCTGATGGAGCATGGACTACAGCTACAAGCAGACATGATGTTCATAACAGTTTCCTGCTGACTGTGGCATGTTCTGGGATGCCCACTTTCATGATGTTCTTTTTATACCAACTTGCATCTTGAATCTTGAGAATCATACTGAGAAGCCATAACAAATCCCTCCGTTTCCGACTTTAGTCCAGTCAACAGGGCACGACAACAAGACACAATAGGGCTAGTAGGGGTACATTGAAGTGCAAAAATTCCTGAGAGCTTAAGTATTCCCGACAATATTCGCTAAGACACGCCCGATTCACCAAATCAGTCCCTTTTTTTTATTAAAATTGCGGACGAAATGTTTTTTTCAAAGGTCTTAGGCTTTGAATAGCGGATTTATTACGGTTTCCAAAACTATCACTCAATTTCCTGTAAGATTAATGGTTTGCTGAGATACCTATGGTTGAAGACAAAAGTGTCCTTTTTTGTTTGATTTCGAATATTTCCGTGGCAAATGGATGTAGCAAGCATTAAAAGGAGAACAGATCAAGCTGTAGAGACTATCTGGTTCATAATTATTGTGGTTTAACCCGAAAACATTTTTCCTTATCCGTGGACCGAGAAAAATAAGGCAAAAATTTTGGATTTTTTTTGTTGCTCTCTTGTTTCTCATTGCGTGAGAACCGTAGCTCTGGAATTTTTTTGCATGTAGTTTACAAATAAATAGTTCTGAAGCTTCAAAATGCTTTCTTTAAATCCTCGATACGATTACTTTTCAGTTTTCACTGAGATAGAGCAGGTCAAAAATCATTGAAAGATTTAGATTTTATTTTTGTTCCTTTAATTATTTTGAGAAATGTAGTTAAGGAGATACTTCGGATAAAAAATCCATGTTATCGCAGCTTTATTTGGTAATATTCCCGAATCATTAATTATTTATGAAATAGTCCCGTCGTGTGTAAGACACAGATTCCATAAAGATACGCCCGGGTGTCATCGAAATAAACTCCAAACTATATTTCTTCTCCGGAGATTGAGAGATCTCTGGCAATGTCGACTGGTTGCATCATTAATTAATACGAGAATATGCATAAACTGTCAAATTAAAACTTTTTCATCGAGAGACGTTCGAAAAACACCATCAAAACATCGAAAAAAGCAATAAATTGGGTCCGATATCTCGGATCTCGATGGGAGTCAATTAAGTCTCTTATCTCGTTTAAGTGAGTACGAAAACTCATTTACAGTAATCCCACATAAATCTGAATAATTCAGAAAAATTCACTTCGGCGGGTTTGGTAATGTTTCAACAAGCAGGTTGTCGCCAGTCCTGATTAAATATACGAAGGAACTCTGGCTGCTTTCACTCCATTTATGATCAACCGTCGGACATTATCGTCTTATTATTCGGAAGAATTCCGCTCGTTTATTTTTATTTATATCGGAATGGGTCAATTTTGATTTAATGCGACAAAAACGCTCAGTTATTAATAAATGAGTGTCAATTGAAATTCCTTTGGTCTTACGGCGACACCGATATATTCCAGTTGAGAAACTTTTCAATGGCTTTAGCCGAGCATGTTTTATTTACCCAAAAAAATGAAGAAGGTGAGGAAGTTTTTCTATATATTATGACAATATACAGGATTGATTTAAATGGCAACAGCACTTGATTATTTAGGTTTTGGACATCCATTGCCTGATTTTTATACACAAATTTCTAAAACGAAAAAAAATAAAAAATTTGTAAAAATATGAAAAATAACACCACCCCTGCTCCACCCTTTATAAACAGATATATGAACATGTAGTAGCACACAGATCAACAGTGTTCAGTATTCACTTGAAAACGGTCAGAGATACATTACTAATCAAAACTTCGTGTAGTACACAACATGTTATCATTAATATTTTAATTTTTTGGCAATTTCTATTACAAACATCACCTCAATACTTTATTTTAATTATCCTCAATATTTCTGGTTACAGATTCATAATAATCGTTTCTGTATCAAAATATTAATTTTGTATATTTTTTTCACATTTTTTCTTGTTTATTCACTTTATATATTTGTGTATAAAAATCAGACAATGGATGTCGTAAATCTAAATTATCAATACACAGGATGTTAATTAAACATAGGGAAAACATTGTGGAACGTTTTCATAAGAACCTATTTCTGCGCGCATGTTCCATGGAACAGCGTACTATCATTTTGCCAAATGTATGTGATGTTCGATTTTTTTGCCTAAAATGGTCACAAGCGATTATTTTCGACCCACTCATGATGAAGTTTAGGTCAAATTCAATTCTATCCTGCCAGCCGGCTGACCGTTGCCAAGATAACATCCGACGAAAGAGATAACGACTTGAAATTTTCTGGTAGGTTGAGCCCCAACACAACGGTTGAGTTCTTTAATGGACATTTCGGAGCTTAAAACATGTTTTCCCAATAACTCAAATAATACATATATGATCGAATTGAAACATGGTAACAAGTTGTAGAATCCCAACGCTCGGAAACTTGTTGATCTAAAATTTAGCGTCTAGGTATTCTTCTATCCCTAATTATCCGTATAGTATACTTCAAGGCAGTTTGCAGCGATATTACATGTCTATGGAGAAATGAAGGGGACGATACGCCTTTGTTTCAATCATTTGCGTGAATTGCAACGCGTCGTATACCAGCGCAAGTTTGCGCGTAAACCAGAGTGTCGGCGTCTCCATTCCTCATTAAATCCTGGAAGTTCTTTCTTCTTGCATTACGGAAGATTTCAATATAGCATTTTTGGTCCTAATATTTCCGAGTTGAATTATCGGCCAGAATTGTGCTGGGATTGAATTCGTACCAAAAATTCACCCAGAAATATCTACTCCCCTTGGAATTTGGAAATCAACGGGGTACTTCTTTTGGATGGGAAAATAACCAGAGGATACTCTCCTTGGAATTAGAGCACCATCAGGAAGTAGTTCCCTTGGAATCGGAAAATAATCGAGAGATACTTTCATTGGATTCAGAACATCGAATTGGAAATTGCAGTGCCGAAGTTCCCACTGTGACAGTTCTAGATCCATCTACAGGGTGATCATAATATCGTACTTCGAGGAAGCCATGACATTGCTTGTTTTATGTTGAGTTGAGTAGTATGAGACTGTGTAGAGTGAAGAAGGGTCGATTTATCGTAATTTTTCAATTTTGATATAGGTACATATTGTGAAAACCTGGGAGGGAGTTTTGTTGCCGAATTGAGCCACCTTAGCCTACCACCCCCAGAAAATTAGTAGTAGATTTCATGCTCTTGCCCATAAGTGGACAATTGTAACGTCACAAGTTAGCAATGTAGAAATGCATGAAAAGGTAAAAATAAACGAGCACATCGAAATCAGGCCTGTGGACATTTTGAAATGCGTAAATTGATTCAGTAAGGCTGGTTTTCCTGTCACGCTGACGGTCGGCGCTGACGGTCAGCGCTGATCGGTCATCTCGGATCACGCTGATCACATTGAGAAATAGAAGGATGCTATTGTCTCTGGCTCACTGAATGTGGAGGCTTGTCGGCGCCAGCTAGTCAGCGGCGCCGACGCGCCGGCGCGTACGTGCGCGAATATAGCTCAGCGCTGACAGCCGTCAGCGCCGCGTGACTCGAAAACGCTACCTATAGCTACATACATATTGACCCATCAGCGCCGACCGTCAGCGTGACAGGAAAACCAGCCTTACTCGTTGCCGGCATCTGATCCACCTTCGATCGATTGATAAATTAGATCAATCAGATTTTTTTTATATTCATTGCGCCCGTTTAGTTCGATGGAGCGTGAAAAGAATGCGTTTGCTGATCACTGGTGCCAATGCAATCGGGCTTTCACGGCCATTGATTAATTATAGAGATACAGCGTTAAAATGTTTTGCAATTCAATTTTTGCTTCGCATCCATTCTGATCGTTCGACTCTTCAGGAGAGCTAATCAGCTTGAAAGGTTTCACCGTATTTTATGGTATGTTTCAATAGTTTGTTCAGTTGGACAATCTATCGAAAATGCGGGGAAAATTGTTTCAGAAATTGAATTACCCTGAATTATGAAAATTAGAAAAAACCCAATTGCTCCAAAAAAAATTATGTACTTAATGTGGCGAAATAAGCTCTAAATATTGACTAAAACGATTCGGAATTTTGCAGGTGGACAATCGTATAACGAAACTGTGTTCAGTATTGGTCTCTATTAAATATTTTGATTTTAACAATGAATATATTCCGTAATCTTCGTTTAACCTCGCCCGCAAAATTCTGAAACGTTTGAATACATGTTTTAACATTCGGTGAATAAGGTCCATTATTAGATATTATTTTATTAATTATTGTTACAAAATTATAAGAGTTTTATCAACTCACGGCTAAATACCAAATTATACAGTGCAGAAATGAATTCAAGAAGAGTATAACTATTATATAAGTGCAAACAACCAGACGGAGAAAAAACAAAGAAAGAAATCCAAAGTTTATAAATATATACATGGACTAAAGCAAGAGGAACTATATCACACTCAGAACTAGGGAATCCAATCCCGCACCAAAATCTCAATCCCGCACCAAAATCTCAATCCCGCAAACGCGCGGGATGAAAGTTATCAATCCCGCGGATCCGCAAAAATGCGGGATTGTTAACAATATATATACTCTTTGTCCTCAAACTATTAAATATGCTAATAAAAATTGGTTCAAGCACTGACGTGAAGTCAGGAGCTTTTGCAAGTATGTTCTATTGTCCATTCTCCTGTATGGTATAATAACTGTATAATACGGGTATTCTACAATTAGTTAACAAGCTTCAATTCGATCGAGTCTATATTTATTGAGTTATCGAGGAAATAATATTCCAGGTGGATATAGCTCCGAAACAGTTGGACCGATTATGTCCGTAAACGAATTCTCCCATTCAGATACGCAACATACCCTGAAAATTGCAAGTTCCTATCTCCTTTCGTTGGAAAGTTATCGAGGCAACGGTCATCCATCCATCCACTTAACTCACACAAGGCTGCTCGAATCTCCAACAATCCTTGGAACTTGGTAGTAGAATTAGGTTCTGAAGGCTCTCGCAAAATACCAGCGATATCGGACGAATAGTTACTGATATATAGAATTCTTTTCAATAATTTTCAATGATTTCTTAAAAATTTTCTACTGATACGACCCTCACTGAGTTTTCTCTCCCAAACTCTGAAAAATATCTATAAAATAAAAATTAATTATTTTGTGATTTGCTTCTGCGTAAGAAACACAAGATATTTGTCAGAAGCAATCAATTGAACAATGTTGCCTAACAAACAACAACGAAACAACATCAACGAAGAAACAACTATATCGTAACGTTTCGGAGTCTATATCAGACTCCTTCGTCACACGCTTAATGAAAATCTTTAGAATTATTTTGTTGATAGTCCGACGAAGGAGTCTGATATAGACTCCGAAACGTTACGATATAGTTGTTTCTTCGTTGATGTTGTTTCGTTGTTGTTTGTTAGGCAACATTGTTCAATTGATTGCTTCTGACAAATATCTTGTGTTTCTTACGCAGAAGCAAATCACAAAATAGTTAATTTTTATTTTATAGATATTTTTCAGAGTTTGGGAGAGAAAACCCAGAAAAAAAACTTTCAATAATGAGTATACCTCCCACAGTATCCTTTAATGATTACTTTCCTTACTTCGTCAATGATTTTTAAGAATTTTTATTCCCAAATTATTTCGCCCCAGCAAATCTTCGAGAGCAAGTAGTTATACGACCCATCAAATTATCTTCTCAACCTGAGTTTTGGTTGCCAAGGAACAGAAATACGTAATCGTAAATTCATCTATTAGATCTTTCCGATGATGCAAATGGTGCACTTCGCCCTCAAAGACTCCATTGAACCGTGAAACCCAAATTTATATTGCGTTGATATTAAAAATTCTTTCATCTGCTCGAGATTCAAGTGTTTTTCCGATGTCCCAGTGGAGCACGTCAGCCGGCGGTACAGCAGATATCCGATTCAATTTCGCCGAGTGCAGCAAAATTGAACGGGATGAAAAAAGGGAACGACCGATGAACGTCCTCAAGTTGGAGAAAATTAAAATAGAGAATGCAACTTCTCCCGGCGTTGGTTCGGCAGGGGAATTCGGATGAAATGCGCGGTTCATGACGAGGTTGGAATAGATGAATGAATGAAGGAACTATTGTCTTAGTCCTTATAGACCTAAAAAAATGGTTCAAGAAGTGGCGTGAAGTCAGGAGCTTTTCCGCGCATGTTCCATTGTGGTTTCACATATATTGGACACTCTTGATCGACTTCACCATCGATATAGACCGTTTTTGCGCGTATGTCCTGGGGAACATCGCGTTATCATTTTGCCCAAATATCTGTAATTTTCGAATTTTTCGGCGACAATGGTTTCAAACTATCTTAATCGAATTCACCATGGTAAATTCGATTAAGAGTGTCCAATACAGGAGATTAGACAATATAATTCAACATGGTAAATTCGATTAAGAGTGTCCACTACAGGAGAATGGACAACATAATTTACCATGGTAAATACGATAAAGGGTGTCTAATGCGGGAGAATGGACAATATAACGTACGCGCAAAAGCTCCTGACTTCACGTCAGTGCTTGAACCAATTTTTTTTTCGTGAAGTCAGTAGCTTTTGCGCGTATGTTCTATTGTCCATTCGCCTGTATTGAACACTCTTAATCGAATTTACCATGGTGAATTCTATTATCTGTTCTCCTGTATTGGACACTCTCAATCGAATTTACCATGGTGAATTCGATTAAGAGTATCCAATATAGGAGAATATATATGATATAACTCCAAAACCATTTGGCTGATTATGATAGTTAACGAACTTAAATGTCATATTCAGATGCGCAATCTACCCTGAAAACTGCAAGTCGATATTTCTTTCCGTTCTCAAGGAATCATGAGATACATAATATTTTTTCGTAATTTTTTTTAAATATTCTAGTGGTACGGTCCCCACAAAATTTTAGACTCGTCTTTATGTCAATATTCTACAACTAGTTGCCAAGCTTCAATTCGATCGAGTCTATATTATTTGAGTTATCGAGGAAATAATATTCCAGATGGTTATAACTCCGAAACCGTTGGGCCGATTATAGCCAACAGCGAACTCAACTCTTCCATTCAGATGTGCAACCTATCCTGAAAATTGCAAGTCCCTATCTCCTTTCGTTAAAGAGTTGTCGAGGCAACGCTCACCCATCCAGCTACTGAACTCACACAAGGCTGCTCGGATCTCCAACAATATAGATCCGGTCATGTTTAAACTTGGAACTTGGTAGTAGAGTTAGGTTCTGAAGGCTGTCGCAAAATTTCAGCGATATCGGACGAATAGTTTATGATATATAGAATTTTTTTCAATAATTTTCTATGATTTTTAATTATTTTTTCAGTTATACGATCCTCACAAAATTTCGCAAAATTTTCGCGTCACCATTCTACAACTAATGCCCATGTTTGAATTGGATCGGTTTCGTATTTTTCGAGTTATTGGGGAAATAACAACCAAATTTCAGATGGGTATAACTCCAAAACCCTTTTGCCCATTATGCCTATAAACGAATTCAAATGGCGCATTAAGATTCTCAACCTTACCTGAAAATTTTAAGTCGCTATCTTTTTCCGTTCTTAGGTTATCGTGGCGTAAATAATATTTTTTAATGATTTTTTTAAAATTTTCTAGCAATACGATGTTTACAAAATTCCACAAATGTCCTCAGGTTTATATTCTACAACTACTCAGCAAGTTTCAATTCGATCGGATTAGTATTGGTTGTAGACAAAATTATTACTCGGAAACCGTTGGGCCGATTATGCCCATTAACGAACTTCCGTCTTATTGGGATGCGCCACCTACCCTGAAAATTTCAAGTCGCTATCTCTCTCCGTTCTCAAGTTATCGTGGCAACGGCCGGCCGGCCGGACAGAATCAAATTTGACCTCGAATTCTCGATCAGGGAGTCGAACTCAATCGTTTGAGACCATTTTCGGCGAAAAATTCGAAAATTACACACATTTGGGTAAAATGATAACGCGATATACATACGCGCAAAAACACATAACTTTAAATATAAAAATATTGATACTCATGATTACTATAAGTTACTATAAGAAGTTATAGGAACAGTAAACATGTTTGTTACGTCCCATGACGTCACAATTTGGGAAACGCAGATTTGTTTTTCTCAACAAAGGAGCTCGCTTGTAAAACGTGAATATTTGTCTATTGGGTTAACTGGGTTTTAGTTTACCATGTGTGGTCTCACCCTGGAAAATAATACTTTTACAAAAAGATAACTGCGAGTAGAATTCCTTGTTAAGCTTCGATCTTTGTTGAGCGATTTATTTCCCGTTTCCTGTAAAAGAATGCTAAAATGCATTATTCTACTGAAGTGATAACACATTGCCCAGTGCTGGTATTCTTCTTATCTAGACGCTTCGAAACCCCTAATCTGTGAAAACTTATCTATCATCTTTCGCTGATAGATTATATGCAGAAAGCAAGTAAGGTTTCCAGACAGTGGGAGAAATTCGAGATATCGAATTCCTAAGATTAAAACACCCTAGAAGTTCCCTCATTGGTGCATTTAGTATGCATTCGTACCCTTTTTCCTAAACGATAAATGAGAATATTGTTATAACATATCAGGGGCGGTTTTAAGATCGAAACCCCAATCAATATTAATATTACCCCCATTTTTACCCAGATGGAACCTCCTTTTTTTCTTCTATCTGGTCTTTTATATACAATTACACTGTAAGAATTCATTACTATTCTTGATCTGCCGCGAAGCAATACCATGCCTTCCCAGTGGGTAGATCATTGAGAGCATTCTTGGCGTATTCCCCATAACACTTTTCGAAAAATTGAATAGCTTAATTTCTTTACCAGTTTTATTATACGTAGTTTCCCAGATGTACCTATACAATAATTGTTCACATCTTCACTACAAGGAGCACATTTCTTCAGATGTTCAGATAGACGAAATTTTCAAAGCATTGGGATTTAGGGGCAATAAGTATTGAATTCATAATGGCATCCGTTTTTCTGGTTGGGAATTCTATTTTTTGTTGAAAAATAATCTCAATTATCACAAGGTCATAACGAATTAATAATCTTCTAAAAAATCGTGTATTTCTAGAACGATCGGTGTACGATATAGACAAAATATATTGGTTATTATATAGTGGAAACACTTCATATTCAACTGTTTTCTGTGGGTGTTGAAAAAAGTCGAGTCGTATATAAAACTTCATACAAAAAAAATTTAACGATACCTAAAACGAGCCTATAATATTCTTCAAAACGTCTCGTCTCGCTTTTCCGAAACGAGAACGAGTCGAGACTAGAATAATCTCGCTCTCATGTGAAGCCCTATACATAAATAACTAATTTCTACAATAATTTTATATTTCAGAAATTATTCGTCAGAATTCGTTGAAATTCCGAACATTCCTTCTAGCCACCATTTTGCAATCGCGTACCGAATTTCAGCTCGATCAACTACTTGAATAGACAATACAACATGCTCGCAAAAACTCCTGACTTGATGTTAGTGTTTTTTAACAATTTTTTTATATTCACCCTGTATATGCCAATCGTACAAATACTTTCAAATTCGAACACCTCCATTTGTCCGGACAAAAATGAATTTTGATGTGGCGGGAACCTGGAACGACATAACCAGTTATGATCATAATATTCTCGTCCTCCGAGAACGGCATGAAGTATCGCCAGCGGAGGACGATAAAAGCTGTTTGCATACGAAAAACGCGTGATTATATTTACACTTTATGTCATCCAGAACACGTTTGAATAGTTTGTTTTTTATTCGTGTTTTTTCAACGGGTCATATTGCATTTTCACGAGACAAGTTTGGCACGTTGGTGTAAAATAAATTTGATCGTGTTGTCGAATCGCTCCAAAGTGATAGACAACTGGTCAATAGCTATTTCGACGGAGCGGAAGGCTAGAAGAGCATTCTGCAACTCTACAGGGTGTTTTTGAGAATGTTATTTTTCGATTGTAGGATGAACTCATCAAGATAAGTAAATAATTCCAGCAAAAATATCAAAATCAAGGATATCAATCCTGTTATTCATAAAAATACAGGGCATCAGTTGTAAATTATCATGCCTGGACACTCTTAATCGAATTTAGCATCGATATATAGCCTTTTCTCAGCTCTTATAATAACACTCTAATGACAGACTTCAGTAACGAGAGAATCGATTGACATATGTATTCTATTGGAATTGAAATACGACAAAACTTAAGCCTCAAGTAACTCCAGGATACGATATTCACGAAATTCCGCAAAAATTAATGGGTCGGCATTGTACAACTAATTACTGAGTTATAAATGGATCAGATTCGTATATTTTGAGTTATAGAGGAAATAACAAAATTTCAGACGAGTATAACTCCAAAACCATTTGGCTGATTGTGCCAATTACTGAACTCAACTCCCGCATTAGGATGCGCAACCTACCCTGAAAATTGGAAGTCGCTATCTCTTTCCGTTCCCAAGTTATCATGAGATACATAATATTTATTCGTATTTTTTTAAAATTTTCTAGTGGTTCTATCCCCACAATACATACGACTTTACGTCGATATTCTACAACTAGTTTCCAAGTTTCAATTCGATCGGATTTGTGTTTTTTGATGTATCGAGAAAATAATATTCCAGATCGGAATAACCCCGAAACCGTTGGCCGATTATGTCCAACAATGAACTCAACTCTTTCATTCAGATGCGCAACCTACCCTGATAATTGCCCGATCTCTCTCTGTTAAAATGTTATCGTGGCAAATGTCACCCATCGCGCTACTAAACTCACTGAAGGCTGCTCGGATCTCCAACAATAAAATTATAACCGATCGTGTTCAAACTTGGAACTTGGCTGTAGTGGTAGGTTTTGAAGACTCTCGCTAAATTTCAGCGATTTCGGACGATTATATTAACATCGAATTCTTCAGCAGTAAGTTGAATCTCATCATTTGAGACCATTTTCGGCAAAATTATGACAAACATACAGGGGTTGTGCATTATCTTGCGTGGCAGATTCCCGAAGCAACAAATTGTGGCTGTACCCCACAGCACTGGCCCCTGTATGAAGACTATGTCCAGTCCTTCACTTGTGTAGGATACACTTCCCAAGGGGGTATTATCCTGCCTTGGAGTGTTATATTAGCTCGAATACACCTCATCCCTGAGAGCATAGTTATGTTGTCTACAGGGGATGGAGTCTTAGCCTGTTAATCCATTTTGCTGGTCTTCACAGGCACTGGTTTTCCACTGGCAGGTTGCTTTTCTTAGCCAGCGGTTTTACCCTTTGGTCTAGCCGAGACCGAGGAACGACATAGGTCCCAGCCAAATCAGAAGAAGGGCCTCAATTCGAGGTCCATTAGGTCCATAATGGACTGATCATCCTTAGAGGAAACCCATATCTGTCCCGGCCCTGATACTTATTCGTTTACCACACTCCAACCTTGGACTGTGAGCCCAGAGTTCGAGCCTCTCAGGCCTGCGAGCACCATAACTGCCTTTTGTTGGCTGAGGAGTCTAAAATGTTCGCTACGTAGACATGTGGCACAGTCCAGGAAAGGGACCTGTACAGCCCCTTTGACCCCTTTGTACAGCTGCTCCAGTGCAGCCATAAACTCAGAATGGACTAAACCTATACTGGTCCCAGCTGCATCCTTGGAGAAGCCCTCTTTAGTCTACTTGTTTCCTCTTTCTCCCTTTTCTGGGCAGTGCCTTTTCCACCTCTGCTCAAGGCTCTTACCATCTGTAAGAAGGCGTTCGACCTTGTCAGAGGTACCTGGGAAAGGTACAATCTTCTCTCCGTTCGTCCCTATGGATTGGTTGGGCGTCTTCGCCTTGTCCAGGGTGGCCGTATATTCCATCCCTGATTTCAGCAGATGCTTCAAGCGCTTTTTAATCTGCCTGCCAACCTTTGGCGGGGTATTTTATGCTCCGCCGAAGTCATTGGTAAACACTCGGAAAGATCCGGGATCTCAGAGTTTCCTTTCCTCTGGGGCCATTGCCAATGGGTATAGATTTCGATTTTTTTTTTATGATGGGGACTTTCACCCACCTCCCTCTGGTCCTCCGAGAGAGGCTCTGAATTAACCACCACGTCGGTTTTGTTACTGGTTAATCCCGGGAAGTAAAAACACATGTTTTCTTAAAACATATTATTTCAAATGATAATTTATATGTAACATCAGGTTATATGGTCAAGAGTCAGCACCAACCAAGTGTTCATTAATCACTAAGATGGAGGAAGTCTTAAAAATGGCTCAACTTCTTATTATACAATCTGCCAGAGTTATTATTTCCAATAATCGAGCTTATTGAAGAATTTGACCAATTGACTTGCGAGCAGTTAAATATGATTCATCACTCCGTGGGACATTAATACTGATCACACACCGGGGGGCTCATATACATACATATATTGAATACGCTTATTTATGAAAGCATTCATCCGTGAGATTGCGAAACCGAGATCATAATAATACTCGCATTGGGAGTCGGTTTACTTGAGCAAAAATCAGATATATGGTTGCAAATTTGATATGAGATTTTTGAAGGTGTTTACGGAAGGTATGGACCCCTTTGTGCAAGGATTGGTGACGGTTTCTCACACCTTTGTGAAAACAATTTAGAAACTCAATTATTATTATTATTATTATTATTATACTGATCCTCCTGGGTCTTCCACAAGGAGACCCCTCATAAGCTCTAAGAGCTTGCCCTGAGTTAGCTTGCCCTGAGTTTCATATTTACATAAATTAATCCAAATTAAAAGGTATTCTCAAAACCAAATAAATATCTTATTCCGGCAAACAATAACCTGCTGAAACTCATTAAGAATAATAATGAAAAATGGCGATACCGTTGTTAAAAAAACAACAAGTTAAGAGCGTTCCTGCTAATCGGGTCCTTCATGAATGGCTTTGTATCGCCATTTTTCATTATTATTTTTGAAAACGCTAAACAGCGTTCATGGCCATTGAGAAGATACTGTCTGAGCTCTGCGGGACTCGTTCTTGATTTAATATCGAGTGAATGGTGGCATATGATTTCACGCTTCAAATATTCACTGGTGGGGAGAGGCTGATTTCCGTGTTTCGTTTCATAGGTGGCGTGGGCGATTATAATGATCGACCAAGCCGGCTCTGAAAGGCTTTACCCGGGTCAGTTTAGTTGAATTTGTTGGGAAAGCTACAGGGTACTGATGGCGGCCAAGAAGCCAGAAACGCGTCTGCTCTTGCTTTCTCGGCAGATCAATGAACCCCCTGGGGTCTATTTGATTTGTGAAATATATGCATAAGTATATTTATTATACGAAGCCATTCATGAAGGACCCGATTAGCAGGAACGCTCTTAACTTGTTGATTCATTAAGAATAATTATCAAAGAGCAATAAAGGAAATAAATCTGGTGTACCTCAGTTAAATCGTGGTAGTGGTGATAAAAATATATAGAAAAAGGAGGTTGAAATTGTGGAACAAGCATTAAGGAACACCATAACAGTTGCCAACAAAAATATTTAGGAGTAACACTAGATAGTAAACTTCTGAGGAACAAGCATGTTGAAATCACTGCTAGTAAAGCAATAAAGGCTTTAATGGCGTGCAGAAATCTAACCGGTAAGACTTGGGGCTGCAACCTCAAGATACTGCGATGGATGTACGTCATGATTGTGACACCCATAATCACGTATGGGCCAGAATATTGTATACAAAAATAAGCCAGAATAGTACGAGGAAAACCATTGACAAAGTACAAAGGCTTTCCTGTCTGTGTATCACTAGAGCTATGAACTAAAGCTAGAACTTCACTACGATGCTAGGTAAGAAGAAAGACTGGGATAGGTAATCCACCATCCAAGTTCTCAGAAAAAAATGGGTTCAAGCCCTGTGGACAGGAGCTTTCTGGCGCTCTAGTTCAAACAGACAAATTATATCTCCGAAAGTATTGGTTTCTCAGAGTTGGGAATTATATCAATGTATCCATATGATAGAACTGCATCATAAAGGAAATTCAATTCAAATAATAGTTTATTTATCAAGATTAAATGAGCAATCTGAGAATGAACTGCACCATGGAAGAAATCAAATTTAATCTGGCCAATTTTGCCCAATAACAAACTTAACCCAGATATTCATCTCCCTAACCTACTCTGAAAATTTCAACTACCTAGCTCATTCCGTTCGAGAGTTATTGTAGAAAAACTTTTTTTAAATTTTCAAAAAGTTTTTTTGACACTTTGCGGTAACCTGGCCAATACAAAACTTCACATGCGTATAAAGGCGAAAATTCATGAGACGATTTTGTCGCCAAAAACCAACGATTTTGTCGTCCAAAATTTCGACGATTTTTTCGTTCAAAACCAGCGACTGTCGTTCGGAATTTCCCTTCCCCTATATTTCATGGAGCGACAAAATCGCACGACAGATTATTTTGAACTGACAGAAACATAACCTAATTGAATTTAAATATTACAACTAAATACATATTTAGGTACAAAATGAGTTCCGGAAGTACTACAGTTATCTCTTATAATTATATAAATGTATTAAATCGCAAAAGAAAAACAAATGGGAACTTCCAAGACGATGCAATTTCTGGAGTACATATAGGAGCTTCAACTCCTAATTCTAGAATCCTTGTAGAAGGAGAAGACTAAGAGGTTCTAAATGTCGATCATGTATGACAAAACAAATTGTGGTCCCATTTTTATAGACATTTGTTCCTTATGTTTACAAAAGTAGTGCCCTTAATTCAGAATCACATAAAATTGATGGCCCATATTAATGTGGAGAATGGTAAACTTAAAAAAAAAGTATGGTATATTCTTGTAAAGTCGCAGCATGGAGCAGGTGTAAACATATTACTGATGTTTTAATTCAAGTTCAGGTGCATGCTGATCTAATTCATTTATGAGGATACATATAGTGTCTAATTGATCCAGATAAAGCTGTGGTATAACAGTTATCCATAATTAAAATGATTTTTTCAAGATATGATACATATTTATTATGTGAAAATAATTATTAACAATAAGTGTAATGTTTGAGGTATAATAAAGTTGCTTTCTTTGTTTTGTTTCCAAGAGTTTTGATGACCATCTCTTCTATTCAATTGAAAATATCAAAATTGTTTATGCCTGTGAAACTTTTCAAAGCACTGTCACTGTTCAAGATATCACTCTTTGTAGATAACCCGAATATATCAATGGCACAAGTGTTAGGTGGTCTGGTAACAATGTACACAACCAAGTATACTACTAAAATTATCATTGCTGTTCAACTAACTCAAGGGTGCTTGGGTGATACTTATTTCTTCTTCTGAATGAGGTTTTTCAGCACAGCAAGTCATCGATACATCCTTCCTCAGTTCTCTTTCGAGGTACCTCCTTGTACTCTGTTTGAAGATGATGTAGTTCCAAGTTGAGTACTCTTCGGTCTATTAGTTATCTTCCTAACGCAGTTTCAATAATTATATTTATATTTGGTTTTCCGGAGGTAAGAAGTGAAAACACAAACCTATACTAGTAAATTTCACAGGAAGTTGGACAGAATAAAACCAGTACAGAATAAAACCTATACATTTTGGCATTTTTTGCGCCCATGAATTGCATTTGGGCACACAACAATAGTCATTTCTGCTCGAAGACATATTAGATAGGATAATATTATCTACTTTCATTTGAATTTGTCCAATAGAGATGAATGGACAATAGAATATGCGCGCAAAAGCTCCTGACTTCACGTCAGTGTTTGAACCAATTTGAATTTTCGCGGCTGTCAGGTATGTCATCAGTTGTCGTTGGAATGCTGGATTAATCCAGCGACATGGACGACGTCGTCCAAAACGGTCCAAATGACAGTATACTCATTTGGACGACAAAATCGTTGGTTTTTGGCGACAAAATCGTCTCATGAATTTTCGCCTTAAAGGTCATGATTCTACAATTTGAAGCTAAATTTCAGATAGATCGAGTGATCGGTTTCGGAAATATTCATAAAAAATGTTTTTACTAAAATCGGCCATAACTCCGAAACCGCTTGATGGATTTCGCCCATTAACGAACTCGTCCGAGATATTTACGCTCCAAACCCACCTTGCAAATTTCAATCCTCTAACTCCTTTCGTTCGAGAGTTATCGTGCCTACATCCGGCCGGACAGAATCGATTTCGACCTCGGATTCTTGATCAGTTAGTCGAACCAAATCGTTTGAGACCATTTTCAGCCAAAAATTTGAAAATTACAGATATTTGTGCAAATTGATAAGCACTCCGTTCCTAGGAACTAGAGCGCCAACAAAACAAGTTTCGTATGACAATTGCCCAAAACAGGTTTAAAGTACATACATACAAATAGTAGATATTCCATAAAACATGTATGAAAGAATAGAAGTAATAATAAAAAAAATTACCTTGTAATCGATCAAAAATTTCCTGATCTACGTTCACCAAATTTTCTCCTCTCTCGAACTACAAAATTATGCTTTCAATATTTACGTAATATTTTCAAACATTTTTGGGTGAGGTCCCCGTTGCATCGCCAAAATACGAGTATTTCAACACCAACATAATATTTTTGAAGTTATAATATTCCCTTGCGTCAGTCCCGTCATTAAGTGAGAGAACTGAGCATTCTATGTCTATGGATGAAAAGCCGTCTCACTTCCATTCAAACACTTCTCACTTCCACTTCAAACACTTCCACTTCAAACACTTCTCACTTCCATTCAAACACAAGGAAACAGCTTGATATTTTCTGAAAGAATTCCTTAAAACGGAGTAAAATTCCAGTAACATTTGTCATTCTTTCAATCAAATTACCCTACTCTGGTCATCACAAGATCTGTTGTAAACCCAGAGAAGGAGTTAGGCTCAACAATTATGCTATGTACCCAAAATCACGTGTAATAAAAATCAACAAATTCATTCATTTGAAAATTCCACTTTCAACAAACTTTATGCGACCTATATCAACTATTAAATCAATTCATTTTGTATAATACAAATGTTTGGTCCAAACTGGGACGGGGGCAATGTAATCTCCCAGTGAAAATCATTTTGGAACTCATCATTGTATACAAAAGAGAAAGTGAGGTTATAAAGGTATATTATGATTCCCGCAGAATATACCCTAGGATATATTTTGTGATGAATTATGTGACTGGAATTGCAAATGTGTTTAGCATGCATATAGAGCGGCAAAATGAGAGAGTTTCAGAACCAACTACAATGTTACAATAATTTATAAAGACCCTGTAGTTAGTCACGTAATGTCTCTTAATGAGGAATAATTGATTCCGGAACGTGTCTTAGCCACCAAAAGTATTAGTTTACCAGAGCGTTGTTACTAGAAAATTTCCAAAATTATAATTACCCCTCTGAGTTCACAGCTGAAACCTACAAATTAAAAAGTTCCAATGAATTCCATTTTCCTCGACTTCCGGAGTAACTGAAGAGTCTCATTCGATTTGAATGAGGAAACAGCTACCAGTTTAATCGGCTCGACATCTCTTTACAGGATCAAACAAAAGGCTTGGCGTTTTTAATTAAGAGCCGAATTCCCCGATAATTGATTTTTGTTCGCTCCTATTTATTGGCCGGGACGAAAGTCTTGTCGGTTTCAGAGCCTAATTAAAAACGTGATGGAAAATTAAGTCCGTCGAAGATTGTTTGTCAAATAGTTAGTCGACCGAAAAGCTGTGAAAAATAAATATCGAAGAGGTCAGATTCCTCGCTGCGTGATTGGCTGGGATATTTTCGTCGGTGTCAATATCAGGAGGAATGGGAATTGATTGGTTGTTTTGATTGGACACGATCATTTAGTATGGATGTTCTTGAACTCGGGGAAAAAGATATTTTCCTCAAAAGTGTGGAAGGTGGTAATTTTCCGCACTTGTTAGAAAAATATAAATAGCTGGAACACTCTTTTTGGCGCTCTAGTTCCTCGGAACTGAGTGCTTATCAATTTGCCCAAATGTCTGTAATTTTGGAATATTTCGATGAAAATGGTCTTAAACGATTTGGTTCGACTCACTGATCAAGAATCCGTGGTCGGAATTCATTCTGTCCGGTCGGTCCGGCCGGCCGGCCGGCCGGCCGTAAGCACGATAACTCTCGAACGGAATGAGCTAGAGAGTTGAAATTTTCAGAGTAGGTTTGGGGGATGAATATCTCGGCTAAGTTTGTTATTGGGCAAAATCGGACAGATGGTTTCGGAGTAACAAAAAAAAAATTTTTTTTTACGAAACAAATTCCAAATTAAATTTTTTTTAATAAGCAGTTTTATCATAAGAATCCATTCATATCATTTTCAACTCTAACAAGCTAATACTTTCGGAGATATGATTTTTTTAAATTTCAATGTAAATCGTATTTCACAGATTGATATAATTATTATTCTATGTATGAATTCTCATGTCAACTTGACAGAAGGGAATATTGTAACTTCAAAAATATTGGGGTTGAAATACTCGTATTTTAGCGATGCAACGGGGACCTCACCCGAAAATGTTTGAAAATATTATGAAAATATTGAAAGCATAATTCTGTAGTTTGGTGAACGTAGATCAGGAAATTTTTGATCGATTACAAGGTAATTTATTATTACTTATCTAATAAACTATTATTTGAATTGAATTTCCTTTATGATGCAGTGATATCATATGAATACATTGATATAATTCCCAACTCTGAGAAACCAATACCAGATATAATTTGTCTGTTTGAACTAGAGCGCCAGAAAGCTCCTGTCCAGAGGGCTTGAACCCATTTTTTTCTAACGCGTTGTGAAAACACTACTTTTTTCATTGCCGTGCCCATATCCGTGTGGAAAACAAATAGCATTTATTTTTTACGAATATTTATAATTTTTTTTTCAAGATGATGCGAAATTTAAGATGCATATGAATTGATTGTTGATATATTCGATGAATCAACTACAAAATTGATCTAATTTACGAAAAAACTAGAGAAAATCATTGTAACATGTAAGTTGTTGGTAGTAAATTAACGAGTTTTATAGGTATATTATGTGCGCGTCAAAATTATGGAACAAATTCATTTTCTCAGAAGAAAAATATTTGGCAACAAAATCCTGAAACAGGCCAATTTTTGTTTCACTTTTAGCAATTTTTTATGCATTTTTGAAGGATTTTTGTTGCACCCTGTGCCATCCCCATCAACCCTCTAAATTTTTTGAAAAGGAAAGTGGGTCATGTGGTACTTTTTTGGCAAGGTCTTTGTATCTTCTTTACAAGCGTGCAGAAATTTTCAAGAAAACATTTTTCTTTTTCTAAAAATATTTTTCAAAAATTTCGGACGAATTTGGGACACCCTGTACAGGGAAGTCAAATTGGAGTCTTTTAATAGTGAAGTCCTATTTCAGTACCAGATAGACGAAAACTTATGTCGATGTTTGAGGACCAATTTTCATGAGAAACTCATCGGCGAAAACTGCATGTGTATATCTGTCACCGTTACATTGGTTGAATTCAGCTGACGAAACAGTTGCGCAACCGTTACCAAGACGTTCGGTGGCACATGCCCTACGAACTCAACAAGTTGTGGAGCAGAGGCTATTTTATGGAGCACATTTGATTTGTACTAGGTAGCGGTAGCGTAAAGTAGCTGAGCGCTTCGTCCGCTGAATGTGACCATTGTTACCTACCGGTGGTTTTTCGGCAATTTGCATTTTCCAGATATTCCTGTAACGTTTCATGTTATGTTAATTAAATTTTTCGCAAACCGATATTTTACCAGATATTGCTATGGAATTTTTTTTCAAATGGGACACCCGTTTATTCCTGCATATTTCGATAGAGCTTGAAATATCCATTTAAAAAATATAGAACCCTTGATATTTCTCTGAAGTAATCAAATTTCAACCTTTAGATGACAAGGCTTTGGAGGATGCCACGATTAATGAAATACTGCAAATTATAGTTGTAACTGCTGTTCAACTTCCGAATCTGCAATGAAATTAGAAATTTATGGAAAATATTAAGTATGCTTTTTTTTTATTTTAAATTCTATTGAAATATGCAAACAGGGGGTGTCCCATTTGAGAAAAATATTTTCATGCTGAGATCAGATTAAATATCAGTTTCCAGAAAATTCGATTAACTTCATTGAATTCTACGTAAAATGAAGCTACGATAATGTTTTACAAAAATAGAAAATTTTCAACAGAAGGAAAGTTACAGCAATATTTCGAAAATGCATATTTTCGAAAAAAATCCTGTAACTATTTAACGGTGATAGATACCGGCATGCAGTTTTCACCTATGAGTTTCTCATGAAAATTGGCCCTTAGGCACTGACATCAGTTTTCGTCTATCTAGTTCAAAAATAGGACTTTCCATTCTTCAAAAGTGTCCGATTTGGCCTACCCTGTACCAAATTAAATTAAAATATCTTGAGTCTTATCATAGATATTATGGTAAAATTCTCAAAAACCACTGAAGTGGATTCAGGAGCTTTTACACTCATGCTCTTCTTTTCACGCCTCACACAACCTCATGAACTACTGCATGAAATTTCAAGACGTCTTTTTTGGCGCTATCTAATTTCAAGTCGCTATCTCTTTCCGATCTCAAGTTATCGTGGCAACGTCTGGACGGCCGGACAGAATAAAATTTGACCTCGAATTCTTCATCAGTGAGTCGAACCTTATGGTTTCAGACCAATTTCGGCAAACAATTCGGAAATTAGAAACATTCAGGCAAAATTATGATAGAACTGCATCATCAAAAATTAAATTCAAAACGTAGGTCTATGACTCATCTCATATGTTGGGTTCACATACATCATCAAATTATAATTAGGCGGAGATTACACGGTCAATCTGGCATCAATCTGACATAAATCTTGCCATCAATCCGGACCATCAGTCAATCCAAGATTGATGTCAAAGTGAATCAGATTGAGCGTGTAAGAAATCATAAAATTAGGATTAATTATTGAAATATTGTAAAATCATAAATCCGAAAGTATTAGTTTGTTACAGTTGAAAATTATATCAATGGATTCTTATGATAAAAATTCATCTTAAAAAAAACTGAATTTGAAATTTGTAATGTAAAATTTTTTTTTTTTTTTGAGAGTTATCGCCGGGTGGACGGACGACCGGACAGAATCGATTTTGACCACGAATTATTGATCAGTGAGTGAAACCAAAACGTTTAAGACAATTTTCAGCCAAAAATTTGAAAATTACGAACATTTGGGCAAATTGATAAGCACTCTGGTCCAAGGAACAAGAGCGCCAAGCACGCTGTTCCCTAGAACATGCACGCGAAAATAGAAAAACTCAACAAAGAAATATCTCAAAATTTAACACATTTGGGATACACGTTCATATAAAATTCCTTTCTTAAAATGAACCCAAGAATCTCCCCTTGAATACTTAACCTCACTTCCGAAAAACCCTATACGGGGTGTGTGTGTACATAGAGAATATATCCGAGGCAGAATTAGTTATTCAACATGTAATGCCTTTGAAGAAGCTACTGCGCAAAACAATTCCTATATTTCAAATGTATTAGTGAAAATTTGGATCATTAGGAGTGCTGCAATGAATTTCCTTGAAGTAAATACCGATTCAACTAAATATCTTTCAGTTTCCTATTGTGAGCCCCAGATATGAGCTGGGAATGAAACTTCGGATGATCCAAACATCGAGAAATAATTCCCATTAAATACAAAAGCTTTCCCGAAGTTCGCCCAGGAGTTGGAGAATTCAGATCCAATTCAGCTGGATTTACGAGCAATTCACTTCAGTTCCAAACCAGAGATGGAAATAATCCCAATATTTATGGGTCTTTGGCAGCAAACAAGCCAATCATCCTCTCGTAATGCTGGGAGGCGTCAAATTTATTCATAATATGTAGGTGTGAGTACGTGGTATAAATCCTTATCTCATTGCCCTTTTCACTGATACGTGTGGCTGTTATGGAAACCTGGCAGGTTTTATGGTCTGGAATACGATTTCGATACGCCTTCAATATGCATCTCGAACAATAATAATGCCTCGATACCGTATACTGAATGACTCAATTATTCCTTGATGGTAATGTGACAAGTAGCTGAAGAAACTGTCTATGTAGTGGGTACACTGATATTTATGATTAGTCGGTTATTGGTTAATTGTTTTCAGAACGATAAACCTTCGGGGTCAAACAGAATAGTATATTCTAACACGAGTTGCAGAATGGGCTCCTATTCAAACAAGAGTGCGAAATTCGAAAACGAGCAACAAAGGAGCGAGCTGTTTGGAAACACTGTTTTTGACACCTCACGCGCGTTTAATGCCTTTTGTGACTGCCAAACATGTTCAGTTTGGTCTATAATTTTCTCGAAACATTAAATGCGCAAAGAGCTAATATCCTGCTAATTATTCTGGGAAAATAATTCTCCAATCCTCAAATCCTGTTCGAATTTATTAACTCAACTACCACTAAAAACACAATACAGACCGCATCTAAAACAAAGTTACCTGTGAAAATTAAATGGAGTTGACAGGCGCATTAAATAAATAAATAACTTGCAAGTGTATTATTCTATGCACCTGTCAAATCGATTTCATTTCATTATTTTCACAGGTATCTTTGTTTTATATGAGGTCTGTATTGCGCTTTTAGTGGTATTTGAGTAAATATATTCAAAAGCGATTTTAGAGGGTTGGAGAATTATTCTTCAGATTTGATATCGAAGAATTTAAAATCTTATGATGTTCCAACAAAAATTAGCTATATATTAATTATTAAAAGGTTTCTTTCTGGGTTTTCTCTCCCAAACTCTGAAAAATATCTATAATTGTCAATGTGACAATTCTCGAATTTCAGATCAAGAAAATAATTCTAAAGATTTTCGTTGAGCGTCTGACGAAGGAGTATGATATAAACTCCGAAACGTTACGATATAGTTGTTTCTTAGTTGATGTTGTTTCGTTGTTGTTCAATTAATTGCTTCCGACAAATATCTTGTGTTTCTTACGCAGAAGCAAATCACGAAATAATTAATTTTTATTTTATAGATATTTTTCAGAGTTTGGGAGAGAAAACCCAGAAAGAAACCTTTTAATAATGATTTTACCTCCCGCAGTATCCTATAATGATTACTTATACAGGGTGAGTCTTTGACCACTGCATTAATTTTAACCAAAGATTCCTCTCATCAAATGAAACACTTTTTGGGCGCATGTTCTAGGGAAACATCGTCCTATCATTTCGTCCAAATGTCTGTAATTTTCGAATTTCGAGCTGAAAATTGGCTAATAGACTAATTCGGACTCCCTGATCACGAATCCGGTGTCAGATATTAGGGTGCCGTCCGGCCGGCCGGCCTTCCGGCCGTAGGCACGATAACAGGAGCACCGAAGGTCCTATCGACTTCAAACTTTCAGGGTAGGTTTCTGATCAAAATGCGACGGTTAAGTTCGTTAACGGGCAAAATCGGCCGGACGGTTTAGAAGTTATAGACATTTCAAATTTTGAGGTTATTTCCCTGATATTTCAGGAACTAAAGAAGATGTTGAATCGAAACTTGGTAGTCAGTTGGAGGATATAAACGCGCAACTTTTGGCAAAATTCTGTTATGATCGAAATGTTGGTAATTTTTAAAAAAATATTTCTTTTAATTTTTTCGAAAAAAAAATTTTTTTTTCGTGAACTATTCATCAGATTGCAACAAAAACTTGTACTAACGTCAATTGTAGTATTTTGCAACATTGTGCAAAATTTTGGCTCTATACGATTTCAATTTCTGGAGATATAAGACAAAATGTGTCAAATTTCCTGGGTCTCTCTCAGTATTTTCATCGATTATTCTATGAACTCTTTGAATTCCACCGAAAACAAATTCAAAGACATAAACATAAAGAATCAAGTCATAGTTTAGACGTCGAAAGAAGGACGATGTTGATCGACTTGAAAAGGTACCTATTTCAAGAAATGCAATAATGAAATGCTTAATTTATGGATATAATATTATCTAAGTATTGTTGGGATCGGGCAGTTGGAAAATTTTTTAATAAAAAAATTTGTACCGACGTTAAATCAAGCATTCTACACGAGTGTGCAAAATTTCAGTTCGATACGATCTCAATTCCAGAAGATATTGCTTAAAATTCACATTCCAGCGTGTTTTGACGTTCTATGGTCACAGAAAATCGTCACAAAAATCTATTTACCTCATTTGACGGCTGTTTGTCAAATCAATTAATTCCAATAATTGATGTCAGATTTCCTACATACCAAGTTCAAACACATTTTATTATATGGAAAACACTTATTATGATCACGTTCTACAGGAATTGATACTAAATAGAAGCTAGATGAAGATTATTGTAATGGAAAATTTGTGTTCCAGAATAATATTAAGGTATTCAACATGATACTGCTTTTTTTCTTTACTGGTCAGTACGGGCCACAAGGAAGATGAACATGCGCCCAATAGCTCCTGTCCACAGGGCTTGAACCAATTTTTTCATTTACCATTTTTCCAGATTCGGCTCAGGTAAAAAGTTACAAGCGTTTAAAGATTTCACAATGTGCTAATACACTCCCGCATATAAATTATCTATGACATTGTTGGCGGACGAGAATAAGGCATGGTAACGTGGTTTACAGCTTGATTCGGGATTCCAACGCTCAGGGACGGATCCATAAAAGTAGTGAAATTTCTGGAGTTTTCCATTTTAAAACATTCAATGAAGAATATCTCGAAAACGGTGCGTTTAAGGAGAAATGATTAAGAATAATATAATGTTCTAAAACGATGGAATATTCTTGAAATGACTCAAGAAAAACTTTTTATGCTTTCTTTATGCTAATTTCGTTTAGTTTTATGAATCCACGAGTCCATAACTAGCAAACCAGTAGAAGTAGAAAATAACTAATATTTGGAATATATGTATCATAGTTATAGGAAACTTTACGCCAACATTCATTTTATTCGAAAAAAGGATGTCAAAGCTACAAAATAAAAACTGATTTTTTTTTCAAAATTTCAACAGCCTGTATCTTTTTACCTGAGCTGAATTTGGAAAAATGTTAAATGAAAAAAGTGTTTCATTTGGTGAGAGGAATCTTTGGTTAAAATTAATGCAGTGGTCAAAGACTCACCCTGTATATTAATTCTCTGCGCATTTAATTTCTCAAGTATAATTCGGTATGCACTAAGATTGTAAGGTTTTCATTATAGAAATCATAATTTATGAGGAACATTAATTTAATATAAACCTGTCAATTCTGACAGGTTTGCAGAGTAACAAGATCAATGACATATGTGACAAAAATCATCGTTTTTTGAGCATCAACTTTCCCGAAAATCAAAATTTCAGAAAACTATACAGGGGAGAAAATTTCCTCTTGGTGTGTACTTTTTGAAACGCACTGTATAAAGCTTCTGCATATTCACGTCACTTTTCTCGAAATTTTTGGCTTGTGCTATTATCAGTCTGAAGGAGGGCAGGTCTATACACTTCCAAGGTTGCACCCATTATCACCTCTTTTTTTTACCCTCGCCGAACTAAGCATCTTGGATTTCATTGGAATATCCATTACAGGACATGAGGTAGTTGAAAAATAATCTGGATATCACACAACTGCTTCGTTGAGCATAGTTCGTAAGTCGTGACTTATCGTGGTAAGCTTATGCCGACAAACCGCACTGTAATCCTTTTGTTGAGTCCGAAATGATCTCGATTCGAAAGTCGTAAGTGAAGATTTCTTGAGACAGCTGACTACAAACTTCACTCGAGGAATTTTAAGGAAATAGTCTCTACACTCTCTACGAGAAAACCGCGGGATTTCTATAGGATATTTCAACTATCACTGGCCTCCTTTATTTTTGCGTTCTATCATTTTGCCCAAAATAAAGAATTTTTTTGACGAAAATGGTCGCGAACGATTAAGTTCGACTCAATGTTGAAGAAATCGAGGTCAAATTCGATTCTATCCAGCCGTCCGTTGCCAAGATAACTTTCGAACGGAAAGAGATAGCGACTCGAAATTTCCAGGTTAGGTTACGCATCCGAATGCGATGGTTGAGATCGTTAATGAGCATTGTTATTGTTAATTTCAAACAATACAAATCCGATGGAATTAAAACTTGGTAACTAGTTGCAGATTGCTGGTACAAAGACTTATGAGATCGTATATCACTATAAAATAAATAAAAAAAATCTATTCCATGAGATGAGATGAGTATAACTCCAAAGTCACCATCTATCCGTTCTCAGGTTTCCTGACAAATAATATATATTTTTTTTTCTAGTGATACGTTCTTGAAAAATTTCAGAAACATCTTTATGTCAGTATTCTATAGCTATCTTCGAAGTTTCACTTTGATCAGATCTGTATTGGTTGATGACAAAACTATTATGTTGGGCCGATTATGCCTTTTACTGA
Organism: Halyzia sedecimguttata; assembly: GCA_937662695.2. Taxonomy (NCBI): domain Eukaryota; kingdom Metazoa; phylum Arthropoda; class Insecta; order Coleoptera; family Coccinellidae; genus Halyzia; species Halyzia sedecimguttata. Next base: position 12,603,430 of record OW569411.2, on the reverse strand, counting down.
ACTATCTGACGTGAAGTCAGTACTCTTTGGCGCGCGTGATCACGTTGGCTAATTTGAATTGAATGATGAGTGTTTGTTTCAAGCTCAATAGATAGAACGAGCCGGAAATCTACCCAGAGGGTAGTGGACACCATTCAATGTCAGGTCATAAATTAAGAGTGCTTTGTCTGAGCTGGCATAAGGATAGAGTAACAAAGTTGACAAAGAACACAACTGACTTTCCTTAGTCGCACAAAATCCTAGGATCTTCTGAGGCATCTCCTCGGCGAAGACTTGGGAGGGTCAATTTAATCATATTCATTTTTATAGCATGCGCGCCAATTGCAGATTGACTTCATAGGAAGAAAAAGGCTAAATGAGCATTGATGTGGGGTCAATCTGCTTTGGCGCGCATGCTATAAACATGATAATGATTAATCTGACCCTCCCAAGTCTTCCCCAAGGGGATATCTCAGAAGCTTCTAGGAGCTTGTGCGACAAAGGAAAGTCACTTGTGTTCTTTGTCAACTTTGTTACTCTATCCTCATGCCAGCTTAGACAAAGCACTCTCAATTTATGACCGGACATTGAATGGTGTCCACTACCCTCTTGGTAGATCTCCGGCTCGTTCTATCCTCTGAGCTTAAAACACTCATAATTCAATTCGAATTAGCCAGCACTTCACCTCAGTGCTTTGTCATATTTTTACTTTCCCTTATGAGGCTAATTGTCCCTTTACAAAAATGACCTGTATTTCTTAAAAATTTCTGTGTTTTGTCTGTTCGTTTGAGCACTTCTGAAGCTACCTTCGTAAACCTCAAATTTCCGATAATGATGCTGTATTTCGTTGACCTATGCATCTTGTCGACATTTCATGACACATAACCGGCAATTTATATGTTTAATGGGCGATCGATATCTCCATTGCTTAATGTGTGTAATGAGTCTAATGTAATTACTCAATTAAATTAAGTCTGCCATCTTGGAGAACGATCGCTTGTACTTTCTTCATCCAACATACCTTGAAAACTATATTCCAAATGAGCTGCTTATGCGAAAACACAACGGACGTAGTAGTGATCCATTTACCACTGAAATTAACGTCATTCTTGGCGTAAAGACCGTAATAGATTACGAGCTAGTTAAAGGCATTCCGGAATGTAATAATGTATTAATGAAATTATTCGAGTTGACATTTACAACTTTGACTACCCTGAAATTTGGCCAGGAAATGAAATTTTATAGCTTAACGTTACAGAGCTGATCTAACAATAGAGAGCCATATTCAGGGTGTACTCCCAGTCATAATGAGCGAGTCTTTCAATGGGAGGTTTCATTTTAAATTTCGCGCCATTTCTGAAATGTTCAAATAAGCGACAGGCACCATGACATTTTACGTAAAGAGATTAAGGAAGATTTCAGGCCAAGTCAGCTGGAAGTGTGGTTGAAGACCCATTTTCAGAGCTCCACTAAAAATAGGTATATCACAAGCAACGTATATTCTACATACATAACATAAAGAGCTTAGATTGAGAGCTCACAATCAGACTTATTCTTATTGCAAATAGCAAAATTGCCATGAAAAAGATATTGCTTCCACACAAAGATTCGAAATATTGCTATTATGATCATCGATTTCCATTATCGAATAATGTCTGTCATTTTGGCGCTCTTGTTCCTCGGAACTGAGTGCTTATCAATTTGCCCAAATGTCTGTAATTTTCGAATTTTTGGCTGAAAATGGTCTCAAACGATTTGGTTCGACTCACTGATCAAGAATCCGTGGTCGAAATCGATTCTGTCCGGCCGTCCGTTAACACGATAACTCTCGAATGAAAGGAACTGGAGGATTGAAATTTGCAGGGTAGGTTTGGAGCATATATACCTCGGACGAGTTCATTAACAGGTGAAATCCACCAAGCGGTTTCGGGGTTATGGCTATTAACAGTAAAAAAAATGTTTATGAATATTTCCGAAACCGATCACTGGATCTATCTGAAATTTAGCATCAGATTGTAGAATAATGACCTTTATACCCATGCGAAGTTTTGTATTGATCGGATTTTAAATTATTTTTTCTTCAATAACTCTCGAACAGAATGAGCTAGGCAGTTGAAATTTTCAGAGAGATAAATATCTCGGTAAAGTTCGTTATTGGTCAAAATAGGCCAAATGGTTTCAGATTAACGAAAAAAAAATTGTTTTTAACTTACAAATTTCAAATTAAGATGTAGTTTGTCCATGAAAATCCATTTATATCATTTTCGATACTAACAAGCTAATACTTTCGGAGATGTGATTTTTCGGAATTTAAATAATGAATCGTACTTCTGTTCTATAAGAGAGAGTCTTATTCATTTCAGCTATTTTAATTTGATTTCTTCCATGGTCCTCATTCTCAGATTGCTCATTTAATCTTGATAAATAACAAACAATTCCTGTCAAAGTTTGAACAATAGTGCGAAAGCTCCTGTCCACAGGGCTTGAACCAATTTTTTAAAGAAATATTGCTATCCATATTGTTGTGTCTGTGACCTCATAAAAGTACTTGCCAAGAACAGAACAAGATTTGGAATATGGTACCACTTAATTTGAAAAATGGCTGACATAATAAATCAACAAATAGAATAAATTCTACCAATAGGGTCTCGAAATGGGTTTGTTTGCCCAGCGGATTTCATTGAGTTCCGAAAAGACTTGGTCTTCAACAGTGTTTTGCAGCTCCCGGCAAATGCATCTAAACTGAGCCTTGTTAAGCTTTCCATAACCGGCCTGAGCGGATATATAGGGTGCATGTTAAAAGTTGCGAAAAAATGTAGGAATCCTTGTCAAAAAATAGGATAGGTACATAATTTTTTCAGCAGCACGCTTAGTTTCAGCGCCAGAAAAGCAATGTTTAACTTTTTGGCGCGCTATTCAGGTGAAGAGAATGCCAATTCATCGAAATGCCTGTATTTTTTTAATATTTAGCCGATAATGGTCTCAAACGATTAGTTTCGACTCACTGACTCTCTGAAAATTATATTATCAACCGAAAATTATAATGCCCTATAATCCTCATAATTCTACGATAGCTGAGGTTATTTCATTGGTCATTTTGAAGTCAATCATACTTTGTTTTCCAGAACAGGAGGTAAATTATATCATGAGTAACCAATTTTTAATAGAACCAGAAATAAATATGAAATGTTTCTTACCGGTAGACATGAACATGAACACAAATCATGAAATTCATAGATACAAATACGTACGTTAATTTTCGATTACAGCATTAGTTGAAATCGTAGAATTAAGATTTATTATTGAAATTTTGTAAAATTATATCTCCGAAAGTATTAGTTTGGTAGAGTTGAGAATTATATCAGTGGAATAAATTTGAAATTTGTAATGTAAAAAAAATCCTTTACTCCGAAACCACCAGGCCGCCAATTTTGCCCAATAAAGAACTAAATCGAAATATTTATCTCCCAAACCAACTCTGAAAATTTCAACTGTCTAGCTCATTCCGTTCGAGAGTTATTTCGTTAACGGCCGGACGGACGGAATCGATTCTGACCACGGATTATTGATCAGTGAGTCAAACCAAATCGTTTAAGACCATTTTCATCCAAAAATTCTAAAATTACAGACATTTGGGCAAATTGACAAGCATTCTGTTCCGAAGAACAAAAGCGCCAAAAATGAATGGAAAAATAAGCTGGAAAATTTACTTTATTATTTAATTTGCTATTTGAGATGTATTGATGGATTAGAAATTTATGGAAACGTAGTTGCAACTAGAGCATTTGTCAGGGTTAACAGGAAAACAATACATATTTCGTAACATGGAAAAAAAATATCCCCTATCAAGACAGTCACAATCTGCTATGAAAATCAACCAACGTTATTGCATTAACTATATTCTCTGAAAAATCCTAAGATATATTATTGTCCTGTACCGTTATTTATCTATCATAAATCTGTCGAATTAATATTTCCAACAAACATTTCAAAAGCTGCTAGACGACAGAGAAATTTGTTCGGTGAATAATCGTTTCTAACCCACTACCAACAAGTTATACAAGAGAGTTCTGTAGTAATTTGACTCAAACCAATTGGATTTATGAAGTTTTCGTGCTTGATTGCAATAGTTTGACTCGTAGACTGCATGTAATGTATCCGGACAAGCTTATGTGAAACAGACCGGTGAAATTCTTGTTTAGTTTATGGCATGGAACTTCAGAGCAAGAAAAATTCTGGAGTTGTTCCAGAAATATGTTTCGTACTTACATGAGTATGTGATGTGCAGTTATCTCGAAATATTTCCTTTCATACGGGGTGTTTCTAAATTGATGCTAAAGATTTTAGGAGGTGAAAATTAAGGGTGGTCCTTCACATAATTTTTGCGCGCATGTTCTAGAGTTATTAGGACATATGGGTATGCAAAAAATCCTTCAAAACTGTATGTATTATGCTTGATCTAAGAGAATTTCTCTCGTTCATTATATTTTCCTCCTAGATATGGTAGAAATCAAACGTGAAAGGTGACGTTTTTGGCGCTCTTGTTGCTCGGAACAGAGTGCTCATCAATTTGCCCAAATGCCTGTAATTTTCGAATTTTTATCTGAAAATTGTCCCAAAAGTTTTAGTTCGACTCACTGATCAAGAATCCGTGGTCAAAATTGACTCTATCCAGTCGTCCGTTAAACGATACTCTGAAAAGATCAACTGCCTAGCTCATTCTGTTATTGTAGAAACAAAATTAAATAAATTTGAAATTTTTTTTTACACTTTACGGCAACCCGATCAATACAAAATTTGCATTCATATAAAGGTCACTATTCTACAATTTGGTGCCAAATTTCAGACAAATGGAGTGATCGGTTTCGGAAATATTCGTAAAAAAATGTTTTCACTAAAAACGGCCATAACTCTGAAACCGCTTGATGGACTTTGCCCGCTAACGAACGAGTCCGAGATATTTAGGCTCCAAACCTACCCTGAAAATTTCAATCCTCTAACTCCTTTCGTTCGAGAGTTATCCTGTTAACGACCAGCCGGAAAGAATCGATTTCGACCACGAATTCTTGATAAGTGAGCCAAAAATTCGAAAATTACATTTGAGCAAATTGATAAGCACTCTGTTCCGAGGAACAAGAGTACCAAAAAGTTTTAATTTTTTTTTAGTGATACGATAAACACGAAATTTCGTGAAAATTAGTGCGTTGGCATTCTACAGGTAATCAACGAGATCTAATTTGTATAATTTGAGTTATAAAGGAAATGACAGAAACATTTCAGATGAGACTAACTTCATAACAATTTGACAAGTCGCTATCTCAAGTTATCGTGAGATGCATAATACTTTTTCGTAATATTTCTGAACATTTCTTGTGGTACGGTCCTCACAAAATTTAACAGTCTTAATGTCGATATTTTACTACAAGTTACCAAGCTTCAATTTGATCGGGTCTGTATTTTTTGAGTTATCGAGAAAATTATATTTCAGATGGGTATAACTCCGAAACCGTTGAGCCGATTATGCCCCAACGAACTTAACTCTGCCAGATGTTCAACCTTGAACCTACCCTGAAAATTGCAAGTCTATTTCTTTTCGTTCGAATTTTATCGAGACAACGGTCGACCATTCAGTTACTGAACTTACCCAAGGCTGCCCGGATCCCCAACAATATAGATCCCATCTTGTTCAAACTTGGAACTTGGCAGCAGAGTGAAGGGTTAGGTTTTGAAGTCTCTATCAAAATTTCAGCGATTTCGGACGAATAGTTTCTGATATATAGAATTTTTTTCAATGATTTTTTGGCGCTCTAGTTCCTCGGAACTGAGTGCTTATCAATTTGCCCAAATGTCTGTAATTTTCGAATTTTTCGATGAAAATGGTCTTAAACGATTTGATTCGACTCACTGATCAAGAATCCGTGGTCGAAATCAATTCTGTCCGGCCGGCCGGCCGGCCGTTGGCACGATAACTCTCGAACGAAATGAGCTAGACAGTTGAAATTTTCAGAGTAGGTTTGGGAGATAAATATCTCGGCTAAGTTCGTTATTGGGCAAAATCGGACAGATGGTTTCGGAGTAACAAAAAAAAATTTTTTTTTACAAAGCAAATTCCAAATTAAATTTTTTTCAATAAGCAATTTTACCATAAGAATCCAATGATATCATTTTTAACTCTAACAAGCTAATACTTTCGGAGATATGATTTTTCAAAATTTCAATAATAAATCGTATTTCAACGTTGTCACAAAATGATATAATTATTCTATGTATGAATTGTCATAATGTCAACTTATTTTCCTGAGACATAACATTATCTAATCAATCGAAGAATTGTTAGCGAAGTGAGAAAAATCTCAGTTGTTTGCTCCGAAATTAGTTTTTCTCAGAAAAGTCTTACATTTCCGAACGGAACATGAAGTAAGAGATCTGAGAGCAGTGAGACTGGTTTTCATCCATTGACATAGATATAACTCCCGAACGGAATGAGGTAGGTAGTTGAAATTTTCAGAGTAGGTTAGGGAGATGAATATATCGGTTAAGTTCGTTATTGGGCAAAATTGGCCAGATTTAATTCGATTTCTTCCATGGTGCAGTTCTCATTCTCATGATTGCTCATTTAATCTTGATAAATAAACTATTATTTGAATTGAATTTCCTTTATGATGCAGTTCTATCATATGAATACATTGATATAATTCCCAACTCTGAGAAACCAATACTTTCGGAGATATAATTTGTCTATTTGAAATAGAGCGCCAGAAAGCTCCAGTCCACAGGGCTTGAACCCATTTTTTTTTAAGTAATCATTAAAGGATACTGTGGGAGGTATACATTATTGAAAGGTTATTTTCTGGGTTTTCTCTCCCAAACTCTGAAAAATATCTATAAAATAAAAATCAATTGTTTTGTGATTTGCTTCTGCGTAAGAAACACAACATATTAGTCAGAAGCAATCAATTGAACAATGTTGCCTAACAAACAACAACGAAACAACATCAACGAAGAGACAACTATATCGTAACGTTTCGGAGTCTATATCAGACTCCTTCGTCAGACGCTTAATGAAAATCTTTAGTATTATTTTGTTGATAGTTATTTTGTGAAATTCAACAATTGTCCAAAAATTATTATTATCTCACAAAATGACTATCAACAAAATAATTCTAAAGATTTTCATTAAGCGTCTGACGAAGGAGTCTGATATAGACTCCGAAACGTTACGATATAGTTGTTTCTTCGTTGATGTTGTTTCCTTGTTGTTTGTTAGGAACATTGTTCAATTGATTGCTTCTGACAAATATCTTGTGTTTCTTACGCAGAAGCAAATCACAAAATAATTGATTTTTTTTTTATAGACATTTTTCAGAGTTTGGGAGAGAAAACCCAGAAAATAACCTTTCAATAATGTATACCTCCCACAGTATCCTTTAATGATTACTTAAAAAAAAAATGGGTTCAAGCCCTGTGCACTGGAGCTTTCTGGCGCTATTTTAGTTTGGGAGAGAAAACCAAGAAAAAACCTTTCAATAATGGTTTTTTTCTATTTTCTAGTAATACTATCCTCACGAAATTGCGCGTAAACTTGCGCGTTGGATTCTACAACTAATCACTATGTTTTAAATGGATCGGTGTCGTATTTTTTGAGTTATTAAGTAAATAACAACATAATTTCAGGTGGGTTTCACTGCAAAACTGTTTGGCCGATTGTGCCTTAAACTCAAATGTCGCATTAGGATGCACAACCTATCCTAACAATTGCAAGGTGCTATCTCTTTCCGTTCTCAGGTTAACGCCACATTATTAATATTTTTAAATAATTTTTTTTTATTTTTTAGTGATATGATCCTCACAACATTTCACAAACGTCCTTAAGTATGAAATCTACAACTACTCACCAAGTTTTAATTCTAGCGGACTTGTATTGCTTGAAAACAGATTTTTCACTCGGAAACCATTAGGCCGATTATACCGATAAACAAAATTGTCCCTCGTATTAAGACGCGCCACCTACTCTGAAAATTTCAAGTCGCTATCTCTTTCCACTCTCAAGTTATCGTGGCGACGGCCAGCCTGCTAGACATAATCAAATTTGACCTAGAATTCATCATCAGGGTGTCGAACCCAATCGTTTGAGAAAAATTCGAAATTTACAGACATTTGGGGAAAATTATAACGCGGTGTTCCCCAGAACATGGGCGAGCGCAAAAACAAAACAAAATCGCTTATCATACTTGTTGGTCATTCGGATAACCCCCAATATGAGGCACCTAAAGTCCACAGTTTCATAAACTTACAGTAAAACTTTCGGAGAACATTCGGTGTATATTTTCCCCTCACTTTCAGCTCGTCTTTAAAGAACGAACAGATGCATCCGAAAAAGGCGTTTTAGCTCGGAACAATTTACGGGTACCAAGTTTTTCAGAGCTCCCGGAATAAAAACCTGAACAGAAGCGTCTTCGAGCTCGACAACCAACATCAATTTGTCTTGTGTTTTCTATCAGTTGATGGTTGAGGGTTTTTTGAACTCGTACAACTCATTCTATCGCACCAGGAAATGACTGACGATTCTTAAATAAGCAGCATTTCGATTTCAATTCGAAGGGACAAAGTTCAGAAAAGAAGTGACGTGAAGTCCGCATTGGCGCGCTTATTCTTATTCTCGGTTAAGTTTGTTATTTGCCAAAATTGGCCGCATGGTATATAGGAGTAGCGATAATAAATTTTTCTTTCATTACAAATTTCGAACTCAATATTTTTAAGATGCAGTTTCATGATAAGAATCCATTGATATCATTTTCAACTCTAACAAGCTAATACTCTCGGAGATATTATTTTTCAAAATTTCAATGATACATCGTACTTCTATCTTTTCACAGAATGCGAATTCTATCTGTATGTGTTCACTGTGTACATGTAATCTTATCTACCTATGACAGATATGTGAAATGTATTTCTGATTTCCGTTCTAACAAAGTATGATTGGATGCAAAATGACCAATTATAGGATATTATAATTACCCCTACCCTATATGCCCTTGAATATAATCCATATTATGATGGAAATATATAATTTGGTAAGTTTATCAAATTGGGTTCAGAATATCTTCAGTGGAAACAAAACTAGAATATTGGCTAAGTTTCAATTTATATAATATAATGTTCAGAGAAGATTTGAGGAATGAATATTTTAATATTTTAATTCAGTTTCTTTTATGATGCAGTTCTGTTATAAGAATCCATTGATATCATTCCCAACTCTGAGAAACCAATAATTTCGGAGATGAATTGTCAAAGTTTGAACAAAGCGCCAAAGCTCCTGTCCACAGGACTTTCCCACTTTTTTTTAAGATGCAGCTTCACCATGAGAATCCATTGATATCATTTTCAACTCTAAGAAGATAATACTTTCAGAGATATGATTTTTCAAAATTTCAATAATACATCATACTTATATGTTTTCACAGAATGCGAATTCTATCTGTCTGTGTTCTATCTGTTTTCACTGTTCATCCATGTCATCTACCAGACATGTCAAATTTATTTCTGTTCTAGAAGACAAAGTATGATTATCAATTATAGGATATTATATACCTGTATTTTATAACCTATAAGCCCTAGGATAATCCATATGCTGATGGAAATATATACTTTGGTAAGTTAATCGAATTAGGTTCAGAATATCTTCAGTGAAAACAAAACTGGAATATTGGTTGAGTTTCAATGGATATAATATTATTTTCAGAGTAGATTTGATGAATGAATATATGTTTATTTTATGATGCAGTTCTACAATAAGAATCCATTGACATCATTCCCAACTCTGAGAAACCAATGCTTTCGAATATAATATGATTTGTCAAAGTTTGAACAAGAGCGCCAAAGGTCCTGTCCACAGGGCTTTCCCACTTTCTGCGCGTATTTTCTGGTGAACATCGCGTTATCATTTTGCCAAAATGTCTGTAATTTTCGATTTTTTTGCCGAGAATGGTCTCAAACGACTAGGTTCAACTCACTGATGAAGAATTCGAGGTCAAATTTCATTCTGTCCAGCTGGTTATCCGGCCGTTGCCACGATAACTTGAGAACGAAAAGAGAAAGCTACTTGAAATTTTCAGGGTAGGTGACGTGTCCAAATAAGACGTTAATGGGCATAATCGGCCCTAAGGTTTCAGAGTAATAATTTTGTCATCAACCAATACAGATCCGATCGAATTGAATCTTGGTAGCAAGTTGTATAATACAAATACAAAGACGTTTGTGAAATTTTGTGAGAATCGTGTCGCTAGAAAATTAAAAAAAAATTATTAAAAAATATTGTACACGTCACGATAACTTGAGAACGGAAAGAGATAGCGACTTGCAATTTTTAGGGTATGTTATGCGAAATTTGTGTTTTTTAATAGGCATAATCGGTTAAACGGTTTTGATGTAATGCCCATCTGAAATTTGGTTTTTATTTCCACAATAACTCGAAAAATACAGAACAATTCATACTTGGTTACTGCTTGTACAATATCATCTCGAAAATTCTTGCATTATATCGCACGAATCGTAACACTAGAAAATTTAAAAAAAATAATTGAATATCCTTGAAAAAATTTTATTTATCAGAAACTATTCGCCCGACATCGTTGACATTTTTCAAAAGCCTTCAAAACCTAACTCTTCTGCCAAATTCCAAGTTTGAATACGATCGGATGTATATTTTTGAAGATCCGAGCAGCCTTGGATAAGTTCCGTAGCTGGATGGGTGACCGTAGCCTAGATAACTTTCGAACGAAGAGAGGTAGGGAGTTGAAATTTTCAGGCTTGGTTTCGCATCCGAATGGGAGAGTCAAGTTCGTTGTTGGACATAATCGGCCCAACGGTTTCGGAGTTATAACCATCTGGAATATTATTTTCTCGATATCTCAAATATGTTATACAGACCCGATCGAATTGAAACTTGGTAGTTTTAGAATATCGACATAAAGATGTGTGTGAAATTAAGTGAGGATTGTACCTCTAGTAAATTTAATAAAAAAATTGTGCAAGTCGGAAGTTTTTGCGCGTATGTTCTCTTGTCCATTCTCCTGTATTGGACACTCTTAATTGAATTTACCATGGTAAATTAAATTGTGCATCCTCCTGCAAAGATTAAGAGTATCCAATTTAGGAGAATGGACAATATAATTCACCATAGTAAATTCGATCAAGAGTGTCCAATACAGGAGATTGGACAAGAAAACATACGCACGAAAACTCCTGACTTCACGTCAGTGCTCCAACCAATTTTTTGTAATTACTCTATTTCATCGCACAACCGTACAATTCTTTTACAGATTATCCTTGTGGCTCGAATCAATTTTTTAACATCGCAGAATGTATCCACATTCTTCCATGAATATCAGTTGAATATCTTCTTGAAAAAGATTCATCGATTAAATACTTAAATGGAAACTTGTTAATTATCACTTGATTGCCTGTTAATCGCATATTCAGAGAAACGTGATGGCTTCCAATGTTTTGTCAGAATGAGAAAATACTCCATTTCGTCTCGTCAACTGACCTACCATGTTGAAGGGTCGCCACTTCACTTCGTTAGAATGTCATACGGTGCGGTAGCACAACCGGTGAAGCAGGTGTTGCCTTGGGCCAAGTTACGCCTAGTCGCAACTCCCAATTAAAACCATGATTTATTATGTATGATTTAGTGAATGCTGCGTGCCTCTCCTCGTGGTCCGGGAGTAGGCCAGGGAAATTATGCTTCCTTCCGATTCCTGTCCTCCATTCCTCCTCTGTGTCATTCCGCATGTCATACATCAGTTATCTCTTTCTAAGTCCCCTGGCTCTAATTACGGCATGGATTTTTTCGGATATTTGTGGAACCTTTAGATTATTCCATTAACAGTTATTCAATCAACTTGTTTATGATTAAAGGATGATTAAAGGATATTGTGAGGGGTATATTCATTCTTAAATGGTTTCTTTCTGGGTTTTCTCTCCCAAACTCTGAAAAATATCTATAAAATAAAAAAATTGATTCAAGCACTGACGTGAAGTCAGGAGCTTTTGCGCGTATGTTCTATTGTCCATTCTCCTGTATTGGACACTGTATTCGATTCAGAGTGTCCAATACAGGAGAACAGACAATATAATTCACCATGGTAAATTCGATTAAGAGTGTTCAATACAGGAGAATGGACAATAGAACATACGAGCAAAAGCTCCTGACTTCACGTCAGTGCTTGAACCAATTTTTTTTCGTGAAGTCAGGAGCTTTTGCGCGTATGTTCTATTGTCCATTCTCCTGTATTGAACACCCTTAATCGAATTTACCATGGTGAATTCTATTATCTGTTCTACTGTATTGGACACTCTTAATCGAATTTACCATGGTGAATTCGATTAAGGCTGTCCAATACAGGAGAATAGACAATAGAATTCACCATGGTAAATTCGATTAAAAGTGTCCAATACAGTAGAATGGACAATAGAACATACGCGCAAAAGCTCCTGACTTCACGTCAGCGCTTGAACCAATTTTTTTTTTGTGAAGTCAGGATAGAAAGCAATGATGAAAAAATTAACACATTATTGTCTTCAATTCTTCTTTAGGAGAAGAACACATATTTATTCATGAAAAATATTACTGTAATTAATGTCATATTTAAATAATCAAAGTAAAGAAAATTATAAGTTTAGTTACTTACATATTGAATGAAATTCAATTGAATTCCAGTAATATTCAATTACTTATTCTTAACCAATAAATGTCCATTTATAGATCTAAAGGTGATGAGGTGAAACATAAAGATATATTCTCATTAGTGATAGAAAAACTGGCCTAAAATTCCTCTCTATCCATCACGAGATTTAATATCCACAAATGAGCCTCTCGCCTTACAAGATCAGAAAGTGTGATTAATTTGAAGTTAAGTTTTGAAGCCTTCAGCAAAATTTCAGCGATATCATATTAAAAATAATACATAACATTTCAAAAGTCCCCTGTCACAAATATACTCCTCTGAAGGCACATGGATCTCTTGAAGAAGAATCGCCTTCTCTATTTCTCAAAGATATTCACTCTTGTTCATAGAAATCCCTTCAATATTTAGTTGCCTCCTCCTAAGGAGGATCTCATTCAAAACCAGGTCTGACCGCTAATGTAGGGCTATTATCTCCCATAGATTTGTGATGAAATAACACGATTTTCCCAAGAACATACGCGCAAAAATATGTCATCATGACATTCATGTTTTTGAAGGTTCTCGCAAAAATACGACCATAGACAACATATCATACGACGATTCGCATCCAGCTACCGAACTCAAAAAAGGCTGCTCAATTTTCCAACAATATAATTATAATAATAATAAGTTTATTCATTCACTTCAACCAATTACCTTCAATCAATTTACCATGGTAAATTCGAATTAAGAGTGTCCAATACAGGAGAATGGGCAACATAATTAACCATGGTAAATTCGATTAAGGGTGTCCAATACAGAAGAATGGACAATAGAACATACGCGCAAAAGCTTCTGACTTCACGTCAGTGCTTGAACCCATTTTTTTTTAAGATTTTTCGCACTTGGAAATAAAATTGCAACCGCAAAAACCGATTTGGCGCAGGCGAAGTTGCGTGGGTCAGCTAGTTATAATATAAATTATGAAGAGAGGAGGCTCTAGGATATTTGTCTGTATCTGTATGATTCCCATCGTAACTTATTTTCTGTGTTAAATGGTTTTTTTCTGGGTTTTCTCTCCCAAACTCTGAAAAATATCTATTAAAAAAAAATATATTATTTTGTGAATTGCTTCTGTGTAAGAAGCACAAGATATTTGCCAGAAGCAATAAATCGAACAATGTTGCCTAAAAAACAATAACAAAACAACATCAACGATGAAACAAATATATCGTAACGTTTCGTAGTCTGAATTCCTTCCTTCTTCAGACGCGAACGAAAATTTTCACAATTATTTTTTGTTGATATAGCCATTCTGAAATTCGATTTATTGCTTCTGACAAATATTGTGTTCCTTACGCAGAAGCAATTCAAAAAATAATAAATTTTTATTTAATAGATATTTTTCAGAGTTTGGGAGAGCAAACCCAGAAAGATACCTTCCACAGTATCCTTTGATATGATTATCCTTTTTCTGTGTTTTTGTATTCGGTGCTTTAAGTATCTTTATAATTCATTTTATGAACGAGTGCCTTCATAAACGTATATTTTGGGAATTCTTAGACATTTTTGCTACCAACTCCCTTACTTTACACACCTCCACCTCTCCGAGCGCTTTCGAGATGCACAAGTTCAGGTATGTGTTCGCTTTCCATTATTGAAGATCGTTCACACGTTTAATTTATTTCTTGGGCCATGAACACCGTGACCCGTCGCTATATGGGATCTAAATGTTATCCTCGCGATTCCCATGACTGGATGACACATCCGATGAAGATTATGCGGAAAGTTATGTAATGGAAACACGGGTTTTGATCCTTTTTCAATCGTTCTTGAGAATTGGTGACAGCATCGTATGAAGGAGACATCGGAATCAAGGTATACCTACTCGGTTTTATGGTACTTCATTGGAGTATTCTGATTCTACAGTTCGCATTTTTACGAAGAAGAATGACAATTTAAAATTTAAATTTGTGTTTCCGGATTTTCCATAAATATGTACATTAACCAAGATAATGGAATTGATTCCATTTTTTAGGCAATTTCACTCACAAAAAAATTACATAATAAAAACTTCAACCTCCATCACTCCGAATTTTAATTTTTGTATGACATGACACCTTCATCCACTCTCGTCTTCAATTGTAAGATTAAATCTGGCAATTGATGCTTTCATATATGAAGGCGTATTAGTGCCAATGTAGGAAATAGAAAATCTGTCTATTGCCAGATTTAACTTACAATTAAAGACGAGAATGGATGAAGGTATCATGATACAAAAATAAAATTCGGAGTGATGGAGAATGAAGTTATTATAATGTAATTTTCATATGAGTGAAATTGCCGAAAAAATTGAATCAATTCATTATCTTGGTTACTGTACCTATTTATGGAAAATACCGAAACACAAATTTAAATTTTAAATTGTCATTCATTTCGTAAAAATGCGAACCCTGCCTTTAGCCCCCTTCGAAAGACAGGCACGACCCCAATTTTTCAAAATGGAAGTAGGGGCTTGTGATACATAGTTTGAAAGGCCGTGTCATTCTCTATTCAGAAATGTCATCACTTTCATGTTCATTGCAAACATCAAATTGGAGAAGAATAGAATCAAGTTATTAGCGATAGGTACAATAGATTAGGTACAAT
Source organism: Halyzia sedecimguttata (assembly GCA_937662695.2). Taxonomy (NCBI): domain Eukaryota; kingdom Metazoa; phylum Arthropoda; class Insecta; order Coleoptera; family Coccinellidae; genus Halyzia; species Halyzia sedecimguttata. The sequence continues at coordinate 12,588,134 of OW569411.2, read as the reverse complement.
ATCAAAAACTAAAATATAATACAAAATGTAGCAAAAAAATTATGAATGGTAATGAAGCAGATGTTTAAAATATTCACCGCAGATGCCTTGGCAACATCCTAACCTCAATTAAAAATTTCTTCCAACATAATCAACTTCTCAAGAGTGATCGACCTAATCGCTAGCGTTATTCGATCTTTTATGTCACTCCAATCAATAGGTTTAGTTTTGTACACAATGCTCTTCATATACACCCATAAAAATAAATCTAATTGATCAAGATCAGGGGATCGCGCTGGCCATTCGATCGTTCCTAGCCTTCCCATCCACTAAATTGGAAATATTGTGTCAAGGTACTGCCATTGCGTTGGTAATGTGGTGGCACTAGTAGTGCTAAATATAGCAAATAAATAAGTTCTTCTATCAAAATCGTCTTCCAAGTGCTCCAGAAAACGTTTTACGTAGTTTTCATAGTACCATCTGGAAAATACAATGTTATGGTTTTTTTTAATTTTCTTTCTATCACATCTTGAAGGCAAATAAGTTTAGTATTATTGTAATAAGATTGGGGAATATTCGAGGGCATATTATAATGAATTTCGATAATCACATGATATTATTTGTTTCTGTTTTAAGTTTTGCAATAAACATGAAAGGAAAACATTTCTGAATAGAGAATGACGCAACCTTTCAAAGGATGTACCTCAAGCCCATACTTCCTATTTGAAAAATTGGGGGTTGGACCTATCTTTCGAAGGAGGTTGAAGGTAGGGTTCGTATTTTTACGAAGAAGAATGACAATTCAAAATTTATATGTATATATGTACAGCAACCAAGATAAGGAATTGATTCCATTTGGTTTTTCCACACTGTGTGTTTAGCTATATATGCGTTATATACGTTAGCGAAGATTGAGGTTCTATAACTTCAAAAAATCTAAATAGGCCTTCTTCACGTTCATATCAAGAAGGAAAAACATTTATATACGATATTTTTTTAAAAATAACTTGTGTAATTGAAATTTCCCTTTTTCAGACCTATTCTCCAACAACCAGATGCTCAATTAATCAGTATTAAGGTAAGTTTTGGGATGATTTGGATTATTTCTAGAATAGTTCCATAGAACATATAATAAAAAAATTGGTTCAAGCACTGACGTGAAGTCAGAAGCTTTTGCGCGTATGTTCTATTGTCCATACTTCTGTATTGGACACCCTTAATCGAATTTACCATGGTAAATTATGTTGTCCATTCTCCTGTATTGGACACTCTCAATTCGAATTTACCATGGTAAATTCGAATTAAGTGTCCAATACAGGAGAATGGACAACATAATTTACCATGGTAAATTCGATTAAGGGTGTCCAATACAGAAGTATGGACAATAGAACATACGCGCAAAAGCTTCTGACTTCACGTCAGTGCTTGAACCAATTTTTTTTTTGTGAGTTTAAAAAAATTTTCTAGGGGTACGGTTCTTGAAATTTTTTTTTTCGTCATTTTTTTCAAATTTTCTAGGGATACGATTCTTACAAAATTTTAAACACGTCTTTATGTTGATTTTCTACTACTAGTTACCAAGCACCAATTCGATCGAATATTTATTTTTTGAGTTATCAAGGAAATAATATTCCAGGTGGGTATAACTCGGAAACCGTTAGACCGATTATGCCCAAAAACGAACTCAACACTCTCTTTCGGATACGCAACCTACCCTGAAAATTGCAAGTCCCTATCTCCTTTCGTTCGAAAGTTATCAGGGCAACGGTCACCCATCTACTGAACTCGCACAAGAATGCTCGAATCTCCAACAATATTTAACCGATCGTATTAAAACTTGAAACTTGGCAGTAGAGTTAGGTTATGAAGGCTCTTGCAAAATTTCAGCAATTTCAAACGAATAGTTACTGATATATAGAATTTTTTTTTTTTATTTTCAATGATTTATTAAAAATTTTCTACAAATGCTATCCTCACCAAATTTTGCAAACATTTCCGCGTTGGCATTCTACAACTAATAACCATGTTTGAATTCAATCGGTTCAGTACTTTTTGAGTTAATGAGGAACAAAAACAACGAAATTTCAGAAAATTTCAGATGGCTATAACTCTGAAACCATTTGGCCGATTATGCTCATAAACAAACTGAAATGTCGCGTTCTGGTGTTCATCCTAACCTGAAAATTTCAAGCCGCTATCTCATTCCGTTCTCAAGTTATCGTGACAACAAAAATATTTTTTAATAATTTTTTAAAAATTTTCTAGCCATACGATTCGCACAAAATTCCACAAACGTGCTTAAGATCATATTCTACAACTACCCACCAAGTTTCAATTCGATCGGATTTATATTGGTTGAAAACAAAATTATTACTCGGAAACCACTGGGCCGATTATGCCCATTAACGAACTTGTCCGTCGTATTGAGATGCGCCACCTACCCTGAAAATTTCAAGTTGCTAGCTTTTCTCGTTCTCAAGTTATCGTGGCAACGGCCGGACGGCCGTACGGCCGGACGGCCGGACGGCCGGATGGCCTGACGGCCGGCCGGACAGAATCAAATTTGACCTCGAATTATTCATTGGGGAGTCGAACTAAATCGTTTGAGACCATTTTCGTCAAAAAATTCGAAAGTTACAGACATTTGGGCAAAACTATAACGCGATGTTCCCCAGAACATACGCGCAAAAATGGGTTCAAGCCCTGTGGACAGGAGCTTTCTGGCGCTCTAGTTCAAACAGACAAATTATATCTCCGAAAGTATTGGTTTCTCAGAGTTGGGAATTATATCAATGTATTGTTATGATAGAACTGCATCATAAAGGAAATTCAATTCAAATAATAGTTTATTTATCAAGATTAAATGAGCAATCTGAGAATGAGAACTGCACCATAGCAGAAACCAAATTAAAATAGCTGAAATGAATTTGACTCTCTCTTATAGAACAGGATGAAAAGTACGAGTACGAACACAGATCATATAATAAAGCTTAGATAGAATAATTATTGCATTCTGTGAAAACATAGAAGTATGATTCATTATTGAAATTTAGAACTTCATCTTAGCAGAAATTGAATTCAAACATCATAGAAGAATTCAAATTCAACAAGAGTGCCAAAAATTATCAATCCAAAACCAATAGACGAATTCTACCCAACAACGAACTCATCCGAGATATTCATTCCTCAATTCTATGATGAACGATAATATATATCTTTCCTCAAATCTACTCCAATACACCAATATTCCAGTTTTGTTTTTAGTGGAGATATTCTGAACTCAATATTATTAACTTACCATTCCCATCATATATGGATTGACCATCGGCATGAAAATATCAACCAACAAAAAGTATGATATTATATGAGGAGTAACTTTTCAAAACGCATTATGTCCAATTTGGGCGAAATTGAGTTTGAAGCGGATTCAGAAATGTTTTCTGTTGCTCTATAGCCCTATGTCCCTCTGTAATTCAAATCCAAAGTATGTAAGCCGCATCGCAATGAATTATGTTTACGTTTGCATTTTTAAAAGAAATAAAATATAACCAAAAACATGTTTTATCGATTTGCTCATGTTAAGTAGGTTACAGGCCAACACTTACTGTGCAGACTGTTTTCTCTAAATGTATAAAAAATCGCAACAAACAGCATTATTTTCAATTTCAACCACATCAAAACGCATTATATACAATGAGATGAATCAAAACGCATTAAGTCCAAACGTTTTTTACATTTTCTGTGTATATCTGATCAATATTGATTTAAATGAGATTAGTTATTACCTTCAGATGTAAATTTCTATCAAACAAACTCGACATACTCAAATTATAAGCCAGGGAGGAAGAAAAAATCGTTTTTCGTTGATTCCCAATAAAATGGTTTTTGGACTTAATGCGTTTTGATAAGTTGCTCCTCATATTATGATTCTCATATTGATACCATTACTGGAATGAATGACAATGAGACAACGTCAAAGTTGACATTATAACAATTCATAGAATAGCCACAGAATAATTCTATCATTGAAATTTTGAAGAATCATATCTCCGAAAGTATTAGCTTGTAAGAGTTTAAAATGATATGAATGGATTCTTATGGTAAAACTGCTTATTGAAAAAAATTTTAATTTGGAATTTGTTCTGTCAAAAAAAAATTTTTTTATTGTTACTCCGAAACCATCTGTCAGATTTTGCCCAATAACGAACTTAGCCGAGATATTTATCCCCCAAACCTACTCTGAAAATTTCAACTGTCTAGCTCACTCCGTTCGAGAGTTATCGTGCTTACGGCCGGCCGGCCGGACAGAATGAATTTCGACCACGAATTCTTGATCAGTGAGTCGAACCAAGTCGTTTAAGACCATTTTCATCGAAAAATTCGAAAATTACAGACATTTGGGCAAATTGATAAGCACTCAGTTCCGAGGAACTAGAGCGCCAAAAAGTAATCAGTAAAGGTTACTTTTGTAGGAACATTCATTATTAAATGGTTCCTTTACGGGTTTTCTCTCCCAAACTCTAAAAACTATCTCTAAAATAAAAAAAAAATATTATTTTGTGAATGGCTTCTGCGTTAGAAACACAAGCAAAGCAAAGTATTGAACAATGTTGTCTAACAAACAATAACGAAACAACATCAATGATAAAACAATTATTTCGTAACTCGTAACGCAACTATATCAGACTTCTTCGTCAGACACCAAACGTAAATCTTCAGAATTATTTTTGATTTTGATTTTTGATGATTGCTATTTAATTTTCGAATTTCAGAATATCGAACAACAAAAAATAATTCTGAAGATTTAAGCTTGGTGTCTGATGGAGGAGTTTGATCTATAGTTTCCGAAACGTTACGAAATAGTTGTTTTATCTTTGATGTTGTTTCGTTATTGTTCGTTAGGCAAAATTGTTCTATACATTGCTTCTGAGAAATATCTTGTGTTTGAATTATAGAAGGAATTCGCAAAATAATATTTTTTTTTATTTTATAGATATTTTTAAGAGTTTGGGAGAGAAAACCCATAAAGGAAACATTTTATAACATATTATATAATAGTTTGTGTTTGATATGTAGTCTAGTATTTTGATCGAGTGTTCTGAGCTACATTTTCACAAAAAATATTCTATTTAGAATTCTCTTCTCCGCATGGGTAATTGATGTCATATCTGACATAAAACATTCAACAAAGGTTCGTTTAATTGTTATTGTTAATTCACCCGATAATAATTAACTCCATATTTCTATTTTCTTTCAAGATTGAACCATTAAATTTTCCTTGTGAATTCGATTTGAATACCTTTACAGGGTGTGTCAAAAATTTAGACGAAAACTTCATATGTAGTGCTTCCCAACAAGTCCGCACCAAGAGGGACTTTTCTTTTCTATTAATATTTCCGAATATTATTAATTACAAAAACTTGGTGTTTCGAAAATGATATAAAATCTCGATAAATTCAAACTTTTTATGAAGCGCTTTAAGTGATCTTATTTGAAATTACAATTTAGATCAATGCGCTGAAATTCAAGTTGGAAAACCATCAAAAATATTTTTTCTATTTTTGCTCATAACTTTTTCAAAAATTGAATAATTTCCTTACTGAATTTTTCCGGTGACTGGACGACATTAGTGTCAGAAAAATATGATTGTAACTGGAAAATTTTGTTTGAACTTGGATTTTCATCATATTTTCGAATTTTGCCTCAAAACTCGTTTCATTCTGGTGCTATTCTTATTTTCGTCGTTGAAATTTTTCAATTTCACATTCAATTTTCATTTGAGAATCACAAGAATGCCGATCTCGCTGCAAATTGCCAATTTATAGCTAGATTTTTTATTGAAATAGAATTTTATCATGAATATCCATCGTAAGTTCAATTTCAAGGCCAGTTAATTATTTACCGAGTTATTTTCTATGGTCACAGATTTTTGAAAAGTCGAACAAATGTCGAAAAACCAAGTTCAAATAAAAATTTCTAGTAACAATCATATTCATGATATTAATATTGTCTAGTCACAAAAAAAATCTGTTCGGTAATTATTCAATTCTTAAATGAAAATGAATAATATTTTTCACGGTTTTCGGAACGAGTTTTTGCACATTGATATATATTTCAATTTCAAACCAGTTTACTTAGAATATTTCATACATATAGTCGAGATTTTTGTATAAACATTGCGATATCTGCTCAAACAGCAGGTCGCAGTTGCATAACACAATGAAATGTCAGCATTATTTCCTTTTGAAACTTATTATCCTTAAATCGAAATTCTTTAGAGTTACTCTCAGTTGATTGAGGATTATTTCAATTTTCATTGGAGAAATACTGTGATTTTGTTTTATTAAAAAACTTTCAAAAAGTCGAAATATCAATATATCTCAGTAACCATAGACTTTTGGACCATGGTTCACTGGACTCAAATTATTAATTATTATATTGATCATTAAATGAACGACCGCGCTAATGCTCCAGACTTCACGTGAGGGCTTTTAAACTTTTTTCGATATCACCATGTATTTCCGGCGTAGGGGCTTCACTGATAGCTTAAAGCACTCTTAATACTGAAGATATTAATTTCCAATAATGGAAATATGTCCCCAGAATCTTTAACAAACAATTTCGGAAACATTTATATTGAGACTTACAACATCTCCTACTGCAGAAAAGTTAACAACAGCCTCTTTATTTCTCCTTCACTATACTTTGCTAGCTATAATTTACAACGAAAGAAAGGCCCGTTAACTCCTCAGAGCACACCGTAAAATGATTTTCATAAATATTTCTACTTTCCTCTCTGCATTGAGATGTCAAGTGGACAATCGATAAGGATAAATCATTCAAAAGTCATAAATTCAACGTTCTACGCAGACAAGAGCTCTCAAACGAGCACGTTTTAGCGAAGTGTTGGAGTGAAGAAGATTGAAGTTCATGTCTTCGAACTGAAAAAGGACGGAGAGCGTTTTTGTTCGATTTAATCTGCGTCGTTTGTTTACCTTCCCGCCTGTTTCATGGTAGGTTGACAGAAAAAGGCCCAAGTCACAACATTCGTAGGTAGTCTCTATTGAATTGAAAATAAGCAGATTCTTTAATGCTCTTATGTCCGGTACAGTTATTCGAAATGGCGTGGTTTCCGCACCACATGGCTTGTTGGGGACATTTCCTAGATTTCTCCTGACAAGACTACGTCAGTCCCCTGTGAGGTATCAGCCATTGTTCAGCTTGTCTTGTACTCTTGTGCTTTTTCCTCATTAACACAGATTTTTCACCCTAAAGTTGATTTCAATTGATACAGTGTTACAGTAGAAGTCAATGGTATGTTTATAGGGTGGGCCATGGCTGATTGTACCCTTGACATTTACGGAGAATGGGAGGTACGATTTTACTGAAGATTTAGTTTATTGGATACGAACCACTCAACCAACAAATTTGTCCTACAATTCCGATGATACGCGACTAATATATTTAATAGGTATCATATTAGTGCTTCCAAAATATCAATTTATTATATTAAAGCTACTTAATCTTCATTCTGTTGTAGAGAATTGAATTACTTTATAAATTCATCGTGAAAACGTTTATACAGCAAAATTACTTAACTATTTGTTTAGAGGTTCATAACTGACTTATGAAAGAATTCTGCTTGAAAAACTCAATTGTTTTTTATTGGTTTTTTATCCATTGTGGAGATTAGAGTTTTTTTCTAAAGATTTTCATTAATCATCTGACGAAGGAGTCTGATATAGACTCCGAAACGTTACGATATAGTTGTTTCTTCGTTGATGTTGTTCCGTTGTTGTTTGTTAGGCAACATTGTTCAATTTATTGCTTCTGACAAATATCTTGTGTTTCTTACGCAGAAGCAAATCACAAAATAATTAATTTTTATTTTATAGATATTTTTCAGAGTTTGGGAGAGCAAACCCAGAAAAAACCTTTTAATTCTACAACTACTTACCACGTTTCAATTTTATCGAAGATAATTCTGCTTCTTTTTACCGCATGTTCACTCAATGAAACAGCTGAATTAGAATTTTCTCGGTAATTGTGTGACTATGACAAGAAATAATTGCGAAAAACGCTAATAAACATACATGATTAGAACCAAAATATATTGATATAATCTTATAGTTATAGTGGGTTTGTAATTCGTCTCATAGCAGGCAAATAAACCATAATAAACCAACCTATCGTATTTTTAGATAAAACTAGATTTTTTAAGAAACTGTTGCCATACAGAACCTATGAGAAAAAGTGGGAAAGCCATGTGGACAGGAGCTTTGGCGCTCTTGTTCAAACTTTGACAAATCATATCTCCGAAAGTTTTGGTTTCTCAGAGTTAGGAATGATATCGATGTATTCTTATAATAGAACGGCATCATAACAGAAACTAAATTAAAATTAAATTGCGAACATATTCGAGATATTCATTCCTCAAATCTACTCTGAAAATTATATTATATCAATAGAAACTTAGCCAATAATCCAGTTCTGTTTTCACTGAAGATATTATGAACCCAATTTGATAAACTTACCAAATTATATATTTCCATTATCATATGGATTATCCAAGGGCTTAAAGGGTAGGGGTAATTATAATATCCTATAATTGGTCATTTTGCATTCAATCAAAATTGGATTGTTAGAATAGAACATGTCTGTTATAGGTAGATAAGATTACATGTATGAACAGTGACCACAGATAGAATTCGCATCCTGTAAAATTTCAACTGTCTAGCTCCTTTCGTTCGAGAGTTATCGTGTCAATCGATTTCTGCCATTTTTTCATAAAAGTTGATATATCCCCTGAGGTCATTTGAGTGCTTTCAAAATTTATTTCTCGAAGTAATTAGTCAAATTTGAACGGAACATAATTGTTCAGAATTCTTTTTGTTTTATTATTCCCTTTTGAAGATCATCATTCGTCGTAAATATTGTCTTTTTCTTCCAGCATTGTTCAATCAGAAATGTAAATCGTGAGAAACGCCCATATCATATGAAATCAACTATCTTGAAATAACATCCCATCCATCAGCAACAGGATGTGGAGACAAATGTCTGATAACTAGTTTTTGCCTGATTTGTATGCAGTCATACATTCGGATGCAAAAATCTCCGAACAGATCATTCAATCGTTCTGCATAATATCAAGGTAACCTCGTGGCAGCAATACAGAAAAGAGTTATATTTTCTCGCCGAAGATGTGCTGGGATCTCTAAATAAACAGCCTATTTACATAGAAATGGCGAACTTCTCTGTAAAACACCGTTCGCATTAATTTGATGAGAATCATTTTGCTTAAATGGGCATGATTCATACTGTACGATGTACAGGGTTATTCACTATAAATTACCCACCCCTTATCATCGTTATTATTGCCTAAAGGAAAAAAAGTTAAATGTAAAAGATTTGTGCTTGTGACTAAATTTTGATAAAATGCTATCAAAAACCCAGTGGCGTGCAGATTTCGGGGGATACAAATTTTTAAATATTTTTTTCAGATGGGATACCCTGTATATTATTGAATTTTTGGAATGGTCTTTTTTTCCTGATTTCAAAAATATACCATATGTTACCCCTATCTTATAACGTTTTTGAGTTATTGAGGTTCAAATATTGATACATAGAAAACAAAAAATTTATTTAGGAAATTTAAATAAAGTCATAAAAGATGTTCAATATACCATTGACTCTATTGTCAATGCATAATTGATAACATCTTCTTATATTTATAAGTGCGTCGGAAATTGCTTCATTATTGACATTCAGATTCATTATTGCAAGTCTAATCGTGTCTTCAATTAATTGAATATTATTATTACTATTGTTATTAACAATGTGTTCTAGATATCCCCCGAAAAATGAATCCACAGGGGTCAAGTCTGGACAGTTAGGTGTCCATTTGATGTTTCCATTATTTCCTATCCATATTGGGAATACATTATTCATATGTTCTTAAACGGGTAGTACATTATGAGGAGTTGCCCCATCTTGCATGAATTCACCATTAATCGGCGTCTAATAACTCCAAAACGGTTTAAGATATGGGTAACATATGGTATATTTTTAAAATCAGGAAAAAAAGACCATCCCAAAAATTGAATGATATACAGGATGTCCCATTTGAAAAAAATATTGAAAAAATTGTATACCCTGAAATCTGCACGCCTCTGTATTTTTGACAGCATTTTATCAAAATTTAGTCATAGGCGCACAACTTTTATATTTAACCTTTTTTCCTGTAGGCAATAATAATGATGATAAGGGATAGGTAATTTATAGTGAATAGCCCTGTACGTGTCATGCAAGGTTAGCACCTGAGTAGGGCTTCACACGAGACAACAGTAGGCGAGAATATAAAAAATCTCGTCTTGGTCTCGCCAGTTCCCAAAAAATTAAGAAATTTCGAAAAATCATATCTCCGAAAGTATTAGCTTGTAAGAGTTAAAAATGATATTAATTGAATTTGAAATTTGTAATATAGAAAAAAAGTTTTTTTTCGTTACTGTGAAACCATCAGGCGGATTTTGCCCAATAACGAACTTAACCAAGATATTTATCGATTGAGTGATCGGTTTGGGAAATATTCATAAAAAATGTTTTTAATAAAAACGGCCATAACTCCGAAACCGCTCTATGGATTCTGCCCGTTAACGAACTCGTCCGAGATATTTACGTTCCAAACCTACCCTGCAAATTTCAATCCTCTAACTCCTTTCGTTCGAGAGTAATCGTGTTAACGGCCGGCCGGACAGAATCGATTTCGACCACGGATTCTTGATCAGTGAGTTAAACCAAATCGTTTGAGACCATTTTCAGCCAAAAATTCGGAAATTACAGACATTTGGGCAAATTGATAAGCACTCTTGTCCAAGGAACAAGAGCGCCAAAAATTTGTACATGTACCTACAGTAACCAAGATAATGTATTTATTTCATTTGGCTTTTTCACACTGTAACTTCTGGATTATAATAATAAGTATTATTATTACAATACTTGTACCAAGTTTCGAAAGCAGCAAATCCAGATTTCAATAACAATAGTACTTAGTAGGTATATCATAAATTGTCACTTGAAGGTCCAAATTATAATATGGCATTTGGTTACCTACCCCCAACGTGGCAAGTTTATTTAGAACTATACGATTCATCAACTTGAGGGGTCAATGAGTAATCCCACCACCAATAATGACTTCACAACTTTCCCCAGCTCAACTCAGCGTGAATTTCTGCGAAGTTGAGAGTTTTCCGTAGACGGGGTTCTCCATAAAAAAGCAATAGAGTGCCCTCACTTCGGAGGTCCGATCCCATTCAACGTGGGCCCCATAAATACTCATAAATCTGCCATTATTATATACTGCAACGCAAGGCGAGGGCTTTAACTTTCTTAACTTACGTTCGCCTCAAAGTTTACAAACAATTGATATAGATGTTAAGGAACGCTGGTGGCCTCGATATATTCTAATATTCAGCCATTTGTCACGGTTGTTCCGGAAAAGAAGCTCTATTGATGGTATGTTTGTCGTGAAGCCAACTGCGCGAAGGATCCATTTGGGACATTTTATAGACTCCCTTGTCCCTTGTTCATTTTCTCTTTTGTGCGCTTGTTGCAAGGCGATATCGTCTATACGATGTGGAAAAGCAAAATGGAATAACATTATCTTAGTTACTGTACATATTTATGGAAAATCCCGAAACACTTCAAATTCAAATTCTAAATTGTCATTTATCTTCGTAAAAATGCGAACCCTACCTTCAACCCCCTTGGAAAGACAGGTACAACCCCCCATTTTTCAAATAAGTCATATGATATCATCTATATATATATCTATAAAACTTGAGTCTATTTTATTAAAATTTGATTTTTGCAATAAACATGTATAACCTCTACGACTGTTCCCAAGTCGCAGCAGTTGAACTTGGAGCTACTAGAACTCGGGGATCCGCGGTCTAGCTTCAGTGGAGATGGGAGTGGATTCCAAAAGGGAACCTAGTAAATAGGCGCCAGGCAAATTTAATTCTCCCAGAAAGCCCAGCGTAATGTAGTAATTCCTAAATTTACCAGAAGAATATTCACGCTGAAAACAAACAATTTATTTCAGTAGCTAATAACCCAGATATTTAGCTTCACCAAAACGGCGGAAATTGTACGTAAATATTCTTCCTGGATTCGAATACGTTTCGCTTGAGCTCAGGCGCATACACGTTTTTATCTAAGATCATATACAATTAACACAAATATTGCCCCAATTTCCGCCTTACAACAATAATTACTTGTACAATTTGATGATATTATGTTCAGGACGTATATAGTAGGTATAAGATATATTTCGAGATTTATTTCCAAAAACTTGCGTGCTAGCTATTCCCATTCCGTCAATCCACCCAGATATCCTGGTATTCATTTCTATGCCTATTCCTGAACGTAGTATTACGTCGATGGTCTCGCAATACTGTTCTCTTTCCCTCGGTGCTCGTAATCTGCAACCCTGGATTGGATGTCCCATAGCGTTGTTTACTGACCACCTTGTATATACTCGGGTTCTGCAACCCTGCGTTGGCTGTCTCACAGCGTTACTTATGGACCAGCTTGTATATAATCCAAAGCATCAGTTCTACTCTTCCTAACATAAAAACCCTGATGACAGAAAAGAAACCATCAGTGACTCCTCTCAGATAAGAAATAAATGAATCTTCCCAATGCATAATAATTTCGGTTATCAGAATATCAAAGAGACAAGTTATTCATTGTTATGTAATATTTATATACTTCGTACATACCCTGATAGTCGAGGTTGTCCTGTATAAGTTCGTTTCATAACTAAATCTGGCCTTGCCTCCACCAAATAATTCTTCAAGCACACAGCAATGTTCTGGAAACAGAAAGATAATTACAACATGAACTGTTTCAATCAGAAATGACGCCAATAGAACATTTAACACATACCTGTCAAAGTCGCCAAGATCATTCACGTGGTTAACTTGGATTTGCAAAAGGTCTTTAAATCATCTTTCGAGATAAGTGAGGGTTACCAAAATCAAACCAATATAACCCTACTAACTTAATTCGATTTTCAAAACTATATCCAACTAAGAAGATTCCAATAATTCTTACAAAGTTCCGAAAATGCGCACAACCAATTGCTTCCTTCATTGAATTTCCACCAAATGGACGATCTTATCTCACCGACGCCGACTCTGACAAAATTTCAGACCGTCAAAACGAAACAATATTGCCAATTCATCCGGTCCCTTGAACACAATTCCCTATACGTCGATTGGCAATACCAAGACTCAACCTCAAATTCACTGACAATACAATTGACAAATTTATCGCAAGCAAAACATAAACAAATCTCTGCCTGGATCAAAAAGGAACGTTATACCTGGAAGTGATAACATTTCTAAATAGGGAATGACGTGACCTTTCAAACGATGTATCACAAGCCCATACTAGGGTTCGCTTTTTCACGAAGAAGAATGACATTTTAAATTGTCATTAAAGTTTGACGTGTTTCGAGATTTTCCATAGATATGTACAGTAACCAAGATAATGAATTTATTCCATTTAACTTTTCCACACTGTATGTAACACATGGATCAAAAAGTTTCCGGTCTAAGTAAGAAATAATTCTTCAAAAGCACTGACGTGAAGTTAGGAGCTTTTGCGCACGAAATACTGCATGAACATTCAAGCCGTCTTTTTTCAAACGAGTACTAGATTTCAATTCGTTCAGATATATTATGTTTTTAAAATATTGAAATATTGGGAAAATAAAATTCGGATGGAGGGTTTGTGCGGAATTCCAGCGGAATCCGAGACATAGTTGAGCACTGAATCCTCTTCTTCTTGAATGTTTTTTTCAAATTTGAATTATCTCAGGTAGTTTTTGAGATATTGGCGAAAAACCAAACCCCCTTCTTTTTTTTTCACTTAATTGTTTATAACTATTGCAATTTTTGCGAGCGGCCTCAGCATTTTCTAAAAAACTATCTACATGCATTCCGAATCGAATGACACGTCAATCATAATCAAAATCAAAATTTTGACATAAAAAGCACTTGTTGACTAGACTATCTATTCATATGTTCAATTGATAAATTCAAAGCAATAACAATTTATCGCATATCCGGATAATTATCTGTTCTTAAAATATATTTGTTCTAATGAATCCATTGAATTATTGAATTTATTACAACGATTGATTGATTTATGACCTATCAAGATGACGGAGGTGATCAAATCCAATTTGTTTTATGAAAAGCTGTTAATTATGGTTTTGGAAGAAATTTGTCTGAGGATAAATTGAAGCATATTATCACCACTTCCTATTTGTTTGCAGTATTCAGTCGAGTTTAACGTCAACATAATAAATCAAATCAAATTTATTCATTATTATTGGGTATACAGTGTTTTACTTAGACGAATGAATATTAGAGAAAAAATTCTAGGACATGCACAAACATGTTCTCCGGGTGTCTATCTTGCATGCAGTGTACGAATTATATAAATAAACTAGAACAAAAACAACAGTGTCAGAACAGTACCAAGAGTCTCTTATAGATAGATAAGATGACATGAATGAACAGTGAACACAGATAGAACACAGACAGATAGAATTTGCATTCTGTAAAACATTGAAGTACGATGTATTATTGAAAATTTTAAAAATCATATCTCCGAAAGTATTAGCTTGTATAAGAATTCAAAATGACATCAATGGATTCTTATCATGAAACTCCATCTTAAAAAAAAATTGAATCCAAAAGTTGTAATGTTTCGTTACTCCGAAACCATCAGGCTGATTTCGCCCAATAACTTCCACGGACAGGATGAGTGAGTAGAACTAATTCGTTTAAGACCATTTTCAGCCAAAAATTCGAAAATTACAGACATTTGGCAAATTGATAAGCACTCTGTTCCCTGGAACAAGAGCGCCAAAAATATCTAGATTCCAAAATGACCTGAACGTTGACGTAGCATACAAAAGGCCCCAACACAATAACGTAAATAAATCCAGTTTACAACCACAATATCGCCCCACGCTCGATCAATCACATCTAATCTATTATCTTCCCGAAAAATCCGGCATTGGCACCTGAAAAAGTTTAGGAAGGCATGGTCATATGTTCGCTTTCTTTGTTCGAGAATAAAGGACTTTCTGCATGCGTATTCTGAAAACTTAAAACGTGAAAGGAATCAATTAAATGCGCCGCTCTACATTTTCTAAAGCTCTGGATCCCTTCCAGGTAAACACTCATTTTTTTTTTGTTTTAGATTTTCTCAAAAAATCCTCATGCAGCAATTTAAACCACTCTTTTAATAACAAAGTGTGAAAGTACGAATTCAAATCTCGAATAAAGAAATATTTTCGTTCGCTGTGCTCCCAGACATTTGTACCTAAGCTTTTCGAGAGTAAAGGCTGGTTTATGCTGGCCGGTAACTTTAACTTAAACCTGAACATAAAAATTGAAACTTTGAATTCTAGTACTATGGTTTATACTCAGACTAAAGCATCCGTTAACATATTAATAATACATAATAATAATTAATAAGTTAACGGATTCTCTAGTCTGAGTATAAACCATAGCACTAGAGTAATATGTATCAATTTTTAGGGTTAAGCTAAAGTTACCGGGTAGCATAAGCCAGCCTTAAGAGTAAGGGTGGATCTTATTAAAATTCGTGAGTCTTCGTGATTTTTGGTCTGATGAAGCCATTTCAAAGGGTTGAAATTGGGGGTTTCGGTTCAGATGGACAGAATCGATAACATCGATTTAGTAATAACTTTGAGAATTGGGTTACGGACGGATTTCAATCGATTTTTTCATAAAATTACGTGAAACGTGAGTATTTTATTATTATTTTATTTTTAATATTGAATATCAAAAAAAATTTGTTCAAGCCCTGTGGACAGGAGCTTTCTGGCGCTCTAGTTCAAACAGACAAATTATATCTCCGAAAGTATTGGTTTCTCAGAGTTGAGAATTATATCAATTTATTCTTATGATAGAACTGCATCATAAAGGAAATTCAATTCAAATAATAGTTCATTTATCTAGATTAAATGAGCAATCTGAGAATGAGAACTGCACCATGGCAGAAACCAAATTAAAATAGCTGAAATGAATTTGTTCGCTCTTATAAAACAGGATGAAATGTACGAGTATGAACACAGATCATATAATAAAGCTTAGATAGAATAATTATAGCATTCAGTGAAAACATAGAAGTACGATTCATTATTGAAATTTAGAACTTCATCTTAACAGAAATTGAATTCAATCATCATAGAAGAATTTAAATTCAACAAGAGTCCCAAAAATTATCAATCCAAAACCAATAGACGAATTCTACCCAACAACGAACTCATCCGAGATATTCATTCCTCAATTATATGATGAACGATAATATATATCTTTCCTCAAATCTACAATATTCCAGTTTTGTTTTTTGTGGAGATATTCTGAACTCAATATTATTAACTTACCATTACCATTCCCATCATCATATGGATTGACCATCTGCATGAAAATATCAACCAACAAAAAGTATGATATTATATTATCATTCTCATATTTATACGTTTGCTCGAATGAAACAACGTCATGTCTCAAGAGAATAAGTTGACATTATAACAATTCATAGAATACCCACATAATAATTCTATCATTCTGTGAAAACGTAGAAATACGATTTACATTGAAATTTTGAAAAACCATATCTCCGAAAGTATTAGCTTGTTAGAGTTAAAAATGATATGAATGGATTCTTATGATAAAACTGCTTATTAAAAAAAAATTAATTTGGAATTTGTTTTGTAAAAAAAAAATGTTTTTTTGTTACTCCGAAACCATCTGTCCGATTTTGCCCAATAACGAACTTAGCCGAGATATTTGTTCCCCAAACCTACTCTGAAAATTTCAACTCTCTAGCTCATTCCGTTCGAGAGTTATCGTGCCTACGGCCGGCCGGACAGAATGAATTTCGACCACGGATTCTTGATCAGTGAGTCGAACCAAATCGTTTAAGACCATTTTCATCGAAAAATTCGAAAATTACAGACATTTGGGCAAATTGATAAGCACTCAGTTCCGAGAAACTAGAGCGCCAAAAAACTACTTCTATACAGGGTGTGTTTTATAAAATGTCAATTCGCAGTTTCTCACGGCACAACCGTACGATTCTATTGATTTGTGTCATAGGAATAATTATCGGAATAAACTATTGAAAATACACCACTGCTATACAGGTGTTTTTTATATCATGGGACAATTGTAAGATTGAACTGATTTCTGTCCTTACGACGCCACAAACAATGCACTGTTTATTTTCGACCCAACAGTAAATGAATGTATTCGAATGGATTCTTGCGCCATCACAAACACAGCACTTTTAATTTCAACCCAACAGTGAAGGCTTGTACAGGGTCTTTATAAAGGATTGTAACATCTTAGTTGGTTCTGAAACCCTCTCATTTTACCGCTTCATGTGCATCCTGTTTGCATTTTCAATTCCAGCCACAGAATTCATAATATACGCATAACCTCACGTTCTCCTTTACTTACATTGGCAATGATAAATGATGAATTCCAAAATGATTGTCACAGAGAGATTACTTTTGCTCCCGTCGCAGTTTGGAAAAAAAATTGTGTTGTATAAAATATAGTAATTTACGTAACAAGTCCGGAAAATAGGGTTTTTTTGGACGAATAGACAAAATTCTAGGACGAGCGTAAGCGAGTCCTAGAAGTCTATGAGTCCAAAAAAACCTTTTTCGGGCGTGTTGCGTACAATATTTTTTCGGCAACCGTGTAGAATAACAAATCAATGAGACGACACACTTCTTTTTTATATATTTTGATTCTTATTCAAATTAAACAGAATAGAAAATATCACATGTGCAAATTGTTGACAACTAATTTTATATGAACTGTCAGCCGTTTTCTCAGTGCTATGGTAACTTCATTTATCAAAAATATACCTACCAAGATTTTCATATTTACAATGACCAAAACGACGTGATTCTTCCGGCCTAGTCCGGAAAGTACGTACTTCCCGGACTAGGCCGGGAAATGCTTCTTTCTCAAAGAAAAAGCGTCCGGGAAGTGGGCACTTCCCGGACGGTTGCCGAAAAAATTGATTTAATAGTTGATATAGTTCGCATTAAGTTGGTGGAAAGTGAAATTTTCAAATAAATGAATTTTTGGATTTTGGTTTTTATTACTAGGTGCCTAGGTCAGTCAAGTCTGGAGAACGTGGTGGAAAGGAACGCTGGAGTCCTCGACTTATTATACGGTTGTCATAGCTTCGATTTGCAGAAGTATTGTGGGCGGTTTCTCGGTTGCCCCATAATATTGAAAATATCCCAACTGTATTTCTTCTTCATCTAGTTGGTTTATGAATGGCTCCAGAAATGTTCTTTTGTACCTTTCACCATTAATGGTATCATGGAAGAAAACAAGATCATATATTCTACGACGAGAAACTGCTAGCTACACACCAACTTTTTGCGAATGTAATGGAGTCTCAATAAAACTGTGGGGATTCTCAGACAAATGAAACCAAGCCCTATCACTGAAAAATATCAAGTCCACTAATCTGTGGATGTTAAGATTATTTAGAAAACAAGAGCATCACTCTAGGTGACGTAGAAAATCTATTGGTAGGAGTTGCTGTACCTACCATCGTTATTTTGTAAGAGTACAAATTCAGTTTTTTTTTCAATACTTTGTGGCAAGTATTCAAGGGGATAACAGACTATAAAGATAATTAATTCAGGGACATTTGAGGATTTTGTTCAACTACTGTTCTCGGCTTCAACTTCCTGAGAAAGTTGAGGTCTTCCTGTCAATTTTCCTCGGTTATCGTTTCCAGTCTGCATGAATCTGTTTCTAACACCTCTGATGTGGATTTTCAGAGAAGATTCTAGAATCTGAACATAGGGATATTTCGCCAGATACTCCTTTTTACAGTCCTCTACAGAGTGAGTCCATTCACCATTGATTAAAGTACCATTGCGGTAATAGGACATCACAATAAATTTGTTTTTTTCTAAAACAGAAGTCATTGAATATACAAATATGTAATATGGAAACTGAATTTTCACGAATTTCAAAAATAATCTTAAGAATTGACAATAATTCAATATCTGCTGTCAGTTTAGAAATTCTATGATATAAACGGAACACAAGAAGTTAGAAGTGGCGAATATAAATCCAAAGCCAACTGCGATGTTACAAACATTTATAAAT
Source organism: Halyzia sedecimguttata (assembly GCA_937662695.2). Taxonomy (NCBI): domain Eukaryota; kingdom Metazoa; phylum Arthropoda; class Insecta; order Coleoptera; family Coccinellidae; genus Halyzia; species Halyzia sedecimguttata. Next base: position 12,568,902 of record OW569411.2, on the reverse strand, counting down.
ACCCTGTGTTTTAACAGAGACCTTTTCCCAACACAGACACAGCATTGTTTATTTTCGACCCAACAGTGAATGTATGTATTTGAGTCGAAACTAATCGTATGAGACCATTATCGTCATAAAGTGGACCAGTTTTTTTGGGACGCTCGTTTTTACAGTCCGATTTAAATTCGTGGAAATATTGGGAGCGGGCTATAAATTTGAACAAGCGTGCCAGGGCTCACCGTGCTCTTCAACTCGTTTTAATAAAAAAAATCGTTAAAGGATGCTATGGGAAGTATATTAATTATTAAATGGTTTCATTCTGGGTTTTCTCTCCCAAACTCTTAAAAATATCTATTGAATAAAAATTAATTGTTTTGTGAATTGCTTCTGCGTAAGGAACACAAGATATGTGTCAGAAGCAATAAATCGAACAATGTTGCCTAACAAACAATAACGAAACAACATCAACGATGAAACAACTATTTCGTAACGTTTCGGAGTCTAAATCAGACACTTCTTCAGGCACAAACAAAAAGCTTCAGAATTATTTTTTGTTGATATAGATATTCTGAAGAGTTTCGTTAGTATCTGACGAAGGAGTCTGATTTAGACTCCGAAATGTTTCGAAATATGTAGTTGTTTCATCGTTGATGTTGTTTCGTTATTGCTTGTTAGGCAACATTGTTCGATTGATTGCTTCTGACAAATTTCTTGTGTTTCTTACGCAGAATTAATTGATAAAAGGATAAATTTTCATTTAATTGATATTTTTCAGAGTTTGGGAGAGAAAAACTAGAAAGAAATCGTTTCAATTAGTATAGCGGGCTTTTTCTAGAAAACGTGCTGATAGCAGTAAACGCCTTTTCCCCGGCGTATGTTTTCAAAATACGCTTACTAGTCGTAGTCCAATCAGATTCGTGCCCTCCGGACGTGGGAAGAAACAGTAGCTAACCGAGAAGGTCACCGATTTTGACCACCTAGCTGTATAGCGTCAGCCACGTTTTCTTTCTTCCACAGTTGGGGCATTCACCCACCTCCGCAGGTACTTTTATGTTGTTGGCACAAAGGCATCGGCCTGGTATTGATTGAATTATGGTCTTCGGTTTCTGTATGTGCTCTATTGATAAAGTAATTAACCTTAAGTATTTTCCACGAATCGACGTCGGGACGTATCGGATTGCGCGAGACTTCAAACATTGCGATCGGAAGGGAAAATAATTGGTCGTTCGGAAATGCAAGGATCGCAGGATCGTGTTGGTTCTCGGGTTGGAAACGATAAATGGCGATAAATTGGTCGGCTTGCAGGTGGGTCTCAGTCAAACAAACCGTGTCGGGCGTCGTGTAGATGGGCTTGTTTATTATTCGATTCAGTCCGGTTTTTTTTTTATTTATTCCGTATAATACAGGGTGTCCCAAGTACGAGTGCCTATTAGACGTTTCTGGAGAACTGGACATATTTGAAATCTGAAAATTGAGATTATGATATTGCTTGACATTCTCTACAGAGCTAAAATATTTTCGAGTGAAAATAAATTTGATGAAACAATTATTTTTTCAAGTTTTGCATTCCTGGTATGATCAAGTATTCAATGCTGAATACATTTCTGTTGAAACCATTGTATTCATTCTAATAGTTTTCAAAATATCGAAAAAAAATGGGTTCAAGCCCTGTGGACAGGAGCTTTCTGGCGCTCTAGTTCAAACAGACAAATTATATCTCCGAAAGTATTGGTTTCTCAGAGTTGGGAATTATATCAATGTATTCATATGATAGAACTGCATCCTAAAGGAAATTCAATTGAAATAATAGTTTATTTATCAAGATTAAATGAGCAATCATGAGAATGAGAACTGCACCATGGAAGAAATCAAATTAAATCTGGCCAATTTTGCCCAATAACGAACTTAACCGAGATATTCATCTCCCTAAACTACTCTGAAAATTTCAACTACCTACCTCATTCCGTTCGAGAGTTATATCTATGTCTATGGATGAAAAGCAGTCTCACTACTCACAGATCTATTACTTCATGTTCAGTTCCGAAATGTAAGAATTTTCTGAGAAAAACTCATTTCGGAGCAAACAACTGAGATTTTTCTCACTTCGCTCACAATTCTTCGATTGATTAGATAATGTCTCAGGAACATCATTTGACATTATGACAATTCATAGAATAATATCATTCTGTGACAACGTTGAAATACGATTTATTATTGAAATTTTGAAAAATCATATCTCCGAAAGTATTAGCTTGTTAGAGTTAAAAATGATATGAATGGATTCTTATGATAAAACTTCTCATTAAAAAAAATTTAATTTGGAATTTGTTTCGTAAAAAAAAAATTTTTTTTTTGTTACTCCGAAACCATCTGTCCGATTTTGCCCAATAACGAACTTAGCCGAGATATTTATCCCCCAAACCTACTCTGAAAATTTCAACTCTCTAGCTCATTCCGTTCGAGAGTTATCGTGCCTACGGCCGGCCGGACCGGCCGGACAGAATGAATTTCGACCACGGATTCTTGATCAGTGAGTCGAACCAAATCGTTTAAGACCATTTTCATCGAAATATTCGAAAATTACAGACATTTGGGCAAATTGATAAGCACTCAGTTCCGAGGAACTAGAGCGCCAAAAATGTGGGAAAGCCCTGTGGACAGGAGCTTTGGCGCTCATGTTCAAACTTTGACAATTCATCTCCGAAATTATTGGTTTCTCAGAGTTGGGAATGATATCAATGGATTCTTATAATAGAACTGCATCATAAACGAAACTGAATTAAATTTAAATAACGAACTTATCCGAGATATTCATATCTCAATTCTCCTCTGACAATTATATTATGTCAATTGAAACTTAGCCAATATTCCGATTTTGATTTCACTGAATATATTTTCATCATCATATGGATTATCCAAGGGATTATACGGTAGTAGGTAGTACCTAATTATAATATCCTATAATTGTTCATTCTGCATTCAATCGTACTTTGTTCGAAGATACATCAATATATTTGACATATCTGTCACAGGTAGATAAGATATGTACGAAGAGTGAACACAGATAGAACACAGACAGATAGAATTCGCATTGTGTGATAACATAGAAGTAAATCAAAAAGTCCAGAGCGTTCCTGCCAATCGGGTCCTTCACAAAAGCAAGAGCAGCTCTTGCTTTCTCAGGAAATCAATGAACCCCCTGGGGTCTATTTGACTTGTGAAATATATGCATAAGTATATTAATTATACGAAGCCATTTGTGAAGGACCCGATTGGCAGGAACGCTCTGGACTTGTTGATTTATTAACAACGGTATCGCCATTTTTCATTATTAACATAGAAGTACCTACATACAATGTATTAAATTAAAATTTTGAAAAATCATATCTCCGAAAGTATTGCTGTTTAGATATGAAAATGATATCAATTGATTCTTATGATGAAACTGCATCTTAAAAAAAATTGAATTTGAAATTTTTAATGTAAAAAAAAATTTTGTTTTTCGTTACTCCGAAACCATCAGGCCGATTTTGCCCAATAACGAACTCAGTCGAGATATTTATATCCCAAACCTACTCTGAAAATTTCAACTGTCTAGCTGATTCCTTTCGAGAGTTATCGTGTTAACGGACGGACGGACGGGCGGACAGAATCGATTTCGACCACGGATTTTTGATCAGTGAGTCGAATCAAATCGTTTGAGACCATTTTTAGCCAAAAATTCGAAAATTACAGACATTTGGGCAAATTGATAAGCACTCTGTTACCAGTAACAAGAGCGCCAAAAATATTATTTATCTCATGCGACATTTGAATTTGTTGATAGGCATAATCAGTCAAACGGATTTGGAGTTATTCCCATTCGAAATTCGGTTGTTATTTCCTCAATAACTATGAAAATAGGAATCCGATTCAATTCAAACATGGTAATCAGTTGTAGAATGCGGACGCGGAAATTCTTGCAAAATTTCTTGAGGATCGTATCACTAGAAAATTATTGTTTATATAAGAAACTATTCGACCGAAATCGTTGAAATTTTGCGAGAGCAAACTCTTCAGCCAAGTTCCAAGGTTGAACACGATCGGATCTAAATTGTTGGAGATCCGTGGAGCTATAGCTGGATGGGTGACTGTTAACTGGATCACTTTCGAACGGAAAGAAATAGGGATTTGCTATATTTAGGGTTGGTTGCGCATCCGAATGGGAGAGTTAAGTTTGTGGTTGGGTGTAATCGACCCAACGGTTTCTGAGTTATTCTAAACTTAAATTAGCACGTCGGAATTTTACAAGTGATTACCCAGTTTGAATTAGATCGGATTTGTATTATCGATGTCTTAATTTGTAAACCTGCTAACTCCAAAAATGAAAACACTTTTCAGGAAATCGAAATAACTAATTGATTTGATTTATATTTCAGAATTTTGTTGGTAATGGTTCTACATAGATGGAAATATAGCACCTTCTCATCAAGATACATACTTAATTCAACAACTAATTATGAATTTATACACTGACTTAGAAATTTAATTATCCTAAAATGGAGTTATGCACTCTAAGCCATCGTTATGTATTTTCAGTAAATAACAACAAAATGTAAGGTGGGTATAACTCAAAATCCGTTTGGCCGATTATGCCAAACAACAAACTCTACCATTTGGATGCTCAACATACCTCAAGTTATCGGGAGATACATAATATTTTATCATAATATTTTTCAAGTTATCTAGTGATACGATTCTCACAAAATTTAATTTGCTTCGGTATTCTACAACTATATTTACCAAAAGTTTCAATTCGATCAGACCTGAATTTTTTGAGTTATCGAGAAAACAATATTCCAGATGGGTATAACTCCGAAACCACTTGGCCGATTACGCCCAAACAGGAAATTAACTATCCGATTCGGATATTGAAAATTGCAAATCGCTATCTATTTTCGTTCGAATGTTATCGTGGCAAGGGTCACGCATCCAGCTGCTAAACTAACTCAAGGCTGCTCGAATCTCCAACAATACAGATCCAATCGTGTATAAATTTGTTACTTTGCTGATAAGTTAGATTTTGAAGGATCTCGCAAAGTTGCTGTCTTTCTCCGATCTCAAGTTATCGTGAGATAAATAATACATCTTAATAATTTCTTAACGAACAGACGTACCTATGGAATTCCACATTTTTCGAAATTCTCAAGAAATAAGCCTACCGAAGACATTTTAACACCTTGTAGCACTACTTGAAATAGTATTGCTAAACTCGAGTCACTGTTAAACCTTAATAAAATATAGTGATAGAAAACTAAGTAATTTCATTCGAGAGTCCTGAGACAGAATGCAGATTTCAGTTATGTGTAGCACTTCCTGATACTTTGTCTCTGCTTCTTCAACATTTCTTTCGGCATTTTTAATTTCAAAGCAAAGAGTTCTTTATTATTCGTAGATAATGGTCTGTGATAATATCTTGTCTAAGATGGAAGATTATTTTGATAGTAGAAATTGACATTTGGCAACGTCTCGAAGAATTGTTTTGACATTGAAGATATTTCAGGAACCTGCCTCAATTTTAGTTGCAAAAATTGGCTCAAGCACTGACGTGAATTCAGGAGTTCTTGCGCGTATGTTCTATTGTCCATTCTCCTGTATTGGACATAATTAATCGAATTTACCATGGCAATTTTTTCTTTCATAATTTTTTAGAGATTTTCTAGGAGTACGGTTCTAAAAAAATTTCACACACGTCTTTATGTCGATATTCTACAGATAGATCTTCAATTCGATCGAGTCTATATTTTTTAGTTATCGAGGAAATAATATTCCTGTTGGGTATATCTCCGAAACCGTTGAACCGATTAAGCCCGAAAACGAACTTATCTCTCACATTCGGATGCGTATCCTACCCTGAATTTACAAGTCCCTATCTCCTTTCGTTCGAAAATCACCCATCCAGCTACAAAACTCACACAAGGCTGCTCGGTTCTCCAACAATATGAATCCGATCGTGTTCAAACTTGAAATTTGGCAGTAGAATTAGGTTCTGAAGGCTCTCGCAAAATTTCAGCGAGGTCGGACGAATAGTTTCTGATATATAGAATTTTTTTCAATGATTTTTATAAAATTTTCTAGTCATACGATCCATACAAAATTTCGCCAGAATTTTCGCGTTGGCATTTTCCAACTAATAACCATGTTTGAATTGGATTGGTTTTATATATTTTGAGTTATTGAGGAAATAAGAACAGAGATTCGGATGGGTATAACTCCAAAACCGTTTGTCCGATTATGTCTACAGACAAACACAAATGTCGCATTCAGATGCACCATCTAGCCTGAAAATTCCAAGTTACTATCTCTTTTCGTTGTCAGGTTATAGTAACATAAATAATTTTTTTTAATTTTCTAGAGAATCGATTCTCACAAAATTTCACAAGCGTCCTTAGGTTTGTATTCTACAACTATTCACCAAATTTCGTTTCGATCGGATTTATATTGGTTGAAAACAAAATTATTACTTGGAAAGCATTGGGCTGATTATGTCCATTTATTTAATGTTCGTCGTATTGGGATGCGCCACCAACCCTGAAAATTTCAAGTCGCTGTCTCTGTCCGTTCGAAAGTTATCGTGACAACTGGACAGATTCAAATTTCACCTTGAATTCTTCATCAGTTAGTCGAACCTTATCGTTTGAGGCCTGTTTCGGCAAAAAATTCGAAAGTTACAGACATTTGAGCTAAATGATAGCACGCTGTTCCCCAGAACATGCGCGCAAAAATACCGACACGAAAAGTTGTGCTTGAGGATCGTTGGACTAGAATAGTTAAATAAATTATCGCAAAAATTATTAAAAAAATTCTGTATCTCAGAAACTATCCGTCAGATATCACTGAATTTGTCAAAACTCTTCAAAACCTCAATTTCGAAAAGAAATTTAAACCCGATCACGGCTATATTGGTGAAAATTTTGGGAAAATATTGGTTTTTTTTCCTGAACGCCAAGCAGCCGTTGGCGAGTTCAATACCTGGATGAGTGCCACCCTGGCTTTGAATTTGAACAAGCACGCCAAAGCAGATTGACCTCACGCAAGTAATTTTCCAATGTTTTCACCTATAAGACGTGTAACGTCTAACGACGCAATTATTTGAAAGACCCTGTATACGCGTATTCTCGAACAATTCCGTACCCACCGAGTAGAAGATGTCCCCGAAACTACCAAGAACAACATGTGGTTAGTACGATGATCATTAAATCATTTTCAACAATCATTCCATTCAGGTAAAACAATATTTATTTAATCCCGCATTTCTCTCACATAACAAGGTACCACGATGAGGGTTGGGCGCAGGCAGGTAGAAGGAGGAATGAAAACGCAATAAATAAACAAGATGCGAGGATAACAATGGTTAAATACGTCAATCTTTTACAATGACAGTCAAAATAGACCTACACGTATCCTGGGCCGCGAACGCTCCTCTCATAATTCATAACGAAACGTTTCCCTCTTATCTGATCTCGAGTGGGTCTTGGAGTGTCCTTTCGTTATTTTTTATTCCTCGTCGCTCTTCTTTCAATTATAAGACAGACACGTCGTCATCACGGGGTTTTTCATTTGGCTGGTTTGAATTGCTTAAGAGAATCATTGTGGTGGTTATACGGGCCTGTCCTAGAGCGTTATCATATTGTCCAAATGTCTGAAATTACCGAATTTGGGACCGCCGAAAATGGTCTCAAATTATTCCATAAAACTTCCTTTGTTTACTGCATAAACCTACTTTTTTTTTCTTTTCGCTTGAGAGGAAAAACCTTTTGTAGGCTTAAGGTTGGATTATGCTGGCTGGTTACTTCAACTTATCCCCTAACTAACCTAACCTAAAAATTGAAACATAGATTTCTAACGCTATGGTTGATACTGAGACTGAATAATCCGTTTACTTATTATTAATAATATATATATATATTCTTTTGAACTTGAGCATTACAATTTGTTTTTTATCTAACAATAAAGCATGTGTATGAAAAAAGTGTTAGCAGAGGTTAGTGTAACGGGGTACCATATAATTTGATATATGATACTAGAGCTTAGGGAAAAAACCTCAGCAAAAAAACCCTATCTCCCCGTTAGTGTTGTGATTTATGAAAATTGAAATTGTTAACAAAATATGCTGAAATATTAAATATTGAAGGGCATCTTTTTCTTCATTCCTTCTTCCTTCAACAAGCAGAGAAGATTCTCCAAGGTACCCGAAACCCAATCTGAAAAAGGAAAAGACTACGGGAGAAAACGAACAAATTAAAAATGGAATATTCTATATTTCATTAAATAGATTTGAAACTCGCTACCCATTCTAAAAAAGATTCAGAAACATTATGAATAGCCCTAAAACCATCTTTGAATCTATATATGTGACAATTATTAACTAAATGATCTATGGTTTCCTCTGCTTCCCCGCATTCACAACTAGGACTCTCAACTGAATTCCACCTGAAAAGCATGCTGTTGCAACGACCATGACCGGTTCTTAGACGATTCAAAATAGACCATATTCTCCTTGGAAGATCAAACCCCGGAACTCTATTTGAAGGATCAGAAATTAAATCTTTGTTGAATATATATATATTATATATGTATGATTAAGTTAAAGTTACCAGCCAGCATAAACCAGCCTTTACCCTGGGAGAGTCCTCTGTTCTCTCTGGAGTGTGGGACTCCATAGTTGTTGATTGGTTACTCACTAAACAAATCATATCTCCAAAAGTGGTTTCTCAGAGTTGGGAATTATATCAATACATTCTTGTGATAAAACTGGATCATAAAATAAAATAAATTATATAAGAATCCATTGATATCATTCCCAACTCTGAAAAATGGATGGGATTGGCCGATAGCGCTCTGTGTCGCTGGTGCAAGAGCATGGAAGAAACAGCTGAACATATTCTGTTCGACTGTAACAACCTTAAAGAATTGAGGGTCATACACCTAGGCAACCCAACACCTACGATTCCTATGGTGAGAGGGACTTCTCCTTTTAAGCTCGCGGCATTCCTGTCAGCGTGTTTTTTGGAATGAGTCTCACGAGTCTGTCAAGCGGAAGAACAATGGGCCAGAAGGCCTCAGTTCAGCCTGAGACGGCACCGCGGAAGAAGAGAAGAAGAACTCTGAAAAAACAATACTTTCGCAGTTATGATTTGTCAAAGTTTGAACAAGAGCGCCAAAGCTCCTGTCCACAGGGCTTTGCCATTTTTTCAATTTAGCTTCTGTGCGTCACTTTTCAAGAATTTTCGTAATTAAATTCAAAACGTAGATCTATGAAAACATAGAATTATTTAGGATAATTATTGAAATTTTGAAAGATCATATCTCCGAAAGTATTAGTTTGTTAGATTTGAGAATGACATCAATAGATTCTTATGGTAAAACTGCATTTACAAAAAAAATATTTTTTTACTCTGAAACCACTTCGCCGATTTTGCCCAATAACGAACTCAACCGAGATATTTATCTCTCAAACCTACTCTGAAAATTTCAACTGTCTAGCTCATTTTGTTTGAGAGTTATCGTGTTAACGGCTGGACGGACGGCCGGACAGAATCGATTTTGACCATGGATTCTTGATCAGTGAGTCGAACCAATTCGTTTAAGACCATTTTCATCGAAAAATACGAAAATTAAAGACATTTGGGCAAATTGATAAGCGCACTCAGTTCCGAGGAAAAACATCTCGCACGTTCCTTGAAGTAGTTCTTCGTCCTGTCCTTACAGCTGATGACTCGAAGTGCAACACCGCTTTCTGAATTATCTTCGGCTAGGAATTTGCGGGCCGTATTAATCTCCAATTCGGTCACGTATGTGGCTTTCATTCCGCCTAGGCATCCTATGATTAGTACGACCCTCCTAACTTTATACAGGATTCCCAGTTCAAACATTAAATCCTTGTATTTTTCCATTATTATGTTCAGGTATGATTTGATCTTTTTTCTAGTGATTTGATTCTTCGTTTGCTCACACACAATGTAAATTGTATTATTTCTTTTCATTATTTTATTTATAAAAAAATCTCCGAAAATATTGGTTTCTCCGAGTTGAGAATGATATCAATGGATTCTTATGATAGAACTGCATCATAAAGGAAATTAAATTCAAATAATAGTTTATATTTATCAAGATTAAATGCAATGCTTCAATGCTTTAACGCTTCAAAAATTGTCATTCAAAAAAAAAAACAAGAGTGCCAAGAATTATTAATCCGAAACCACCAGACCGTTTCTACCAACGAACTTATCCCAGATATTCATTCCTCAAATCTACTCTGAAAATTATATTATATCAAATATTCCAGTCTTTTTTTACTGGAGATATTCTGAACCCAATTTCATAAACTTACCAAAGTATATATTCCCATCATCATATGAATTATCCAAGACCTATCTACGATAGCTGAGGTTGTTTCATTGGTCATTTTTCATTCAATCATACTTTGTTTTCTAGAACAGGAGGTATTTTTTATCAAGAATTTTGGATATAACTAGAAATAAATATGACATCATACTTAGTTTGACATGTCTCTTATCTGTAGACATTTTATTTCTCTATGAGATGACAATCACATGGCAATGATGACACACAGAATATACCTTAACTAGGGTATATTCTGTGTCCTGATATGTACGTACAGTGCTTCCCAGTAACTCCACAACAAGAGGGACTTTTCTCTTCTATTAATATTTCCGAATTTTAATTTTCACTAAAAGTTGGTGCATCAAAAATGATATAAATTGATATAAAACTTGGTCAACTGTGACTTCCGATGTGAGCGGAAATCGCCATTTTTAAACAAACAAAAATGTTTATTATCTCGTAAAATTCAAGATTCTTGTATGAAACGCTCTAATTAAACTTATTTTAAAGGATAATTTGAAACATCAAAGTGCAAAAATTCAGATCGTAAAAAAATTACCATTTTTTTTCCTATATATCTTTCAAAAATTGTTTAATTACGGATTTTGTTTTGGTGACTTGACAATATTTGGTTCTGCATGGACATTATAGTAACTAGAACAATATTTTGGAACTTGGTTTTTCGACATTTATTCGAATTTTCACAAATCTGTGATCATAGAAAAAAATTAAGTGATGTTGAAATCGAACGATGGATAGTCATGATAAAATTCTATTTCAATCCAAAAGTTAGCTATAACATGGAATTTTGCAGCATGATTGGCATTCTTGGGATTATTATAAGTGAATTGAATGTGAAATTGAAAGATTTCAATCGCGAAAATACGAATAGGAGCCACTTTGCACCAGAATGTAACGACTTTTCAGGGAAAATTCGAACAATGTCAAAAACCCAAGTTTAAACAGAATATTCCATTTAAAATCATAATCATACTGACACTAGTGTTATCTAGTCAACAAAAAAAAATTCCCGTAGCTAATTATTCAATTTTTGAAGGAGTTTTCCGAGATAATCGACATTTTCATTTGAAAACGACGATTTCCGCTTATACTCAGTCACAGCTGGTCGTCGAGTTTTATATCATTTTTGATGCACCAACTTTTTGTAATAAGCAAAATATAATAAGTTCTCTCGTGATCATTAAATTCATAGATACGGCCGTTAATTTTTTAACGCAGCATTCTGTGAAATCATAGACTTACGATTTAATGTTGAAATTTTGAAGAATCATATCTCCGTAAGTATTAGCTTGTTAGAGTTGAAAATTATAATCAATGGATTCTTATGATGAAACTGCATCTCAAAAAAAATTGAATTTGAAATTTGTAATTGAAAAAAAAAATTTGTTTTCATTACTCCGGAACCAACTGGCCGATGTTGCCCATTAAGGAACATAACCGAGATATTTATCTCCCAAACCTACCCTGAAATTTTCAAAAGTCTAGTTCATTCCATTCGAGAGTTATCGCGTGTTAAAGGAAGACCGGACAGAATCAATTTTGACCACAGGTTCTTGATCAGTTAAGGCTGGTTTATGCAGGCGGGTAGTTTTAACTTAACCCTAAACTTAAAAATTGAAAGATAGAATTCTAGTGCTATGGTTTATACTCAGACTAAAGAACCCGTTAACGTATTAATAATAATAATAATTATACGTTAACGGATTATTTAGTCTGAGTATAAACCATAACACAAGAAGTCCATGTCTGTATATATTATATTTATAGGATTATGTTAAAGTTACCGGCCAGCATAAACCAGCCTTTAGTCGAAACAAAACGTTTGAGATCTAAAATTACAGATATTTGGTCAAATTGATAAGCACTTTGTTCCGAGGAACAAGAGCGCCAAAAAAGGAATAACCCGTTTATGTTAATTAAATAAATGAATTAATAACCATGCGCCCAAAAAGTACCCTACTCTGTCGAATACTCGTGGCATCTCTACAAATATCCTAACCCGAAATACATAACATAACGAAAAATCAACATTGCTACTTATTACGTCCCCCGGAAATCTCCAATCTTAAATCTTCCCGTTCTAACATGCCTGTAATTGAATTCGACGGGGAATAATCAAAACATCACGCCCATTTAAGTCGGATGGACCATAAAAATGGAATAAAAATCTAACGGCCCCTGGTAGTTGGCTATAACTCCGTTTAATCTAAAATGTATCAACGCCATGATCGCCGGTCGACAGAACACTCTTTAATGTGTTTACGAAGCAGTAAACCCCACGATTTAATCATCTTTTTTTTTCTGCACACTTGTAGAGCGTTTATTTTTTTGACCGTATCCAAAGCACGTTGTTACTGTCCATTTCAATCAAGCGACCGGTTCGCGTGTGCAACTTTAGCATGTGAATGTGAATTCGTATTTGATAAACGCGGATGCTGGACGACATTCGACATGCCTGTGAAGCGTGAAGCCCATCTCGCGAAACGACGGTACCCTGCTCTTGGCACTTGGTAATATTCACTGACCGAGTAGTGGATAGTGGGGGAATTGGAGTCATGCAAGGAAGAGTGAAAACTATACCAGTTTAGGTTAAAATCAATTTCTTTTTTGAACACTATTATTTTTTTTTGCACTCGAGAGGAAAAACCTTTTATAGGCCCGCCCTGAGAGGGCCTGCTTCTCTCAGGAGTGTGAGACTCCAGATGTTGATGGTTACTCACTAAAAAACCTCTCGCACGTTCCTTGGAGTAGTTCTTCGTCCTGCCCTTACAGCGTCTCTTAACCAAAGAGATGAGGTGCAAGCGGCCTTCATAGTTGATGGAACCTGATGACTCGAAGTGATCCGAGCAACACCGCTTTTTGCATTCTGTGAGCTCGGCCAGAGATTTGCAGGCCGGAATAATCTTCAATTCGGTCACGTAGTTCGCTCTCATTCCGCCTAGGCATCCTATGATTAGTATGACCATCCTTACCTTATGCCTTGGATACAGGATCCCAAGTTCAAACATCAAATCCTTGTATTGCTCCCTCTTCTGTCCTTCTTCCATCACCACATTATTTTCTGCGGGAGAGGAAAATTCGACGACAAACAATTCTTTGAGTTCTTTGTCCAACAGAAGTATATCTGGTTTTATGGCGTGGATCTGCCGAGTTGTTGGAATCGCATAGTTCCAGTAGATGCGGCCCCGCTATTTTAAACAACTGCTTCAATCTCCAGAGGCACATATGGTAGCACTGGTTCCTTGTCTATACCATAAACCTCTCTCAGATGGAAGTAGAGAATTCGGAGTGCCGCATTGTGTCTTTCCTCATATCCTGATGGAGCATGGACCCTTCAAGCAGACAGAATGTGCATAATGGTTTCCTGCTGGCTGTGGCATGCTCTGCACGTAGTGGGGGTGTCCACTTTTATGATGTTCTTTTTATACCATCTGGTATTTATAACCCCATCTTGACAAGCTATAACAAATCCCTCCGTTTCCGACTTGAGTCCAGCGGACTTCAAAAAGGCGAAGGATAATTCTTCCGACAGGCCCTGATCTTTCAAACTCCTGAAGTATATGGAGTGTAGGTGTTTACTCATGTGATCTTCGAGTAGTTTCTTCAGTTGTGCCTGCCTTATCTCTCTGCCAACTCCTCTTTGGTCTGTTGGCGAGATAGGTGTTCCTGCTAGCTCATGATCGATTGATATGCCGGTTATACAGAGCTTCTCCAAAGCTCTCTGACCAGCCCTAAATAGGAAAGCTCCTTGGTTCCTGATTTCAAGCTGAGCCACCATTTTCAGAAGCGGGTCTTCGCTTCTCAATGTCCTTATTGCCATTTCCAACGTTTGTTGATGGTGTTGGTATTCCAAACTTTGCAAACCTCTGCCTCATTTGTCTTGATAAATAAATTTAATGACCATTTTTGAATTATTGAAGCATTGAAGCATTGTAGATTGCTTTTTTTTTAAAAGATAATTTTTGAAGCATTTTTTTAAAAGACACTTTTTTGAAATTTAATTTCTTTCATGGTGCAGTTCTACCATAGGAATCCATTGATATAATTCCCGACTCTGAGAAACCAATACTTTCGGAGATATAATTTGTCTGTTTTAACAAGAGTGCCAAAAAGCTCCTGTCCACAGGGCTTGAACCAATTTTTTCCAGGATGTCGTTCGTTAAATAAAGCCGCTGTTGTACCCGCAGAGTCGTTATTCCTACAAAATAATGTTATCATTTCCACCCTTTCTTCTACAGAATACACCATTTTAATTTTACTACAAATTTACAATCGCACTGACACACTTGTAACGTTCTTAAAAATTCACGATAGACTTAGGTAAATCAAAACCATGGTCCGTCTACTTTTTGGCGCTCTAGTTCCTCAGAGCTGAGTGCTTATCCTTTTGCCCAAATGTCTGTAATTTTCAAATATTTCGATGAAAATGGTCTTAAACGATTCGGTTCGACTCACTGATCAAGAATCCGTGGTCGAAATTCATTGTGTCCGGCCGGTCCGTCCGGCTGGCTGTAGGCACGATAACTCTCGAACGGAATGAGCTAGAGAATTGAAATTTTCAGAGTAGGTTTGGGGCATAAATATCTCAGCTAAGTTCGTTATTGGGCAAAATCGGACAGATGGTTTCGGAGTAACAAAAAAAAAATTTTTTTTTTACAAAACAAATTCCAAATTAAATTTTTTTTAATGAGCAGTTTTATCATAAGAATCCATTCATATCATTTTTAACTCTAACAAGCTAATACTTTCGGAGATATGATTTTTCAAAATTTCAATGTAAATCGTATTTCACAGATTGATATAATTATTCTATGTATGTTCTATGTATGAATTGTCATAAAGTCAACTTGACAGAAGGGAATATTGTAACTTCAAGAATATTGGGGTTGAAATACTCGTATTTTAGCGATGCAACGGGGACCTCACCCGAAAATGTTTGAAAATATTACGTAAATATTGAAAGCATAATTCTGTAGTTCGAGAGAGGAGAAAATTTGGTGAACGTAGATCAGGAAATTTTTGATCGATTACAAGGTAATTTATTACCTTTTCATTTTTAAGTCGGAAAATCGATGTGTTAAGATATCGTTGGACCACCCTGTATGTGAATTCAACGTTGATTATAAATTCCAAATTTTGCATCACTATCATGTATACCCAGATTTTCTTGGCTTTTCCATGTGTCCAGTGGAAAAACCTGTTTATGGTGAGTGTGTACCAGTTAAATTCCTCGACATCTCTCAAACATCCTTAGACTTTTCTGATGATATTATCAATGATATCACTGAGCGCGTGAAAGCGCGAAGAATGTCGTTTGATTATGTTTATTCAGATTACACCAGGTATCATAGATTATATAACTTATGATCAGTTACCATGAATACCTTAAGAATCCCACAAACATTTCTTCATGATAGAATAAAATACCAAATTTAAAAAAGGAAGCGAACAACTCATATATCCTCTGAATAATCGACCTTCAAATGATATCCGATATTATTCCATAAATTCAAAAGATGCGGCAAATGTTCAAACCATATTTTGACAATCCACATTTCCATGGCTTCTTTATGGCCGTGGTCGGCGTGTTGGAAAAGATCACGGGCCACCTTCCGATGTGAAATAGAAACCTTTGATGTCGACTCACGCTGTGAATTTGACGGTTCTCTTCTCTTTATACCGGTACGAAACCAGAATCTCGGACTGAGTTATATTGCGACAAATTTCTTTATAATCCTATGCTCGTAGGCAGCCGGACCAGGGTCAGCTTAGCATTCTGAACATGCCCACCGCCATGTTTAGGTAATTCCAGATTGTATTAAATTTGATCCGGTAACCAAATAAGTTCGTCAGGATTTTTCCATGAAATAAAAATAACTTTGATACAAAATTATTCATCGTAGTACATGGTCCTTATAAATGAATGTAACGTCGTAGTTGGCTTTAGATTTTTATTTGCCACTTCTGAATTCTAGTGTTGTGTTTATATCATAGAATTTTTTAACTAACAGCCAATATTGAATTATTAGCCTCACTTTCAATTGCAAACAGAAGCTAACTGTTTACGTCTGTGCATTTTGCATTACTTTCCTTTGTGATTGTTTGCTACCTGAAACAACCTGGTTGCGATCTGTTTACGTCAAACAAGCAAACATTCTCGGATATATGTTTGCTGCTAAATCAATTTATTTTGTATAATGACAATTTGGTCCAAACTTGGACGGAAGGATTAGTAATCTCCCAGGTGACAATCATTTTGGAATGTTAACAAAAGATAAAGTGAGGTATATTATGAATTCTGTGGCTGGAATTGCAAATGTGAAGATCCATATGCAGCGGTTAAATTAGAGTGTATTTATTGTAACTACGATGTTACAATAATTTATAGAGACCCCCCTATTTACCATCAAACTCATTGAACGTGATACCTACATTCGAATGCCACTTTTGTAGAACCCTATCGTAATTGATTCCAGAAATTGAACGATTGCTTGAGAGTATACGGTTTCACAAAACAGTGAATTATATGGATCATTTAATTCATGGACGCACTAAAGTTTTTGGCGCTCTTGTTCCTCGGAACAGGGTGCTTATCAATTTGCCCAAATGTCTGTAATTTTCGAATTTTTGGCTGAAAATGGTATCAAACGATTTGGTTCGACTCACTGATCAAGAATCCGAGGTCAAAATCGATTCTGTCCGGCTGGCCGGCCGGCCGTAGGCAAGATAACTCTCGAACGAAAGGAGTTAGAGATTGAAATTTGCAAGGTGGGTTTGGAACGTAAATATCTCGGACGAGTTCGTTAATGGGCGAAATCCATCAAGCGGTTTCGGAGTTATGGCCGTTTTTAGCAAAAATATTTTTTATGAATACTTCCGAAACCGATCACTCGATCTATCTTAAATTTAGCATGAAATTGTAGAATCATGACCTTCATACGCATATGAAGTTTTGTATCGATCAGGTTACCGCAAAGTGTCAAAAAAAAATTTTGAAAATAAAAAAAAAAAATTTCTACATTAACTCTCGAACGGAATGAGCTAGGCAGTTGAAATTTTCAGAGTAGGTTAGGGAGATGAATATCTCGGCTAATTTCGTTATTGGGCAAAATCGGACAGATGGTTTCGGAGTAACAAAAAAAAATTTTTTTTTAAGTAACAAATTTCAAATTCAATTTTTAGTTAAGATGCAGTTTCACGATAAAAATCCATTGATATCATTTTCAACTCCAAATCACAGAAACCTATAATTATACTATCTATGCTTTATTATATGATCTGTGTTCATACTCGTACATGTCATCCTGTTCTATAAGAGAGAGTCGATTTCATTTCAGCTATTTTAATTTGATTTCTTCCATGGTGCAGTTCTCATTATCTCATATTATTTGAATTGAATTTCCTTTATGATGCAGTTCTATCATAAGAATACATTGATATCATTCCCAACTCTGAGAAACCAATACTTTCGGATATATAATTTTTCTGTTTGCACAAGAGCGTCAGAAAGCTCCTGTCCACAGGGCTTGAACCAATTTTTTATTCATCTTACTACTCGATTTAAATTTGTCTAAATCTGTATATTTTAAATAGCAGGAAAAATCTATTTAGAATGGACATTTATTTCTGGACCGAATGGGTGTAATATTATGTTTCCAAAGTTTCTTGGAAGGTTATCGTTCCCATGAATAGTAAAATACACGGAGATACTGAATTAGACGGTTTTGATGTTCTTAGGAGAAATTTGCCTCAACAATTCCATCTTGATATAGCAGGGCCATCTAGGATAAATGTATTCATTGTTCCAAAAAAGTGTCATCTTTGAAAATACCCTGTATATAAATGGCTATTAAGAGGAGCCTTCTGAGGGTATGGTATATATCAATCACATGAGTTGGAGTTCATTTGAGAGATGATGACAGACATTATAGTTCTTAGAGCAGGAAATCGTGAAACATAAAAATGAAATTAGTCCAAGGGCATATACTCTCAGGGGATTTAAAGTCTACGATGACAGATACGGGTTGATTTTGTGAGAATATTGCTCGACCCTAAAAATAGTTCCCCTATGAATAAGTATCACACACGGAAAAAAAATATTGTACCTAATATATGAAATTCATATACTGACTAACTGAATTTCATATACTCGGCGTGACAGAAGAACTTACATCTAATCTTATCTGACTGCAGCACCTATTCATAACACGCATCCGGATCTTGAAACTAATCTACTTTCATATTATTAGTAACAGGCAGGTCTGAAGAATCTGATGATTTTGACATATTGAACTAGAACCATCGTATACCAATGTAGGACCCTGAGCATATAAAAATGAGAATCTAATCAGATTAACAGTATACCAACGATGTTAAGTACTAGTTAGTCCCGCTTTCTAACCTAGCATTATTGTCATATATGGGTTATATTCCAGTCATATTAGACTTATGATTCAGTCATATGAATTTAGTAACCTCATCATATAAAGCTATATTCTTGATTCTTATAATATAAAACTAGTAACCTCGTCATATGAGTCTTCATTTCTCGGTTATCTAGCAGATGATGATCTATTATCATATTTATACGTATGCGCCCGGAGAACCGAAAAAAATTATTCGAAAAAGAAGTTTTTTCGAATCATTTTGATCATTTCTTCAGGCACATCCATATGTATCAGATGAGATCAATATCAGCCAGATGAACAAGAAATCGAACATCATCAGAATAGATAGGAATATTATAAAAAAAACTCAAGACAAACAAAAACGATTTTATCCTAGGAAAATTTATTGATCTCTTCACATAATGAAAATAAACATCCAAAATTCTAACATAGAAAATATTCAATAAAAATTAATAACAATTCTTGTGCCAGTCTGTCACATATGCATAAACACTATAAAATATTATAAATAACATAAAGAATTACTAGCTTTAATACTACAAAAGGTATATATATACATTAATTTGGCATTTAATACTGAAGTCAATGAAGGTTTCGTGTTCTAATGAGTTTCATTCAAAATGGACTCAAATTCTGATCCCTCAGAAAAAGCGTTAGTTTCGCCGTCAGTGTCTGTGGATTCGACTATTGGAGTTTGTCCAATACTGGGAGATTCGTACTGAAAATAAAAAGGACCATTTGGAGAAAAAATTTTGGAAAATGCAATTTGATGATTCTAATATTAGCATATCATTGATAGCCTTAAATAATGAATTTTATCGGAAAATTCTAGAGTTTAAAAAAAAAAAGTTATACAAATTTGAATCATAATAGGTACTACATAATTCTCACACTGTCACTTCCATTTCTTACATGAAGAGCGAGTGCCGTTTGAAATTTACGGCGAGGACCAATCTTCGGGATAAATATTTTCAACGTGTATTGGCTAAGCATTTTAACGGGATCAATTCCCTCATCTGCAAGAAAAATATACAATAGATAAGCAAATAAATCAGGGGCTGAGTTTTTTCAAAATGGTTTTATTCCGTCATTATTCTTATGGATGTATGAATCATAATCATCAAGAATCGCATCTAAACGTATCCAAAGTATTTTTGAATTCCCCCATCCCAATGTAAATGTAATTAGATGTTCGATGTAACATCTCAAATTAAAAAGCTGTTTGAGTTATAATCATCTTCATAGATTGCAGATGTGAACTGAGATTTTAATTGGATGTGTAATTTCGATTTTTTGGCAATGTTAATGAAGGAAAATTTTAAAACGATCACTGATGATTTTCATTCATAAAAAAAACATTTTTCAATACTCCAATTTCTTCATTTTCAATAATATAAAATGATAAAAAATGTATTTTTGACGTTGTTTTTTTATAGCTAACCTAAACTAACATAACCTAACCTGAACAAATATGTGAAATATATTAAAAACTGGCGATAAACTGCAAATTAACCTCATATTTTTTTATAATTTGAACCTCTACAAACAATGTGAATAAGTCCCTGTATTCTACGCAAAAATGCCTGTATAATGTTATTGTTTCAGAGAAAGTGGTTATGATTCGTTTTCCATTTAGCCATTACTCCAATTTTCGTTTATAAATCAAACCTAAAGAAGATAAGAAAAACGCGGATAGTATCATTTCAACAGTTTCTCTAAAAATTAACCAAGGATATGGTATTAGATTTCCGCTATCTCTTATAGTTCGGAAGTTGTAACAATGAAACATCAAAAGCGCCCCCCTGAATGTTAATAATTTATTCTCAGAGTGGAGTATTACTGACGTATTTACATACTTAAAAAAATGAAAAATTCTGATGTATACAGACATGAATTCATACCCAAAGAATTCAAGA